>OZ024887.1:14294761-15494761 GCA_964017195.1 Siderastrea radians | reverse complement strand
GACAATCTTTCTGTCGACAGGCTCCGCACAACTTGGTCTTGGTGCCTCGATGACGTCCCTCGGTGTTGTAGGGTTTCCAACAATCCGCACACACATAACTGGACCCGAAAAACCCCGGCAATTTGGTGATGACATCATAATGGTCTTGGTTGTGCAACAGGATCAGTTGTTTGTCAGAAAGGGGACCAAACGTCGTGATGTGAAACGATCGCTGCGCATCGACCAACAGGATCTGGTAACCGGTGAGGGATGGGGCCTTGCTGAAAGCCGTTAAGGCGTCATAGCTGCAAGGACCGAGGGGTACCTGGGCTTCATTCTGGAGGTCCCAAGCTAAGTTTCTCTGGAGTTGACTTCCATGTCGAATCGATTCCCATTTCGGGTGCTGGTCCACGCGAGCTTTGGCGACCACAAGGGCTCTGGCACAACAGAGTTCGTCATCGTTGGTGATGGTTATTACCGACCGTTTGTTGGTTGTCAACAGGGTCATGGTGGGATGCCCTGGTTTCCCACGACGGGGTTTGCCGGTACCTTGAGGAGCATGATGGACTTGAGTGATGGACACTTGAAAGGAGTCATCCATTTCAAATTGTTCGTTGCTGTTGAGGGCTTGGGCTAAACGTTGGAACAGAGCTTCCACCCGTTCTGTGTCTCGACGCCATTCACCTGCACGTAATCCCCACCCCTGAAAATTATTGTGCAGGCGATCGGAGGCTATTGTAAAGTAGAGGCGATCTTGATCGTGGAGGTCGGGGGTAGTGGTTAACACTTGATCGACGGCTCGACGTAATCCATCTTGGAGAGCTTGGGTTATATTTTGGCCTGGCATCAAGTTCCCCCTTTGACGTAACTGGGTCTTGAAATGACGTTCTTGTACCCCCATGCGATCACTCTTCCGATTCACAAAAGGTTCTAAGTCAAATTGGAAGGTAACGTGCGCAGAGGGATCCAATCCACCCCCGCTTTGTTCCCATTGGTCCAAGGCCTCTTGACAAATCTCATCACTGTCTCCTAGCTCTTCTTCGGTGCAAATCAAAGGTCCCACACAGGAATGGGTGTCGTCTTCCGAATCACTTAAGTCCAATCCGAGCATGGACATGATCTCACGTCTGGCGAGGCCACTTGGCCCCGCCACATTGTCGTCTTTGTCAGAGGACATGATCAGATGAAGTCACTGGAGATCGGGGCTCTGTTTTTATAGAGAACCAAAATGTCACGTGGGAGGGGAAGGAGCCAATCACTAAACAGGGTGCCCCCCTAGAGAGGGGGTGCCCTAGGGAGGGGTGGGAAGGGGTGGGGGGACCCCCCTCCCCCCTCTCTAGTGAGGGTCCCTGCTGTATGACGGGAACGAATGAGAGACTATAAAACAGATCGCCCCTCGAGGTCAGTCATCTCAACATGGACTCTCACCATGAGAATTTGTTAAAAGAGTTTGAGGTATTTGAAGTGGATGTTATCTTAGATGAAGTGAAGGAGTGGACTATCCACGATGGAGACATCCGGGAGTTTGGGGAAGCGCTGCTTGAGGAAAGGAGGAAGAGGAGGCAGCTCGCCCAAGCAGCCCAAGCAGCACGCCACACGTACGTGCAACAGCACTGGAACCCGGGCTGCTACCCACAAATCACCACCGAGTGGTACATCCGGGGCCTCGACTTCTGTTGTGACTACTGGCGGAATGAGTTTAAGCGCCCGCAGACACCTCCGCCAGCACCGCCCCCCTCGCCCGAGGTCTCCCGTAAGCGAGGACCTCCGCCGCAGCAACCGACGACGCACGACGTACCGACCAAACAACGACGACGATGACTCTGACCCAGACGACGTTGACGACAAGAAGGACGAGGACTATGACCCTGACGACAACGACCTTAACGACTCTGACCCAGACTATGTTCCCGACCCTGACGACGAAACGACAGAGTTACTGACGAAAGACGAACGACGACGGAGACGGAACGCCATCAAAAAAGCTAGGTACAATGCCCGCTACCCAGAGAAAGCCCGAGCGAGGAATATTCGCAAAAAAGCCAACTACCGACGCAAGTACCCTGAGAAAGTGCGTGCTGCCAAAAAACGATACGTAGAACAATATCCGGATCGAGTGCGGGAGTCCAAAAGGCGTTATGAGGAGACGCATAAGGAGGAACGGCGTGCCGCCAAAAAACAATGGGACCAAAAGAACCGAGCACGTCGTGTCGAATACGATCGGAAGTATAGAGAGAAACATCGGGAACGTTTGAGAGTCAAAGAGCGAGAGTATCGTAAAAGCAATCGTGTTCGAATAGTAGAGTATCAAAGGAAGTACAACAGAAGTGAAAAAGCATGGGCGACTCGTCGGGCCTATCGTGCTGCGAACCGAGAGAAGCTGCTGGCGCAAGGAAGAGAGTACTACTTGGCGAACCGCGAGAAGATGCTGGAGAAATCAAGAAGGTACTACTACAACAAAAGGAAGCACGTGTCTCCAAAACCCAAACCACTGCGGGTGGTATTGACTGATTATAGAACGCAACCTTCTCTGGAAATGTATTTGAATGACTTTTGTACCTCCTTACCTTCTGTAGAGAGACAGAAAACGGAAGAGAAAATCAAAGCATTAGGACCCTTGAAACTGACCATTCCCTTGGAGGACTTTAAGAAATCGGCGCCTAAAATGCCTGAGAACTTGTCTTTTTGTGAATCATTTCTTGAGGATTATACTCTCACGGATATGGATTCGGGGGTTGTGCAAGTCATGGACCCCCCTGACTTGGACCCCTCTGACTTGGAGGACTTTTCGTCTTTGTTGCAGAACATATCGCCTGACGAGTGGACCGAGTTACTGAGGGATGTGGAGGACTCTTGTTCCTTTGATCTGGAGGCATTGGTGCCCCCCGAAGACCTCGTTCATGACATGTCACCCGACGAGGGGGTGGATTTAATGTATGATTTAGTAACGTAAAACATTTTCGTCTCAGTATTTGGCAGAACATTCGTCTCAGTATTTTGGCAGAACATTTCGTATTTGACAGAACAATGACAACTCATGAACCAATGAGACAGTGACATTGTTTTTATTTTATCAGGATTAATGTTGTCTACATCACAAATGGGTTCTGTCTCGCAAATCCTGTTTGAGACTCGAACTACAGAAGACTACCGAACTGCAGAATAACAATGTGACATTTTTTTTTTTATTGATTCAACATGTCATTAAATGTTTACAATTTCAAACGTTTCTTGGCTTGCATGATTTTCTTGACCACTCGTTCGGTCTTGGTTTTCTTGCCGGGTAATCGATCAATGGCTTGGATCATCTTGGTATCGGCTTTCCATTTATCTTGCAAATTCTTAGCACGGCTGTAATCAATGTCGTGTTGTTTAGCAATCTGGTCCAAGCGATTTTTGCCGGGATCCCCACGTTTCAGGCGTTTGGCTAAATGCGTCCCAGGGCCCATGTACTGATACCCAGGCCAATGAAATTCTTTGCCAGTTTTAGCAATCCATTTTTGGACATCCACTGCCCCTCCTCGTTGATGGCGTTTCCGTTTGATACCCCTTCTCCTCCTGTGGGTGGGCATCGTTTACTCACTGTCGTAATCCAATCGACGTCGTAACTTTTTGCCTCGGTGCCAGTCTTCCCAACCGGGTAAGGGTTTCAATGATTGCACTTCACGGGAGACGCCTTTGCCTTTGCCTTTGCCTTTGCCTTTGCCCCAAGGACTCTCAGCTATCTTTTTTTCCAAGGTCTTGCGACGTTCTCGAATGGTTTCTAAACGCGATTGTAGATCCCCTCGACTAGTGGATGGGCTCCCTTTCTTGACAATGGGAATCTTACTAGTGGTGGCTGCTCCTTTGCCTTTCTTGGTGGTTGGGGTAATGGTAGGTTTGGGCGTCGACGGGCTGCCTTTTATCATGCGCTTCAACCATTGTTCCACGGGCCCCGTCACCAAATCCCCGGCTTCTTCTTCTTCTTCTTCGCCTGGCGGGGCCCCCGGGGCACCCACTCCCACGCCTCCGGGAAATTGACGAATGCGTTTGGTTAACTTGATTAATTCTTGACTCAACGGTTTGGTTTGAGCATTGACCACGGCGGGGGGTAATTCGGGATTGGCTAACAACACATGTTTTTTAGCGGCCAGCGTCGCGGCTTTGTTCAACAAGGCATTTTCGGTGAGTTCTCCTTTGTAATATTGAATGAGTTGATTCAAGTCCTTCTGGGGAATCATGTAGACCTCGTCCATAGGGGTTGATTACAGTCGGGGCAAAGTTCCCCGTCTTCTATCTCACGACAGCTCTCACAAAGGCGGGACCTCAACATATGTTGGTACTCTCGATACAACAGGTGATATTTATGCTTCCAATAAGAACAGTCCTCTTTCCACTGGGCGGTGGCCCGATTGGCCTCTTGTAACAGGGTGATCCATGTGGCCAGGGTTAACGGGTCGGTCGAGCACATTGACATAACACCTCGTGAAGTCCTTGAAACAAGCCGCGTCCTTTTTGTCGGACTAACCACTGACGACGTTTTTTGACGGAATGTCGACGACGTCCCAAATCGCGTAGCACCTTTTTATAGGGTTGAAGTTTAGCCAGCATGGGGGGTGTGACGGGAATCTTGTTTTTTAAGAAGTTCAAAACCAGTTCACTCACAGCATTGATTTGATCGGCATTGGCATGTTGTAACAACTCTTGACGTTTGGAACCATTGGCTTCTTGTAACATGGACCGTAAAAACGGTAATTGACGTCGAAGACGTTGCATCTTTTATCGATGACGACGACGATAGCGTTGATTGGCTTTTTGGATCGTGCGTTTTATACGTTTATCCGTTTCCAAGGCCACGGCTTTCCCCAATCCGGCCATGGCAGGGACCAATAGATTTAAAAAACCGCCTCGTTGACGACGGCGTCGTCGTCGTAATCTTCTTCTCCTCACCATGAACGGTTCGTCAATAGACGTTGAAGGGCTTTGTTTTGTTTGATCACGTCTCGCGTCTCTTTATACCCTTGACGGGTATTGCGTTTGAAATCGGACCACCAACCCCCACCTCGTTGTCGTCGGTAATGTTGCACATTATCGGTAATGCCTTTTAAGGCTTGCCCGCCTAATTTGCCTAAAGCGAGTCCAAACCCAGGCGCGGGGCCTGAGAGAAACATACTCATGCCATGGGCAATTTTATCCACCAAACGGGGTTTGCGACGTATTAAAGCTCCTCCTCGTTGTTTCCTTTTTCTGCGTTGACGTCGAAGACGTTTCATTGGATACAACACTTGTTAGGTTTTTTGGCATAGCCTTTGTCGATCAACCAACTGTTGTACCCTTTGGTACCCCCTCGTCTTTTATACGCTTGATATTGTTGTTTGTACCCCGATACCATCTTTCTCCCTTGGGCAGCACTCATTTGCGGTTTTTTCAAGGCTTTGACCAAATCACTTGTGACTTCATACCCCTTTTTCACGTCGACGAACCAAGGTATGCCTTCTCCTTGCTGGGTTCTTCTTTTTGTCCGTCTTCTTCTTCTTCGGGAGGCCATGGTTCTAAGAGTGTAGGACTGGGAGGGAGCGGCTTTTTATGGATCCAGTAGTCTTTGGGTTTCAAGGGACGAGGACATCCGTCTACATAGCATAGAGCTTCCAAGGGTTGGTACACAAAATGACGATGGTAATCTTGGACACATCGTTTGGGTAACGGAGGGGTGAAATCCACAATGGTGTCATCCAAGGTTTGCATCTTGATTAAAAATCCTTCCAGGTCCTCCAAGGGGACACCTCTCACATAGGTTTTCAATTCGGTCAAGGCTTTGGCATAGGTGGTAAACGCAAACCGACTCATGGTCACTTTAAATCGGTATTGTTTAAAATCATTCCATCCTTTGACCACGGTGCCCACCGCCGCCAAACAGGCTACCAACGTGCTGTTGTTCAATAGCGGGCCAGCAATCATACCTGCAGCCATCAGGAGTAATGCCATCCCATTGAACAAGGCATTGATACACTTGTAATGATTCAACATTTTTCGATAACACCACCATTGTTGATGGTAAAAGGCATACAAGGAATCCATCCGTTGTAATAATTCCGGTGGGAAGGGGATGCCAGGACGTCGAGATCCATTCAATAACGACACGACGGTTTTCATCCTCACGGCGATACCCGGGACGACGAGGTTTGTACGCTCGGGGCTCCTCCTTGTTTATAACTGGTCACAATGCTATTGGTCATGGTCACATTAGCAATTTCCCGTCCTTGGGCCAATTGTTCTTGATCTTGTAATAGCATCCGTAAACGTCGTTGTAAATCGGCTTGACGCAAGGTACGTGGGGGTGTACTATCACTCCAAGATCCTCGAGGGGTAGCTGGATTGGAGGCAGGTGTCAAAGGCGACGTGGGGGTATTTCGTCGTCGTCCTCGTATGCGTCTCGGGCGTCGTCCACGACGACCCCCTCCACCACCACCACCACCACCACCACCGCCGCCACCACCACCACCGGCGCCACCAGCACCTCCACCACCACCACCACCACCACCACCACCACCACCACCACCACCACCACCACCAGCAGCACCACCACGTCCAGCACCCCCACCACCACGTCCAGCACCCCCACCACCACGTCCACCGCCACGTCCGCCACCACGTCCACCGCTGCGTCCACCACCACCACCACCACCTCCGGCACCCGCGGCTGTCAATAATCGGGCGCTCCCCTGACTAAGTGGGGTTCGCGCTCCGGACGACAAGCCAGCGCTCCCCCTACTAAGCGGAGTGTCCACGGAAGACGGCGGGGTAGTCTGGGGGCTACGGAACGACTGACTTCCTGGGCTTCCTACCCCCGCGGGGGAAGAGGTTCTAAACGCACTGGGGGAGGGCAACTGTTCCACATACGCGATCATGTCCTCGACGGTCATTTGATCAAAGGCTTGGTCGATCAAGCTTGAGTCCCCTGTATCCAAAATTTCTTGGATGGTGCCTGGGGACACTTGATTGCTGCCGGACGCCCCAACCCCCGCGGGGGCCACGGTATCGTACGATTGCGGAGGTTGACGGTCTTCATCGGCCATGGTTGCTCTTTTTCGGGTTCCAAAGGGGGTGTCGTGCCTTTATACTCGCTTTTGATAGGTGCGAGTCCATCCTTCGTCTTTTAACAGGTGACTCAACAACCGTTGTTCATCGGAGGAGGCCGGGTGTAAATCCAACACCAAATACCCATACGGGCGGGTGGTGGCTTGATGAAACGTCTCCAAGGTGTCTTTCCAAGTGGTCGGAAACGATTGAAGCATGACATTGCGTACCCCTAATTGATCTCGGGGATTCTTGAACGCCACAATGTAATGCGCATTGCGGGATATACTTTTGGCATAGCGACCCACGGGAAACATGTCTTGGCACAAGTAGAGCACCGTCACTCCTTGATGATGTGAATGTTTGGTGAATAAATCCAACACGCGTTTATCGTGACTCCCTTCGTCCATTAAATCGTCCAAGACCAGGACCCCCTGTCCTTGAGGAAACCATTGGACCAACGCGTCATGATCGGGAATCCCTTCGTGAAACACCACCCCATGATCTTGCATGCTTCGAAATCGATCTTGCCACGCCCCATAACAATAATGCATTTGGGTCGGTGGGGTGTCAAACAACTCGGGGTTGTCTACCAAGAGTTTTTCCGTAAACACGGTTTTGCCACATCCCGACGGTCCCACCACCAAGATAGAGGAGGGAGTATGAAAACGAAACGGTTTCCCCGTTTGCATGATGATGATACTACCCAGGGGAAAAAAAAAGGCACCTTTTTATTGGAATCGGTGGGACTCGAACCCACGCACGATCCCCCAACACCTGTTTTTCGGGGGATCCAAAGGCTCTACCGACTGAGCTACGACTCCGACACACTTTTTTTCCAACGAATTTTATTTAACCATTACATTGATGATACGGATGACAACAAAGTTGATACCATCGGGCTTCTTGGCCTACAATCAATTGTTCAAGGCGTTGACCGGCTTGATGGTCATTGCTTACATAATCATGATCGGAAAACTCATTTAAAAAGTCTTGCAAGGTTCGTCCACGGGCTTTGGCTTTCAAGTACAACAAGGCGTAATCACCACAACTCTTGCTTGAAATGGTTTGCAGGGACTTGCCATTGGTCACCACATACTTCCAATGTTTCACAATCCAATCTCGTAACGGGGCGGCTTGCACGTACGTGTCCATGGGCAAAGCATAACTGTCCAGGATTTCACACACGTTTCCATCCGTCCACACCGCTAACCAATGTTGTCCGGGTTGATCGTGCGGGTCCGTATTCACAATGTACCCTTGGCGTTGGGTTTTGACAGGACTCTTGGGTAGTCGATCACAGGCCACCGTCCCGTAAAACATCGGTTTCAATTGCGGGTCGTCTCGGGCTAAATAATCCAATTGCACATTATTCAAGGCCACGTGTTCCATCTTTAGTGCTGGTAAATGTTGTACAACACGGCTCCGTTCCGGTCAATCTCCAGCAAGTTCTCAAATTCTCCATACACGAGCACGGTTATATTGACACCGGGGGCGGCTCCAAATTCCAAGACCAATTGTAAATCGCCCGTTTGCTTGGGGTTGAGGTTTTGACTGTCAGCACATCCATTGGCGACATTGTCAAACATGTACAAGGTGCAAGTTTTCCGATGGCCCCAATCTCCTAGTTCTACCATATTGCCTTTCTTTTTACACCAAGCACCACTGGCTTGCAGAAAACGGAAGTAGCCTAGATTATCTCGGGTGCCATTGTTGTGCACTAACTGCAGGGTTTCATAAGGGTATTCTTCTCCTTTGACAATCTGTTTAATGGACGTCAGTCCAAATTTCTGGAAACAGAACGGATCTCGGGTCACATCTCCATTGAAGGCACGGCTGTCCAACAACCCCACAATCAATCGGTCAGGTATTCTGTTTTGAAACAGGTTAGGGATATCAAAGCGGACCAGGTTGTTTTGCATGGTGAAGGTCCGGATTTCACTGCGGACGGTCGGGTAAGCAGCCACTTGGCCTTCATTGTGTCTTTTGCTAGATATACTCTGGTAGATGGCGTCATTCAAACGCAGTTGGCAGAGATGAAACCGTAGTTTCACATCCCCTTCCATCAATCGACCCGCTAGACCCACTCCATTGAAAAACAGGCTGGGGCCATTGAAATGAAATTTCATCTTGATTTCGATGCCAGGCACTAACAGTTTGCCGGTATGAAAGACTTCCAGGTGGGGGGTAAACACTAGACTGTGGGTGACACCTCCTGCATACTTGGCGGTTTCGGCTACCATGGCAGCCAACGCTGCTTTGTGATTGGCGGGGAGATCCCGGTAGTCATTATGTGGTGCTGCACTGTTGGTATTGTTGGCCGTCCATGCGGGTGGGAAATCTACTTGATTGAACCATCCTTGGGGTCCCAACACGGTCTTGCCATCTTCTCGGTCATAATTCAGCAAGGTTTCCAGGTAAGCTTTGTAATGATAGGTGTCGGATTGAGGACTGATCAACGTGCCATTCAATTGCAAGTCAATTTGTTTGATGATGGAATGGGCCAAATTGTTGACGGGCCACAATTTTTGAGCGGCCACCAAGTCATCGTTCGTACTTTTCTGCAATCTCAATTCCATGGTAAAGTAACTGCGTCCCAAATCCACAAAATCGTCTAATCCCGGAATGATGAATTCCATGGGATTGATACCCGTGGTGGTGGGTTGAATGGTGACCATGCGATAGGCATTGATGCTAATGTCGGTCGGTGGCACCTTGAAAATCCGTAACGCCGGGTTGACGGTCCCTTCGGAACGCTCGTGAGCCGGGGGGGTTTGCGTACTCACGTCAGGCATGTTTAACGTCGTCGTCGAGTGGTGGTACGTCGTCGTCGTGAGGGGTTTTTATACCGTCGTCGTCGTGCTAAACGTTGTCTCAAATCAAACCCGGGCAGTCTCATCACCTCAGCACTTAACCAGCCACCACGTTGTCCTCTCCTGAGTTTCCAAAACGGATACAGGCCACCCCATTGAGACAACCCTCGATTACTGCGAATCCGTCGAGGTCGTGAATGCACGGGATCCATGTTCACACGCCCAAAATATCTCGCGCCCGTTTGGTTTGTTTGGGAAATAAGGCCGTGGCTACCCGCACGGCGTCTTTTACGCTCTTATGACTCAACGCTTTCTTGGCTTGTTTGGTGATTTCCTTTTTAAGGACGTCTTCGGCTTTGCGTTTGATCCCGCGTGTCAAACCCGTTGTCAAGCCTCTCTTGATATTACTAGGCAGTTTTAAAGGATTTCGCGTGCTTTTAAGGCCTTGGAACCCTCCACGCAAGAGATCCGTCACCAACCCTTTGCCTTGTTGGTCATACCACTCGTCGGTTCGAAATCGTGTCAAACTTCCCCCTCGCATGCTGTCTTCTTCTTCACCAGGGATGCCTTTTGTTGTTTTTCACAGGGGGCTCGTCTCTTTTTATACTCACATGAGGTTGCACGTAAACGATTCCCCCGCATAGCGTTTTCGTTTTCCTTGTCGGATTTCCTCCATGCGTTTCAAATGCGATTTTCTGGCATTCTTTTTCGCCAACTTTTCTATCCCTTTGGTGATGGACCATGCGGCTTTAGGAATTCCCGCAATCACTGCGTTGATCCCTTCCCCCGCTTGGGGACGCTGTTTTCGTCGTCGTCGTCGTCGTCGTCGTTTCGGAGGCATGATGATTGACTTGGAGTTCCTTCTCGTCTCTCTTTTTTTTTATGCCTTTTTGAAGTGCAACGTGACAATGGTATGGCCGTCACCAAACTTGACCAAGTCGCCTCCCCTACCTATCGTTTCGGCGACTTGAACGTGAATGATTTCCACCACCTCGTTACGAATAGCCATGTATTGAATGTGCAACGGTTCAAAGTACAGGGTGCCGCGTCCTTGTCGCTTGTACTGGATTTCACGCAATAAATCGGTCACGCGGTTGCCCACCACACTGCTGCCTGCCACGTCCGAGTACACGTGGAGCGTTCGCGTGGGGTCGCCCACCACCGCCCGAAACGCCACGTTCAAGTTGGTGAAACGCCAATTCACGCTGAAACTCAACCAAATCCATGTGGTCCCAGCACCATCTGTGTTCACTTGATAATACTCCGGGTCGTTCTTGCTATTTCTCAATTCAATGTCGTTATTGTTGGGAACCTTTTCATCACGGAATTCCATGGCCAAGTTGGGTCCCAACGCATAGTTTCCTGCGTCGTTTTTTTTAAACCATCCCATTTTTTCGGCCATGAGATGATGAATGGCCAAGTGAGGGACGACCATCGTCGTGTTGTCTTTGTATGGAAGCACGTACTTGTACCGCATGATATTGCGATTGTTCATCACCAAATCCTCACCGTCCCACTCAAAGGTCGTACACGTCTTCTTTCCCCGCTCCGTATTCGGTGCACCATGGTAGCCCAGGTAAGCAGCGGTCATACGTTGTCTCACCCATTGCAAAAAGGCTTTCATGAAGGTCACGCCATCCACAATGGAAGCATCGTCTTTCAAATCGTCCATTTTCATATTGAAGCTTTTCACCACACGTCCTGCGGAGGGGGTCAATCGGTAACAAGAGGTACCAAACACGAACTGATCCGCCGGCAGCAGATTAAAAATGTTGACCCCCGTGTCCGGTAAGGAAATGGCACTCAACCCCACTTGCCATCCCCCTCCTTGTAACCGTAACGGTTGAGGTAGACGAATCTTGAACGAATTGGCTTGGTTGTTGGGAAATTCACGTCGGTTGGAATGACTGGGTAACGTCACGTAGAACGACATCTTTGTCTGCTTCACACCACCACCTCCCTTTTAAAGTGGAGGGTCAGGAGGGTATGCCCTTCGCCAAATGTCACGAGATCCCCATTGATTTCGGCAATTTGCGTTTCCACGATTTCCACCACTTCATTGCGTACCGGGACATATTGAATATGTCGAGGTTCAAAGTGCGTGGTTTCTTTGGGCTGGTACTTGATTTCTCGTAAGAGATCCGTGATGCGACCCCCTACCATACTGCTGGTGCCTACATCACAATACACGTGTAAAGGACGCACGGCGGGAAATTCCGACGGGACACGAAAGGTCCCGTTCAAATTGACAAACCGCCAAGGACACGATAGACTCAATTTCAGATAATCCCCGTCCACTTTCCAAAAGGTGGGTTTGTTGCTGGTATCGCGGACATCCGTCGGGGTGGGAATGGTAGACATGCCTTGAAATTCTGGCAAGAGATTCGGACCCAATCGATACTGGCCGGGGGACGGTTGTTCAATCCATCCCATTCTCAGGGCCAAGGTTCTGCCCCATGACACGTGCGCCACTTGTCGTTTGTAATCCACGGGCTTGCTATTCAACAACAAATCCCCTTCGGAGGTCCATTCAAAGGTCGGGGCCAATTTGAGGCCATTGTCCTCGGTCCATTTGTTTTTGGGGACGGTTTGTTTCGCCCGTTCTTGCTGGTAACGATAGATCAGTTGATGAAAAAATTGAACTCCCGTCAACGAGGTCATCTCCTTTCTCATATCTCGCCCGTAGACAGTGAGTTCGCGGCGTTCATGGTACCAGCGATCGTTCCCTTGATCGTCTTGGATATACACCCGTTCGTGCCATCGTACGTACAACAGAGGGTGGGAATCGCCCACGCCTCCTTCTTCCGCTGCCACCGGAATGGTGGGTAAGGATAAACTGACCATGCCCACCATCCATCCTCGACCCATAAATCGAATGGGTTTCGGCAACCGGTTTCTGAACTGATGGGCTTTGTTGCCCGGAAACTCCTTGGTACTCGCATGACTCATCAACGTCACGTAAAACGAAGAGTTGGGCACCCACGTCATCGTCGTCGGCGTCGTTTGCGCGGTCGAAGGGACGTCACGTCACCACGAGCAATCCAACTATTGTACTTGTCGGGCCACCCTTTCCACTTGACCAACCAACGATCTTTTTGACGCTTAAGTACCTTTTCGATGCGAAATACATCGGACACCTGGACTTTTTGTAAATCCTCCTCGTAAAACGTGCCTTGGATGGGGGTCTCATCCCATTCGTGAATCTTATACGTGGGCACGGGGCCCGGGATCACGCGATGCACCACAAACACTTCTTCGGTCCAACCGGGGAGATAGCCTTTTTCAAAGGTCCGATGAATCGTGTTGAGACGAACCCGATCTCCGACTTTGAATTGGGGTTTTTTCCGACCTTTCAATCGCTTGCTGTACAATCGTTTCCACACGGCTTCTTCGTTGTCCCACGTCACGTTTTCGGGGGGCATGCCAATACTTCGATGACGGGTGGCATTGTACCCTTGCACCAGCTCGGGTAAGACATTGTCAAAGCGTAAGGTGTTGGCCGTGGTCAAATAACGGTACAATCGTTCTTTCAAGGTCCGATTAAATCGTTCCACGACACTGGCTTTGGCATCCCCTTCGGTCGAAAAATGGTGGATGTCTTGCTCGTCGACCCATCGTTGAAAGGTCCGATTGTAAAATTCTTTCCCTCGATCCGTTTGCAATCGGTTGGGGTGACGTCCTCCTTGTCTCACAATCTTCTCAAAGGCTTTCACGAGGGCCACGCCGGTTTTGGTTTTCAACGGTTGGACCCACGCGTACTTGGACAACACATCCACGACGGTCAACAAGTAGCGTATACCCCGATTATGTTTAGCCAACCGTTGCACTTCCACTAAATCCGCGGCCCATTGATCATCTAAACCCCCTACGATCACGGGTAAGGTAGCAAAACGACGACGTCGTGGTTTATGCAAGGTGTAGCCCACATCCTGTTCCAAGAGTCGTTGGGCTTTTTTCAAAGGGAGACCCTGGGCTTTGGCAAACCGTTGCACCCCACCTAAACTCCCCGGGGCGCTAGGATCGTGGTAACGGCTTAACCATTGTTGCGAGACATTGCTTTTCTTCGTTGACGAGACAGGGCGTTTGCTTCTCTTCAACCCTGAGGACGAACTCCAGCGTTGAGTTTTCTTTCGAGGGGCCATACTTTTTGGCATTCATCCCATAACGTCGATATGGTGGGGACCGTGTGGGGATGCGCCTTTTGAATGATTCGATACCATCGCCACGCCTCTGGGTGGGCTTTTAACCATACGACAAACACCACCCATCGATACAGGTTACGGTCGACGTGGGTTTCTTCAAAGATCTGGAGAGGATGCGTGTCCTTGGGACATGGGGGAATAGGGATTTGGGTGCCGGGTTGGTGATCATATAACACTTGGCACAGGGTTTGATGGCATTGCCATTGCCCCAGGGACAAGAGAGACTCCCACGCATAACACATCCACACAGACTCCATGGTCACATTGATAACATCATTTATTCCTACTCCTTTTTAATACATTTAAAAGAGACCTAGACGACCACAGGCGACGGTCTCGAGACCTTTCTGCCAGTTGTCCACACTGTCACTGTACTTGGGGGGTGGCGGCGCTGGGGCGACCATCATTTCTTGACGGTTCTTGAGCTCTTGAATTTCTCGCAACAATTGTTTCTCATAATCTGTCAGGGGGCGATCCTCTTTCCTTGGGGCTCGAGGGGGCGGGCCAGGGATGTCATAGCCCCTCTTGGGATATCCTTGCGCATCACGGGTAGACAAAGGAGATTCAGCTTGTTGGTCGGCTTTCTTGGGCGGGTTGTCATGAAACCAACTCCAGTACTTGGGGCCCATGGGTTGATCGGCCCATCGGAAGAAGCCACACTGTTTCTTGGAACAATTCAGAAACAAGCGATCGGGGTTCTGGGTCGAATGGCTCTGTTGCAGCGTGGCGGGTTCACGGCAAAAGCATTGTAAACAAGTCCACATGTCCAACACTTCTACATGAGGTTGACTATACACGGCTTGCATATACTCCAGGGCTTGATCTTGTCCACAAAACAGCAAACACGGTTGCATGGGACATTTCACATACTTCCATCCCTTTTGAGATTCTCGGGCCTCCAAACGCACGTCATGGCAAGGACATACCATATAGTCCACGGAACTAGCTAGGGCTCTTTCACTGTTGGCTTTCGCTTGAGCATAGTCCTCCGCATTGTCATACACGGTCGTCAGAGTGAATTGAGGTGATGGTGTAGGTTGCTCCACCATGTCATTCAATTCTTTCATCATCTCTTCCACGGCCGCTCGGGTATCTTCCACCACCTCCCCTACCACCGGATCACAGTCCACGGGCGTCATCGTTTGAATGGTGTTCTTCTTCTTCTTGTTCCCCGCAGGGTGTACGCTTGGCTTTCTCTTCCGTTCGACCGACATCGTGCTCACGATTTTCACCCCCTACCACCGAGGCCTTTTTATACCTTGGACCCTTGGCTCTCATTGGTCAGCTTATCCTACCCATATAAGGACGTCTCCTCGTCCCATTGGTCAGCTTTTGGCCTCTCCAAATAAGGTCCTCTTGTCTTCCCATTGGTCAGGTGTCTCTATTTAAGGAGCTCCCTTGCTCCCTGAATCGTCATTCTCCAAAGCCATGCCCCCAGACATCATGATCGGAGAACAAGATCTCGGTGCCTTGGAACTGCAAGTGGGTCATGGCCATGTGGTCTACACAGGGGGAGCCAAAGGTACGGATGCCCTCGTCGAAGAACAGGCCAAACACTTTGGGATGCAACTCGAAGTCCTGGTCCCCCCGAACCATCCTCGAGCCACTTTCATCACCCCTTCTACGGTGGAAGTCCTGATGTTGGCCAACCCCCATCTTCACCAGGCGGCAGAGAAACTAGGCAAAAAAATGCCCAGTCATTTTTACACCCTGCAATTGCTGCAACGCAATTATCAATTGGCCAAGAAAGCTCATACCATCTATGCCTTTGGCATCTTGGAACCGGATCATAAACGCGTGAAAGGAGGCACTGGTTGGACTGCGCAATTGGCTATGGATCAAGGCAAACCCGTCTACCTGTTTGACATCCCCAGTCAATCATGGTACCGTTCGGACCATTACTACCAAGTCAACGAGAATGCCGCCACCCTAGTCACTGGCAGTCAATTTGTTCCTTGGGGACCCAAAAAGCCCACCCTTCATCAAAGCAGTGCTATTGTGGGATCCCGGGATGTGGACGAGAAAACCCGAGCCGAAATTCAAGCCTTGTTCAATCGCACGTTCTGTCTCCCCGAGAACATTGATCAATTACGTATGGAACTGGAAGACTTTCATTTGTAATTTTTTTTTAGTTTTTATTTTTTAAATCTGTACATAGCTTTCTTTTAGTTTTTTTAATTTTTTCAAATTGTACATAGCCTTTTTCAATTTTTTATTTTTTCAAACTGTAGATAGCTTTTTTTTTCCAATTGTAAAATAGGCGCGCCCCACCCGCGTGGCAAAGAAGACCAACCACCATTTGTAAAAAACATCAACTCTTTTAATTAAAAAAAAAAATAAAAAAACTTCACTTACAAAATGTCCTCTGCTTCTTGACTCACAAATAAAAATGTTCAAAGTCTATTTACACCAAACAAAACACGTCGTACACGATTGGCTCGTTCCCGTCTTTCCCGTTCTTCCACTTTCTTCACTTCACGATAAAAATGGCTGATTGTTAACCAAGCATTTCCGCAGTACACTTCAGACAAATGGGTCGCCATAAAAAAGTCAAGTTCCTCAAACAGTCGCATACTAATCGGCCAATATTTTTCCTCCCTGGTTGGTACTATACGGCGCTCGATAAAAGGGATGATCCGGTGGGTTAGCACTCTCTTTAAATTGCGGTACGTCACTGCTTGAAGGGGTAGCCCATTTTCCGGCTCCACAAAGCACAGTAGAAACAAACGAAGGAACGCCTCCACGCGTTGTCTTGTAAGGGGGCGCCATGACTCCTCCCTCCTGGCGTACATGCCCGTAATTTGGCGCTGGATGGCCGATTGCTCCGGCCCAACACGTCTCCTCAACACCTCCTCTCCACTCACATTCACCTCGCTGGCTAGACAGCCCAAGGGCCTTCTCGTTTCCGACATTTTTGTTTTCCTCAACTGACATAAGTCACACAGACCAGACTCAAAGCTAGGAATGGCGTTCTGTGACCTCCCTTGACTTATATACCCCGATCCGCGCAATGCGTCATGGTCTATCCAAGGAGGGGGGAGGGGGGTCCCCCCACCTCTTCCCCTCCCACAGCATGATGGGGCCTCCTTCTCATTGGCCCCTTCCCTCCCACGTGACCCTTTTGTTTCTCTATAAAAACCCCCGTCTCATTTCACACTTCAACTCATGGATGATCCAGAAACCCAACAAGTGATGGCTCAACCCCAACCATGCCTGGTGTGTAAGAAACCTGTCACCAAACCAACCATTTTGATGTGCTGCGAACAACCCTGTCATCTAACCTGTGCCACCCGGTGGGGAAAAGAAAGTACCAATCCTAACGCTGGTTGCTTTAGATGTGAATACGGAACTAGCATCCACGTCCTTGAAATCCTCCATGAAGAATGGAAAAAAGACCCCCAATTTATGAAAGAAGTCAAACGTCACTGGTACCACCATACTTTTCCGGGAATCACACATCACCTCCTTCCTCTCTGGTATGGTATCGCTTATGAATTGAAGTGCGGTGAACCCATATGTTTGGGAGGCGTCCAAGGGTTCTGGGGAAAACACCACCCCAGGTATTGCTCATCTGAACAAATCGAGTTTCTTGGCCAGACCCCCAGCGAAGTTATTTCAAGCATGAAAGAACTGAATCCTTTCCCCACCACCTCGTGTATCGTCTGTGACAAAGATGTCACCTATCAAAACCTATTGATCTGCTGCCGACACCCCTGTCATGTAGCCTGTGCTGACCACTGGAGAAAGAATCCTCATCTAATCCCCAAATGTGTTTACATCCGACAAAGCCATTCCACCACAGTCATTGAAATCCTCAATTACGATTGGAAACAAGACCCCCAATTTGTGAAAGAAGTCGAACGTATCTGGAATGGTCATCTGTGGTATGGTATTTGTCATACAGACACCGGAGCCATTGAAGGATTCTGGGGAAAAATCTTCAAGAATCCGGATACAATCAGCAACATACCCCATTTTCTTGGCCACACCCCAAGCGAAGTCCTTTCACACATGAAGAACATTTTGAGTTCTCAGTAAGGACCCCATGTTTGGACTCACTTGTTGTATACAAAGGACCAATAAAGTATGTTCCATGACACTTTGTTGTTGTGATCTTTATTGACACAATCATGTTCGTTGACTTTTTCGGGAAAGTTCAAGGGTAATGATGGTTCGGCCTTGTTTGAATGGAACCGGCTGTCCGTCGGCTGTTTGAATGTCTATCTCAATGCTGTCAAAGATGGTTTGGCCCAGAGGAAAATACATCCGTTCCCTGGTATCAAATTGATGCTCGGTATTGCCTGCATCCAAGGTACGTAACAAGCCTTTTTCTTGATTTCCCACAATGCTCGGTGCCACCAGATCCGTGTAAATCATCAATTGTTGTTGTCCTTGTTGAGGTTTGACCGTGGGCGTACTGGGAAAAGGTTGCCGACTCAAATTCGGACCCAAGAACAACTCATAATCAAAGTCGGGGTGGGTAAAGCTGACGGAGACGTGCCCCCACGGGGGATATTTGGCGATAGTACCAGTGGTGGGTGACCATTTATGCCGATCGTTGTAATCCACAATATGTTTCACCAGATAATTCTTTTCTTGGACCACGCGTTCCGTGGACGTTCCATCTTTCACCAATCCCATCAAGCCAGCGAATTTCCATTCCATTTCAAATTCCATATTGGCTGGAATGAGGACATACAACGAATCTAATTCAGAGGCGATGCCCTTATTGGTGATTTTCACATAGGGTTGAGCCAGGTTCAAAGCGGCTAGTTGTTGTCGTTTGGCTAAATCATCCACGTTCATTTTGGGTATATCCATCATGACTTCCATGCGTTGTTTTTCCATTTCGTACGCAATGGCAATCCAGGCTTCTTTCAAATTGTGGTAATACCCGGGCGGTAAATAAATTTGTTTGGTGACTTTCAGGGGCGCCGTGCCATCCGCCCGTTTTGGCATGTATTTGATATCTGTTTTCATCCAATGTTTTTGACTATCCTCTTGCGTCCAATTCTGTTTGGTTTGATCTTCCAAGGATTGATTAAACCCCGGGTGGGACATATGTACCAACGCCACTTCCCAATCATCTTCCACCAAATAATACGAACGAGGCAGTCGCGCCGTAAATTTTTGACCCGTGCCTTGTGCTTGATCACTCAGGAGCGTGATGTAAACACTCATCGTGACTACTCCCTCACTTAGGGTTTACCCCATTTTATACCTACCCCTCTTCCAAAAATTGGACTTTGGACTTTGAGCCCGCGTTTTCTCCGCGGTTTTCACCCACCTTGAGCCCACGATCGATTTTTCAGACTAGTCAGCGGTTTCCCCTTCTAAAACCACGTGACTTCCGGTTGCATGAGCCTGCCATCCCTTTTTCCACCTGGTCAGCGGTTTCTCCTTCCAAAAACACGTGACTTCCGGTTCCGGGTCATGACGTCATTGATTTGCTCTCGACCAATCAGAAGCCAGGAAATTACCCATACGGGCCCCCTTTACTACTAGTATTGCTTTGTCCTTTATGTGCAACATTTTGTTGTTACAGCCTCGCATTTGACACAAAATCTTACAACATTTTGACCACTATGCTCGCATAACTGATGTAAACAATCAGGGGAGTTTGAGAGATTTTCAAAGTACTTATGCAAACTTTCGAATTCTTCTAAGTCCTCTCTTGTTTTTACCAAGTTATGTAAAAATTTAATTCTATTTTTTAACACACACTCATAACACATAACGCTGATGAAAGCTAGCGCTATAAATAGAAAGCAAAATTTAATCCACAAAATGTCTTTTCTCCGCCAAAAGGGGAGTGCAATATCCGGCAAGAAACCGTTAATTCATTAGAACTTCCCTAGAAATAGGTATGATCCTTACGCGAATCAAGAATGTTGTTTACGTTTGCATGTTTTTCAAACTTCCTTAAATAAGAAACCTTCCTATGCTATATGTCCTCTAAGTGCAGGGAGAAGAAAGACGAAAGCTAGTAAGTTTACGAGTTTTATTTTCATACCTATTGATTTGATTGTCAACAGTTATTAGTATTAACTGCGATAGCTGTTGTCTGACTTACACTTTAACAGGAAAGTAGTTTTGATAAAAGTTAGTTTGCCGTTAGCCCTAAGTTTCTACGGCGTACAAGACTCAGTGTTTTAGCAATGTTTAAAGAAGGATAATGTTTTATTGTTTTCATCGTTGGTGTTCTATGCTAATAACTGCTGTGAATTTCTACGCTTATAAGCCTGATAACAACATATCTTCATTGTTTCATTTAAAGCTTGACCCATTCGTCGCAAGTTTTAGGAATTAACTGTGTACTGATACCTCACGTCTCACGTCAAGTTCAAAGGCGAATAATTACCTGAATTTTTAATTGCCTGTCTTTGAAAGAACAATGCTTTTAGTTTGGACTTGTGTTCCGAGGTTGATGCATATGCTGTAATTATGGTCCAACGCATTAAAAGAAGTCACATAGCTATTGCAAATTTCTCATCATGATAATGTTCCTCGGGCAAACAATTTAGCTGATATTCAATAGAAAGGAAAATATCGAGTATCGACGACAACCACCCTAGTAAAGTTGAACTGCATAAAAATAGTGACTGTCGTTTCTTGCTGTGAAACGGCAAAGACTTATTCAAATTTAACCAAAGGCCTTAGCTTTGATGACTTCTCTCGCTGCTTTGACTAACTGCAAGTGTTTTAAGCTGGGAACGGAAAAAATTCGCTGTGAGCTGTCAAAAGTGATCGGAAACACCCAGTGACCTTCGGACAATATTTGGGACTATTTATCCTATACGAAATTGCTGGTCTTTATCGCAAGATAATAATAATCGTCAACGCTTCGTGGTTGTACCAAGATGCTATAGCGAAGCAACAAGAACCACGTTAGTAATGACTACTGTGCGATTTATAATTTTCATTTCCTTGTATCATTTCATCAGACAGTGACAATATGCAGACAAAGATTACGTATGCGTTTACCATTGTGATAGTTTGCCTGTGTGCCAGTCAACCAGGTTGCTGGGCAAAACCCAAGCACGGCAAAACACAAGATGGATTGGCCTTGAACAAGGTAACTTGAAAGATATGCTTCCATTTCCCAGAAAAGTGAAACTCTATGCTTTTGCAAACAGGCTTTAGGCAAAATGTTGGATGGAAAAAAGCAATTTTGCCCATCGATCATCCAAAGAAATATTCTGGCGAAATATCATACAATATCCAAAGAGTGGTAAAAGTTTGAAAAACGTCTGTGCTTTTGTCATTTCTCCCATTTCTAGTCTCTTATCAAAGAGAGTCGCGCAGAATTGTTAATGGTATATAAGAGCCATCTCTTTCAGTTGGCATGAAGTTTTTGGGAAACCGTTATCATAACTCAACGGCCATCCGAACCGGTTTTTCCTTCAAATGGTTAACATCCACTAGGAAATTTAATGGGAAACACTATCATTTTGAGGAGGGTAGGGTTGGGAGGGGAAGGACACCCTCTGAGGGGAGTTATCCCATTTATACAGAAAGCTGTTAGATGAATAACCGTCATACCACTGGTGTTCTTGTAGGGCGTCATTGGCGACAGGACACGAATCGAAGGTGATGATAGTGTTGGTAAGTTACCGTATTCCGAATCCTGTATCCTACATCCTTCGAGCACGTCTAAATTCATTACATAATGGCTGCCATAGTTCTCCCTATTTTACTGTTTTATTCTATGGACGAGCAGAGGCACCGTCAAATCATGTTCACCATTTTCACGGTTCATAGCGGTTGAAAGCAAAGAAAGATGACGGTGATTGATCGGTGAGTCTCCAATATTCTGTACATCAGGTGCCAGGAAAAATTAGAATGCCCTTTCCCTAGACATTTAAAGATGTTGTTCTAAATAGTACTTTTCTTGTTAGACCTTTGCCGGACTACCTCGAGGTTCCGTGGTTGTATTCTGCTTTCCACACAATGGGGACTCTGCGCGCCGCCATATACAGAGGTCGATTGTGTGAAAGGATGTGGTTGTGGTATGCACTTTCTTAAGACAATACTTTTATAACTAGAAATCGCGTCGTGTTAGTTTGGAATTTGCTGGGAAACTGTTAGCCATGTTTAAAAGCACAAGCTCCTAAGACCAAAAGTCATAGACACAAACAAAAGATAAATCAATGTAGCACAAACGTTTATACTTCTATCCGTACATTCCTTCGCATATACGTCCATCCGCCTCGCTGTCTGTCCGTTTGTTTGTCTACTTATCTAACTTCAAATCCAGATAACTAACAGTTCTTTTTTCCAACTCGTATGAGAAAACTATAAAAGAGAAAATACGGAAAGAGAGGAGGAGGAGGGGGCAGAGGTGGAGACTAGACTAATAGATTAAAATACATTTATCTTTTTAACATAACACCTTAACAGATTGCACAGCAACAGAAGAAGGCTACTGTTGCCTTTTTCCGTTTCTCTACAATGGAATAGAGCGGCACGAGTGCATAAAAGGCGTTACTACTGACAAGAAGTGGTGCGGAACTACTTATAATTATGACAAGGATAAGAAGTGGGGATGGTGTAAAGGTAGGCATTTTCATGACGGGTAGCTTGTGCCACTTAAAGATACACTGGTCTCTGGGCAATTACCTTGACTTGTTTTCAGCGGCCGGTGTTCGTGTATGATATTCACCGACTCAGGTCTCTTTTTTTGTTAACAAGAAACTTTATAACAAAGAAATTGATTACAAAACAAAAGTTTGAGTATAAAGGTTAAATTTGGGGAGGCGGCGTGGCCAAGAGGTTAGGGCGCTAGACTTGTAATCCGGAGGTCCCGGGATCAAGTCTTCCTCTCTGACCATTTGGATTTGTTTCACGGTAGTCCGCGTTCAAATTACCAGCCACGCTTGTAAATAGCCAACTTGTGAGCCTCCCATAAGTTGGGGTGTTTAAAAATGTTTATGTTTCATTTGTCATATTAATTTCAGAAGTTTATAGTGTTCCCAATTAGCACTAGCTGTCGTGCTAAATACTCAGACACTTTAATGTTATTATTGCAGTATAAAAAGCATACAACTCTGCATTCACAAAAACGTTACAAAGAATCATAGAATACGTAGTTTACATACATAACAAGCCTGAGGTACAATTCCACTGAAGAGAAACTAACATAGACTACATGAATTTAGCACTGGATGAAATTTTTCTCTTAACGTAAAAGCATTTCTCTTCATTTACTCGTAGCGCAATGTACTTTTCTAATTTTATTTTCTCCCGCACGGAGCTAATGAAATCTGAAAAGTGGAATCTTTTGCCGAGAAGAATAAGATAATTAAGGGTTCGTTTTTTGTGAGCGGTGTCTCAAGATGTGTTTTGCATAGTGAACCGCGCCACTGAGTAATCGCGGTAATATCATATAGAACAGCTTAAATTAAACGGTGAGTTTGTTACTGCGTTTGGACCCATTTTAATTTATTTTAGTTGAGCCGTTTAAAAATGATGTTTTCTCTCCGTGTGTTGAAGGGTCTATACACAACTACTAATTTTGACTCAAATAGGACGTTGCTGTGGTACATATAACGTTAAGTCCTTTATACTCTCAGATTCAAGCCTCGGCTCATAAAACTATTTATAAAGATTTCCCGTATGTTATCTTTGTTGTCCTTATATTACACGCGGGAAACTGAGAAGAAATTCGGTTGTCAAAGAAAATGTGTTATTAAAACTGAGCTAAGTAGCCGCACGGCTGGGCATTGTTAACAATTTTTATCGTGAGACGATAAAGTTTTAATGTACTATGTAAACTTTAATCGTAGAAAAGGTAAAAATTAAACAATGGTTAAAATATCTGCGTTGATCGCATGCACCACATCGCGCCATGACATTAGCGCGCGCTCAACGGAGAAAATATAACAATAAACCTTGCGAGAAGAAATTGTTAGATTACTCAAAGTGATGATCTAAGACTCGTTAATTTGAAAGTTTTTTATAGAGGCAGGAGGCCGCCGATACGATACACTTGGACACAGGGTTAGTCGAACACGAGAGTAGGGGCAAAATTCGCTCGCCATTTTAACCTGAGTACCCAGCACCACCCGCAACCCTAAAGAAAAATCGGAGAGGCACCTCTCCTTAAAGAAATGTTATCGTTAACAAATGGTAAACCTCAGCGTGCACCGATTGAGCTATCACGCACGTGGCAGGTTGCTAAGCACGAAAGAAGCCTAAGAGTCTCCAGCTTTCTGAGTGTTAAGCGAACCTTCCAAGTGCATCCACAAGTGCACTGGTGTCTACCATTTTTATTTAATTATTTGGCAACTTCAGGTGGATTACCACATATTCCCAAAACACAACTGAGTTTGCAGTTGTCTGCCGCCAATTTTATGCCTGAAATGCTTGCGCGATCGCACATCATCGAGAAAACAGAAAAAATCCTACAGCGTGATCATTCAAATGAAAGGTATCAATCAGTACACATTTATGGTACTGTTTTATGTTAAATGGAACTTGCCGTTGGGCGTTCTTACATTAAAGATTAGTAATAGCTCCTGATAATGATTTTTCCAAACTTTCTAGTATATTATCTTTGCTGTCCTTGTATTCACTCAGTTTCTTACGATATATAATATGCCAATTTAGTAATTTGTATAAATTATCCTTTTTGCCAGTATATTATGTTTGATGTCTTCATATTCATTCAGTTAACGTTAAAGAAGAGTGCAGCGTGAAGACAGAAGACGGCGAGTGCTGCGTGTTTCCGTTTTTGTACAAAGGTATCGAGCGACAAAATTGCACAAAAGGCGTCAATACTGACAGAAAGTGGTGCGGAACTACTTATAACTATGACCAAGATAAGAAGTGGGGATGGTGCCCAAGTGAAGGTGAGTTTTTCAGTCGTATACTGAAGGTGATAGTAACAATAGTAGCAATGCTACTCGTCACTTCCCGCCATCAAATCTTGAGTTAAATGTCGGCTTCTAGTGTGGCTGTAAAGACAACTTCCAGATTCGGGTACAATGGACAAAACTGCAGCTAGTTATGGGCTTTCGATTGCCCCTCTTCTTTTTGCTCGTGGACAAGGTAACAGTACTGAACCTTTGGCCGCATTATAGACTTACCTTCCCATTCGTCCGCCATCCTCTTGTCATTTGAAGTGAAAAGACGCTTCTTAAAGAAATGTTATCGTTAACAAATGGTAAACCCTCAGCGTGCACTATTGAGTTATAATGCACGTACAAGAAAAGTACATGCAAATTACGAGAGAAGGTTAGGAGTCTCTAGCTTTGTAAGTGATTAGCAAACCTTCCACGTGCAGCTATTACTCAAAAGTGCACTGGCGTCTACCATTTGTATTAATAATTTGATGATGATAACAGTAATAATAATAATAATAATAATAATAATAATAATAATAATAATAATAATAATAATAAAAATAATAATAATAATAATATTTTAGCAAGGAGCCCACTTTACCAATGGGTGCTCTTTAGTGGGGCCCTACACATACTTAGAGAAATTAATTAAGAAAACTAACTAACTTCTGGTGGATTACCGCAATTTGTTCAAAACACAAGTGGGCATGTAGTTTTCTGCTGCCAGTCAGTTTATGCCTGAAATGCTTGTTTGATTATCGTCCTTATGTGTGACTATTCAAATGAAATGTATCGAGCAGGACACATATCCACGGTACTGTTTGTTTCATAATAAACTGGAACTGCGATGAGACTAACGCATGGCCTTCTTTGCACTGAAATGTTACAAATAGTTCTTGATAGGAGTTTTATCTCAAAACTTTTGTCAAACTCTCCTGTACATTATCTTTGCTGTCCTTGTATTACAATGGAGACCAAAATACTATTCTTTGTTCAAAGAATTATTTGTTTATTTATTCGTTTTTCTAATGTTTTAATTATATGTCAATTAATAAAATGTATGATTTGTCCTTGTTTTTATGGCAGACGAGTGCAGCGTGAAGACAGAAGACGGCGAGTGCTGCGTGTTTCCGTTTTTGTACAAAGGAATCAAGCGTAACAGTTGCACAAAAGGCGTTACTACTGACAGGAAATGGTGCGGAACTACTTACGACTATGACCAAGATAAGAAGTGGGGATGGTGTCAGTGAAGGTGGGTTTTTTCAGTAGCGTAATTAAAATGTAAAATTAGTAGCGATACTGCGAACGGCTTTATGTTATCAAAACTGAGCTAAGTACCCGCACTGCTGGCCACTGTTAACAATGTTTATCGTGAGACGATAAAGTTTTAATGTACAATGTAAACTTTAATCGTAGAAAGGGTGAAAAAATTAAACACAAATCTAGCGAGGTAATGGTTATCTGCGTTGAGCGTATGCACCACATCGCGCCATGACATTAGCGCGCGCTCAACGGAGAAAATATAACAATAAACCTTGCGAGAAGAAATTGTTAGATTACTCAAAGCGATGATCTAAGACTCGTTAATTTGAAAGTTTTTTATAGAGGCAGGAGGCCCGCCGATACGATACACTTGGACACAGGGTTAGTCGAACACGAGAGTACGGGCAGAATTCGCTTGCCATTTTAGCCCGAGTACCCAGCACCACCCGCACCCCTAAAGAAAAATCGGAGAGGCACCTCTCCGATTTTTCTTGAGGGAAGCGTGCAACTGTACACAGGCTATAATATGAAAGGGATACAACATATAAACGGCTATGATATTAAATATATCTACCTGGAGTTTTGAAAACGATACTTCTCGGTCGAGGTGTCTGAACCGGTGCGTCGCAAGTGCTTTTTTGTCGTTCAGAAACAAAGTAGGCAATATAAAAATTATGAGTGTCAGGAGTCCCTTTTTTCTTCTCTCCTCCCTCCCCTCCCTTCCCTTTTCTCTCTTGTGTGGTTTTGAGGCTGTTCGGAGTCATAAAGCCTCGGCTACAGTGTCGTTCCGGTGAAAACGGGCAAGTCTCCAGGAGCCACCTTTTCAAAAAAAATCCAACCACATATAATTTATATATTATAATATATGTTCTTATGTATAAGACATAGCCAGCTACAACATATGGTCTACAACATATAAACGGCTACTGCCGTTTCTTTGCGGCAGGTGATTTTCACTGCCTGCGTGTTCTTGTCGCTCGACTATCCTCTGACGGAAAAGTAAAATGTTTTGCAATCCGCCATGTTTTATTCTTTTTATCCATGCTGGAATCCAGAAATGTCACTATTTTCTGTTTTCTTTCTCCACAGCCTGAGACCGATCACGACACCTGAGTAACCCTGAATCAGAGACAGTACAATAGCGTAGAAGGCGAAACTTACTGTCAAATGCTAACGTAAAATAATATGGAAAGTAAACTAAATTAAAGTATTCAGGGTATAATCTGTGTGAGTGTTGACGATTGTTAATTTTAAGTGCTCCTCTGGCTTAGTGTTCATAGCTTCCAAACTTTTTCATAAGAGTGTGGTGGGCGTCGCGCGAGTAGAATTCAGAATTTTTCCACGCCCTTAACGGCAGGGACCTTCAGTCACAGAGAAATATAACGACCCTGTCCTTCTTCCCAACGCTCTGGGCCGTAACGTTAAGCTACGGTATATTATGGCAAATTAAGACGATTTCCGCTCAACGTTCGAGCAGTAAGTGCAAAAATTAAGTTACCAAAAAAATACTTGCAGCACTGTCACATTTTGAGCACAGATAAGAAGAACTTATCGTTACTTTTGCTCCCAAGCTGACCCCGCGAGAGAAAATTGGATTTGAAGTTATCCATATTTCAATTAAAAAGACGCTTCATGTCAGTTCAAAACAAAATGGCGCCCGTTTTTAGCATACTTTTACGAGATTTGAAATTAATTTTCTTGAGAATGCTTGATCGAGAATTTCATCGCGGGGTCACTTGGGCAAGTGGACTAGAGTGAGATGTTTCGAATAGCATTTAAAATGTTACCGTGCTATGAGTAGTTTTTTGGTAAATATTTTTTGCACTTATTGCTCGAACGTTGAGCGGAATCCGTCTTAATTAACTAATCAGAATAGCATTCTGGTTGTTTCATTTCCAACAAATCAAAAAAACATTTCAAGAGGACTTATGAGCTGATTTTACTCCCACAGGCGAGACTTGAACAGTTCTAGTTTGTCATTGTGTATTTAGTCCACGGTAAGAAGATGACGAGATTTGAAAAGAAAAACTTTGTATATGAAAAGAAAAAAAAAAGAAAAAAAAAATGAACGCAGTTCTCATGAGTAGAAGCTTGCCTCATTCCCGATAGAATTTCGCTTAATTTCCAACCTACTGGCTAAAACCTGATAAACACCCTTCTGTTGGCAAAAACTAAACATGGAATGCTACTGGGAGCTCATTTCTTGTCAGTTGATGCACTTCCAATGAGTTTAAACGAGAAGAAGAAGTTGAAAAAAAGGACTAGCGATTGTTAAAGGTAGTCGAAAGAAACACAGAAGTAAATCAGCTTGTTTGCTGGAGCTTGAAGTGGCGACATCTCCAGGGAGGAGATTACTTACACCTTGCAAGCTTATCAAATCGAGGAATAGCATATCATCGTCGGCTATATATCATCCTATCAAAATATATTCTTCTGTTTTTGATCGAGTTGCCTTCAATCTTTTATTAGAGATTACACTTGCCAGCTTAGTCAAATAAATACACCTTGCAAGCTTATTGAATCGTGGAAAGGCACCATCGTCGGCTGCTATCCTATCAATTTTCTCCGTATGTTTTCCGAGTTGCATCCAATCTTTGTTTGGAGAATATAACTGTTTTGACTGGCTTTTCTCGAGCTAAAGCTTCCCTGACGAGGTTTCATGTGAGACGCGCCCAAGCACCCCCATCAGTGTTACTGTAATTATGAACCCGGATGCATTTACTTCACATGGGCTAAAAAATAGGCTATAAGATTATGTGAACTGGTTGAAATGACATCTCTTGCGGAACTATTGAGCAGTGATCAACTCTCGGATAGAATATAGATTTATAAGAAATGTGTTAAGATACAGTTTACTTCAAGTGAAGAAACGAACAGCTACAACCTCATTTTATATTCATGAGTAGAGCAGGGAATGCTCCTATATGAATCCTTATGCTATGAATTATTGTGCCAATCTAATTTGAGTTTTGCATCTTCGACGTGCCGTGTGCAGAACGTGTCAAGTTTCCCTTTGCTTGTTGAGAGGAAGACACGATGGCTCCAATTCATCGTTCTTACTCCTTACTCCATCCTCCTTACTCGTTGTTGCTTAATGTTAAAGGTCGATGATGAGGTTCATTGATGAGAGAGGCCACGTCAAGGTTATGTTTTAAAAAAATTAAAGTATCCTCTCTTCATACCAAATGTGAAAAAAAACAGACGCAATGGATGAATTATATTAAACTGTTTTTGTCGTTGACGTCCCTCATATGCGTTTTTGAATCTTTCAGACTCTTAGAATAGAATATAGATCGAGGGGCCTAGGAAACTCCCCTGTACTGCAAGAGACGTTTTGTCCAATGGATGTATTAACTTCAGAGAGAATCACTAGAGAGGCTAGCTCACATAATGTCTCGATATGAATTTTTCTGTTTGCCTATTTTGGTCTCACTTAAAGGTAACATGCTCAAATTGTTACAAGCAAAGTGCTTGAGATTTCGCCCACTTGGTAAACATAACA
Source organism: Siderastrea radians (assembly GCA_964017195.1). NCBI lineage: Eukaryota > Metazoa > Cnidaria > Anthozoa > Scleractinia > Rhizangiidae > Siderastrea > Siderastrea radians. Next base: position 15,465,102 of record OZ024887.1, on the reverse strand, counting down.
AAGACCGGCATCCCGTTGGGACGTCAAAGGGCGGTTTAAGAGTCAGAGGAATTCGGTGAAACGACGTTTCCAAAATGTCTCTTGAAACGAACAATGCCGCAAAGGAGTGTTTTTATTGTCCAAATCTTTCACGAGCAAGTCTTGTAAACAGTTCGTTCCAAGCATAACATCTTCTTATTCTTCTGCTTACCAAACCTAACTTCAATTCTTCTGCTTACCAAACCTAACTTGAATAGGTCAACAAGATTGTTCCATTTGAAGAACAAGATAGAGGCCGTTGAAATGTTTTGCTCATTAAGGCTTTTACTAATGTCATATAAAGAGAGACACGAGACCCATTCGGGGGCGGGGGTTTATTGGGGTAGTTCTATTGTTGATGCGTCTCCATTGAGGCTTCTAATGGAGATTTAAGCACGCAGTTTCAAAAAGAGCTGAAGAAAAGCCATTGTCCAAAGGAACAGAGCAAGCGGAATTAAAACAGGTCCGTTATTGTGTTTCAAACTAGCAAATAAAGTGGTCGCACTTATTCTGATGAAACACGTAAAATAAATTAGTTTGTTTGCTGGAGTTTGTAGCGGCGATATCTCCCAACATTAAATATCAAGCTCCGCTGATATTTAACAACAACAACAACAAGCTTTATTTGCATGACTATAAGTACATACAGTATTGCAAAAGCGTAAAACGTAACTAAAGCGAAACTTATAACAATCATAATCATGTAATAGGAAAAAAAAGAAATTATGTATGCGCTACATTACTTTCATTCGATAGAAGATTATTTCGTAAAGATAAGCATCTCAAAATGAACTTCATCAGTTGAGTATTTAAATAATAATTATCAGAATTCATTAATTTTTTGGTGGCTTGCATAGGAGGTAATTGTGTTATGTTTGGTATTTGGTTCTCTATTTTGTTGTAAAATTCATCTCTAAAACTACAGTATTTAGTACAATGGAAAAGTAAATGAATTTCATCTTCAATTTGATTTGATTTACACGTAGGGCAGAGTCTATTATCCCTTGGGATTTGATCATATCTGCCAGTTTCGATCAATAATTTATGATTACCTATTCTAAGTTTCACTAATTCTTTCCTGTTATTTAGTTTTCTTGTAAGATCTAAATAGCAGGAAGGCGTATATTCGTCCTTAAAAGTGTTATAGAATTCTAATTTCTTAGAGTTTCGAGTTTAGAGTATGTTGCCAGTGTGAAATATACTTTTGTTGCATTAGACTTACATAGTGTTTAATCTTAGCATCAGTTAAGAAAGTTACCTCAGATTACGAAATAGTGGCCCTGATGGTAAATCGTAGGAATGCTGTATCAAGTTGCTTTTTTTTGCCACTGAAGCATGTCCGATGTCTTTTAAATAGTAGCCATATTTACGATATTGTCACTGAGATTAATTGCAAACGTTTGATTTAAACAACAATTTAAAAAAAAAGTTCTCTAACTTTTTTTCAACGCGGTTGACTCTTGCAAGATATATATCAGTTTGTTGGTAACTGCATCGTGGGATGTTAAAGGCAAGCCATCTCCTCGATCAGAGGTGCAAACACGGCATCGTGAAGTTCCTCTCTGCTAACCAACCATAAAACAAAAATACTCATGGTTCTGTTAAGCTGCTGCTTAGGACGCGATGCTGAGGTAAAGGGTTTTGACAAAAAATTTCACGTAATTTTTCCTTCACTTGAAAGCGACAACTGATGAAATTCAAGGTGGCGAATTCAACGGTGAAGTACACGTGTCGAACTATCGAGCACGCAGGCCTTTGATGAAGACCTAAGTTCGTATTTTTAAAAGAGCTGAAGGCAAACCATTGTCCTAAAGAACAAAAACACTAATGAAAACAGTTCTTTGTCATTCAAATCAACAAATAAAGTGGTGGCACTTATACAGAAGAAACACGCAAACTAAATCAGTTTGTTTGCTGGAGTTTGTAGAGGTGATATCTCCCAACAGGTAAGATCATAGTCTGCTATTGAATATATTAAATATATCCATGTAGGCAGTCCAGTAGTAATGTCAGTAATTGACAAATACCACCTCATTCCTACACCCGTATTTTCCTCTTTTAAACCACTCAGCGTACAAAAAAGAAGAAAATTTTAAAACGAAGCAAAATTCTTTCAATTAGATAATCACAAATCTTGTATTATATCAAAAAACTTCTCAATTAAAGCATTACATATCTTTGTTATATCCAGGTTGCAATGTCTGTACTTAACATAAACATTGAAGAACTTTTGAAAGAACTTGATCCAGCAACGTTACAAGCTTTAGAGGAATTACTTGCAGAGGACGCTCCTGTTGTTCGAAAAATTATTCAGAACATATTGGATGAACCTATTTCTGAGAAAGTGGAGAAGAGTTTAGATAAGCCCTTACTTCCTAAACCTTTTCAACCGACTGCTCCTCCTCGTAAAAGAAGGGGGAGAAAAATACAAGAAATTTTGAGGGAGTTTGATCCAATTTCTCGAGAGAATATCCGAAATGTTACAAACTATCAGAATGAGATTCTTGATATATATGATAATACCGAACATAAGGGAGAAGAGAAAAAGGGGCGCCGTTTCATTCGATGGCGCTTCATCCGAGGACTGGAAAGAGATCTGACACCCGATTTTATGGTAAAAATACGAGAGAACATTCACACATCTTTCTATGCCAAGCACTTTTTCTCGTATCAGCTACGCAACATTGAAGATGGAACGGTTATTATGTATTACACTAACGTTGGCTCACCTTGGTTTAAACACCTGTCTGAGGCGGAGAAATAGTTAAGTGAACGGGAGAAGGTACGCTTGGACGCTGACAACATCGAAAGACCGGACACGAAGTGGGTGTTTGAAAACCACTTCAATGTTGATGTAAAGGTCGTGCTCGACCGACAGCCATTGTTGGGCACAGGCCCCTTACCAGACTGGCTGCGTAACCTTGCGCATGGTCGTTCGATGCTGGCGCTGGACACCTACAAGGACAACTTGTGTCTGTGGCGTTGCATTGCAGTTCACCGTGGAGTAAGATCAGATCGAAGCACAACAGCAGCACGAGAGCTTGCAGAGAGTTTTTTTAAACTCAAGGAAACTCAAAGCTGCACCAAACGACATTCCGAAAACATCGCTCGATGAATTTGATAAAGTTGAAAGACATCTAAATCAGGGAGCACCTTTTTCGGATTGGTTTGGTATACGTGTCTATGAGCCTGAGCGCACTGAGGGTGAATTGGTATGGCATCTTAGGCGTAACCCACCGGCCAAACTAACGAATATTCTTACAATCGGAATTTATGAGGGGCACGCATTCTTTATCAAGGATATTTCGAAGCTTGCAAGAACGTATGCATGTGTTCATTGCCGTTCAAGATTCACTCAAGCTTGCAGCCTTCAACGACATACCGAAAGGTGCTCCCAAGGCAAGACGGTGATCGATTGCCCAGCTGAAAAAGTTGAAGCGCCGCAGACATCTTTCGAGAAGACCTTCTTTCCAAAAAATCAGGTTTCCCATGAATCACTTAGGTGGCTTGAAGGAGAAGCCAAGCGGCGGAAAATTCACATTCACCACGCAATGTGTGGGCACAGGGGTGAGCGATGGGTTGAGCGCTCTCCTGTCGACGGGTACAACCATGAAACGAAAACTGTTTTTCAATACCACGGCTGTCACTGGCACGGATGCCGAAAATGTTACCCGAATGATCGTAATAAAATTATTACTCACAATAACCAAACGCGAGAAGACCGGTACAAAGTAACTGTAAAACGCACAGAAGCGCTCCGAGCTGCTGGCTATCATATAATCGAGGCATGGGCGTGTGAAGTAGGGGAAATAGATGTTGAGTTGCCACGGACCCAAATGCGAAGTTACCCACACGCGATATTGTATGACTTCGAAGCATACGGAGATAAGAATCAGAGGAAGGAGCCGACAGGCATGCTTACGATCGAGAACACACACGTACCAGTCTCGGTGAGCATTGGGGACACCCTCGAACGCGAGCCAACACACATTTGTGAAAAAAATCCAGTGGAGCTGGTTCGCAAGTTTATGGAAGAACTGGAGCGGCGCGGGAAAAACATCTGGACCAAAGAAAGAGCAGCGTTTATGCCTGACGATATGGAGATGCTTCCAAAAGCGCAGCGCATCAAAATCGAAGAATGGTGTAATCAGGTGCCAGTTCTCGGGTTCAACTCCGGGCGATACGATTTGAACCTGATCAGAGAGAATTTCGCGGAGCGCCTATCTGACACAACTGGTAAAGTAAGAGTAGCAAAAAATGGAAACAAGATCATGTTCATTCTGACGAACAACTTTCGCTTTCTCGACATCATTAACTACTTACGTCCGGGTACCAGCTATGAGAAATGGGTGAAAGCCTACGAATGCGAAACTGTAAAATCGTGGTTTCCGTACGAGTGGTTTGACACTCCTGAAAAACTTGATTTTCGCGGACTTCCGAAATATGAGGACTGGTATTCGAAGCTGAAGGGCGACTATGTTCTCACGCGGGAGGAATGGTAGGGGTGCCAGCGTCTGTTCAAAGAAAAGGGCATGTGTACCTTCGCAGACTGGCTGCGTTACTACAATAATGTCGATGTGGCTCCTGGCCTCGAGGCTCTGGAAAAGATGCGTGCTTTCTATACTGATAAGGGAATCGATATTTTGAAAGACGCTGTCAGTATCCCAGGTGTTAGTTTACATTACTTGCTCCGCGGATGTGTTGAGAGGGGCGCGGATCTTTACAGCCCGGACAAAGAAGCGTATGAGATGCTGAAAGAAGCTGTTGTCGGTGGCCCGAGCCTTGTTTTCACAAGATACCATGAAGTTGGAGTCACGAAGATAAGGTCTCGTCGAATTGCGGAACCCCGTCTTTGCAAAAATATCGTGGGTTACGACGCCAATGCTTTGTACTTGTCAACCATGCTTAGAGACATGCCTTGCGGAAAGGGAAGGGTCGTGCATTATAATAACGAAGCTGCTGCTCCCATACTTACACAAAGGCTCAAAGAAGGAAAATGGTTCGGATTTGCAGAAGTCGATATAGAGATCCCTGAGCACTTGCGCCCAAAGTTTGAGGAGAGGTGCCCATTCTTCTACAACAAAGAGGTACCAATTGAAGCAGTGCCACAGCATATGCTTGATTACCTGAAGCGCACGGGGCGAAAGCGCGGAGACGGGAGAAAACTCACGGGAACATTGTCCGCAGAGAAGAAATTATTATACGCTCCTCTACTTAGATGGTATATTGATCATGGAGCAGTGATCACAAATGTTTATCGGACGATTGACCACCAACCAACTAATATATTCACTTGGTTCGTGGAGCAGGTGACGGAGGCGCACCGGACTGGAGACGTAGAAAAAAGCAAGGCGCTGCTGGCCGAGGTGTTCAAGCTGTTAGGAAATAGCGGGTACGGGAAGTTTATCGAAGCCCTGGTGCGGCAAACAAACATCATTTACACCAAAGACGAGAAGGTAGTTGACAGAGCCTTGCGAAGCGCATATTTCAGTGATCTTGACGAGATCGGGCAGGCGTATGAGCTGGAAAGCCAAACGCCTCGGATCACAATCAGAAGACCATTTCAGGTAGGAATAGCTGTATATCAACTGGCAAAGCTTCGAATGCTTGAATTATATTATGACTTTCTTGACAGGTATTTTGACAGAAGAGATTTCGAATTGATTCAGATGGACACAGACAGCAATTACATGGCAATCAGCGCAGAAAAGTTGGAAGACATCGTCAAACCAGAGCTGCAAACAGAATTTGAGGCAAAAAAGCAAGAGTGGTTAGCTTGGGACAAGTGGAGCAGTCGGACCCCTGGGCTCTTTAAACTCGAGTGTGAAGGCAGCAGAATGATTGCACTCTGCTCAAAATGTTATTTTGTCGATGAACCGGAGGGCGAAAAAAATAAGTTCAGCACGAAAGGGATGTCAAAGAAACAGAACGAGATCACGTGGCAGCGTTTCAGGTCAGCTTTGGACGGCAGCAAGGACATGGCAACGAACATTGGTTTTCGCATGAACAACGGGAGGATTGTTACGTACGAACAGCAGAAGCTGGGGCTGAGCGCTTACTACGACAAACGCTGGGTATTGGAAGACGGTATTCACACAGAACCGATCGAGTTTCATAGTTAGATTGCCGGTGGTAGCTGTGTAGCTGGAGGGACAACTAAAAGCTCTTCGCGGACAAACCCGCGTTTTGGTCCGTCAAACAAATAATAGAGAATCGGTGCATTTGGTTTTATCATAATCTTTTCAATCTCGTAAACTTTCAGAGACCAGATTGGGTCGGTAGCTCTTCGTCGGCCACCTTCAAGTTCACCGGGTTGATAGAGATAGCGAACACTTAAACCGGAGGGGAGCTTCTTTTCGTTTGCACCAACGGGTCTCAAATAAGGGGTCGAGGGTTTGGATGGAACAGTTTTCTCTTTGATGGTCTCAACGGGTTTCTGACCGGTCAGTCGAGTGACTTCTTTATTCAAAGCTGAAGTAACAGCGGGCAGTCGGGCCACCCATTCAGTCGATCTTTTGTCGTCTGGGAGGCGCATTTCAACCCCATATTGGTGTCCAAACAGTCGTTCAGCCAGGGTGCGGTTGAATCTTTCAACGATAGCTTGATCACGGTGAATATCCACACGGCCGCGTCTAACCTCGACATTATGTTTCGAAAGCAGTTGATTCACAGCGCCCATAAACTCACGACCAGGATCGACCTGAAGCAGTTTCGGCTACTTCAAAGGACCACGACTATAAATCCGTTCCACAGCAGCTGCGACTTCTTTGGCCTCTTTTGTGGTCAACGGTTCGGCCTCTTTGTATCGAGAGGCCACATCTACCACTGTGAGGGCATAAAAAGTTTTACGGGAGCGTGGTGGGCGATCGTGTGGGAGATACAGAAGATCGGCTTGGTGAACTTTGTTTGGAACAGGAACATCAAATTTCGGTCGTGGAATGTACCGTGAGGCTGGTAAATAAACCTGCCAAAGAGCTTGCTTCATCAACCAGTTTCGAGCCACATCTTCCGAGTCTTTCGCTGCCTGGGCTAATTTCTTAATCGCTGCAAACCCTTTCCAATACCCTTGCGGGCTGTAATAAATTTTTGACAACCTATTGAAAATGCGCGCGCTCATTGTATACCATACAATAAAAAAATGGACGACCCATTTGGTTGTTTGCAAGGTGTGAAAATCTCGTCAAAAATGATGCAAGAAATATTGCAAAAAAGAAATGAATTACACTTATGCCTATTATCAAATAGGATTAATCGTTGTCCTTCATGCAAGGAGCAACTAGTTTATGTGGTGAATGAGTTCTGTCGTGAATGTCCAAAATGTTGTAGAGTGTTTGAATGTGATGATGATGAACAGTTCCAAGAAGAAAATCGGGGAAGAAGTTCCACTGCGCCTCCTACGACTAATGTTCATTTAAAAAATGTTTTTCGGAAATGGAACATTGACAAAATGTTTTCTTCCAGCGAGATCGCTTTTCTGGGTAAGGTTATTGCTCAATTTCAGGAGATAACCGGCAAGTCAGTGAACTACCCCTGTTTTCTGCACAATTATTTTGAAATGGTACCTTCTGAATGCTGGCCCCACAAAAAAGAAATTATGGAATCTATTTCTCATCACCTTCCTAAAACCTTTGAAAGCAGGCGGCGCGCAAAACAGGAGTTTGAAAAGTGGTGGAGCACTACTTCAAGCCCAACCCCAACTTTTGTTTCAAATTAATTGTGTTCCTGGCAGCCGCATGACCCCACTGTCTTTGTTTGTAAGGAACTGCGTCAAGAGCCTTTACCATTTTTTACCCGCTTTGTGTTTACAATTTTTTTCATTTTCACCGTATTTTTTTTTCGGTTCGAACAAACATCATAGTCTACATCATGTTGCATTGCGATTGCGTCTGTTGCACCTGTTGGTGGTTGATATATTTCCAGAATTTTACCCGTTTCTGGATCGAAGTTTACCTGCTGTTCAAGGGGATTGTATGGCCCTGTATAATTATGTCCAGGTAATACCCAACCCTGTTTTGGTTTAGGAAATTTTCCTATTGCTGCATGTATATCAAACCCAGCCCCATCTAAATCAGGTCTGTCAGTTTTGTAACGTAGGTTTGGTCGAACTTTAGTTGAAAGTTGATCTAACATTTCACTACCAACTTTTTCAATGACTGGGTGGGCTTTGTTCAGCGTGTAATTTATTGCTTTCTTTTGCAGTTTGGGGTCTCTCATAGCTTCAGAAGCGTAATATCGTCCAGCTTCAAAACTTTTTTTTCGCAAGAAATGGGATCCCTTTTGAAATAGCTAGATCACCCACCGCCATGGCAACGTCGCCAAATATACCACTGCCCTCCGCGCGGGAGGGCTCACCTAGTTTCCCGGCATAAAACGTGTTTTCGTTATTCCGCAACTAGCGCATTTTACCTTTAAGAGTTTTCGATTGTTCTTTGTGATTACAACCTTTTCACTTCCCTTCACATTGGGCGTGTGCCGCTTTTCTTTCACACAGTACACTTCCATTGTATATATCTTATGAAAAATAATTCTTTACTATTTGCTCGTTTTGAAGTAAATCGTTGGAGAACATTTTCAAAATATCGACGAAACTGGTTCCTTTGTTTCTTTCGCTTAAAAACAGAAGGCAGTAGTAACCACATTTCACACTTTGTTCCCATTGAATTTGGTTATCATTTCTGAAAAAATGCTTGATTCCGTGCATTGACATTTCTTTTTCCCATTCCAAAGGTGGCGGAAGCCCAAATGAATCAAAATACTCGTACGTGCCATTTTTGGCATGCCAACAACACACCCAATGAGTTCCCAAACTTCCAAAATCATCCAAGTTGATAATGCATGGGGAATGGAAAGCTAAAAATACCTTTGATGGGGGTGCGCAAATAATCGCACCATTTTCTGAGGTCTATGTTGGATAGAGGTGAATCTTTAAACTTTATTTTGTTTTCAAATAATCATCCCACGTTCCAAAGAAAGGGGGGGTCGCATTTGCATTCCTCCTCCCTTTGGAGGTGGGGGTAGGGGTGATCATCGTGGTCGTGGGCGTGGTGGTTGAGTTTGTAGGCCTTTTCCGAGCATTTTTCGGACTAAATCAATGGCCAAAGGTACTCCGATAGACGCCAACATACCAAGGAAGCCGCCGTACTGTGCTGCGCCTCCCATCACAAAACCTTTTCCAACAAGATATTGTTCCGCCGTCTGTTTCTGAGTAGGACTCATTTGCTGGACAAGTTTATAAAGCTCAATTTCCTTCGGCCCATAACCTTTTCCAAATATCTTTTCAGCACCTTTTCAGCGCCGAAACTCACACCTGCACTTCCTAATGCCCCAAGGGCTGGCTTTATCAAAGGTCGTGCCAAACCTAGCACAGCAGAAAACAAATTTCCACCACACTGCGCAGTATTTTGAATCTGGGTCTGGCTTAATTTTAGCTCAACCCCTTTTCCTGCCGCTGCGGTTTTTTTCAGTCGCGAGATTTGAGTAGCAGTAAGAAGGAGTTCGTCACCGCGCCCAATTTGGCCTGGTTTAACTCTCAGAGTAACAGCTGTCTTCGAAACATAAGCTTTTTGAAGTTTCTTTTTCTGACCATCAGTCAGTGCGATTTTATATGGATGATAGGTTGTGCTCATCGTGCGTGTATATTATATTCAGAATTTTTTTATTTGTCTAGACGGCGACAAGCTCATTGCCAATTTGCTTCAGCACAAATTCTTCTTCATTCAAAACCACGGCGAAGATTGTGTAATCTTGAGCGTTAGCGGCTTCGTTCAGTCTGTAATGGAATTCGAGCTTTTTGGGGTCGCCTGTCACACTTTCTTTGGTATTTCGTAGATCAAAGTAGATAATTGGGCATGACTTCTGAAAGATGGCGAGCTGCAGCTGAACGCCGGTGTTGTAGTCGTTCTTTCTGTATCTGAAATTGATTAAATCATTCAAAATTCTTATTTTAAAGTCATGGTCGTAATCAAGCTCAGGGTAAAAGCTTGTGCCGTACTGAAGGCGGCAAGTGGCTAATCTTGCCGAGTTATCACCATCGATATCAAATGTGTCAAAGAGGTAAGGGTTTTGCGTGTAAGCATTTTGTTTCCGAGTTTGTTGAAGGAATACAAAGACATGCTTGGGGTTTTTTACCCCAGGTGTAATCGACCACATACCATTCGCATCCCTTCGGGAGGTGCTCGCAGACAAAACTTCTTTCAAGTATTTCCATTGGGTTGGCTTCAAGAAATTTTCATTGGCCAGGGTCTGTCCTTTACCAGTTAAATGTAATTGTGGGACCCACAACTCAAATTTACGGACAACAATCCTTCGAGCTGTTCCATCGTTTTGGTAAATCATTTCTCTGTCGTCTTGTAGTTCAATTTCAAACTCAAGTTGCATCGGTGGCAGCAGCCTGTCGGAAAGACCTTCGAAGAAGGAGTATCGGTTCAAAGGGATAATTGTCTGAACTATCTCGCCTCTATGTGATAGAAGCGCCCTTGACCGCATTCCAAGATTCGTCGCATTGTTATCAGTCGCTGTGGTGGCGTCAGAGTCAAGATACCAAAACTGATTTTTTGCCACGCTTCTCGAAAAATCGTCCGAAAAGTCAAGCAGGTTTTTGATGAAAATAGCCTTGTGGATATTGTTCACATCGTACAGTTTTTTTCCAGATGATGTAAGGGTCAATTTTTTAATTAGAGACCTTTAGATCCACGTTTACGGCGAACCTCTAACCGCAGTTTGACGTTAGAAGTTTGCGGTTTGCCGTTAGCGCATTTCTTGGTTTAGATCCGCGGGCCGCTTGAGCGATGCGAAACAATGGATTCTGGGTAATATAATCTAAAAATGGCGGCCGCTGCAAGGTTAGTTGTGTGTGTTTTTAAGGTGTTTTAGATATTTTATGGAAATCTGACCGTTTTTACTTGCAAACATTGATTGAATCATAAAAGTACAATCTGATAGAAAGTAAATTTTATTTTTAAAATTATTTTTCAGGCAAGATTTTGATGATGTTCTACAGTTGATGTTGTACGATGACAGCAGCGAGAATTCGAGCAGTAGTGACGAGGATGACCTCGATAATCTGTTGGTAGACCTTATGTTTCCGCCCACCTTTTGCCCAAACTACTCCAGACTAAATCTTGAAGATATATCTGATGTACAGTGCGAATCCATGTTTCGGTACAAAACGTTTGTTTTCATTTATTCCGTTCCAAAACCCTATTATCGTCCAACCTAGATCAGCTCATCATTAATTATATTATATGTGCAGGTTCCAAAAACGTGACATGGAACGTCTCCGTGAAGGTTTGCAGATACCAGCCTGCTATATATGCAGTAATGGAACAAATGTTACTGGAATGGAGGCCCTTATGGTTCTACTTAGACGCTTGGCATATCCTAACAGATGGTGCGATTTGGAATCTACTTTTGGGCGAAGCCAATTTGAGCTGAGTTTAATTTTCAATAAGGTACACAATGCTGCATATGAATCAATTAAGGTTCGTAAGTTTCCTGGGTATGTTCGAGACAAAATCCTTTTGGTAACTTAAACTACTGGGATAGTAGTCTCAAGAGTAGACACCAGCAGTTTTTGGTGTCTCTTATGACACCCACAATTCGATTCATGATCATAACTTAGTAGGTACACACATTTTCAAATGGCAGCCTTGCCTGGCATAAAGGAAATGTGATGCCCTTGGAACATGTTTCTCTGCTAACTCGCATCTTACATTTTAGATTATGGATGACATCCACGACCGTTTCCACCACCTGTTGGATTCTCTAGACTTAGTGTGGCTTGACCCTGAGGTGTTTGCTCAGGCCATTCATGAGAAAGGAGCCCCACTTACTGAATGCTGGGGTTTTGTGGATGGGACACCTAGACCGATAACACGTCCCATCCGCAATCAAAGGATAATGTTCAGTGGACACAAGCGAGTACACTGCTTGAAATTTCAGGTACTATACAAAACATTCTAATATTATTCATGTTCACAGTGTCTAAAGTAATTTTCTTGCCTCCCTTCCTACAGCCCTCACTGTAAATCCTCTACCCTAATTTAATGCTAACCTAGAGAGATCCAAGTGATGCCCACTGGTGACACACCCTTAAGGCTCAACATAAATCATGCATCTACAGTTTTGTAGCAGTCAGCACCCGCACTCTGTCACTTACTCTAATGGTACACCCCCTTCTGAAAATTAATACTATATCCACTCCTAATTGCAGGTTTAAAATTATTGTAATCATAAGGCAATCTTTGTTCTTCTTTTTTTTCAGTCAGTTCAAGCCCCCAACGGTATTATTGCTCATATGTATGGACCGATTGAGGGTCGTAGGCATGATGCCTTTATGCTCGGAGAGAGTGGCCTTTTGGATAAGCTACGGAGATTTGAAAAACCAAATGGAGACCCTTACATCATTTATGGTGACCCTGCATATGGTTTAACACTCAACATCATGTCTCCATTTCGTGGTGCCCACCTTACTGACAATGAACAAGAATTCAACACACGGATGAGCAAAGTGAGGGTCAGCGTTGAATGGGGATTTGGCAAAATAATCCAAATGTTTGCATATTTAGACTTCAAAAAGAACTTGAAAGTACTCTTTCAGCCTGTTGGCAAGTATTATTTGGTGGCTAGCATTTTAATCAACTGTCATACTTGTCTGTATGGATCACAGACATCAACTTTCTCTAACCTGCAACCACCATCATTGGAAACATATTTACTTAACCATTAATAATTACTTTTAGTACATCACATGAAGACTAATACACTAATTCTAAGAATTGTTTCACAGGCTGATGAAAATCACTCTAAAAGTTAGTGGAAGGGTGGCCAACAAAATAGGAAAACAGGAGTTTCAGGATCCAAAAAGGGAAAAAAAATGTCAAAAAGAGGAAAAATTAACTGCAGTTAACTAAGAGCACTGGTGGTAGCATTCTCATCAACTTTCAGGGTAAATAAATCATGGAAATAGCAAAATCCCTTAGTTATTGCTAAAGCAGTGAGAACATTAAAATGCATTTTGTTCATTTTAGGGGGGGGGGGCCCCGACAGCAGGAAAATTTTAAATTTTAGTCATGAAATGACCAGAAAATTATGCATCAAAATTTGGTGGAAATCAGAAACTTGAAAACAAATGTTACATCTTTTTACCTTCAGCATAGGATAAAAGCATGGATGAGCCTAACAAAAAAAGTAGGAGATTGACATGCTACATTGCAAAAGTGACCCTGTAGTTTTGTAGATCCTGTATTTTTTACGAGTCAAGTAGGGCTGAAACAATTGAATGCCTAAACCTATAGGGTAGCTATGCCATTGAGACAAACAAAATAATTCTAATAAATACTATTTTCTCCAACTAGCAAGGAACCTTTTGTTACTACAAACACATAAGAACTGTACATTGAAAACTTGTGAGCTTTAATGTTCTTGACCTGGATTGAAACATGTTGTCTAATTGCATGTGTTAAAGAGGTTTCTAAAGTTTCTTTAAAAAGAAACCTGTATGTTCAAATGCACATGCAACAGCTGATAAGCTTAATAAAATACCCAAAAGGGGCAAAAGATAACAAACAATTTAGAGTTTGTCTTTCAATAGAGACAGTAGCACACGCCGTTCTTCCATCTCTAGTTTCAACTTTTCCTTTCGCTCTTGCGCCTCGTCCTCATACTTCCTCTTCTGCAATTCATATTCAAGCTTTCTCTGTTCTAGTTCTTTCTCTTTAAAATCTGCCTTCCTTTGATATTTAGCTTCCAGCATCTCCATGGCAGACAACCGTGAGGCACGCTTCTGAGGTGTTTGCTTTACTAAAAAATATATATCAAAAACTGTTTAAATATTGATGATACATTTTCTTATTGGTGGGGGGAGAGGGGCTAAATTTTCCTTTTTTTAATGGAGGAGACTGGGCGAGTGAAAGCATCATAAAGTATCATACACTGTATTCACTTGTGGTTTAGGGCTTTAAAGATTACGGGACAATTCTACACCACTCTCAAATAAATGAGAGAGACATTATCGAAATGAGAGACAACACTCTCAAATGACCGACACTTTTTTATACCACTCTCAAATAAACACCTTGCCACAGAGCTCCATTGTTTGTTTATTTACAGATTTCAATAAATGCCTGGGACTTTAAAATTAAAAATATATGGTTCTCGTAGTTGCTCAGATGAAATCTTTATAGCAATGAAACTTTTTAAAATTATTTTTTGAAGTAAAAATAGAATAAAAATGTATTAAGTTCCTGGCTTTACCTTTTGATGGAGTGCTCTTCTCATTATCTGACCCACTTTCAGCACTTGAATCCCCATCAGAGGACTGGGCAGACTTCTTCCTGCAACGTTCTAAAATAAAGCACATGGTCTGATTAGATCACCATTTTTACATTTTATAAGGCATCAGAAGAAATACCTGTACAGTGGCAGGTCAGCCTTTAAGCAACTAGCCTGCTAGCAACAATGAGCACCAAAAGTGTTGTGACATTTGGCAGTTTATGAGTACCTTGGACAAATATAACAATTCACCCCTTCGATATAACCCCCCCCCCGATTTACTGTCTGCAAGACTTGCCTCGTTTGTGTACAACATTGAAAAGGGGGAGGGGGAGTGGTTCACAAGCTGCAACGAATTTAAAGTGGACAAATGGGAATGTTAAATTTAGTATTCATTTCAACCAACTGTCTCAAGGACTTTTGTCACTAATTGATGTTCTTGGACTTAGAGGCGAGGGTTGGGGCTCGAGAGACCCACAAACAAGAGGAAAAGGTAAAAAAATACAATAGTTAATAAAACCAACAATTTTAAATTAAATAGAGATGTGACATCAAAAAAATTAAGACCACTAGAATTCAAAATTATGATGCTCTTTGAAAGCAATCAGGATGAAAAAGTCAGGCTTTTACTCGAACACAACTGATTTTGGATTTCACTAGGTGTGTGGGCATCTAAAATTTAAATTTGCCCCCAGGGGCTCAACGCTAGTCCATAAGCATAATCACAAGGAAGATGCCATTCTTCTTGTGCCTAAGTTTAAGCGCTGTTCTAGCAAAGACAGCTGGTTGAAGTGGATATATGCTTGTGTTCATGCTGTTTTCATAAGTTATAGTAGTTAAGTTTAGTGCTAGCACTAAATATGCAATAATCCACAAACTATAATATTCTACATGTCCATGTATTAACTTGCTAATCTTTCTACTGCCGCCTTCCTCATCTCTTCTCCCTTTTTCCTGTCCTCTTCCTCTTTCTTTTTCTTGGCTTCTTTTTCCCTGTTTCTCTCCTCCACTACATCTCTCCTATACGTTATAATGTCTTCACAGAGCTGTTGAAGCTCTGTGAATTCTTCCTCTGTGCCTGATCTTGGGAAGTTAATAAAAACAGCAATTTAAATGGAGGACACCCTATCTTTTGAATTTATTTTGAGTGTTTACCCCTACCTTTTCAAGGCCTTCAAAGGTAGGTGGGCTGGCCCACTTGCATGTATTCTCGCTGTATTCTTGTTGAGGCAGCTGAGATCTCGGTAAACAGGCTGAACAAATACAGCCAGCATGATAAAGTGTTCCCAATTGAAAGGTTCATCACGGCAAGGCCTTGCTGTTTATCCCAAAAACAAAAAGCTGCTCTTGAGACACTTTTCATTTTATTTTCATATACAAATGAAAAGTGGCGGGGTATTCAAGTTGTTCCAAGAGCTTGAAATAAACAAAGCAGTTGCTACTTAACATTTATGGCAGCATTAATCGCTCCACTCACCACAGGTGTCGGATCATATAAACAGAGAGAGAGAAAGCTTCGATTCATAACAGTGTTTTCACTAGTGAAAACACAGAGCTGTCTTTTTGAAATTAAAAATAGTTCCTACCTCTTCAGGGATTTGGCATCTTCTTCCTTGTACTTTGTTAGTATCCTGTCCATCCTTTCGCGGCACCCTCTTCCCTTTAGTGTCACCGTTTTCTCAGTTGAGAAGAGTTGACTTAGCGACTCTGCAATCTTGTCCCACTCACAAGGCTTTTCTGGTCTGTCTCTGGCAACCTCAGTTGCGAGGGCTATATCATGAAACACGCTAGGCCATCTAAAAGCCATGGTGTATTTTGCTGGGGTCTAAACGCGAGAGAAAAATTGATTTTAAGCACTTTATAAAGATCAAAGGGTAAAAACACACGTTAGATATTGATCGCCGCCATATTGGATTTGCCACCTTCGCAAATGCATGTTTTTCGAGAGGAGACAAAATGCTCAACATGCACTCTTTCGACCTAAATTTCTTCTCTATATTTAGACAAATAACTACTTTACAGATTTATAGCGTCAATACGTGAGATAACTGGAAATAAAAGCAAAGAAACCTTGAGGGAAATCGTAAACGTGAAAACCTACCTCTTGCCGTCGAAAACGCGCGTTCAAAACCTCAAACGTGACCTCAGGGCCTAGTCACGTGACTTCTAGACGTTCGCGGTTTGCGGTAAACGTGGATCTAAAGGTCTCTATTAATGAGAAAGAACCATTGATCGGAGCTGATTCGGTGTCAGCGTCAACGTTGCCTCCGTTTGCTGAAGCTTCAAACTTAAAATCGACGCGGAAATAAGCATTATACCAGTCATAAAAATTGTCCCTGTCTCTTACAGTAAATTTGTAACCACTCTTGTTTTGAGTATGGTTATTCGCAGGGAAGGTGAGAGGGGTGTCCAAATTAACTTAGACGTGTGTAGTCTTCTCGAGGCATGGTTGAAATCTGAACATATTAACAAGCCTTTATATTAAGAGAAAAAATTTCTGCGCTTAAATTTCGTTTGCCAAAATTCGATTCAATTTCATAAGGGCGTCATCTGATTTTTTTGGTACTTGGTTTTGCAAAATGTTTGCAAGTTTCTTTTTTGCATCCTGCGACACCGGTTTTTTCTTTCGCTCTTGCAGTAGTTTTCGTATTTGTTTTGAACCTTTTTCGACAGCAAGTTCACCAACTTTCTGCCCTGCTT
Source organism: Siderastrea radians (assembly GCA_964017195.1). NCBI lineage: Eukaryota > Metazoa > Cnidaria > Anthozoa > Scleractinia > Rhizangiidae > Siderastrea > Siderastrea radians. The sequence goes on along the minus strand of OZ024887.1, from coordinate 15,448,113 downwards.
TTTCAGCTATTGTTTTTGTAGCTTTTTCGGCGGTTTTCTTCACAGTGCCTTTAAATACTTTACCGATGGTCATAAGGGTGTCACGTATCACACCCGACCCTTTATGTTTATATCGAAAAGTTCTGGTGTTTTCGTCAAAAAATCTTGCCCACTCGCTCGGATGATTCATGGTTGTATATTTATACCAAGAAATTACTTACTCTTTTTCAATCATTAAGCAAAGCGCAACGTCTATCCCGTTGAGATCCAGGGGATTGGCTCTTCCGTTCGTCACACTAATCCTTATTGACTCAATAACGCTTGTGTTCACAGGATGCCACTTAAGCCGATGCGGTACTTTTTGAAATGGATAACTGACGTGAAGATCTGCTGTTGAAAAACTGTATAAGACATCGCTTGGAACGTTGTTTGATATCCGGCTGATCAGATCGCAGTGGATAAACACCCAATCAACGCCTCTTGTGATATTTGGGACTTTTCTTCCGACACTATCTCCACTCAAGATACTTTTCCCATAACCAAGCAATTCAGAGAAAGATCCTTGAGACAAGTCAAGCTCATAATCTTCATGCATCAAAATGACAACCCTGTAAATTGTCATATCGAAATAAAAATTGAAAATGAAATCACTGTCTTTATCTTTCGGGTCTACTTTACCGGTGTGGCTCTGAAGAAAATGGTTGATGTCTTTGTAATCATACATTCCGTTCGGAAATGTTAAGGTCGGCCACGCTTCAGTTTTCTTTCTCCAGCGAATTTTGTTGTTATCAAAAGAGGCATCTATGTTGTACCATGAGTAGCTCATTGTGATAAGTTCGTCCAGCGCGGCTTTATAGTTTCCTGAATCTAAATAAATCGGAGATGGAAAATTAATTGTGAAATCGTGTGAAACAATTTCGTTCTCCACCAATTTGTAGTTTTGCGAGGCTCGAGTCAAGTAGAAGATCGAAGGACATCATTGGAATATATAATTAGTAATAATTTTTTTCTTTTGCTTTTTATCGATTGTGCCGAGTTCAACAAGTGAATCAAGCAGATATAATACCTGATTTTTTAGTTTTATTGAGCTTTATTCCTGCTTTTATCGATCCTAAGCTCAAATGAAGTTGGTCGATCATTTTTTCAGCTTCATCACCGATGCGGCTTCCTACAGTTTCCCAATCCTGTTCAGAAAAGTCCTCTTCATTGTCGGAAAGTTCAAAAGCAGGTCTTCGGCTCATGATAGCTTTTTCAAGAGGGGTTGAAGTAGTTTCTCTTTTTTTGCGTGGGGAAGTAGCTTTTAGTTTAGACTTCCCCTCCTGTAACCGTTTCTCAAGAGATGCTTTTTTTGTTGACTCTTTCTGCGCATAAATTGAATCTCTTATTTTTCTGAGATCCTCCGCGGTTTTACCATATAAGTCAGAATCTTCTGTAAGTGGGGTCATCTCCGTATTTCGTGAGCAGCTGATTGATCGTTCCCAAGAGGGTTGATAAACTTTTTTTTGTTGAAATTTTTGTCTTAGACGGTCCCGGCATCACCGGTTCTTTCATCAACGGTTGGGGTGGTGGTGGAAAATCACCATCAAATTCTTGATACGGGGGTGGTGGTGTTGGTGGTGTTGGTGGTGGTGTTGGTGTTGGTGGTGGTGATGGTGCTAGTGTTGGTGCATCCGGTCTGAATTCATCACCAAAAGGGTTAATTTAGTCAAATTCATCCATTGTGTAATCAGGAACTTCCTGCTCCTCTTCTTCTTCTTCTTCTTCTGCAGTGGTGCTGCTCTTTTCATCAAGCCATTTTGTGATTGGTTTAAAAAGCTCCTTCCCTGAAAGCTGACCAAACTTTTTGCTTATTTTGTTCATTCTAAATTTTTGGTGAATGTCTTGTGTTTGGTGATCCACCGCCGACTTTTCTTCAGCCAACTGATGCCACTTTTTCACTGACATATTTCCAGCGCGAATATATAGAAACAAACAAAAAATGAAGATTCCAAATTATGACCCACGTTTTTCCAAGAGTAACTACAAACAAGGCCACCCTTGTATGCCAGCAGATGTTTTCCGGATGCTAATTTGTGGACCTAGTAATTCTGGCAAAACAAATATATTACTGCATATGCTTTATGAGTTGTTGGAGTTTGATAAAATCTACCTCTTCTCAAAAAACCTGCACCAGAATAAATATCAGTCTTTTTTGCAGGACTTTGCTAAACGAATCAACCCCAAGGTTGGTTACGAGGTCATCGAGGCTCATGGTGATGAAATCATTCCACTCGAAGAGCTTCCGGTGGACAACCAAAAAATTGTTGTTTTTGACGATCTTGTTTGTGAAAGCAACCAAAACAGCATCATTAATCATTTTATCAACGGGCGGCACAGAAATTAAACTGCTGCGTTATTTACCTCACTCAAACCTTCTACAAGGTGCCGAAAAACATCCGTGATAACTGCAGCCATTTTTGTATTTTCAGATTTCTTCCAAGAGAAAACAAGCGAATTGCCGACGAGATAGGTGTGGATCATGACACTTTAGATCGCGCCACCGATAAAAAATATTCTTTCTTTTACTATGACAAGCCCCGAAAATGAATGAAAAAAAATTTTGGTGAAGATATATAATGGGGTATATTAACAGCCAAATAGGTGAAACTAGCCAAACGATGAGTGAAAGTGAAAAAGTGGGTCCTCCTGGCCCAGGGGGTCCTCCTGGCCCCGAGGGTCCTCCTGGGCCGAAGGGTGACAAAGGCCCAGCGGGACCACAAGGTCCTTATGGACCGAGGGGTGAAAAAGGTCCCACGGGACCACGAGGTCCGATTGGTCCCCAAGGCCAGAGAGGGCCACAAGGACCCCAGGGTCCAAAAGGCGACAAAGGTGATCCTGGGCCTGAAGGTAGTGCCAACGGTTCTGCTGATATTGACATGCAAAATAAGTACGATATTTTGCGATTAGAAAGCAACCCTTATCCTGTTCAAGGTGATCTGTCAAAGGTAGTAAACTATCAGGACACGAGAAATATCTTTCTTTCAAAAAAGGAAGGTGGGAAAGTGGAAGCAAGCATTGATATGAATAATAATACACTCTACAACGTAAAAGACCCAGAACAGGTAGATCAAGCCACAAACAAAAAGTATGTCGATAATCAGCTTGTAAAAAAACTGGATAAAGCAGCTGATATTGATATGAAAAATAATTCGATTATCAATCTTGATCTTCCATCAAACCCAAGAGACGCCACATGTGTCGAGTTTGTTAACTACAGAATTGAAGACATGATACAAAAAAAGTTTCTCAAAGTTGATGGCACTAACAGTATGACTGGAGACTTAAACTTAAATAATAATACAATTGTCAACTTACACACTGATGGCAAAGATCCGAAATTCGCAGTTAATGTTGATTTTATGCAAAGTGAAATAACATCTTTGTCAGATCTTGTCAGTCAAACAATTCATGAATCCCATATCACTAGCTCGACAAATAAAAAGGACGCCTTCAGATACTTGATGGCAGATGCTGATGAATCGTCGAGTGAAAACAACATCGATGTTTTGGGCATCAACGATTTTCCCGAGTCTCCGCATCAAGTAAATAAAAAAGCTTACTTTCTCAAACTCCTGTTTGAAAAAGACTCACCGAACCAGTACCGGTCACGCCTCGGTTTTAACCTCCATCCACTTCCGGTCGGTTACTACACGATGGTTGTGGAATGGTTTCCACCAGAAATGCATGAGGTGAGTGTAACACCACAAGCCACGACGATTTCAATTTCTAATCATTCAACCAAAACATTCGAGAAGTACACCAAAACAGTTATCCACTTTCACGGATGGGGTAGCTCACCCCCGCAATACATATATCTCGACTTGCACGGCACGGTCCGTTATTCATCATTCATAAAAATTGGACATCTAATTGTTTATGGTGTTAAAAAACCAATTTCAAACGTTCATCCAAGTGTTTATGACACCGCTTTTGTTATTGAAAATGGACAAATGAAAATGGAAACAGATTTGTCTTTAAACGGACATCGTTTGCGTGGTTCTGTTCATTACATAAATGGAATTTTAAATACGAAAAATGGACGCACGTTTTTATTAAATGGTTGTGACAAAATAATCATTCCAAATTATAGCCACATATTAACTATAACAGTGCTCTATAACGAGCTCAAAAGTCAATATACGCCTATTTCTTTAAAAGTAAAACACAGTTTCCATTTAACTCAATCAATCACCTACAATTCAACCCAAACAACTCAATTACAGACAATAAATATTAATTTAGTACTGTCGTTTGGTCTTATGGCTGTGGAACTGGGTTCAGTTGTAAAAGATGAAGAACTCTTACTGTTGATTGAATATAGAGTGCCATAAACATTTTTTTCATTTATTATATATCACAATGCGGGACATTTTCAAATTCAACCATATCGACCAGACACTTTCTAAAGAGAAAGTTAAAATTCTGAAAGATTTATATGCGCATTACCACAAGAAGCATTTTGGATATGAAAAGCTGTACCGCGGTTTTCGAAGAAAAAATTTTGTTTGTAATCTTTCTGCTGGCAAATTAATTATCAGCGCCGCAGTGGCCGGGGGAATAACCCTGAACCCCGTTGTCATTGCAACTTTAACTGGGGTAGGTCTTATTTTAAAAGCAGTGGCTAGCCTTAAGAAGTACGATAAGAAGACAGAACAAGCAAATTTTGCCCGGATCCAATACCAAAAAGTCCTTGATGAGATTCGCTTCTACCTCAGAGGCGAAGATTTCGACGAAAAGGTCTTTCTTGATAGATTGAAAATGACAGATAATTTCGTCACTGATCATTGCATGGAAATACCAACATTTATTTGCAAAAAATATGAAGAAACATTCGCTCCGTTGTAAAATCTTCGAAGAATAATATACGCAGAAAAAAATGATTGCAGTCTTGCAAGCTATTTGCTATCACCTAGTTGAGCTTCTCACACCCCCCGAAACTAAGCAAATAAGATTTATTACTCGTGACTGTGTTTCAAAAATAATGTCACCAACTCGTGACAAATTTGGCTACCCCCTTTCAGGACAAGATATTGTTCCATGATACGATTTTTTCTTCATAAATCTGTCTGAAAAATCGGGCAAATTTACATACCACGCTTTGATGCATATTGGAGGTCGCGGGACTTTCCCTAAGAACTCAGTATCATATTATCAAGATTACGTGAACCGTTTGTAAATAGAATCATCTAGAACGACCTATATGTGTCAACAGGGACTTTTCCCGATGAAATGAGTCATCACATTGTCAAGGTTGCGTAAATAGAATCGTCTAGAACGAACTACCTGGTTATAAAACGGGTTGCGTTTATCTTTTTTCTTTCTCAAACTAAAAAGATGGCTAACATGTTGACTGAAGTTTCACAAGCTTTGAACACGCTTAGTAGGAACTACCCTCAGCTTAACAACATCTTGGATAGATGCTACAATGAAATCAGAAATTTAGAAAAAGAGAGTGCAGACGAATTACAAGCTCAAAAGAAAGAAAGAGTGAAATACGTTTTGGAGTCTTCTATTAACATGAGAGCATTGAATACCGCATTTGATGAATTGCTGACGGAGGCTGCCAATAATGAGAATGACTTGATAGATCTGCTTAAAAAATTGACAGAAGCACAAGCACAAGAAAAGAAGAAGATTTTATCCTTTACCGACATTTATTGAAAGAAGCAAAAGAGCGACTCAGTGCGACGATGTATAAACATGTAAGAAATTCTTGTGAATTCTCAAGCAGTTATGCAAATTTTTTAATATCTTTGCATCGTCTTTTTGAAAAATATCCGAGGTTAAATTATTGTAGCGTTGCTATAAGATTTTTTTGTTCCAATATGAAACATATTCAAAACATTTGTCACGAAAACCAGGTTTTTTGGTCTAACTTGTCTTAATTACTTCGAATTTAGTCTTAAACCATCAATATTCATCGAGCTTGCAGTTGAAATCAGATATTTTTAGCACATCGACTTGCGCCGTAAGCCATTCATTATTCATTAGCTTTCAGTGTAATCAGATATTTTTAGCACATCGACTTACGCCATAGCCATTAATTATTCATTAGTTTTCAGTGTAATCAGATATCTTAGCACATCGACTCGAGCAGCCTGTAATTACACAAAACTTCGTAGAAATCGTGCCCGCTTTTTTATATAATTAACTTGTTATAAAAAAGAACACCCTATTAAACGAATGTATCTTCAATGTATCTTGCTATGGATGTCTGTACAGATCAACAAGCGATCTCACAAGACTGGCCAACAGAGGAAAGTTTTCAAAGAAAAGAAATTTTAAAATAGCGGGATATTTCAGACGCTGTGTACAAAATTAAAAATGTGTCACACCGGAGAGGTAAATTTGGGAATGCAGCTATTTTAACTTTAGAAACAAAGAATGGAGATGACTTTCGTGTGTGGGTCCCTAAACGCCTTGCTGAAGACCTGCTAGAAGACAATTCTTCTCAATTTGTCTTCGAAAGAGGTCTCAAAAGATCTGAGACTACCGGCAATGAATATTTTGATTATGATCTAACGTAAATCATGTCTGTGCATATTGATTACGGCTTCACTGGACCGTGAAGTCACGCGGCGCCTGTTAACACAACTTGGGAAACATGTGGTCAAGACTTTCTTCTTCCACTCCCCATATATCAGTGCATAGCTTGACTAGGGTAATATCGCAAAGCGGGGGGCAGGGGATGGTTGGTACATGAAAGGTTCCTTCTTGCTCATAACAAGGGCAACAACACCCTCCCCGACAACAGTGCCCATAGGCTATACACACCAGTATATGCACAAGCCGCTGCCTTTCAGGACAGAAAGGTTGTATTGAAAGCTCATCGTGAACCAGGTCCCAACCCAAAGCCGCTCGCTCTCTCAGTTTTATGGCGAGGTAATGTTTGTAAATTATGTCACGTAGCTCAGGCGGTAGGCTTTGTATGGCTTCGGTAACCTGACAGTTGTTTGCATCGTTGTTGAATCCGGCAGCCATCGATCTCAAATTGGATTCACAAATCTCTAATCGGATTGGCAAACCAAAGTGGATTATACATTATACATTTTTGTTCGTGTCCCGTTATGCTTCGCTTTGTTAACTGATTTTTCTTCGGTTTGTACGCTGAGTGGTTTAAAAGAGGAAAATACGGGTGTAGGAATGAGGTGGTATTTGTCAACTACCGACATTACTACTAGTCCTGTCACTAAGAAATGTGGAGAATACAATGCTACGTGCTCCCTTCATGGAAACTAGAGACAATTTTCTTAAAACGCTTTCTCGGGAACGCCCATTAAGAGTTTCAACAAGATTCGTTGTATCCGCGGTAATCAAGTCCACACTGCCTCCAGACGCTCTGCACAATGACTACCCTGCTTGGCACTTTATTTAGAGGCAGTAGCGAAGGAATCGATATTCTACTAAGCATTTCTGGTATGGAATCAGGCTGTCATAGAATGAAGGATATGCGGACAATTAGAAGGATTGTGTTGAGACAGTTCTCTTTTTCGGGTGGATTTACTTCAAGAAGAACCATTAGGACAATTTCTGCTTTTGTGATTAAAAGTAAGAAGCTCACGCGAATTATCGTTTTGAGTTTTACCTGAAGGCAATATGCTCAACTTGTCGAGAACAAAGGTTTTGAAGATTTGCTCCATTTGGTAATTCTAAAAGAGACCGACATGTTTTTCCTAGTGATAAATGATAGGAATTGGCTTTTCAGCTGCGTTCTCCATTGAAGCATGTCCAATGTCTTTTAATTGTGCAGAGCAAGCGATGTTTGCTGTTATGAATTATCATGCTCATCTATCATTGAGTTTTTTGGCTTGATGAAAACATAGGACTTTTAATTGAAAAAAGGAAGACAAAATGGCCCCATTTGACGTCGATGATGAAGAAATGAGACAGACCACACCCTCGCTATTTTTTGCAAAAGAGGCATCTTTAATTAAAATGTTCCTTAAACTTACAAATTTTGATAAGATGTATTATCATAAAACCTTAATATACTGAAGATTTTACCGAGGTTAAATAAAGTTATATGTATGTTTGTATGTTTTTCTCTCTGACGTTTCTATCAGACTATTAGAACAGAGTATAGAAGAGCCTTGAAAAATGCATGCCTTGTTATGGTAAAAGGCGTTTCATCCAATCTTTATTAGCTTCGGAACGATCTGTTATAATTAGGACTTACGTTAACTGCGCAGAGGGGGTAGCTTACGAAATTCTTGTTACGAATTGTTCTGCTGAGCTATTTTATTTTTACCTGAAGGCAATATGCTCAAATTGTCGCGAACAAAGTACTTAAGATTTCGCTCGTCTTGCGTAACATAAAAAAGGCGGACATTATGGCCCCAGTGGTAAGTAGTTTGATGGCTATTATGGTATTATTCTGTTGAATTATACACCGATTGGTCTGCAAAGAGTGTTTTAAAATTTAGAGGAAGTTGGTCATAACGACATTGCTAAAATGACTCTTGAGCTGAATAACTGATATTGGTTTCTTGATATCAATGTGCGTGACTCAAGCAAAATCGTTTGTCCTTGAATGCTTTGTTCTTTCATTTGTTAGACTTTACAAGAAAAGCCATATCCTTAACCTAAAAGCTGAAAACATTGTCCATTCGAAGAGAGATTTCACTGAAATATTTTGCTCATTGTCAGAGTGGCAGTTGACCCATTTGTTCATGCGTATCCAAGGAGGCTTTTAACGGAGATCTAAGTACGTAGTTTAAAGAAGAACTGAAGGAAAACTATTGTACTAAAGAAGCAGAGCATGAATGAAAATAATTCTTATCATTCATATGACCTACAAATGAAATGGTCGCCCGTACACAGAAGAAACCGCCAAATTAACTGTAGCGGCGATGTCTCCTAACGGGTAAGATCATGCTTCCCTAATGCTTAACGATCGCATTAACTTTACATCGGGATTACGAAATCTAAGTAGATATATCAGTGGCATTGCTTTTAATAAAAAAGAATCCGACAATACAACGGTGGCAACTCGCTTTCCTAGTAACTGTTGGCGATTCTCTTTAAACGCGAGCACGAGAACGCCTATTAAAAGTTTTATATCCGGCGTAATCAAGCCTAAGGTCGTTCTAACCACTAGTCTGCTTGGTCCCTTATTTGGAGGAACATTTAAAGCCGGTAGCAAAGGAACCAATAACTAATCATCTATTTATATTTGAGAGTGCAAGAACGGTAGTGTAGTGGTCATCCCGTAGGACATTTGATCTGCCGATTGCGAGATCAAAGGGTCGGTGGTTCGAGACTTGGTCTCTGCATTATATCTTGTTGTTTCCTTAGACAATAAACGTTACTCCACATTGTCTCTCTCTACCCTGGGGCAGAAATGGGTACCAGCTAACTGGTAGGAAAATCAAACAAAATACTGGGGGGACACGGGTGGATTAGCTTCTAGCCCAGTGGGGTGGGGGGAGTAGACCGGAAACTTGACTCCACATTGTCTCGTTAGAGCCGTTAGGGCATCTTAACCGTTACAAAAGCTAGCGGGGTTGCCCCGCGATGGGCTAATATCCCATCTGGGGGAGAAGGGGGAGTGATCTGATCCTCCTAATCTCTTCATGTTATCTTGTTGTTACTTCACATTGTCTCTCTCTACCCTGGGGCAGAAATGGGTACCGGCTAACCGGAACGAAAACCAAACAAAATACTGGGGCACCCCAGTGGATTAGCTTCTAAGCCAGTAGGGTGGGGGGAATAGAAACGTTACTCCACATTGTCTCTCTCTACCCTGGGGCAGAAATGGGTACCAGCTAACCGATAGGAAAACTAAACAAAATACTGGGGGCACCCCAGTGGATTAGCTTTTAACCCAATAGGGTGTGGGGAGTAGAAATGTTACTCCACATTGTCTCTCTCTACCAAGGTGTATAAATGAGTACGGGTGTTCCGTTAGGGAATCCTCACGGTTAGAAAAGCTAGGGGGTAGCCCTGCGGTGGACTAATACCCCATCTAGGGAAAGGGGGGGAAGTGATCCTCTTAATCGCTTCATGTTAAGGAAAGCAAAGTTAGGCGCGGGCTTGATGAGCCTTATGGCTAGGTTCAATCCCGGCAATGGATTAGACACAAAACTTTATTTTTATTTACTTGTTTATTTATTTACTTATTTAGAAACGTCCATCAGTACTTACTTAAAACAAAAATTACAATTCAGAATAGAGTTTCACCTGAAGGTAACATATTGGACTTGACGAAAACGGAGTACTTTAAGTTTCGCCTTGCTTGTTAAACGTAAAAGAGGAAGACACGATGGGCCCAGTTCAAGGAAGCTGCCTTACTCACCGTTGATTTTTGGCAAAAGGGCATCTTAAATAATTAAATGTGCCCTTAACTAACAAATTTGAGAAAAAAATCCGACAAAATAGTCTCAAGGTGTTTCTCTCTTCGGCGCCTCTTAAATTAGTCCTTTGTTCAAAAGGTTCTTTCAGAGTCTTAGAATAGAGTATACTTAGAAGAACTTGGAAAATGATCCTGTGTGGTAAGATACGTTTTATCCAATTTTCATCAACTTCGGGAAGGATTTACTTTTACTGCGCAGAGAGGGTAGCTTAAGAAATTCGTCTTGTTACGGATTCTTCCGCTGACCTGTTTTATTTTTACCTTAAGGCAATATACTCAAACTGTCGCAAACAAAGTATTCGAAATTTCTTTCCACTTGCTAAACAAAAAAAGAGGGACGTGTGTGCCCTCAGTGCCCAGTGCTAGTGAGGTATTCACCGATGGTCTCAAATGAATCATGACGACGTTGCCAAAATGTCTCTTGAGATTATGAGTGATATTGGGCTTTAGTTTATCCCCGGATAACGAGAAGGGTGACATGAACAACGCCCTTTGTTATTGAAAGCTTTGGTATATTATTTGTTTCGACATTAAAGGCAAGCCATACCCTTAACCTTCTTTTCTTCTTCTTACCAAACCTAAAAAGGCCGACAAAAATCGTTCTGTTTAAAGAGACGTTATATGCTGTTCAGTTGTCATCTCATTGTGCCTTTTAAAAGCTACCCATGCGAAAGAGGCAGTTGACCCAGTTGGGGGTATTAGGGTAGCTCGCTTGTTGATGCGTATCCAATGAGCCTTTTAATGAAGATCTAAGCCCGTAGTTTAAAAACGAGCTGAGAGAAAACCATTGTCCTAAAGAACCAGAGCATGAATTAAAACAGTTTCTTGTCATTCAAATCAAGAAACAGAGTGGCTGTACTTATGCACTCAGAAGAAACACGCAAAATAAATTAGTTTGTTTGCTGGAGTTTGTAGCGGCGACATCTCAGCTCCCAACAGGTAAGAGCATGCTCTGCTAGTTTTAGACGACCAATCAAATTTTAACTTAACTCAAGTTACCAAATCTAAGTAACGATCCCCGTAGAGAGTGCTTTTGCTAACAAATGTGGACCATACAACTGCGACGACTCTCTTCCGTGGAAACTAAAGAAAATATTCTTTAAACGCGCACTGGAGAATGCCCATTAAACGTTTTAACAAGATTCGTTGTATCTGGTGGTAATCCAGCTCACACTACCTCCGGAAGCTCTGCCCAATGGCTACCTTGTTTGGTCCTTTTTTTGAGGCAGTAGCGAAGAAATCAATGTCTACTCAGCAACACTTGTTTGGGAACAGGCTGTCATAGAATAAAGGATGGGACGAATAGAAGATAGAAAGATTGTGTTGAGACACTTCTCTTTCGGTGGGTTTACTTCAAGAAGACCCCTTGACTTATTTTTCTATGCTTAGAGTAAGAAGGTGAAGCACTTTATCCTTTGGAGTTATACGTTAAGGCAACACGCTAGACTTGTCGCTGAAACAAAGTAGTCAAAGATTTGCTCCATTTGGTAATTCGTAAAGAGACCGACATGTTGGTCCTAGTGATAAATGATATGAATGATCTTTCATTTTAAGTTGTGTTGTTCGGCCATTGAAGCATGTCCGATGTCTTTGAAACGCCCGGGAAAATGGGTCATAATGACCATGTCGTCAACGAGATTAATTACAAATGTTTTATTTTAACAGTAAATGAAAGCGCTAATTTTGCCTAATGCTACATAGATTTTATTTGTGTGAAGTAGATCTAGTAGATTTGCTTTAGGAAAAACCACTACAACTTAATTTTATTCGCACGCGCGCAGTAATAAATTGTCTCTTGTTATGAATTCTTACGCTAATCTATCATTGAGTTTCACCAGAAGATAACATATTTTCGACTTGACGCAAACGGAGTACTTTAAGTTTCGCCTTGCTTGTTAAACGTTAAAGAGGAAGACAAGATGAGCCCAATTCAAAGAAGTTGCCTACTCACCGTTGAATTTTGGCGAAAGGGCATCTTCCCCTAAACTAAGAAATTTGAGGAAAAATAATCCGACAAAATAGCCTCAAGGGGTTTTCTCGCGCGCGAAATTTCGAGGAGACTTGACGCGTTTCCTCGCACCACAATCGCCATCGCCAAAATTAGAGACTACTCGTAGTCTTTTCTCTTTGGCGCCTCTCAAATTAGTCTTTTTTCACAAGCCTCTTTCAGACTTTTAGAAGAGTATAGAAGAACTTAGAAAATGATCCTGTACGATAAGATTTGTTTTATCCAATTTTTATCAACTTCTGGGAGAATTATTAGAACTTACTTTTACTGGGCAGAGAGGGTAGCTTAAGAAATTCTTCTTGTTACGAATTCTTCTGCTGACCTGTTTTATTTTCACCTTAAGGCAATATACTCAAATTGTCGTAAACAAAGTACTTGTCACTTCGCTTCACTTGACCGACATGACGACTCCAGTGGTAGATGATTGTAATGCCATTAAGGAGGCCCTTTTAGGGGGGCTACGAATGTCGCTAGTCTGAATTTCAAAACCCTTCGTTTCACGTATTGAGGAGGAAGCCATGTCCCTGTCGGTATTTTACTATTGTATTTGCGTTTGTCTTCGTTGCTGTAGCAGTTTCACTCCATCTTTGTGTCGTTTGTCGCCATTTCACCTGCCGTATGTCGCTGTTTCAAGGCCATGTCGTTTGTCGGAATTACCCTAACAGGGCCTCATTAAGTTGTTATTCCGTGAAGCATGTCCCGATGGGGCTTTTAGAGTGTTTCAAAAGACAGAGGAAGTCGGTCGATGACTTTGCCACAATGTCTCTTAAGATGACTAATTGCAAAAAAATTCTAATTGCTATTTAATAACAATGTGAGTGACTCGAGCAAAGTTGTTAGTTATCGGACGCTTTGCTTCATTACTTGTATACATCGTTTTTGTCATTATTATGCATGTGGTGTTTGCTTTTTTGAAGACAAAGTTTACCCTCAGAGTTTTTCAGTCGCAAGGCAGAACAGAGACCTTTTATCGACCGACCCATCGCTGATCGAGTGAGTGGAATTTTTCTCAAGTTGGGCTGTTCAAAGCTGTGATTGGGTTTAACGTACTGAACTGTGAAATGATCTTGTATACACGTTACTGCTTATTAAGACGGGCATGCAGGGCACCGTCTTTTAGTTCTACAACTTTCTGGTCTTAGTAGGTTGTTCAAGGTCACGATGATTGATTGGTTGCTTTATGATATCCTATGGGGGTGGGTACAAAGAGGGCTTATGTTTTGACCATGGTGTTCTTGGGGACATGGCTAGGTTATTGCAATGCCTCCACCACGCTTGTTTGGAGGTTTTTGTACAGACTAAGAGGACCCTTTACAAAAGGGTGGCCCGACCCGTTGTTGTACGCAACAATTTTGGGAGGGTTTTGAACATTATACGAATCAAAATACGCAGTTTAAAAGGTGAAAACAAATGGAATAGCTCTGGTAACTCGATTCAAACGGACTGGAAATTTGGCGGCTCAAAGCAACGAATCAGTTGTTCCAAGACAGAATATAGCATTTTTCTTAAAGAGAAAGCTTATCCGAATGTCGGCAATAATAAATGAGGCATCGATAAATGAGGCATATATTTCGAACCCTGGAGTTGCTGAGGATTTTTGTAGCCTTTCCTGGACAACACAGGAAAGTAAATTACACGTATAACTATGAGTTTATTTTGATATGACCGTGTAAAATTGATACATCTGTCATTGCGCTCTCACATAACATGCCTATTCATGCATTTGAAATCTAGCTTATATAAAGAGGGAACAAAAACGCTAGAATCGACAATAGGTAAATTTAGTGGAATCAAGACATTTGGCGGTGAAAACAAACTTAGTCTTAAATAAAATGTATAAGACTTGATTTACAAGAGAAACTTTTAACCCCGGGCGTTTAGCTGTAGATCAACTTTCGACAAGTAGTCACGCAAATATGCAGGTAACGCAATTTTATAAAACGCGTGAGATTTACTACTGTATTGAAAAATGCTGAAAATGCAAGGGCTGTAGGAGAATTCAAAGGTTTATAATTCTAGCACGTACGGTTTGGTATGATATTTTTGCTGCGGGTTTTCATTTTTGCGATATGAATTTTTTGCAATTTCCAAAACAGATCACGCAGAATTTATTTATAATACCCAATAGAAAAATCTAGGTGCCCATAACTGTATAACTCCAGCCTGTAAGGGCCCGTCTTCAGTTGATAAACCACAGGTTTTCTTGTTGGTAATTAAAATCTCATTTTATGTTTGGGTGTTGTTTCCATTAGTTTTTGGCAGTTTTGATTGAAATATTTATTTCTATCGATGTTTTTGCTACATTTCCCGTTGCAATTTATTTAGACCATGTTGGATAATCCTAGGACTTGAAAACCTACAAACTAGTGCAGCCATAGGTGTCTCGTTTCATGCTATCAACTCCTAACAAATGGTGCGAATATATTTAACAATTATTCTACGAGGGCGCGCTGGATATGAAATGATAGATAACCAACGAGGCGCGTAGCGCCGAGTTGGTTATAATCATTTGATATCCAGCAAGCCCGAGTAGAATAATTGTTTTATTAAAAACTTAACTACTATTTTTGTTAAAAAAATCAAAAAAAGAAAGAGAAAAATGAGAAAAGGGATAAAAAGGGAGCAAGAATCGATCACATGACTGAACGAAAAAGGCGCCAAAACCTTGCGAAGTGTTGCAGCGTTTCATTGCAAAGCTGAATGAATCAATGAAAACTGCTCGAAAGTGAACGAAGTGGCACAAGTTTGGGAAAAAAATCTTCTAATTATTGGCTCTGAAATATGGTACATGTTTGATTTTTCCCGAAACATTGTTGTAATCATCGTTCAAAGCGGACTGAGGCTGTACAATTTCACCATATTAGCTGCTGGAGTTGAAACAGAACAAGTTTGTAATCTGTTCGCACAACGGAGCCATCATGTGCGTGTTTGATCGAAATGAAGACAGAACCAATTTGAAACTTGAAGAAGTAATTTCTATGCAGCTCAGAAGCAAGATTACTGTAGCGAGGAACATTAGAATTCATCATCATAGTTTGTTTAATGCAAAGCACAAAATGCAGTTGTTCTCGGTTTAGAGGTTGCGGACGGAATGGTAAAAACAACATTCAAACAACTGGAAAAGCGATTCACTGACTCCGTTTACATGGCATCCGATTTCTATCTGAGCATTTGGACCTGTTGGAACACAGAGCTACAACGAGTGCAGGTAAACCAGTGTCAATTTTGCGTGTTAAAGCCGAAAAAAATTTTCGCCCTTCCTTCGGCCTTCTTGGTAGTTTGCAGCTGTAGTTTGTTTAGTACTTGTTTAGACTGCTTCATGATTTTCGCACCGAATCGTCATGAATGTGTGACAGTTGTTATTAAATGCTTCTGCCCCATTTCACTGTGTTTTTATATTTTGTCTTGTCTTGATATTTTGAAGTGGAAAGGCTTCCTGATAAAACCTACCGTTTGTTCAATTTTAATGATCGACGTGACGATCGATGAAAGAAATTGTAAACACAACGTTCAACGCTTAAATTTCTAATTTCTTTTTCTGCACAGTTTCTTCAAACAATTTTGACTTGTGTTAGACGACGCTGTTAGTGACGCTGTTGCAATTTCTGCTTAATTCAAATTCGCTGCCAAGTGATTTTTCTTGTCTATTTTTCTCGCCGGGCTGCTGGCGAGGAAAAAACTTCCAGCTCAATTTGTTCATTTTGTTGTTGAGTGTTCATTGTCCATATTTGGTCACAGCAGGTATATGAGCTGATAGCCTGGCTCCGTTCAGCCAATCAGAATGGTAGAAATCCAATATACCTAGTCCAGTTTTTAATAATTTTATTTATCCTATGCATCACTTCAGCGCTACACAAAGGCCGAAAATTGCATAGGACGCGGAGTACAAGAAATAAAATTGTGGAAAGTTTGAGCCCTTTGTGATCATTCATACCTGATGTGAAAATCGAGGAAGTTTGAGATAATTTCGAATAGCACTTACGTGAACCCTTACTAGCGGCCCGGGTGCACATGATCATTTAATTCTTCTAACTTCTCTCGTGTTTGAGTCAGGTTATGTAAGAATGTGCGCTATTTTCTATTCCTTAACTCAGCCTCATAACTCCACGAGATCAAGCTTCTTCAAATAGAAAGCAATGTGTCCTTTCTCCTCAAAAACGGGAAATGGATAAAAGAGAAAGCCATTATTATGCCATATTAATTAGGATTTCCCTGACAATGGCAGAGTTGTTATGCGATAGCAAGAATGTTGTTCCTGTTTTTCCATTTGTCAAACGTCTTTAAATAAGAAGCTCAGCTTTTGAGGTGATATACACTCCAAGCGCAGAGAGTAATAAAGACGAAAGCTGGTAAGTTTACAATATGTGTTCATACCGATCGATATCTTTGTGTACTAAAGTTATGATTGCCCTAGGGTGGCTGCTGTATCTCGCTTACACTTCAGCAGGAGATTATCGTACTGTCCTGATGAGATGGACTAGCCAAACTCAATGACATATTTTTTCGTGCCCCAATGTATACATGGTATGCTAGGTAATGATGATTGTTAATTTCTACGCTTAAAAGATCATTTCTTAATAGTAAGCTTGAACATTTGTCAGCATCAACAAATTTGTGAAGGCTATTAGAACATGTTATGAAAATTCGTGAAGGCTATTATAACTTGCTAACAAAATTACCTACATACATACATACTTTATTGACTTTCACCAAGGGGGCTTTTTCAAAATTCGTGAAGGCTCCTAACATTTCAATGAAAGCGAAAGAGTTTAAGCTTAATAGGTTTCATTGCTCCGGTCAAATGAAAAAATGAAATTCACGTATTAAAATAAGTGCTAGTATTCATGTAAAAAAATTTATAACATGTATGCTTTCCTTCGCTGAGAATACGGCAAAGATTTTGATAGATACGCTAAAAATTTTGATAGTTTCTAAAGTGGAACCGACGACGTTTCGGTCATTCCGTTTTTTGCATTTTCAGTTTTAACAAAGATTTGAATGAAGCAGTTGTAACTTTTTTCAAAAAAAGATTAGATTAGTTTTGGTCTAGTTGAAAAACTCTTGCATTGGCATTAGTTCTCACAGTTCCAAATTCCCACCTCCAAACCAAAAGTGATAAAGAGTTACAGTATTATATACACTGATTGAATAACAGGAAAATATAAGAAATCGAGACCTGGGGGTATTTTGTGTGATGCCATAAACTAGTTTATTCTTTAGACTCGATCTGTGTATATTCCAAATATAAAATGCAAACTCCTTAGTTTAGCAATTTTCTAAACATGATGTTTGGGAAGGCACTCGTTACTTAAGCTTAAAATTTAAATGATATCCGATTGGATGGAAAGTAGCGAGCATTAAAGTGTTCGAATATCTGTTTAGGGAGCACTTAATTTTAAATTGGACATTAGCATGACTGCTGTTTCTTGCGGTTTGATAGCGAAGGCTTTCATCGAAGGTCTGAGGTGTTCTTCCTTCAGTATTGCTTTGTCCTTTATGTGCAACATTTTGTTGTTACAGCCTCGCATTTGACACAAGATCTTACAACATTTGACCACTATGCTCGCATAACTGATGTAAACAATCAGGGGAGTTTGAGAGATTTTCAAAGTACTTATGCAAACTTTCGAATTCTTCTAAGTCCTCTCTTGTTTTTACCAAGTTATGTAAAAATTTAATTCTATTTTTAACACACACTCATAACGCATAACGCTGATGAAAGCTAGCGCTATAAATAGAAAGCAAAATTTAATCCACAAAATGTCTTTTCTCCGCCAAAAGGGGAGTGCAATATCCGGCAAGAAACCGTTAATTCATTAGAACTTCCCTAGTAAAAGGTATGATCCTTACGCGAATCAAGAATGTTGTTTACGTTTGCATGTTTTCAAACTTCCTTAAATAAGAAACCTTCCTATGCTATATGTCCTCTAAGTGCAGGGAGAAGAAAGACGAAAGCTAGTAAGTTTACGAGTTTTATTTTCATACCTATTGATTTGATTGTCAACAGTTATTAGTATTAACTGCGATAGCTGTTGTCTGACTTACACTTTAACAGGAAAGTAGTTTTGATAAAAGTGAGTTTGCCGTTAGCCATAAGTTTCTACGGCGTACAAGACTCAATGTTTTAGCAATGTTTAAAGAAGAATAATGTTTTATTGTTTTCATCGTTGGTGTTCTATGCTAATAACTGTTGTGAATTTCTACGCTTATAAGCCTGATAACAACATATCTTCATTGTTTCATTTAAAGCTTGACCCATTCGTCGCAAGTTTTAGGAATTAACTGTGTACTGATACCTCACGTCTCACGTCAAGTTCAAAGGCGAATAATTACCTGAATTTTCAATTGCCTGTCTTTGAAGGAACAATGCTTTTAGTTTGGACTTGTGTTCCGAGGTTGATGCATATGCTGTAATTATGGTCCAACGCATTAAAAGAAGTCACATAGCTATTGCAAATTTCTCATCATGATAATGTTCCTCGGGCAAACAATTTAGCTGATATTCAATAGAAAGGAAACTATCGAGTATCGAGTATCGACCACCCTAGTAAAGTTGAACTGCATAAAAATAGTGACTGTCGTTTCTTGCTGTGAAACGGCAAAGGCTTATTCAAATTTAACCAAAGGCCTTAGCTTTGATGACTTCTCTCGCTGTTTTTGTCCTCTCTCGCTGCTTTGACTAACTGCAAGTGTTTTAAGCTGGGAACGGAAAAAATTCGCTGTGAGCTGTCAAAAGTGATCGGAAACACCCAGTGACCTTTGGACAATATTTGGGACTATTTATCCTATAAGAAATTGCTGCTTTTTATCGCAAGATAATAATAATCGTCAACGCTTCGTGGTTGTACCAAGATGCTATAGCGAAGCAACAAGAACCACGTTAGTAATGACTACTGTGCGATTTATAATTTTCATTTCCTTGTATCATTTCATCAGACAGTGACAATATGCAGACAAAGATTACGTACGCGTTTACCATTGTGATAGTTTGCCTGTGTGCCAGTCAACCAGGTTGCTGGGCAAAACCCAAGCACGGCAAAACACAAGATGGATTGGCCTTGAACAAGGTAACTTGAAAGATATGCTTCCATTTCCCAGAAAAGTGAAACACTATGCTTTTGCAAACAGGCGTTAGGCAAAATGTTGGATGGAAAAAAGCAATTTTGTCCATCGATCATCCAAAGAAATATTCTGGCGAAATATCATACAATATCCAAAGAGTGGTAAAAGTTTGAAAAACGTCTGTGCTTTTGTCATTTCTCCCATTTCTAGTCTCTTATCAAAGAGAGTCGCGCAGAATTGTTAATGGTATATAAGAGCCATCTCTTTCCGTTGGCGTGAAGTTTTTGGGAAACCGTTATCATAACTCAACGGCCATCCGAACCGGTTTTTCTTACAAATGGTTAACATCCACTAGGAAATTTAATGGGAAACACTTTCATTTTGAGGAGGGTAGGGTTGGGAGGGGAAGGACACCCTCCGAGGGGAGTTATCCCATTTATACAGAAAGCTGTTAGATGAATAACCGTCAGACCACTGGTGTTCTTGTAGGGCATCATTGGCGACAGGACGCGAATCGAAGGTGATGATAGTGTTGGTAAGTTACCGTACTCCGAATCCTGTATCCTACATCCTTCGATCACGTCTAAATTCATTACATAATGGCTGCCGTAGTTCTCCCTATTTTACTGTTTTATTCTATGGACGAGCAGAGGCACCGTCAAATCATGTTCACCATTTTCACCGTTCATAGCGTTTGAAAACAAAGAAAGATGACGGTGATTGATCCGTGAGTCTCCAATATTCTGTACATCAGGCGCCAGGAAAAATTAAAATGCCCCTTCCCTAGACATTTAAAGATGTTGTCCTAAATAGTACTTTTCTTGTTAGATTCTTAACTTTTTAAATTTATTTTTAGACTATAACTACGATGATTGCCGGACTTCCTTCGATTTCTATACTTGTATGCTGCGTAACACTCAATTCGGATTCTGCTTAAAGCCAAATGAAGAGGCCATTTGTGCGAAATAATGTGGTTGTGGTATGTACTTTCTTAAGACAATATTTTTATCACTAGAAATCGCGTCGTGTTAGTTTGGAATTTACTGGGAAACTGTTAGCCATGTTTACAAGCACAAGCTCCTAAGACCAAAAGTCATAGACAGAAACAAAAGATAAATCAATGTAGCACAAACGTTTATACTTCTATCCGTACATTCATTCGCATATACGTCCATCCGCCTCGCTGTCTGTCCGTTTGTTTGTCTACTTATCTAACTTCAAATCCAGATAACTAACAGTTCTTTTTTCCAACTCGTATGAGAAAACTATAAAAGAGAAAATACGGAAAGAGAGGAGGAGGAGGGGGCAGAGGTGGAGACTAGACTAATAAATTAAAATACATTTATCTTTTTAACATAACACCTTAACAGATTGCACAGCAACAGAAGAAGGCTACTGTTGCCATTTTCCGTTTCTCTACAATGGAATAGAGCGACACGAGTGCATAAACGGCCTTTTTACTAACAAGAAGTGGTGCGGAACTACTTATAATTATGACAAGGATAAGAAGTGGGGATGGTGTAAAGGTAGGCATTTTCATGACAGGTAACTTGTGCCACTTAAAGATACACTGGTCTCTGCGCAATCACCTTGACTTGTTTTCAGCGGCCCGTGTTCATGTATGATATTCACCGACTCAGGTCTCTTTTTTTGTTAACAAGAAACTTTATAACAAAGAAATTGATTACAAAACAAACGTCTGTAGGTACAAAGGTTACATTTGGGGAGGCGGCGTGGCCGAGAGGTTAGCGCGCTGGACTTGTAATCCGGAGGTCCCGGGATCAAGTATTCCTCTATGACCACTTGGATTTGTTTCACGGTAGTCCGCGTTCAAATTCCCAGCCACGCTTGTAAATAGCCAACTTGTGAGCCTCCCATCAGCTGGGGTGTTTAAAAATGTTTTAGTTTCATTTGTCATATTAATTTCAGAAGTTTATCGTGTTCCCAATTAGCACTAGCTGCCGTGCTAAATACTCAGACACTTGAATGTTATTATTGCAGTATAAAAAGCATACAACTCTGCATTCACAAAAACGTTACAAAGAATCATAGAATACGTAGTTTACATACATAACAAGCCTGAGGTACAATTCCACTGAAGCGAAACTAACATAGATTACATGCATTTAGCACTGGATGAATTTTTTCTCTTAACGTAAAAGCATTTCTCTTCATTTACTCGTAGCGCAATGTACTTTTCTAATTTTATTTTCTCCCGCACGGAGTTAATAAAATCTGAAAAGTGGAATTTTTTACCAAGAAGAATAAGATAATTAAAGGTTCGTTTTTTGCGAGCGGTGTCTCAAGATGTGTTTTGCATAGGGAACTGCGCCACTGAGTAATATCGGTAATATCATATAGAACAGCTCAAATTAAACGGTGAGTTTGTTACTGCGTTTGGACCCATTTTAATTTATTTTAGTTGAGCCGTTTAAAAATGATTTTCTCTCTCCGTGTGTTGAAGGGTCTATACACAACTACTAATTTTGACTCAAATAGGACGTTGCTGTGGTACATATAACGTTAAGTCCTTTATACTCTCAGTTTCAAGCCTCGGCTCATAAAACTATTTATAAAGATTTCCAGTATGTTATCTTTGTTGTCCCAGAAATTCGCTTGTCAAAGAAAATGTGTTATCAAAACTGAGCTAAGTACCAGCAATGCTGGGCATTGTTAACAATTTTTATCGTGAGACGATAAAGTTTTAATGTACTATGTAAACTTTAACCGTAGAAAAGGTAAAAATTAAACAATGGTTAAAATATCTGCGTTGATCGCATGCACCACATCGCGTCATGACATTAGCGCGCGCTCAACGGAGAAAACATAACAATAAACCTTGCGAGAAGAAATTGTTAGATTACTCAAAGCGATGATCTAAGACTCGTTAATTTGGAAGTTTTTTATAGAGGCAGGAGGCCCGCCGATACGATACACTTGGACACAGGGTTAGTCGAACACGAGAGTAGGGGCAAAATTCGCTCGCCATTTTAACCTGAGTACCCACCACCACCCGCACCCCTAAAGAAAAATCGGAGAGGCACCTCTCGTTAAAGAAATGTTATCGTTAACAAATGGTAAGCCTCAGCGTGCACCGATTGAGCTATCATGCACGTGGCAGGTTGCTAAACACGAAAGAAGCCTAAGAGTCTCCAGCTTTCTGAGTGTTAAGCGAACCTTCCAAGTGCATCCACAAGTGCACTGGTGTCTACCATTTTTATTTAATTATTTGGCAACTTCAGGTGGACTACCACATATTCCCAAAACACAACTGAGTTTGCAGTTGTCTGCCGCCAATTTTATGCCTGAAATGCTTGCGCGATCGCACATCATCGAGAAAACAGAAAAAATCCTACAGCGTGATCATTCAAATGAAAGGTATCAACCAGTACACATTTATGGTACTGTTTTATGTTAAATGGAACTTGCCGTTGGGCGTTCTTACATTAAAGATTAGTAATAGCTCCTGATAATGATTTTTCCCAACTTTCTAGTATATTATCTTTGCTGTCCTTGTATTCACTCAGTTTCTTACGATATATAATATGCCAATTTAGTAATTTGTATAAATTATCCTTTTTGCCAGTATATTATGTTTGATGTCTTCATATTCATTCAGTTAACGTTACAGAAGAGTGCAGCGTGAAGACAGAAGACGGCGAGTGCTGCGTGTTTCCGTTTTTGTACAAAGGTATCGAGCGACAAAATTGCACAAAAGGCGGCAACACTGACAGAAAGTGGTGCGGAACTACTTATAACTACGACCAAGATAAGAAGTGGGGATGGTGCCCAAGTGAAGGTGAGTTTTTTCAGTCGTACACTGAAGGTGACGGTAACAATAGTAGCAATGCTACTAGTCACTTCCCGCCATCAAATCTTGAGGTAAATGTCGGCTTCTAGTGTGGCTGTAAAGACAGCTTCCAGATTCGGGTACAACGGACAAAACTGCAGCTGGTTATGGGCTTTCGACCGCCCCTCTTCTTTTTGCTGGTGGACAAGGTGACAATTATAGACTTACGTTCCCAGTCGTCCGCCATCCTCTTGTCATTTGAAGTAAAAAGACGCTTGCTAAAGAAATGGTATCGTTAACAAATGGTAAACCCTCAGCGTGAGTTGTGATGCACGTACGAGAGAAGTACATGCAAAGTACGAGAGGAGTCTCTAGCTTTGTGAGTGATTAGCAAACCTTCCACGTGCATCTATTACTCAACAGTGCACTGGCGTCTACCATTCGTATTAATTATTTGATAACTTCTGGTGGATTACCGCAATTTGTTCAAAACACAACTGGGCGTGCAGTTTTCTGCTACCAATCAGTTTATGCCTGAAATGCTTGTTTGATCATCGTCCTTATGTGTGACTATTCAAATGAAATGTATCGAGCGGTACACATATCCAGGGCACTGTTCGTTTCATAATGAACTAGAACTGCGATGAGACTTACGCATGGCCTTCTTTGCACTGAAATGTTATGAATGGTTCCTGATAGGGGTTTTATCTCTAAACGTCTGTCAAACCGGCTCTCCTGTACATTATCTCTGCTGTCCTTATATTACACTGGAGACTGAAATACTATTCTTTGTTCAAATAATTATTTGTTTATTTATTCATTTTACTAATGTTTTAATTATATGTCAATTAATAAAATGTATGATTGTCGTTGTTTTTATGGCAGACGAGTGCAGCGTGAAGACAGAAGACGGCGAGTGTTGCGTGTTTCCGTTTTTGTACAAAGGAATCAAGCATAACAGTTTCACAAAAGGCGTTACTACTGACAGGAAATGGTGCGGAACTACTTACAACTATGACCAAGATAAGAAGTGGGGATGGTGTCAGTGAAGGTGGGTTTTTTCAGTAGCATAATTATAACGTTAAAATTAGTAGCGATGCTGGTAGCCGCACTGTTGGGCACTGTTAACAATTTTTATCGCAAGAGGATAAAGTTTTAAGAGCAGTTCTCTGAGAAAGTGTAGCAAAGTTGGAAATGAAAAATTTTAACCCCCCTCCATTTTTTGTGTGAAGCTAGGTTGCCTGGGGGGATGAACGAAAACAACCATATAAAGGTCAGTAGATGTGTCGTTGCCATGGTAACTGCAATCAATCATGCTACCCTCAAGTCATCTTTTGAGCAAAAATTTTGCCCTTAAAAAGCAAAAATAAACTGGTCTGGGTCTCGGCTGAATGTAAACCAATTAAAACAAAAATTCCCCAGGGAGAAGCTCCATTCCTCTAGTTTCTAAAACTTGATGTTAAAGTATTTTGACTTTTATAAACGTGCTAAAATTGATCGCTGAACCAGGTTACCTTTCGGCCATTTTGACAATCCGCCAAAACAAGCACAACCTTTTTCGCAATTTCTCCCAAAGTATTCTTTTCCCAGGAACGAAATTAGCATCAGAGTTTACATGGATACTTAAGATTTTAAGCATCATAAAATCTTTTTGGGGAAAACTATATTATGGCCATGGCCGTTGAGCACATTTGAGGAAAGTTTAAATGAATCTCAAAGTTGGCCATTTTCAGGCTCCATTCTGTGGTTTAAATCATGGACAAGTGGATGTAGAATGGAGCAAACTGTTAGATTTAACCTGAATGCGAGATGCTGTGCTAGAATTGGGTTAAGAAAACGGAGCGAGCGAAGGAGAAACGCACGCGATCAATGCATGCTGTATAAATTGGCAAAACTCACAAGGTAGGCTTTGTATCAACTCCTATTTCATCCAAACTCATGTAACCAAAACCTTATAAATCAAAGTACGTTTACTGAGGGAAACAATGGAGCCTGAAAATGGCCAATTTTGGGATCGAATTTTCCTCAAATGTGCTCAACGGCCATGGCCATAATAAATTTTTCCCCAAAAAGATTTTATGATGTTTAAAATCTTTAGTATCCATGTAAGCTTAGTGGTCCGCATGTTTTCCCTTGCTGTTTTTCACCTCTTGGTGAATAAAATTTAACGTATTTTACGGGCCAACAAGCATGAAAAAGAGATGTGGAGCTCCGCTTTTAGACCTGGCTAAATCTATATATATTATATTATAATATATGTTTTAATGTATAAGACATAGCCAGCTACAACATATGGTCTATAACATATAAACGGCTACTGCCGTTTCGTTGCGGCAGGTGATTTTCACCGCCTGCGTGTTCTTGTCGCTCGACTATCCTGTGACGGAAAAGTAAAATGTTTTGCAATCCGCCATGTTTTATTCTTTTTATCAATGCTGGAATCCAGAAATATGACTCTATTTTCTGTTTTCTTTCTCCACAGCCTGAGACCGCGGTCACGACACCTGAGTAACCCTGAATCAGAGACAGTACAATAGCGTAGAAGGCGAAACTTACTGTCAAATGCTAACGTAAAATAATGTGGAAAGTGAACTAAATTAAACTCTTCATGGTATAATCTGTGTGAGTGTTGACGAATGTTTATTTTGAAGTGCTCCTCTGGCTTAGTGTTCATAACTTCCATATTTTTTCATAAGAGTGTGGTGGGAGTCGCGCGAGTAGAATTCAGAATTTTTCCACGCTCTTAACGGCAGGGAACTTCAGTCACAGAGAACTATAACGACCCTGTCCTTCTTCCCAACGCTCTGGGCCGTAACGTTAAGCTACGGTATATTATGGCAAATTAATTAACTAATCAGAATAGCATTCTGGTTGTTTCATTTCCCACAAATCGAAAAAACATTTCAAGAGGACTTATGAGCTGACTTTACTCCCACAGGCGAGACTTGAACAGTTCTAGCTTGTCCTTGTGTATTTAGTCCACGGTAAGAAGATGACGAGATTTGAAAAGAAAAGCTTTGTATATGAAAAAACAAAAAACAAAAAAACAAAAAACAAAGACAAAAACAAAACAAAACAAAACAAAAAAAAACATGAACGCAGATCTAATGAGTAGAAGCTTGCCTCATTCCCGATAGAATTTCGCTTAATTTCCAACCTACTGGCTAAAACCTGATAAACACCCTTCTGTTGGCAAAAACTAAACATGGAATGCTACTGGGGGTACATTTCTTGTCAGTTGATGCACATCCAATGAGTTTAAACGAGATGAAGAAGTTGAAAAAATGGACTAGCGATTGTTAAAGGTAGTCGAAAGAAACACAGAAGTAAATCAGCTTGTTTGCTGGAGCTTGAAGTGGCGACATCTCCAGGGAGGAGATTACTTCAATAATACACCTTGCAAGCTTATCAAATCGAGGAATAGCATATCATCGTCGGCTATCATCCTATCAAAATATATTCTTCTGTTTTTCATCGAGTTGCCTTCAATCTTTTATTAGAGATTACACTTTGCCAGCTTAGTCAAATAAATACACCTTGCAACTGAAGCTTATCGAATCGTGGAAAAGCACCATCGTCGGCTGTCGTCCTATCAAATTTCCTTCGTATGTTTTCCGAGTTGCATTCAATCTTTGTTTGGAGAATATAACTGTTTTGACTGGCTTTTCTCGAGCTAAAGCTTCCCTGACGAGGTTTCATGTGAGGCGCGCCCAAGCACGTCCATCAGTGTTACTGTAATTATGAACCCGGATTCATTTACTTCACAGGGGCTAACAAATGGGCTATAAGATTATGTGAACTGGTTGAAATGATATCTTGCGGTACTATTGAGCAGTGATCAACTCTCGGATAGAATATAGATTTATAAGAACTGTGTTAAGATACAGTTTACCTCAAGTGAAGAAACGAACAGCTACAACCTCATTTTATATTCATGAGTAGAGCAGGGAATGCTCCTATACGAATCCTTATGCGATGAATTATTGTGCCAATCTAATTTGAGTTTTGCATCTTCGACTTGTCGTATGCAGAACGGGTCAAGTTTCCCTTTGCTTGTTGAAGAGGAAGACACGGTGGCTCCAATTCATCGTTCTTACTCTTTACTCCATCCTCCTTACTCGTTGTTGCTTAATGTTAAAGGTCGATGATGAGGTTCACTGATGAGAGAGGCCACGTCAAGGTTATGTTTAAAAAAAATTAAAGTATCCCCTCTTCATACCAAATGTGAAAAAAAAAAAACTCTCATATGCGTTTTTGAATCCTTCAGACTCTTAGAATAGAATATAGATCGAGGGGCCTAGGAAACTCCCCTGTATTGCAAGACACGTTTTGTCCAATGGATTTATTAACTTCAGAGAGAATCATTAGAGATGCTAGCTCATATAATGTCTCGTTGTGAATTCTTCTGTTCACCTATTTTGGTCTCACTTAAAGGCAACATGCTCAAATTGTTGCAAGCAAAGTACTTGAGATTTCGCCCACTTGCTAAACATAACAAAGACCGGCATCCCAATGGGACTTCAAAGGGTGGTTTAAGAGTCAGAGGAATTCGGTGAAAACGACGTTTCCAAAATGTGTCTTGAAACGAACAATGCCGCAAAGGAGTGTTTTTATTGTCCAAATCTTTCAGGGGCAAGACTTGTAAACAGTTCGTTCCAAGCATAACATCTTCTTATTCTTCTGCTTACCAAACCTAACTTGAATAGGTCAACAAGATTGTTCCATTTGAAAGACAAGATAGAGGCCGTTGAAATGTTTTGCTATTATGGCTTTTACTAATGTCATATAAAGAGAGACACTTGACCCATTCGGAGGCGGGGTTTATTGGGGTAGTTCTATTGTTGATGTGTCTCCATTGAGGCTTCTAATGGAGATTTAAGCACGCAGTTTCAAAAAGAGCTGAAGAAAAGCCATTGTCCACTAAAGGAACAGAGCAAGCGGAATTAAAACAGGTCAGTTATTGTGTTTCAAATTAGCAAATAAGGTGGTCGCACTTATTCTGATGAAACACGCAAAATAAATTAGTTTGTTTGCTGGAGTTTGTAGCGGCGATATCTTCCGACATTAATTATCAAGCTCTGCTGATATTTAAACGGTCACTTTAAGTTACCTCAGATTACGAAATAGTGGCCCTGATGGTAAATCATATAGGAATGCTGTTTTAAGTTTTTTTTTTTTTCGGCTGATGCATGTCCGATGTCTTTTAAATGGTAGCCATATTTACGATATTGTCACTGAGATTAATTGCAAACGTTTGATTTAAACAACAATTGAAAAAAATAAGGTCTCTAACTTTTTTTCAACGCGGTTGATTCTTGCAAGATATATATCAGTTTGTTGGTAACTGCGTCAAGGGATGTTGAGGAAAGCCATCTCCTCGATCAGAGGTGCAAACACGGCATCGTGAAGTTCCTCTCTGCTAACCAACCATAAAACAAAAACACTCATGGTTCTGTTAAGCTGCTGCTTAGGACGCGATGCTGAGGTGAAGGGTTTTGACAAAAAATTTCACGTAATTCTTCCTTCACTTGAAAGCGACAATAATGAAATTCAAGGTGGCGAATTCAACGGTGAAGTACACTTGTCGAACTATCGAGTACGCAGGCCTTTGTTGAAGATATAAGTTCGTAATTTTAAAAGAGCTGAAGGCAAACCATTGTCCTAAAGAACAAAAACACGAATGAAAATAGTTCTTTGTCATTCAAATCAACAAATAAAGTGGTTGCACTTATACAGAAGAAACACGCAAACTAAATCACTTTGTTTGCTGGAGTTTTTAGGTAAGATCATAGTCTGCTATTAAATAGACTATCATTTAACCTTTAGCGCAAATTAAACATATCCTCCACGTAGGCAGTCCTCTTACTAAGAAATGTGGAGAATACAATGCGACGAGCTCCCTTCATGCAAACTAGAGACAATTTTCTTAAAACGCTTTCTCGAGAACGCCCATTAAGAGTTTCAACAAGATTCGTTGTATCCGCGGTAATCAAGTCCACACTGCCTCCAGACGCTCTGTACAATGACTACACTGCTTGGTACTTTGTTTAGAGGCAGTAACGAAGGAATCGATATTCTACTCAGCATTTCTGGTATGGAATCAGGCTGTCATAGAATGAAGGATATGCGGACAAGAAGAAGGATTGTGTTGAGACAGTTCTCTTTTTCGGGTGGATTTACTTCAAGAAGAACCATTAGGACAATTTTTGCTTTTGTGATTAAAGTAAGAAGCTCACGCGAATCATCCTTTTGAGTTTTACCTGAAGGCAATATGCTGAACTTGTCGCGAACAAAGGATTTGAAGATTTGCTCCATTTGGTAATTCTAAAAGAGACCGACATGTTTTTCCTAGTGATAAATGATAGGAATGGGCTTTTCAGCTGCGTTCTCCATTGAAGCATGTCCAATGTCTTTTAATTGCGCAGAGCAAGCGATGTTTGCTGTTATGAATTATCATCTTCATCTATCATTGAGTTTTTTGGCTTGATGAAAACATAGGACTTTTAATTGAAAAAAGGAAGACAAAATGGCCCCATTTGACGTCGATGATGAAGAAATGAGACAGACCACACCCTCGCTATTTTTTGCAAAAGAGGCATCTTTAATTAAAATGTTCCTTAAACTTACAAATTTTGATGATGTATTATCATAAAACCTTAATATACTGAAGACTTTACCGAGGTTAAATAAAGTTATATGTATGTTTGTATGTTTTTCTCTCTGACGTTTCTATCAGACTATTAGAACAGAGTATAGAAGAGCCTTGAAAAATGCATGCCTTGGTATGGTAAAAGGCGTTTCGTCCAATCTTTATTAGGTTCGGAACGATCTGTTATAATTAGGACTTACGTTAACTGCGCAGAGGGGTAGCTTACGAAATTCTTGTTACGAATTGTTCTGCTGAGCTATTTTATTTTTACCTGAAGGCAATATGCTCAAATTGTCGCGAACAAAGTACTTAAGATTTCGCTCGTCTTGCTTAACATAAAAAAGGCGGACATTATGGCCCCAGTGATAAGTAGTTTGAAGGCTATTATGGTATTATTCTGTTGAATTATACACAAAGAGTGTTTTAAAATTTAGAGGAAGTTGGTCATAACGACATTGCTAAAATGACTCTTGAGCTGAATAACTGATATTGGTTTTTTGATATCAATGTGCGTGACTCAAGCAAAATCGTTTGTCCTTGAATGCTTTGTTCTTTCATTTGTTAGACTTTACAAGAAAAGCCATATCCTTAACCTAAAAGCTGAAAACATTGTCCATTCGAAGAGAGATTTCACTGAAATATTTTGCTCATTGTCAGAGTGGCAGTTGACCCATTTGTTCATGCGTATCCAAGGAGGCTTTTAACGGAGATCTAAGTACGTAGTTTAAAAAAGAACTGAAGGAAAACTATTGTACTAAAGAAGCAGAGCATGAATAAAAATAATTCTTATCATTCATATGACCTACAAATGAAATGGTCGCACGTACACAGAAGAAACCGCCAAACTAAATCATTTTGTATGCTGGAGTTTGTAGCGGCGATGTATGCTTCCCTAATGCTTAACGATCGCATTAACTTTACATCGGGATTAGGAAATCTAAGTAGATATATCAGTGGCATTGCTTTTAATAAAAAAAAATCCGACAAGACAACGGTGGCGACTCGCTTTCCTAGTAACTGTTGGCGATTCTCTTTAAACGCGAGCACGAGAACGCCTATTAAAAGTTTTATATCTGGCGTAATCAAGCCCAAGGTCGATCAACCACTAGTCTGCTTGGTCCCTTATTTGGAGGAACATTTAAAGCCGGTAGCAAAGAAATCAATAACTAATCATCTATTTATATTTGAGAGTGCAAGAACGGTAGTGTAGTGGTCATCCCGTAGGACATTTGATCTGCCAATCGCGAGATCAAAGGGTCGGTGGTTCGAGACTTGGTCTCTGCATTATATCTTGTTGTTTCCTCAGACAATAAACTTTACTTCACATTGTCTCTCTCTACCCCCCTGGGGCAGAAATGGGTACCGGCTAACCGGTAGGAAAACCAAACAAAATACTGGGGAGACCCGGGTGGATTAGCTTTTAACCCAGTAGGGTGGGGGGAATAGAAACGTTACTCCACATTGTCTCTCTCTACCCTGGGGCAGAAATGGGTACCGGCTAACCGGTAGGAAAACCAAACAAAATACTGGGGGGACCCGGGTGGATTAGCTTTTAACCCAGTAGGGTGGGGGGAATAGAAACGTTACTCCACATTGTCTCTCTCTACCCTGGGGCAGAAATGGGTACCGGCTAACCGGTAGGAAAACCAAACAAAATACTGGGGGCACCCCAGTGGATTAGCTTTTAACCCAGTAGGGTGGGGGGAATAGAAACGTTACTCCGCATTGTCTCTCTCTACCCTGGGGCAGAAATGGGTACCGGCTAACTGGTAGGAAAACCAAACAAAATACTGGGGGGACCCGGGTGGATTAGCTTCTAACCCAGTAGGGTGGGGGGAGTAGAAACGTTACTCCACATTGTCTCTCTCTACCCTGGGGCAGAAATGGGTACCGGCTAACTGGTAGGAAAACCAAACAAAATACTGGGGGCACCCCAGTGGATTAGCTTTTAACCCAGTAGGGTACGGGGAATAGAAACGTTACTCCACATTGTCTCTCTCTACCAAGGTGTATAAATGAGTGCGGGTGTTCCGTTAGGGAATCCTCACGGTTAGAAAAGCTTGGGGGTAGCCCTGCGGTGGACTAATATCCCATCTAGTGAAGGGGGGGGGGGAAGTAATCCTCTTAATCGCTTGATGTTAAGGAAAGCGAAGTTAGGCGCGGGCTTGATGAGCCTTATGGCTAGGTTCAATCCCGGCAATGGATTAGACACAAAACTTTATTTTTATTTACTTGTTTATTTATTTGTTTATTTATTTACTTATTTAGAAACGTCCATCAGTACTTACTTAAAACAAAAATTACAATTCAGAATAGAAATGATCTGTAAATAAAGGTAAAAGTAAATTTTAACAGGAGCCATAATCGGGGACGGAGACCGTAAGCACAGGTTCCACGTGGCCCCATCGAAAAAGACAAATGTGCTATCTTAAAAGAAAATTGCGCCACCCTCAACGTCATAAACGCACGTGGATACACTCAAATTTGCGTGTACAACGAGAGCGCGCTGGATATTATAAATAACCCGGCAACAAGGCGCGTAGCGCCAAAATGGTTATATTTATTCAATATCCGGCAAGCCCGAGTAGAAAAAATTGTTAGGCAATCACTAATTGCTATGAAATCAAGAAAGAGAAAAAAAGAGAGAGAGAAACTCCGAGATAATTTAAGAATCGATCGCGATCACATGACTGACCGAAAAAGGCGCAAAAACTTTGCAAAATGTTGCAGCGTTTCTTGCGGAGCTGAATGAATCAACGAAACTGCTCCGAAGAGAAAGTACAAGCACAAGGTTTGGGAAAAATCTTCCAATTATGGGCTCTTAAATGTGGTACATGTTTAATTTTTCATGAAAAATTGTTGAAATCATCGTTCAAAGCGGATTGAAGCTGTACGATCTCACCGTTATAGCTGCGGGAGTTCAAATGAAAGAGTTTATAATCGCTCCGTTCGCACAACGCTGACAACGGAGCCATCATAATGCAATATACTCAAACTGTCGCAAACACAGTACTCGAAATTTCGTTCCACTTGCTAAACATAAAAAGACGGACGTATGTGGCCTATTGAGGTATTCACCAATGGGTCTCAAATGAGTCATGACGACGTTGCCAAAATGTCTCTTGAGATTATGAGTGATATTGGGCTTTAGTTTATCTCCGAATAACAAAAAGGGTGACATGAACAACGCCCTTTGTTATTGAAAGCTTTGCTATATTATTTGTATGGACATTACAGGCAAGCCATACCCTTAACCTTCTTTTCTTCTTCTTATCAAACCTAAAAAGGCCGACAAAGATCGTTCTGTTTAAAGAGAAGTTATATGCTGTTCAGTTGTCATCTCATTGGGTCTTTTAAGAGCTACCCATGCGAAAGAGGCAGTTGACCCAGTTGGGTGGTGTCGGGGTAGCTCGCTTGTTGATGCGTATCCAATGAGCCTTTTAATGAAGATCTGAGCCCGTAGTTTAAAAACGAGCTGAGGGAAAACCATTGTCCAAAAGAACCAGAACATGAATTAAAACAGTTTCTTGCCACTCAAATCAAGAAACAAAGTGGCTGTACTTATACACTCAAAAGAAACACGCAACGTAAATTAGTTTGTTTGCTGGAGTTTGTAGCGGCGACATCTCAGCTCCCGACAGGTAAGATCATGCTCTCCTAGTTTTAGACGACCAACTAAACTTTAACTCAAATTACCAAATCTAAGTAACTATCCCTGTAGAAAGTGCTTTTATTAACAAATGTGGACAATACAACTGCGACGACTCCCTTTCGTGGAAACTAGAGACAATTTTCTTAAAACGCGCGCTCGAGAATGCCTATTAAAAGTTTAACAAGATTCGTTGTATCTGGCGGTAATCAAGCTCACACTGCCTCCGGAAGCTCTGCCCAATGGCTACGTGCTTGGTCCTTTTTTGAGGCAGTAGCGAAGAAATCAATGTTTACTCAGCATCACTTGTTTGGGAACAGGCTGTCATAGAATAAAGGATGGGACGAATAGAAGATAGAAAGTTTGTGTTGGGACACTTTTTTTAGGTGGGTTTACTTCAACAAGACCCCTTAAGACTTATTTCTTCTATGCGTAGAGTAAGAAGGTCAAGCAATTTATCCTTTTGAGTTATACGTGAAGGCAATACGCTCGAGTTGTCGCTGAAACAAAGGAGTTGAAGATTTGCTCCACTTGGTAATTCTTAAAGAGACCGACGTGTTGGTCCTAGTGATAATTGATATGAATGATCTTTTAAGTTGTGTTCTTCGGCCATTGAAGCATGTCCGATGTCTTTCAAATGCCCAAGAGAATGGG
Source organism: Siderastrea radians (assembly GCA_964017195.1). Classification (NCBI taxonomy): domain Eukaryota; kingdom Metazoa; phylum Cnidaria; class Anthozoa; order Scleractinia; family Rhizangiidae; genus Siderastrea; species Siderastrea radians. The sequence continues at coordinate 15,413,932 of OZ024887.1, read as the reverse complement.
TCAGAATGACCATGTCGTCAATGAGATTAATTACAAACGTTTTATTTTAACAAGAAATAAAAGCTCTAATTTTGCCTGAATGACAATCATCGGCGGGTGATTCTTGCAAAATATACTGTTAGCTACTTCGTTGCTACATAGATTTTATTTGTGTGATGTAGATCTAGTAGACTTGCTTTAAGCAGAACCACTTCAACTTAATTTTATTCTTACGCGCGCAGTAAGCAATGTCTCTTGTTGTGAATTCTTATGCTAATCGATCATTGAGTTTCACCTAAAGGTAACATATTCGACTTGACGAAAACGGAGTACTTTAAGTTTCGCCTTGCTTGTTAAACGTAAAAGAGGAAGACACGATGAGCTCAGTTCAAGGAAGCTGCCTTACTCACCGTTGATTTTTGGCAAAAGGGCATCTTAAATAATCAATGTGCCCTTAACTAAAAAATTTGAGAAAAAAATCCGACAAAATAGTCTTAAGGCGTTTCTCTCTTTGGCGCCTCTTAAATTAGTCCTTTGTTCAAAAGGTTCTTTCAGAGTCTTAGAATAGAGTATACTTAGAAGAACTTGGAAAATGATCCTGTGTGGTAAGATACGTTTTATCCAATTTTCATCAACTTCGGGAAGGATTTACTTTTACTGCGGAGAGAGGGTAGCTTAAGAAATTCGCCTTGTTACGAATTCTTCTGCTGACCTGTTTTATTTTTACCTTAAGGCAATATACTCAAACTGTCGCCAACAAAGTATTCGAAATTTCTTTCCACTTGCTAAACATAAAAAGAGGGACGTGTGTGGCCTCAGTGCCCAGTGCTATTGAGGTATTCACCGATGGGTCTCAAATGAATCATCACGACGTTGCCAAAATGTCTCTTGAGATTAATGAGTGATATTGGGCTTTAGTTTATCTCTAATAACAATAGGGGAGACTTGAGCAAAATCCTTTGTTATTGAAAGCTTTGCTATATTATTTGTATGGACATTACAGGCAAGCCATACCCTTAACCTTCTTTTCTTCTTCTTACCAAACCTAAAAAGACCGACAAAAATTGTTCTGTTTAAAGAGAAGTTATATGCTGTTCAGTTGTCATCTCATTGTGTCTTTTAAGAGCTACTGATGGGAAAGAGGCATTGACCCAGTTGGGTGGTGTCGGGGTAGCTCGCTTGTTGATGCGTATCCAATGAGCCTTTTAATGAAGATCTCAGCCCGTAGTTTAAAAACGAGCTGAGCGAAAACCATTGTCCTAAAGAACCAGAGCATGAATTAGAACAGTTTCTTGTCATTCAAATCAAGAAACAAAGTGGTTGTACTTATACACTCAAAAGAAACACGCAACGTAAATTAGTTTGTTTGCTGGAGTTTGTAGCGGCGACATCTCAGCTCCCGACAAGTAAGATCATGCTCTCCTAGTTTTAGACGACCAATTAAACTTTAACTCAAATTACCAAATCTACTAAGTAACTATCCCTGTAGAAAGTGCTTTTATTAACAAATGTGGACAATACAACTGCGACGACTTCCTTTCGTGGAAACTAGAGACAATTTTCTTAAAACGCGCGCTCGAGAATGCCTATTAAAAGTTTAACAAGATTCGTTGTATCTGGCGGTAATCAAGCTCACACTGCCTCCGGAAGCTCTGCCCAATGGCTACGTGCTTGGTCCTTTTTTGAGGCAGTAGCGAAGAAATCAATGTTTACTCAGCATCACTTGTTTGGGAACAGGCTGTCATAGAATAAAGGATGGGACGAATAGAAGATAGAAAGTTTGTGTTGGGACACTTTAATTTTTTTAGGTGGGTTTACTTCAACAAGACCCCTTAAGACTTATTTCTTCTATGCTTAGAGTAAGAAGGTCAAGCAATTTATCCTTTTGAGTTATACGTGAAGGCAATACGCTCGAGTTGTCGCTGAAACAAAGGAGTTGAAGATTTGCTCCACTTGGTAATTCTTAAAGAGACCGACGTGTTGGTCCTAGTGATAATTGATATGAATGATCTTTTAAGTTGTGTTCTTCGGCCATTGAAGCATGTCCGATGTCTTTCAAATGCCCAAGAAAATGGGTCAGAATGACCATGTCGTCAATGAGATTAATTACAGATGTTTTTTTTTTAACAATAAATAAAAGCTCTAATTTTGCCTGAATGGCAATCGGCGGGTGATTCTTGCAAAATATTCTGTTAGCTACTTCGTTGCTACATAGATTTTATTTGTGTGATGTAGATCTAGTAGATTTGCTTTAAGCAGAACCACTTCAACTTAATTTTATTCTTACGCGCGCAGTAAGCAATGTCTCTTGTTGTGAATTCTTATGCTAATCGATCATTGAGTTTCACCTAAAGGTAACATATTCGACTTGACGAAAACGGAATACTTTAAGTTTCGCCTTGCTTGTTAAACGTAAAAGAGGAAGACACGATGAGCTCAGTTCAAGGAAGCTGCCTTACTCACCGTTGATTTTTGGCAAAAGGGCATCTTAAATAATTAAATGTGCCCCTAACTAAAAAATTTGAGAAAAAAATCCGACAAAATAGTCTCAAGGTGTTTCTCTCTTCGGCGCCTCTTAAATTAGTCCTTTGTTCAAAAGGTTCTTTCAGAGTCTTAGAATAGAGTATACTTAGAAGAACTTGGAAAATGATCCTGTGTGGTAAGATACGTTTTATCCAATTTTCATCAACTTCGGGAAGGATTTACTTTTACTGCGCAGAGAGGGTAGCTTAAGAAATTCGCCTTGTTACGAATTCTTCTGCTGACCTGTTTTATTTTTACCTTAAGGCAATATACTCAAACTGTCGCAAACAAAGTATTCGAAATTTCGTTCCACTTGCTAAACATAAAAAGAGGGACGTGTGTGGCCTCAGTGACCAGTGCTATTGAGGTATTCACCGATGGGTTTCAAATGAATCATGACGACGTTGCCAAAATGTCTCTTGAGATTAATGAGTGATATTGGGCTTTAGTTTATCTCTAATAACAACAGGGGAGACTTGAGCAAAATCCTTTGTTATTGCAAGCTTTGCTTTATTATTTGTATGGACATTACAGGCAAGCCATACCCTTAACCTTCTTTTCTTCTTCTTACCAAACCTAAAAAGGCCGACAAAAATTGTTCTATTTAAAGAGAAGTTATATGTTGTTCAGTTGTCATCTCATTGTGTCTTTTGAGAGCTACCCATGCGAAAGAGGCATTGACCCAGTTGGGTGGTGTCGGGGTAGCTCGCTTGTTGATGCGTATCCAATGAGCCTTTTAATGAAGATCTCAGCCCGTAGTTTAAAAACGAGCTGAGAGAAAACCATTGTCCTAAAGAACCAGAGCATGAATTAGAACAGTTTCTTGTCATTCAAATCAAGAAACAAATTGGCTGTACTTATGCACTCAGAAGAAACACGCAAAATAAATTAGTTTGTTTACTGGAGTTTGTAGCGGCGACATCTCAGCTCCCGACAGGTAAGATCATGTTCTCCTAGTTTTAGACGACCAATCAAATTTTAACTCAAGTTACCAAATCTTAGTAACGATCCCCGTAGAAAGTGCTTTTACTAACAAATGTGGACCATACAACTGCGACGACTCTCTTTCGTGGAAACTAAAGACAATTTTCTTTAAACACGCACTGGAGAATGCCCATTAAACGTTTTAACAAGATTCGTTGTATCTGGCGGTAATCCAGCTCACACTGCCTCCGGAAGCTCTGCCCAATGGCTACCCTGTTTCTTCCTTTTTTTGAGGCACTAGCGAAGAAATCAATGTCTACTCAGCAACACTTGTTTGGGAACAGGCTGTCATAGAATAAAGGATGGGACGAATAGAAGATAGAAAGGTTGTGTTGAGACACTTCTCTTTCGGTGGGTTTACTTCAAGAAGACCCCTTGACTTATTTTTCTATGCTTAGAGTAAGAAGGTCAAGCAATTTATCCTTTGGAGTTATACGTTAAGGCAACACTCTCGACTTGTCGCTGAAACAAAGTAGTCAAATATTTGCTCCATTTGGTAATTCTTAAAGAGACCGACATGTTGGTCCTAGTGATAAATGATATGAATGATCTTTCATTTTAAGTTGTGTTGTTCGGACATTGAAGCATGTCCGATGTCTTTGAAATGCCCGGGAAAATGGGTCATAATGACCATGTCGTCAACGAGATTAATTACAAATGTTTTATTTTAACAGTAAATGAAAGCGCTAATTTTGCCTAATGCTACATAGACTCTATTTGTGAGAAGTAGATCTAGTAGATTTGCTTTAGGAAGAACCACTACAACTTAATTTTATTCGCACGCGCGCAGTAATAAATTGTCTCTTGTTATGAATTCTTATGCTAATCTATCATTGAGTTTCACCTGAAGGTAACATATTTTCGACTTGACGCAAACGGAGTACTTTAAGTTTCGCCTTGCTTGTTAAACGTTAAAGAGGAAGACAAGATGAGCCTAATTCAAAGAAGTTGCCTACTCACCGTTGAATTTTGGCGAAAGGGCATCTTCCCCTAAACTAAGAAATTTGAGAAAAAAAAATCCGACAAAATAGCCTCAAGGGGTTTTCGCGCGCGCGAAATTTCGAGGAGACGTGACGCGTTTCCTCGCGCCACAATCGCCATCGCCAAAATTAGAGACTACTCGCTGTCTTTTCTCTTTGGCGCCTCTCAAATTGGTCTTTTTTCACAAGCCTCTTTCAGACTTTTAGAAGAGTATAGAAGAACTTAGAAAATGATCCTGTACGATAAGATTTGTTTTATCCAATTTTTATGAACTTCTGGAAGAATTATTAGAACTTACTTTTACTGGCCAGAGAGGGTAGCTTAAGAAATTCGTCTTGTTATGAATTCTTCTGCTGACCTGTTTTATTTTAACCTTAAGGCAATATACTCAAATTGTCGTAAACAAAGTACTTGTCACTTCGCTTCACTTGACCGACATGACGACTCCAGTGGTAGATGATTGTAAAGCCATTAAGGAGGCCCTTTTAGGGGGGCTACGAATGTCGCTAGTCTGAATTTCAAAACCCTTCGTTTCACGTATTGAGGAGGAAGCCATGTCCCTGTCGGTATTTTACTATTGTATTTGCGTTTGTCTTCGTTGCTGTAGCAGTTTCACTTCATCTTTGTGTCGTTTGTCGCCATTTCACCTGCCGTATGTCGCTGTTTCAAGGCCATGTCGTTTGTCGGAATTTACCCTAACAGGGCCTCATTAAGTTGTTATTCCGTGAAGCATGTCCCGATGGGGCTTTTAGAGTGTTTCAAAAGACAGAGGAAGTCGGTCGATGACTTTGCCACAATGTCTCTTAAGATGACTAATTGCGAAAAATTCTAATTGCTATTTAATAACAATGTGAGTGACTCGAACAAAGTTGTTAGTTATCGGACGCTTTGCTTCATTACTTGTTAAATTTTACAGAAAAGCCAAATCCTCAACTTGTTGGAGACTGGGCGTCTTCTTTTCCTTCTACTAATACCAAACCAGGCCAACAATGTCAATGTTCCATTTGAACTACAAAAGAAAAATGCTGTTGAGTTACTTTGATTACTGGCGTTTTTTAAATACTGAGTGGTCAAATAAGTCCTTTAAGAACGCCCGATTGAGAGAGAGGCAGTTGAACAACTTGGGGGGTATTGGGGTAACTCGCTTGTTCATGTGTATCCAATGAGGCTTTTCAAGAAGATCTAAACGTCTAAGTTCGTCGTTCAAAAACGAGCTGAAAGCAGGGGTGGGGGGGGGGGGTGGGGAGGGGAAGCAACTTCCCAATGAAATCTGAACGATGCTCTCACAACCTGCAAAACAATCATCAAGGTTCTAGTCAGCGGTTAAGCCTCCTGCACGTGCCAGATGTTGTAGAATCCAACGGAAACTCGGATGCTCAAAGGTGCTTGAGGGGAAAAATATGGCGGCCAAAGGCGGGATTCGGTTTTGTCCGTTCATTTAGATAACTCACGAACTGATTGAATGTTACAATTTTTTATACATCGTTTTTGTCATTATTATGCATGTGGTGTTTGCTTTTTTGAAGACAAAGTTTACTCTCAGAGTTTTTCAGTCGCAAGGCAGAACAGAGACCTTTTATCGACCAACCCATCGCTGATCGAGTGAGTGGAATTTTTCTCAAGTTAGGCTGTTCAAAGCTATGATTGGGTTAAACGTACTGAACTGTGAAATGATCTTGTATACACGTTACTGCTTATTAAGACGGGCATGCAGGGCACCGTCTTTTAGTTCTACAACTTTCTGGTCTTAGTAGGTTGTTCAAGGTCACGATGATTGATTGGTTGCTTTATGATATCCTATGGGGGTGGGGACAAAGAGGGCTTATGTTTTGACCATGGTGTTCTTGGGGACATGGCTAGGTTATTGCAATGCCTCCACCACGCTTATTTGAAGGTTTTTGTACAGACTAAGAGGACCCTTTACAAAAGGGTGGCCCGACCCGTTGTTGTACGCAACAATTTTGGGAGGGTTTTGAACATTATACGGATAAAAATACGCAGTTTAAAAGGTGAAAACAAATGGAATAGCTCTGGTAACTCGATTCAAACGGACTGGAAATTTGACGGCTCAAAGCAACGAATCAGTTGTTCCAAGACAGAATATAGCATTTTTCTTAAAGAGAAGGCTTATCCGAATGTCGGCAATCGATAAATGAGGCATATATTTCGAACCCTGGAGTTGCTGAGGATTTTTGTAGCCTTTCCTGGACAACACAGGAAAGTAAATCACACGTATAACTATGAGTTTATTTTGATATGACCGTGTAAAATTGATACATCTGTCATTGTGCTCTCACATAACATGCCTATTCATGCATTTGAAATCTAGCTTATGTAAAGAGGGAACAAAAACGCTAAAATCGACAATAGGTAAATTTTGTGGAATCAAGACATTTGGCGGTGAAAACAAACTTAGTCTTAAATAAAATGTATAAGACTTGATTTACAAGAGAAACTTTTAACCCCGGGCGTTTAGCTCTAGATCAACTTTCGACAAGTAGTCTCGCAAATATACAGGTAACGCAATTTTATAAAACGCGTGAGATTTATTACTGTTTTGAAAAATGCTGAAAATGCAAGGGCTGTAGGAGAATTCAAAGGTTTATAATTCTAGCATGTACGGTTTGGTATGATATTTTTGCTGCGGGTTTTCATTTTTGCGATATGAATTTTTTGCAATTTCCAAAACAGATCACGCAGAATTTATTTACAATACCCAATAGAAAAATCCGTAAATCTAGGTGCCCATAACTGTATAACTCCAGCCTGTAAGGGCCCGTCTTGAGTTGATAAACCACAGGTTTTCTTGTTGGTAATTAAAATCTCATTTTATGTTTGGGTGTTGTTTTCATTAGTTTTTGGCAGTTTTGATTGAAATATTTATTTCCATCGATGTTTTTGCTACATTTCCCGTTGCAATTTATTTAGACCATGTTGGATAATCCTAGGACTTGAAAACCTACAAACTAGTGCAGCCATAGGTGTCTCGTTTCATGCTATCAACTCCTAACAAATGGTGCGAATATATTTGTATTTATCCTATGCATCACTTCAGCGCTACACAAAGGCCGAAAATTGCATAGGACGCGGAGTACAAGAAATAAAATTGTGGAAAGTTTGAGCCCTTTGTGATCATTCATACCTGATGTGAAAATCGAGGAAGTTTGAGATAATTCGAATAGCACTTACGTGAACCCTTACTAGTGGCCCGGGTGCACATGATTATTTAATTTTTCTAACTTCTCTCGTGTTTGAGTCAGGTTATGTAAGAATGTGCGCTATTTTCTATTCCTTAACTCAGCCTCATAACTCCACGAGATCAAGGTTCTTCAAATAGAAAGCAATGTGTCCTTTCTCCTCAAAAACGGGAAGTGGATAAAAGAGAATGCCATTATTATGCCATGTTAATTAGGATTTCCCTGACAATGGCATAGTTGTTATGCGATAGCAAGAATGTTGTTCCTGTTTTTCCATTTGTCAAACGTCTTTAAATAAGAAGCTCAGCTTTTGAGGTGATATACACTCCAAGCGCAGAGAGTAATAAAGACGAAAGCTGGTAAGTTTACAATATGTGTTCATACCGATCGATATCTTTGTGTACTAAAGTTATGATTGCCCTAGGGTGGCTGTTGTCTCTCGCTTACACTTCAGCAGGAGATTATCGTACTGTCCTGATGAGATGGACTAGCCAAACTCAATGACATATTTTTTCGTGCCCCAATGTATACATGTTATGCTAGGTAATGATGATTGTTAATTTCTACGCTTAAAAGATCATTTCTTAATATTAAGCTTGAACATTTGTCAGCATCAACAAATTTGTGAAGGCTATTAGAACATGTTATGAAAATTCGTGAAGGCTATTATAACTTGCTAACAAAATTACCTACGTACATACATGCTTTATTGACTTTCACCAAGGGGGATTTTTCAAAATTCGTGAAGGCTCCTAACATTTCAATGAAAGCGAAAGAGTTTAAGCTTAATAGGTTTCATTGCTCCGGTCAAATGAAAAAAATGAAATTCACGTATTAAAATAAGTGCTAGTATTCATGTAAAAAAAATTAATATCATGTATGCTTTCCTTCGCTGAGAATAGGGCAAAGATTTTGATAGTTACGCTAAAAAATTTGATAGTTTCTAAAGTGGAACCGACGACGTTTCGGTCATTCCGTTTTTTGTATTTTCAGTTTTAAGAAAGATTTGAATGAAGCAGTTGTAACTTAGATGTTTTCTTCAATACAAGAAGACAAAAATTAAAGGGTCAATACCTTTTTAAAAAAAGATTAGATTAGTTTTGGTCTAGTTGAAAAACTCTTGCATTGGTTGTAGTTCTCACAGTTCCAAATTCCCGCCTCCAAACCAAAAGTGATAAAGAGTTACAGTATTATATACACTGATTCAATAACAGGAAGATATAAGAAATCGAGGCCTGGGGGTATTTTGTGTAATGCCATAAACTAGTTTAGGCTTTAGACTCGATCTGTGTATATTCCAAATATAAAATGCAAACTCCTTAGTTTAGCAATTTTCTAAACATGATGTTTGGGAAGGCACTCGTTACTTAAGCTTAAAATTTAAATGATATTCGATTGGATGGAAAGTAGCGAGTATTAAAGTGTTCGAATATCTGTTCAGGGAGCACTTAATTTTAAATTGGACATCAGCATGACTGCTGTTTCTTGCGGTTTGATAGCGAAGGCTTTCATCGAAGGTCTGAGGTGTTCTTCCTTCAGTATTGCTTTGTCCTTTATGTGCAACATTTTGTTGTTACAGCCTCGCATTTGACACAAAATCTTACAAAAGTTTGGCCACTATGGAGAGTGGATTAGACTACAAGAAATGGGAAATGGAATATTTATGCTCGCATAACTGATGTAAACAATCAGGGGAGTTTGAGAGATTTTCAAAGTACTTATGCAAACTTTCGAATTCTTCTAAGTCCTCTCTTGTTTTTACCAAGTTATGTAAAAATTTAATTCTATTTTTTAACACACACTCATAATGCATAACGCTGATGAAAGCTAGCGCTATAAATAGAAAGCAAAATTTAATCCACAAAATGTCTTTTCTCCGCCAAAAGGGGAGTGCAATATCCGGCAAGAAACCGTTAATTCATTAGAACTTCCCTAGTAATAGGTATGATCCTTACGCGAATCAAGAATGTTGTTTACGTTTGCATGTTTTTCAAACTTCCTTAAATAAGAAACCTTCCTATGCTATATGTCCTCTAAGTGCAGGGAGAAGAAAGACGAAAGCTAGTAAGTTTACGAGTTTTATTTTCATACCTATGGATTTGATTTTCAACAGTTATTAGTATTAACTGCGATAGCTGTTGTCTGACTTACACTTTAACAGGAAAGTAGTTTTGATAAAAGTTAGTTTGCCGTTAGCCATAAGTTTCTACGGCGTACAAGACTCAATGTTTTAGCAATGTTTAAAGAAGGATAATGTTTTATTGTTTTCATCGTTGGTGTTCTATGCTAATAACTGTTGTGAATTTCTACGCTTATAAGCCTGATAACAACATATCTTCATTGTTTCATTTAAAGCTTGACCCATTCGTCGCAAGTTTTAGGAATTAACTGTGTACTGATACCTCACGTCTCACGTCAAGTTCAAAGGCGAATAATTACCTGAATTTTCAATTGCCTGTCTTTGAAGGAACAATGCTTTTAGTTTGGACTTGTGTTCCGAGGTTGATGCATATGCTGTATTTATGGTCCAACGCATTAAAAGAAGTCACATAGCTATTGCAAATTTCTCATCATGATAATGTTCCTCGGGCAAACAATTTAGCTGATATTCAATAGAAAGGAAAATATCGAGTATCGACGACAACCACCCTAGTAAAGTTGAACTGCATAAAAATAGTGAGTGTCGTTTCTTGCTGTGAAACGGCAAAGGCTTATTCAAATTTAACCAAAGGCCTTAGCTTTGATGACTTCTCTCGCTGTTTTTGTCCTCTCTCGCTGCTTTGACTAACTGCAAGCATTTTAAGCTGGGAACGGAAAAAATTCGCTGTGAGCTGTCAAAAGTGATCGGAAACACCCAGTGACCTTCGGACAATATTTGGGACTATTTATCCTATAAGAAAATGCTGGTCTTTATCGCAAGATAATAATAATCGTCAACGCTTCGTGGTTGTACCAAGATGCTATAGCGAAGCAACAAGAACCACGTTAGTAATGACTACTATGCGATTTATAATATTCAATTCCTTGTAACATTTCATCAGACAGTGACAATATGCAGACAAAGATTACGTATGCGTTTACCATTGTGATAGTTTGCCTGTGTGCCAGTCAATCAGGTTGTTGGGCAAAACCCAAGCACGGCAAAACACAAGATGGATTGGCCTTGAACAAGGTAACTTGAAAGATATGCTTCCATTTCCCAGAAAAGTGAAACTCTATGCTTTTGCAAACAGGCTTTAGGCAAAATGTTCGATGGAAAAAAGCAATTTTGCCCATCGATCATCCAAAGAAATATTCTGGCGAAATATCATACAATATCCAAAGAGTGGTAAAAGTTTGAAAAACGTCTGTGCTTTTGTCATTTCTCCCGTTTCTAGTCTCTTATCAAAGAGAGTCGCACAGAATTGTTAATGGTATATAAGAGCCATCTCTTTCAGTTGGCATGAAGTTTTTGGGAAACCCTTATCATAACTCAACGGCCATCCGAACCGGTTTTTCCTACAAATGGTTAACCTCCACTAGGAAATTTAATGGGAAACACTTTCATTTAGAAGAGAGTAGGATTGGGAGGGGAAGGACACCCTCCGAGGAGAGTTATCCCATTTATACAGAAAGCTGTTTGATGAATAACCGTAATACCACTGGTGTTCTTGTAGGGCGTCATTGGCGACAGGACACGAATCGAAGGTGATGATAGTGTTGGTAAGTTACCGTATTCCGAATCCTGTATCCTACATCCTTCGAGCACGTCTAAATTCATTACATAATGGCTGCCGTAGTTCTCCCTATTTTACTGTTTTATTCTATGGACGAGCAGAGGCACCGTCAAATCATGTTCACCATTTTCACCGTTCATAGCGGTCGAAAACAAAGAAAGATGACGGTGATTGATCGGTGAGTCTCCAATATTCTGTACATCAGGCGCCAGGAAAAATTAGAATGCCCTTTCCCTAGATGTTTAAAGATGTTGTCCTAGTACTTTTCTTGTTAGATTCTTAATTTTTTAAATTTATTTTTAGACTATAACTATTTCCAAATTTCTTTACATATTAATTTTCCTAGGCTACGATTTTTGCCGGAGTACCTTCAAGTTCCATAGTTGTATAAGGTGGGTCAACGCATGGGGATTCTGCCTGGAGCCAAATGAAGAGGCCAAGTGTGTGAAAAATTGTGGTTGTGGTATGTACTTTCTTAAGGCAATATTTTTATAACTAGACATCGCGTCGTGTTAGTTTGGAATTTGCTGGGAAACTGTTAGCCATGTTTACAAGCACTAGCTCCTAAGACCAAAAGTCATAGACACAAACAAAAGATAAATCAATGTAGCACAAACGTTTATACTTCTATCCGTACATTCCTCATCCTCGGAGACCCAGGGGCAGCTAGTGGGGACGACGGGATTTTCATGGGCGAAAGTTTACAACAAGAGCGGGAGAGCCCCTGGGCACTTACTCTTACCGAACGAGTTCCAGAAGCGTTTGAAATCCCGCCTTCTGATTGGCCAGAAAAATATTTTTCTGGCCAATCAGCGAAGAGGAACAGCCGGGCGACTCTCATGTCTTCTTACACGAGGTTGTTTTCCTCATCGAACGCCGTAGTAGCGTGGCCCGTTCAACGGGAACATTTTTGAGGAGAGCTTCAGAAAAAAAAAATAAATAAATAAACGAAATCGAAGAAATCGCAAACTATAACGTGGCCGCAAGAAAACAAACACTCACCGGGATTTTTCACGGCGGACTTATCGAAGGTATCGTAAATTTTTAGAGCTAGCGACTTCCCCTTTCTCAAGTGTTACGTGAGGCTAATAGCTACTCGAGTAAACGATGTTACTAATTATTTCTCCTTGTTCGTTGAACTACGTCTGAAACTTTCCACGGGAATCTCCGATGCACGGGCCACGCAACTATGTCGCTCGAGCGTGGGAACCACAGTTAACCAAAGCGTAATATGAGTGTTTGTATGGAACTGAAATTCGATCGAAAATAATCGGCGGTTTTCCGCTGAAAATGCATTAAAATGGAAATACAGTTTGAAAAACATTACCTGCTATGTGTTTGCTGCGTTTTTATTGCTTTTCCGAGCTTCTGGAGGCCGATCTGGGCGATTTTCTGCTTAACGTTCGAAGCGACGTCATGTCACGTACTAGAGAGAACTAGTTCTCTCTAGTACCTGACATGACACGCTCGATCAACATAGTTGCGTGGCCCGTGCATCAGAGATGGAAAGTTTCAGACGAAGATCGACGAAGAAGGAGAAATAATTAGTTACATTGGAGAAAGGGGAAGTCGCTAGCTCTAAAAATTTGCGATACCTTCGATAAGTCCGCCGTGAAAAATTCCCTGTGAGTGTTTGTTTTCTTGCGGCCACGTTATAGTTTGCGATTTCCTCGACTTCGTTTATTTATTATTTATTTATTTTTTCTGAAGCTCTCCTCAAAAATGTTCCCGTTGAACGGGCCACGCTACTACGGCGTTCGATGAGGAAAACAACCTCGTGTAAGAAGACATAAGAGTCGCCCGGCTGTTCCTCTTCGCTGATTGGCCAGAAAAATATTTTTCTGGCCAATCAGAAGGCGGGATTTCAAACGCTTCTGGAACTCGTTCGGTAAGAGTAAGTGCCCAGGGGCTCTCCCGCTCTTGTTGTAAACTTTTGCCCATGAAAATCCCGTCGTCCCGACTAGCTGCCCCTGGGTCTCCGAGGATGTACATTCCTTCGCATATACGTTCATCCGCCTCGCTGTCTGTCCGTTTGTTTGTCTACTTATCTAACTTCAAATCCAGATAACTAACAGTTCTTTTTTCCAACTCGTATGAGAAAACTATAAAAGAGAAAATACGGAAAGAGAGGAGGAGGAGGGGGCAGAGGTGGAGACGACTAATAAATTGAAATACATTTATCTTTTTAACATAACAACTTAACAGATTGCACAGCAACAGAAGAGGGCTACTGTTGCCGTTTTCCGTTTCTCTACAATGGAAAAGAGCGACACCAGTGCATAAACGGCCTTTTTACTAACAAGAAGTGGTGCGGAACTACTTATAATTATGACAAGGATAAGAAGTGGGGATGGTGTAAAGGTAGGCATTTTCATGACGGGTAACTTGTGCCACTTAAAGATACACTGGTCTCTGCGCAATCACCTTGACTTGTTTTCAGCGGCCCCTGTTCATGTATGATATTCACCGACTCAGGTCTCTTTTTTTGTTAACAAGAAACTTTATAACAAAGAAATTGATTACAAAACAAAAGTCTGTGGGTATAAAGGTTACATTTGGGGAGGCGGCGTGGCCGAGAGGTTAGCGCGCTGGACTTGTAATCTGGAGGTCCCGGGATCAAGTCTTCCTCTATGACCACTTGGATTTGTTTCACGGTAGTCCGCGTTCAAATTCCCAGCCACGCTTGTAAATAGCCAACTTGTGAGCCTCCCATCAGCTGGGGTGTTTAAAAATGTTTATGTTTCATTTGTCATATTAATTTCAGAAGTTTATAGTGTTCCCAATTAGCACTAGCTGCCGTTCTAAATACTCAGACACTTGGATGTTATTATTGCAGTATAAAAAGCATACAACTCTGTATTCACAAAAACGTTACAAAGAATCATAGAATACGTAGTTTACATACATAACAAGCCTGAGGTACAATTCCACTGAAGAGAAACTAACATAGATTACATGCATTTAGCACTGGATGAAATTTTTCTCTTAACGTAAAAGCATTTCTCTTCATTTACTCGTAGCGCAATGTACTTTCTAATTTTATTTTCTCCCGCACGGAGTTAATGAAATCTGAAAAGTGGAATTTTTTGCCGAGAAGAATAAGATAATTAAAGGTTCGTTTTTTGCGAGGGGTGTCTCAAGATGTGTTTTGCATAGGGAACCGCGCCACTGAGTAATCTCGGTAATATCATATAGAACAGCTCAAATTAAACGGTGAGTTTGTTACTGCGTTTGGACCCATTTTAATTTTTTTTAGTTGACCCGTTTAAAAATGATTTTTTCTCTCCGTGTGTTGAAGGGTCTATACACAACTACTAATTTTGACTCAAATAGGACGTTGATGTGGTACATATAACGTTAAGTCCTTTATACTCTCAGTTTCAAGCCTCGGCTCATAAAACTATTCATAAAGATTTCCAGTATGTTATCTTTGTTGTCCTTATATTACACGGGAAACTGAGAAGAAATTCGCTGGTCAAAGAAAATGTGTTATCAAAACTGAGCTAAGTACCCGCACTGCTGGGCATTGTTAACAATTCATTTTATCATGAGACGATAAAGTTTTAATGTACTATGTAAACTTTAATCGTAGAAAAGGTAAAAATTAAACAATGGTTAAAATATCTGCGTTGATCGCATGCACCACATCGCGTCATGACATTAGCGCGCGCTCAACGGAGAAAACATAACAGTAAACCTTGCGAGAAGAAATTGTTAGATTACTCAAAGCGATGATCTAAGACTCGCTAATTTGAAAGTTTTTTATAGAGGCAGGAGGCCCGCCGATACGATACACTTGGACACAGGGTTAGTCGAACACGAGAGTAGGGGCAAAATTCGCTCGCCATTTTAACCTGAGTACCCACCACCACCCGCACCCCTAAAGAAAAATCGGAGAGGCACCTCTCGTTAAAGAAATGTTATTGTTAACAAATGGTAAGCCTCAGCGTGCACCGATTGAGCTATCATGCACGTGGCAGGTTGCTAAGCACGAAAGAAGCCTAAGAGTCTCCAGCTTTCTGAGTGTTAAGCGAACCTTCCAAGTGCATCCACAAGTGCACTGGTGTCTACCATTTTCATTTAATTATTTGGCAACTTCAGGTGGATTACCACATATTCCCAAAACACAACTGAGTTTGCAGTTGTCTGCCGCCAATTTTATGCCTGAAATGCTTGCGCGATCGCACATCATCGAGAAAACAGAAAAAATCCTACAGCGTGATCATTCAAATGAAAGGTATCAATCAGCACACATTTATGGTACTGTTTTATGTTAAATGGAACTTGCCGTTGGGCGTTCTTACATTAAAGATTAGTAATAGCTCCTGATAATGATTTTTCCAAACTTTCTAGTATATTACCTTTGCTGTCCTTGTATTCACTCAGTTTCTTAGGATATATAATATGCCAATTTAGTAATTTGTATAAATTATCCTTTTTGCCAGTATATTATGTTTGATGTCTTCATATTCATTCAGTTAACGTTACAGAAGAGTGCAGCGTGAAGACAGAAGACGGCGAGTGCTGCGTGTTTCCGTTTTTGTACAAAGGTATCGAGCGACAAAATTGCACAAAAGGCGTCAACACTGACAGAAAGTGGTGCGGAACTACTTATAACTATGACCAAGATAAGAAGTGGGGATGGTGCCCAAGTGAAGGTGAGTTTTTTCAGTCGTTCACTGAAGGTGACGGTAACAATAGTAGCAATGCTACTAGTCACTTCCCGCCATCAAATCTTGAGGTAAATGTCGGCTTCTAGTGTGGCTGTAAAGACAGCTTCCAGATTCGGATACAACGGACAAAACTGCAGCTGGTTATGGGCTTTCGACCGCCCCTCTTCTTTTTGCTGGTGGACAAGGTGACAATTATAGACTTACGTTCCCAGTCGTCCGCCATCCTCTTGTCATTTGAAGTAAAAAGACGCTTGTTAAAGAAATGGTATCGTTAACAAATGGTAAACCCTCAGCGTGAGTTGTGATGCACGTACGAGAGAAGTACATGCAAAGTACGAGAGGAGTCTCTAGCTTTGTGAGTGATTAGCAAACCTTCCACGTGCATCTATTACTCAACAGTGCACTGGCGTCTACCATTCGTATTAATTATTTGATAACTTCTGGTGGATTACCGCAATTTGTTCAAAACACAACTGGGCGTGCAGTTTTCTGCTACCAATCAGTTTATGCCTGAAATGCTTGTTTGATCATCGTCCTTATGTGTGACTATTCAAATGAAATGTATCGAGCAGTACACATATCCAGGGCACTGTTCGTTTCATAATGAACTGGAACTGCGATGAGACTTACGCATGGCCTTCTTTGCACTGAAATGTTATGAATGGTTCCTGATAGGGGTTTTATCTCTAAACGTCTGTCAAACCGGCTCTCCTGTACATTATCTCTGCTGTCCTTATATTACACTGGAGACTGAAATACTATTCTTTGTTCAAATAATTATTTGTTTATTTATTCATTTTTCTAATGTTTTAATTATATGTCAATTAATAAAATGTATGATTTGTCCTTGTTTTTATGGCAGACGAGTGCAGCGTGAAGACAGAAGACGGCGAGTGTTGCGTGTTTCCGTTTTTGTACAAAGGAATCAAGCATAACAGTTGCACAAAAGGCGTTACTACTGACAGGAAATGGTGCGGAACTACTTACAACTATGACCAAGATAAGAAGTGGGGATGGTGTCAGTGAAGGTGGGTTTTTTCAGTAGCATAATTATAACGTTAAAATTAGTAGCGATGCTGCTAGCCGCACTGTTGGGCACTGTTAACAGTTTTTATCGCAAGAGGATAAAGTTTTAAGAGCAGTTCTCTGAGAAAGTGTAGCAAAGTTGGAAATGAAAAATTTTAACCCCCCTCTAGTTTTTGTGTGAAGCTAGGTTGCCTGGGGGGATGAACGAAAACAACCATATAAAGGTCAGCAGATGTGTCGTTGCCATGGTAACTGCAAACAATCATGCTACCCTCAAGTCATATTTTGAGCAAAAATTTTGCCCTTAAAAAGCAAAAATAAACTGGTCTGGGACTCGGCTGAATGTAAACCAATTAAAACAAAAATTCCCCAGGGAGAAGCTCCATTCCTCTAGTTTCTAAAACTTGATGTTAAAGTATTTTGACTTTTATGAACGTGCTCAAATTGATCGCTGAACCAGGTTACCTTTCGGCCATTTTGACAATCCGCCAAAACAAGCACAACCTTTTTCGCAATTTCTCCCAAAGTATTCTTTTCCCAGGAACGAAATTAGCATCAGAGTTTACATGGATACTTAAGATTTTAAACATCATAAAATCTTTTTGGGGAAAACTATATTATGGCCATGGCCGTTGAGCACATTTGAGGAAAATTTAAATGAATCTCAAAGTTGGCCATTTTCAGGCTCCATTCTGTGGTTTAAATCATGGACAAGTGGATGTAGAATGGAGCAAACTGTTAGATTTAACCTGAATGCGAGATGCTGTGCTAGAATTGGGTTAAGAAAACGGAGCGAGCGAAGGAGAAACGCACGCGATCAATGCATGCTGTATAAATTGGCAAAACTCACAAGGTAGGCTTTGTATCAACTCCTATTTCATCCAAACTCATGTAACCAAAACCTTATAAATCAAAGTAAGTTTACAGAGAAGATTGTAAAGAATACCTTTGAAGCTTGAAAAGTCTATCCAAAGCTTTTCTGAGGGAAACAATGGAGCCTGAAAATGGCCAATTTTGGGATCGAATTTTCCTCAAATGTGCTCAACGGCCATGGCCGTAATATATTTTTCCCCAAAAAGATTTTATGATGTTTAAAATCTTTAGTATCCATGTAAGCTTAGTGGTCCGCATGTTTTCCCTTGCTGTTTTTCACCTCTTGGTGAATAAAATTTAACGTATTTTACGGGCCAACAAGCATGAAAAAGAGATGTGGAGCTCCGCTTTTAGACCTGGCTAAATCTATATATATTATATTATAATATATGTTTTAATGTATAAGACATAGCCAGCTACAACATATGGTCTATAACATATAAACGGCTACTGCCGTTTCGTTGCGGCAGGTGATTTTCTCCGCCTGCGTGTTCTTGTCGCTCGACTATCCTGTGACGGAAAAGTAAAATGTTTTGCAATCCGCCATGTTTTATTCTTCTTATCAATGTTGGAATCCAGAAATATCACTCTATTTTCTGTTTTCTTTCTCCACAGCCTGAGACCGCGGTCACGACACCTGAGTAACCCTGAATCAGAGACAGTACAATAGCGTAGAAGGCGAAACTTACTGTCAAATGCTAACGTAAAATAATATGGAAAGTGAACTAAATTAAACTCTTCATGGAATAATCTGTGTGAGTGTTGACGATTGTTTATTTTGGAGTGCTCCTCTGGCTTGGTGGGTGTCGCGCGAGTAGAATTCAGAATTTTTCCACGCCCTTAACGGCAGGGAACTTCAGTCACAGAGAACTATAACGACCCTGTCCTTCTTCCCAACGCTCTGGGCCGTAACGTTAAGCTACGGTATATTATGGCAAATTAATTAACTAATCAGAATAGCATTCTGGTTGTTTCATTTCCAACAAATCGAAAAAACATTTCAGGAGGACTTATGAGCTGATTTTACTCCCACAGGCGAGACTTGAACAGTTCTAGCTTGTCATTGTGTATTTAGTCCACGGTAAGAAGATGACGAGATTTGAAAAGAAAAGCTTTGTATATGAAAAACAAAAAACAAAAAACAAAAAACAAAAATGAACGCAGATCTAATGAGTAGAAGCTTGCCTCATTCCCGATAGAATTTCGCTTAATTTCCAACCTACTGGCTAAAACCTGATAAACACCCTTCTGTTGGCAAAAACTAAACATGGAATGCTACTGGGGGTACATTTCTTGTCAGTTGATGCACATCCAATGAGTTTAAACGAGATGAAGAAGTTGAAAAAATGGACTAGCGATTGTTAAAGGTAGTCGAAAGAAACACAGAAGTAAATCAGCTTGTTTGCTGGAGCTTGAAGTGGCGACATCTCCAGGGAGGAGATTACTTCAATAATACACCTTGCAAGCTTATCAAATCGAGGAATAGCATATCATCGTCGGCTATCATCCTATCAAAATATATTCTTCTGTTTTTAATCGAGTTGCTTTCAATCTTTTATTAGAGATTACACTTTGCCAGCTTAGTCAAATAAATACACCTTGTAAGCTTATCGAATCGTGGAAAAGCACCATCGTCGGCTGTCATCCTATCAAATTTCCTCCGTATGTTTTCCGAGTTGCATTCAATCTTTGTTTGGAGAATATAACTGTTTTGACTGGCTTTTCTCGAGCTAAAGCTTCCCTGACGAGGTTTCATGTGAGGCGCGCCCAAGCACGTCCATCAGTGTTACTGTAATTATGAACCCGGATTCATTTACTTCACAGGGGCTAACAAATGGGCTATAAGATTATGTGAACTGGTTGAAATGATATCTTGCGGTACTATTGAGCAGTGATCAACTCTCGGATAGAATATAGATTTATAAGAACTGTGTTAAGATACAGTTTACCTCAAGTGAAGAAACGAACAGCTACAACCTCATTTTATATTCATGAGTAGAGCAGGGAATGCTCCTATATGAATCCTTATGCGATGAATTATTGTGCCAATCTAATTTGAGTTTTGCATCTTCGACTTGTCGTATGCAGAACGTGTCAAGTTTCCCTTTGCTTGTTGAAGAGGAAGACACAGTGGCTCCAATTCATCGTTCTTACTCCTTACTCCATCCTCCTTACTCGTTGTTGCTTAATGTTAAAGGTCGATGATGAGGTTCATTGATGAGAGAGGCCACGTCAAGGTTATGTTTAAAAAAAATTAAAGTATCCCCTCTTCATACCAAATGCGAAAAAAAAAAAACTCATATGCGTTTTTGAATCCTTCAGAGTCTCAGAATAGAATATAGATCGAGGGGCCTAGGAAACTCCCCTGTATTGCAAGACACGTTTTGTCCAATGGATTTATTAACTTCAGAGAGAATCATTAGAGAGGCTAGCTCATATAATGTCTCGTTGTGAATTCTTCTGTTCACCTATTTTGGTCTCACTTAAAGGCAACATGCTCAAATTTTTGCAAGCAAAGTACTTGAGATTTCGCCCACTTGCTAAACATAACAAAGACCGGCATCCCAATGGGACTTCAAAGGGTGGTTTAAGAGTCAGAGGAATTCGGTGAAAACGACGTTTCCAAAATGTGTCTTGAAACGAACAATGCCGCAAAGGAGTGTTTTTATTGTCCAAATCTTTCAGGGGCAAGTCTTGTAAACAGTTCGTTCCAAGCATAACATCTTCTTATTCTTCTGCTATCCAAACCTAACTTGAATAGGTCAACAAGATTGTTCCATTTGAAAGACAAGATAGAGGCCGTTGAAATGTTTTGCTATTATGGCTTTTACTAATCTCATATAAAGAGAGACACTTGACCCATTACGAGGCGGGGGTTTATTGGGGTAGTTCTATTGTTGATGTGTCTCCATTGAGGCTTCTAATGGAGATTTAAGCACGCAGTTTCAAAAAGAGCTGAAGAAAAGCCATTGTCCACTAAAGGAACAGAGCAAGCGGAATTAAAACAGGTCAGTTAGTGTGTTTCAAATTAGCAAATAAAGTGGTCGCACTTATTCTGATGAAACACGCAAAATAAATTAGTTTGTTTGCTGGAGTTTGTAGCGGCGATATCTTCCGACATTAATTATCAAGCTCTGCTGATATTTAAACGGTCACTTTGAGTTACCTCAGATTACGAAATAGTGGCCCTGATGGTAAATCATAGGAATGCTGTTTTAAGTTGTTGTTTTTTTTTTCGGCTGATGCATGTCCGATGTCTTTTAAATGGTAGCCATATTTACGATATTGTCACTGAGATTAATTGCAAACGTTTGATTTAAACAACAATTGAAAAAAATAAGGTCTCTAACTTTTTTTCAACGCGGTTGATTCTTGCAAGATATATATCAGTTTGTTGGTAACTGCGTCGAGGGATGTTGAGGAAAGCCATCTCCTCGATCAGAGGTGCAAACACGGCATCGTGAAGTTCCTCTCTGCTAACCAACCATAAAACAAAAACACTCATGGTTCTGTTAAGCTGCTGCTTAGGACGCGATGCTGAGGTGAAGGGTTTTGACAAAAAATTTCACGTAATTTTTCCTTCACTTGAAAGCGACAATAATGAAATTCAAGGTGGCGAATTCAACGGTGAAGTACACTTGTCGAACTATCGAGTACGCAGGCCTTTGTTGAAGATATAAGTTCGTAATTTTAAAAGAGCTGAAGGCAAACCATTGTCCTAAAGAACAAAAACACGAATGAAAATAGTTCTTTGTCATTCAAATCAACAAATAAAGTGGTTGCACTTATACAGAAGAAACACGCAAACTAAATCAGTTTGTTTGCTGGAGTTTTTAGGGGTGATATCTCCCAACAGGTAAGATCATAGTCTGCTATTAAATAGACTATCATTTAACCTTTAGCTCAAATTAAACATATCCTCCACGTAGGCAGTCCTCTTACTAAGAAATGTGGAGAATACAATGCGACGAGCTCCCTTCATGCAAACTAGAGACAATTTTCTTAAAACGCTTTCTCGAGAACGCCCATTAAGAGTTTCAACAAGATTCGTTGTATCCGCGGTAATCAAGTCCACACTGCCTCCAGACGCTCTGTACAATGACTACACTGCTTGGTACTTTGTTTAGAGGCAGTAACGAAGGAATCGATATTCTACTCAGCATTTCTGGTATGGAATCAGGCTGTCATAGAATGAAGGATATGCGGACAAGAAGAAGGATTGTGTTGAGACAGTTCTCTTTTTCGGGTGGATTTACTTCAAGAAGAACCATTAGGACAATTTTTGCTTTTGTGATTAAAGTAAGAAGCTCACGCGAATTATCCTTTTGAGTTTTACCTGAAGGCAATATGCTCAACTTGTCGCGAACAAAGGATTTGAAGATTTGCTCCATTTGGTAATTCTAAAAGAGACCGACATGTTTTTCCTAGTGATAAATGACAGGAATGGGCTTTTCAGCTGCGTTCTCCATTGAAGCATGTCCAATGTCTTTTAATTGCGCAGAGCAAGCGATGTTTGCTGTTATGAATTATCATCTTCATCTATCATTGAGTTTTTTGGCTTGATGAAAACATAGGACTTTTAATTGAAAAAAGGAAGACAAATGGCCCCATTTGACGTCGATGATAAAGAAATGAGACAGACCACACCCTCGCTATTTTTTGCAAAAGAGGCATCTTTAATTAAAATGTTCCTTAAACTTACAAATTTTGATGATGTATTATCATAAAACCTTAATATACTGAAGACTTTACCGAGGTTAAATAAAGTTATATGTATGTTTGTATGTTTTTCTCTCTGACGTTTCTATCAGACTATTAGAACAGAGTATAGAAGAGCCTTGAAAAATGCATGCCTTGGTATGGTAAAAGGCGTTTCGTCCAATCTTTATTAGCTTCGGAACGATCTGTTATAATTAGGACTTACGTTAACTGCGCAGAGGGGTAGCTTACGAAATTCTTGTTACGAATTGTTCTGCTGAGCTATTTTATTTTTACCTGAAGGCAATATGCTCAAATTGTCGTGAACAAAATACTTAAGATTTCGCTCGTCTTGCTTAACATAAAAAAGGCGGACATTATGGCCCCAGTGATAAGTAGTTTGATGGCTATTATGGTATTATTCTGTTGAATTATACACAAAGAGTGTTTTAAAATTTAGAGGAAGTTGGTCATAACGACATTGCTAAAATGACCCTTGAGCTGAATAACTGATATTGGTTTTTTGATATCAATGTGCGTGACTCAAGCAAAATCGTTTGTCCTTGAATGCTTTGTTCTTTCATTTGTTAGACTTTACAAGAAAAGCCACATCCTTAACCTAAAAGCTGAAAACATTGTCCATTCGAAGAGAGATTTCACTGAAATATTTTGCTCATTGTCAGAGTGGCAGTTGACCCATTTGTTCATGCGTATCCAAGGAGGCTTTTAACGGAGATCTAAGTACGTAGTTTTAAAAAGAACTGAAGGAAAACTATTGTACTAAAGAAGCAGAGCATGAATAAAAATAATTCTTATCATTCATATGACCTACAAATGAAATGGTCGCACGTACACAGAAGAAACCGCCAAACTAAATCATTTTGTATGCTGGAGTTTGTAGCGGCGATGTCTCCTAACGGGTAAGATCATGCTTCCTTAATGCTTAGCGATCGCATTAACTTTACATCGGGATTAGGAAATCTAAGTAGATATATCAGTGGCATTGCTTTTAATAAAAAAAAAAACCGACAATACAACGGTGGCGACTCGCTTTCCTAGTAACTGTTGGCGATTCTCTTTAAACGCGAGCACGAGAACGCCTATTAAAAGTTTTATATCTGGCGTAATCAAGCCCAAGGTCGGTCAACCACTAGTCTGCTTGGTCCCTTATTTGGAGGAACATTTAAAGCCGGTAGCAAAGAAATCAATAACTAATCATCTATTTATATTTGAGAGTGCAAGAACGGTAGTGTAGTGGTCATCCCGTAGGACATTTGATCTGCCAATCACAAGATCAAAGGGTCGGTGGTTCGAGACTTGGTCTCTGCATTATATCTTGTTGTTTCCTCAGACAACAAACTTTACTTCACATTGTCTCTCTCTACCCCGGGGCAGAAATGGGTACCGGCTAACCGGTAGGAAAACCAAACAAAATACTGGGGGGACCCGGGTGGATTAGCTTCTAACCCAGTGGGGTGGGGGGAGTAGAAACGTTACTCCACATTGTCTCTCTCTACCCTGGGGCAGAAATGGGTACCGGCTAACTGGTAGGAAAACCAAACAAAATACTGGGGGCACCCCAGTGGATTAGCTTTTAACCCAGTAGGGTCGGGGGAATAGAAACGTTACTCCACATTGTCTCTCTCTACCCTGGGGCAGAAATGGGTACCGGCTAACCGGTAGGAAAACCAAACAAAATACTGGGGGCACCCCAGTGGATTAGCTTCTAACCCAGTAGGGTGGGGGGAATAGAAACGTTACTCCACATTGTCTCTCTCTACCCTGGGGCAGAAATGGGTACCAGCTAACCGGTAGGAAAACCAAACAAAATACTGGGGGCACCCCATTGGATTAGCTTTTAACCCAGTAGGGTGTGGGGAGTAGAAATGTTACTCCACATTGTCTCTCTCTACCAAGGTGTATAAATGAGTACGGGTGATCCGTTAGGGAATCCTAACGGTTAGAAAAGCTAGGGGGTAGCCCTGCGGTGGACTAATACCCCATCTAGGGAAGGGGGGGAAGTGATCCTCTTAATCGCTTCATGTTAAGGAAAGCAAAGTTAGGCGCGGGCTTGATGAGCCTTATGGCTAGGTTCAATCCCGGCAATGGATTAGACACAAAACTTTATTTTTATTTTCTTGTTTATTTATTTGTTTATTTATTTATTTATTTATTTACTTATTTAGAAACGTCCATCAGTACTTACTTAAAACAAAAATTACAATTCAGAATAGAAATGATCTGTAAATAAAGGTAAAAAGTTTTTTTTAACAGGAGCCATAATCGGGGACGGAGACCGTAAGCGCAGGTTCCACGTGGCCCCATCGAAAAAGACAAATGTGCTATTTTTAGAGAAAATTGCGCCACCCTCAACGTCATAAACGCGCTTGGATACACTCAAATTTGCGTGTACAACGAGAGCGCGCTGGATATTATAAATAACCCGGCAACAAGGCGCGTAGCGCCAAAATGGTGTAAGTTTCCAATATCCGGCAAGCCCGAGTAGAAAAAATTGTTAGGCAATCACTAATTGCTATGACATCAAGAAAGAGAAAAAAAGAGAGAGAGAGAAACTCCGAGATAATTTAAAAAAGAATCGATCGCGATCACATGACTGACTGAAAAAGCCGCAAAAACTTTGCAAAAGGTTGTAGCGTTTCTTGCGGAGCTGAATGAATCAACGAAACTGCTTCGAAGAGAAAGTACAAGCACAAGGTTTGGGAAAAATCTTCCAATTATGGGCTCTTAAATGTGGTACATGTTTAATTTTTCATGAAAAATTGTTGAAATCATCGTTCAAAGCGGATTGAAGCTGTACGATCTCACCGTTATAGCTGCGAGAGTTCAAATGAAAGAGTTTATAATCGCTCCGTTCGCACAACGCTGACAACGGAGCCATCACAATACAATATACTCAAACTGTTGGAAACAAAGTACTCGAAATTTCGTTCCACTTGCTAAACATAAAAAGACGGACGTATGTGGCCTATTGAGGTATTCACCAATGGGTCTCAAATGAGTCATGACGACGTTGCCAAAATGTCTCTTGAGATTATGAGTGATATTGGGCTTTAGTTTATCTCCGAATAACAAAAAGGGTGACATGAACAACGCCCTTTGTTATTTAAAGCTTTGCTATATTATTTGTATGGACATTACAGGCAAGCCATACCCTTAACCTTCTTTTCTTCTTCTTACCAAACCTAAAAAGGCCGACAGAAATTGTTCTGTTTAAAGAGAAGTTATATGCTGTGCAGTTGTCATCTCATTGTGTCTTTTAAGAGTTACCCATGCGAAAGAGGCAGTTGACCCAGTTGGGTGGTGTCGGGGTAGCTCGCTTGTTGAGGCGTATCCAATGAGCCTTTTAATGAATATCTGTGCCCGTAGTTTAAAAACGCGCTGAGAGAAAACCATTGTCCAAAAGAACCAGAGCATGAATTAAAACAGTTTCTTGTCACTCAAATCAAGAAATAAAGTGGCTGTACTTATACACTCAAAAGAAACACGCAACGTAAATTAGTTTGTTTGCTGGAGTTTGTAGCGGCGACATCTCAGCTCCCGACAGGTAAGAGCATGCTCTCCTAGTTTTAGACGACCAATTAAACTTTAACTCAAATTACCAAATCTAAGTAACTATCACTGTAGAAAGTGCTTTTATTAACAAATGTGGACAATACAACTGCGACGACTCCCTTTCGTGGAAACTAGAGACAATTTCCTTAAAACGCGCGCTCGAGAATGCCTATTAAAAGTTTAACAAGATTCGTTGTATCTGGCGGTAATCAAGCTCACACTGCCTCCGGAAACCCTGCCCAATGGCTGCGTGCTTGGTCCTTTTTTGAGGCAGAAGCGAAGAAATCAATGTTTACCCAGCAACACTTGTTTGGGAACAGGCTGTCATAGAATAAAGGATGGGACGAATAGAAGATAGAACGTTTGTGTTGGGACACTTTTTTTAGGTGGGTTTACTTCAACAACACCCCTTAAGACTTATTTTTTCTATGCTTAGAGTAAGAAGGTCAAGCAATTTATCCTTTTGAGTTATACGTGAAGGCACTACGCTCGAGTTGTCGCTGAAACAAAGGAGTTGAAGATTTGCTCCACTTGGTAATTCTTAAAGAGACCGACGTGTTGGTCCCAGTGATAATTGATATGAATGATCTTTTAAGTTGTGTTCTTTGGCCATTGAAGCATGTCCGATGTCTTTCAAATGCCCGAGAGAATGGGTCAGAATGACCATGTCGTCAATGAGATTAATTACAAATGTTTTATTTTAACAAGAAATAAAAGCTCTAATTTTGCCTGAATGTCAATCATCGGCGGGTGATTCTTGCAAAATATTCTGTTAGCTACTTCGTTGCTACTTAGATTTTATTTGTGTGATCTAGATCCAGTAGATTTGCTTTAAGCAGAACCACTTCAACCGCTTAATTTTATTCTTACGCGCGCAGTAAGCAATGTCTCTTGTTGTGAATTCTTATGCCAATCGATCATTGAGTTTCACCTGAAGGTAACATATTCGACTTGACGAAAACGGAGTACTTTAAGTTTCGCCTTGCCTGTTAAACGTAAAAGAGGAAGACACGATGAGCCCAGTTCAAGGAAGCTGCCTTACTCACCGTTGATTTTTGGCAAAAGGGCATCTTAAATAATTAAATGTGCCCTTAACTAACAAATTTGAGAAAAAAATCCGACAAAATAGTCTTAAGGCGTTTCTCTCTTCGGCGCCTCTTAAATTAGTCCTTTGTTCAAAAGGTTCTTTCAGAGTCTTAGAATAGAGTATACTTAGAAGAACTTGGAAAATGTTCCTGTGTAGTAAGATACGTTTTATCCAATTTTCATCAACTTCGGGAAGGATTTACTTTTGCTGCGCAGAGAGGGTAGCTTAAGAAATTCGCCTTGTTACGAATTCTTCTGCTGACCTGTTTTATTTTTACCTCAAGGCAATATACTCAAACTGTCGCAAACAAAGTATTCGAAATTTCGTTCCACTTGCTAACATAAAAAGAGGGACGTGTGTGGCCTCAGTGACCAGTGCTATTGAGGTATTCACCGATGGGTCTCAAATGAATCATGACGACGTTGCCAAAATGTCTCTTGAGATTAATGAGTGATATTGGGCTTTAGTTTATCTCTAATAACAATAGGGGAGACTTGAGCAAAATCCTTTGTTATTGAAAGCTTTGCTATATTATTTGTATGGACATTACAGGCAAGCCATACCCTTAACCTTCTTTTCTTCTTCTTACCAAACCTAAAAAGGCCGACAAAAATTGTTCTGTTTAAAGAGAAGTTATATGCTGTTCAGTTGTCATCTCATTGTGTCTTTTAAGAGCTACTGATGCGAAAGAGGCATTGACCCAGTTGGGTGGTGTCGGGGTAGCTCGCTTGTTGGTGCGTATCCAATGAGCCTTTTAATGAAGATCTGAGCCCGTAGTTTAAAAACGAGCTGAGAGAAAACCATTGTCCTAAAGAACCAGAGCATGAATTAAAACAGTTTCTTGTCATTCAAATCAAGAAACAAAGTGGCTGTACTTATACACTCAAAAGAAACACGCAACGTATATTAGTTTGTTTGCTGGAGTTTGTAGCGGCGACATCTCAGCTCCCGACAGGTAAGATCAGCTCTCCCAGTTTTAGACGACCAATTAAACTTTAACTCAAATTACCAAATCTAAGTAACTATCACTGTAGAAAGTGCTTTTATTAACAAATGTGGACAATCCAACTGCGACGACTCCCTTTCGTGGAAACTAGAGACAATTTTCTTAAAACGCGCGCTCGAGAATGCCTATTAAAAGTTTAACAAGATTCGTTGTATCTGGCGGTAATCAAGCTCACACTGCCTCCGGAAGCTCTGCCCAATGGCTACGTGCTTCGTCCTTTTTTGAGGCAGTAGCGAAGAAATCATTGTTTACTCAGCAACACTTGTTTGGGAACAGGCTGTCATAGAATAAAGGATGGGACGAATAGAAGATAGAAAGTTTGTGTTGGGACACTTTTTTTAGGTGGGTTTACTTCAACAAGACCCCTTAAGACTTATTTCTTCTATGCTTAGAGTAAGAAGGTCAAGCAATTTATCCTTTTGAGTTATACGTGAAGGCACTACGCTCGAGTTGTCGCTGAAACAAAGGAGTTGAAGATTTGCTCCACTTGGTAATTCTTAAAGAGACCGACGTGTTGGTCCCAGTGATAATTGATATGAATGATCTTTTAAGTTGTGTTCTTTGGCCATTGAAGCATGTCCGATGTCTTTCAAATGCCCGAGAGAATGGGTCAGAATGACCATGTCGTCAATGAGATTAATTACAAATGTTTTATTTTAACAAGAAATAAAAGCTCTAATTTTGCCTGAATGTCAATCATCGGCGGGTGATTCTTGCAAAATATTCTGTTAGCTACTTCGTTGCTACTTAGATTTTATTTGTGTGATCTAGATCCAGTAGATTTGCTTTAAGCAGAACCACTTCAACCGCTTAATTTTATTCTTACGCGCGCAGTAAGCAATGTCTCTTGTTGTGAATTCTTATGCCAATCGATCATTGAGTTTCACCTGAAGGTAACATATTCGACTTGACGAAAACGGAGTACTTTAAGTTTCGCCTTGCCTGTTAAACGTAAAAGAGGAAGACACGATGAGCCCAGTTCAAGGAAGCTGCCTTACTCACCGTTGATTTTTGGCAAAAGGGCATCTTAAATAATTAAATGTGCCCTTAACTAACAAATTTGAGAAAAAAATCCGACAAAATAGTCTTAAGGCGTTTCTCTCTTCGGCGCCTCTTAAATTAGTCCTTTGTTCAAAAGGTTCTTTCAGAGTCTTAGAATAGAGTATACTTAGAAGAACTTGGAAAATGTTCCTGTGTAGTAAGATACGTTTTATCCAATTTTCATCAACTTCGGAAAGGATTTACTTTTGCTGCGCAGAGAGGGTAGCTTAAGAAATTCGCCTTGTTACGAATTCTTCTGCTGACCTGTTTTATTTTTACCTCAAGGCAATATACTCAAACTGTCGCAAACAAAGTATTCGAAATTTCGTTCCACTTGCTAACATAAAAAGAGGGACGTGTGTGGCCTCAGTGACCAGTGCTATTGAGGTATTCACCGATGGGTCTCAAATGAATCATGACGACGTTGCCAAAATGTCTCTTGAGATTAATGAGTGATATTGGGCTTTAGTTTATCTCTAATAACAATAGGGGAGACTTGAGCAAAATCCTTTGTTATTGAAAGCTTTGCTATATTATTTGTATGGACATTACAGGCAAGCCATACCCTTAACCTTCTTTTCTTCTTCTTACCAAACCTAAAAAGGCCGACAAAAATTGTTCTGTTTA
The DNA here is from genome assembly GCA_964017195.1 of Siderastrea radians. Lineage (NCBI taxonomy): Eukaryota > Metazoa > Cnidaria > Anthozoa > Scleractinia > Rhizangiidae > Siderastrea > Siderastrea radians. The sequence continues at coordinate 15,383,948 of OZ024887.1, read as the reverse complement.
AAGAGAAGTTATATGCTGTTCAGTTGTCATCTCATTGTGTCTTTTAAGAGCTACTGATGCGAAAGAGGCATTGACCCAGTTGGGTGGTGTCGGGGTAGCTCGCTTGTTGGTGCGTATCCAATGAGCCTTTTAATGAAGATCTGAGCCCGTAGTTTAAAAACGAGCTGAGAGAAAACCATTGTCCTAAAGAACCAGAGCATGAATTAAAACAGTTTCTTGTCATTCAAATCAAGAAACAAAGTGGCTGTACTTATACACTCAAAAGAAACACGCAACGTATATTAGTTTGTTTGCTGGAGTTTGTAGCGGCGACATCTCAGCTCCCGACAGGTAAGATCAGCTCTCCCAGTTTTAGACGACCAATTAAACTTTAACTCAAATTACCAAATCTAAGTAACTATCACTGTAGAAAGTGCTTTTATTAACAAATGTGGACAATCCAACTGCGACGACTCCCTTTCGTGGAAACTAGAGACAATTTTCTTAAAACGCGCGCTCGAGAATGCCTATTAAAAGTTTAACAAGATTCGTTGTATCTGGCGGTAATCAAGCTCACACTGCCTCCGGAAGCTCTGCCCAATGGCTACGTGCTTCGTCCTTTTTTGAGGCAGTAGCGAAGAAATCATTGTTTACTCAGCAACACTTGTTTGGGAACAGGCTGTCATAGAATAAAGGATGGGACGAATAGAAGATAGAAAGTTTGTGTTGGGACACTTTTTTTAGGTGGGTTTACTTCAACAAGACCCCTTAAGACTTATTTCTTCTATGCTTAGAGTAAGAAGGTCAAGCAATTTATCCTTTTGAGTTATACGTGAAGGCACTACGCTCGAGTTGTCGCTGAAACAAAGGAGTTGAAGATTTGCTCCACTTGGTAATTCTTAAAGAGACCGACGTGTTGGTCCCAGTGATAATTGATATGAATGATCTTTTAAGTTGTGTTCTTTGGCCATTGAAGCATGTCCGATGTCTTTCAAATGCCCGAGAGAATGGGTCAGAATGACCATGTCGTCAATGAGATTAATTACAAATGTTTTATTTTAACAAGAAATAAAAGCTCTAATTTTGCCTGAATGTCAATCATCGGCGGGTGATTCTTGCAAAATATTCTGTTAGCTACTTCGTTGCTACTTAGATTTTATTTGTGTGATCTAGATCCAGTAGATTTGCTTTAAGCAGAACCACTTCAACCGCTTAATTTTATTCTTACGCGCGCAGTAAGCAATGTCTCTTGTTGTGAATTCTTATGCCAATCGATCATTGAGTTTCACCTGAAGGTAACATATTCGACTTGACGAAAACGGAGTACTTTAAGTTTCGCCTTGCCTGTTAAACGTAAAAGAGGAAGACACGATGAGCCCAGTTCAAGGAAGCTGCCTTACTCACCGTTGATTTTTGGCAAAAGGGCATCTTAAATAATTAAATGTGCCCTTAACTAACAAATTTGAGAAAAAAATCCGACAAAATAGTCTTAAGGCGTTTCTCTCTTCGGCGCCTCTTAAATTAGTCCTTTGTTCAAAAGGTTCTTTCAGAGTCTTAGAATAGAGTATACTTAGAAGAACTTGGAAAATGTTCCTGTGTAGTAAGATACGTTTTATCCAATTTTCATCAACTTCGGGAAGGATTTACTTTTGCTGCGCAGAGAGGGTAGCTTAAGAAATTCGCCTTGTTACGAATTCTTCTGCTGACCTGTTTTATTTTTACCTCAAGGCAATATACTCAAACTGTCGCAAACAAAGTATTCGAAATTTCGTTCCACTTGCTAACATAAAAAGAGGGACGTGTGTGGCCTCAGTGACCAGTGCTATTGAGGTATTCACCGATGGGTCTCAAATGAATCATGACGACGTTGCCAAAATGTCTCTTGAGATTAATGAGTGATATTGGGCTTTAGTTTATCTCTAATAACAATAGGGGAGACTTGAGCAAAATCCTTTGTTATTGAAAGCTTTGCTATATTATTTGTATGGACATTACAGGCAAGCCATACCCTTAACCTTCTTCTCTTCTTCTTACCAAACCTAAAAAGGCCGACAAAAATTGTTCTGTTTAAAGAGAAGTTATATGCTGTTCAGTTGTCATCTCATTGTGTCTTTTAAGAGCTACTGATGCGAAAGAGGCATTGACCCAGTTGGGTGGTGTCGGGGTAGCTCGCTTGTTGGTGCGTATCCAATGAGCCTTTTAATGAAGATCTGAGCCCGTAGTTTAAAAACGAGCTGAGAGAAAACCATTGTCCTAAAGAACCAGAGCATGAATTAAAACAGTTTCTTGTCATTCAAATCAAGAAACAAAGTGGCTGTACTTATACACTCAAAAGAAACACGCAACGTATATTAGTTTGTTTGCTGGAGTTTGTAGCGGCGACATCTCAGCTCCCGACAGGTAAGATCAGCTCTCCCAGTTTTAGACGACCAATTAAACTTTAACTCAAATTACCAAATCTAAGTAACTATCACTGTAGAAAGTGCTTTTATTAACAAATGTGGACAATCCAACTGCGACGACTCCCTTTCGTGGAAACTAGAGACAATTTTCTTAAAACGCGCGCTCGAGAATGCCTATTAAAAGTTTAACAAGATTCGTTGTATCTGGCGGTAATCAAGCTCACACTGCCTCCGGAAGCTCTGCCCAATGGCTACGTGCTTCGTCCTTTTTTGAGGCAGTAGCGAAGAAATCATTGTTTACTCAGCAACACTTGTTTGGGAACAGGCTGTCATAGAATAAAGGATGGGACGAATAGAAGATAGAAAGTTTGTGTTGGGACACTTTTTTTAGGTGGGTTTACTTCAACAAGACCCCTTAAGACTTATTTCTTCTATGCTTAGAGTAAGAAGGTCAAGCAATTTATCCTTTTGAGTTATACGTGAAGGCACTACGCTCGAGTTGTCGCTGAAACAAAGGAGTTGAAGATTTGCTCCACTTGGTAATTCTTAAAGAGACCGACGTGTTGGTCCCAGTGATAATTGATATGAATGATCTTTTAAGTTGTGTTCTTTGGCCATTGAAGCATGTCCGATGTCTTTCAAATGCCCGAGAGAATGGGTCAGAATGACCATGTCGTCAATGAGATTAATTACAAATGTTTTATTTTAACAAGAAATAAAAGCTCTAATTTTGCCTGAATGTCAATCATCGGCGGGTGATTCTTGCAAAATATTCTGTTAGCTACTTCGTTGCTACTTAGATTTTATTTGTGTGATCTAGATCCAGTAGATTTGCTTTAAGCAGAACCACTTCAACCGCTTAATTTTATTCTTACGCGCGCAGTAAGCAATGTCTCTTGTTGTGAATTCTTATGCCAATCGATCATTGAGTTTCACCTGAAGGTAACATATTCGACTTGACGAAAACGGAGTACTTTAAGTTTCGCCTTGCCTGTTAAACGTAAAAGAGGAAGACACGATGAGCCCAGTTCAAGGAAGCTGCCTTACTCACCGTTGATTTTTGGCAAAAGGGCATCTTAAATAATTAAATGTGCCCTTAACTAACAAATTTGAGAAAAAAATCCGACAAAATAGTCTTAAGGCGTTTCTCTCTTCGGCGCCTCTTAAATTAGTCCTTTGTTCAAAAGGTTCTTTCAGAGTCTTAGAATAGAGTATACTTAGAAGAACTTGGAAAATGTTCCTGTGTAGTAAGATACGTTTTATCCAATTTTCATCAACTTCGGGAAGGATTTACTTTTGCTGCGCAGAGAGGGTAGCTTAAGAAATTCGCCTTGTTACGAATTCTTCTGCTGACCTGTTTTATTTTTACCTCAAGGCAATATACTCAAACTGTCGCAAACAAAGTATTCGAAATTTCGTTCCACTTGCTAACATAAAAAGAGGGACGTGTGTGGCCTCAGTGACCAGTGCTATTGAGGTATTCACCGATGGGTCTCAAATGAATCATGACGACGTTGCCAAAATGTCTCTTGAGATTAATGAGTGATATTGGGCTTTAGTTTATCTCTAATAACAATAGGGGAGACTTGAGCAAAATCCTTTGTTATTGAAAGCTTTGCTATATTATTTGTATGGACATTACAGGCAAGCCATACCCTTAACCTTCTTTTCTTCTTCTTACCAAACCTAAAAAGGCCGACAAAAATTGTTCTGTTTAAAGAGAAGTTATATGCTGTTCAGTTGTCATCTCATTGTGTCTTTTAAGAGCTACTGATGCGAAAGAGGCATTGACCCAGTTGGGTGGTGTCGGGGTAGCTCGCTTGTTGGTGCGTATCCAATGAGCCTTTTAATGAAGATCTGAGCCCGTAGTTTAAAAACGAGCTGAGAGAAAACCATTGTCCTAAAGAACCAGAGCATGAATTAAAACAGTTTCTTGTCATTCAAATCAAGAAACAAAGTGGCTGTACTTATACACTCAAAAGAAACACGCAACGTATATTAGTTTGTTTGCTGGAGTTTGTAGCGGCGACATCTCAGCTCCCGACAGGTAAGATCAGCTCTCCCAGTTTTAGACGACCAATTAAACTTTAACTCAAATTACCAAATCTAAGTAACTATCACTGTAGAAAGTGCTTTTATTAACAAATGTGGACAATCCAACTGCGACGACTCCCTTTCGTGGAAACTAGAGACAATTTTCTTAAAACGCGCGCTCGAGAATGCCTATTAAAAGTTTAACAAGATTCGTTGTATCTGGCGGTAATCAAGCTCACACTGCCTCCGGAAGCTCTGCCCAATGGCTACGTGCTTCGTCCTTTTTTGAGGCAGTAGCGAAGAAATCATTGTTTACTCAGCAACACTTGTTTGGGAACAGGCTGTCATAGAATAAAGGATGGGACGAATAGAAGATAGAAAGTTTGTGTTGGGACACTTTTTTTAGGTGGGTTTACTTCAACAAGACCCCTTAAGACTTATTTCTTCTATGCTTAGAGTAAGAAGGTCAAGCAATTTATCCTTTTGAGTTATACGTGAAGGCAATACGCTCGAGTTGTCGCTGAAACAAAGGAGTTGAAGATTTGCTCCACTTGGTAATTCTTAAAGAGACCGACGTGTTGGTCCTAGTGATAATTGATATGAATGATCTTTTAAGTTGTGTTCTTCGGCCATTGAAGCATGTCCGATGTCTTTCAAATGCCCGAGAGAATGGGTCAGAATGACCATGTCGTCAATGAGATTAATTACAAATGTTTTATTTTAACAATGTTTTCTTTGTGAGTTGCCAAGTTCCCTAGCATTGTCTGAAAAAGGTGGGCAACACCCATTGGCCTTCGGAAAATATTGCGGAATGTTGAGAAAGAGAATGTATATTTCGAGAAAGCGTCGAAAACGTCCTTAATTGATACAGTTAAGAAAAAAAAATCAAAACTTGGAAATGTTAAGCTACGCATGTTGTTCCATTCCAAGGTTTATCATATAAGGAAATGTTGGTCTTCTTCGTAAGATGATAATAATAATCTTGAACGCATTGACTACGTTTTATTCCATCCATAATCTACTTCGTGATTGTAATAGGAGGGTAGAACGAAGCAACATGACTGAACGTTAAGTAATGACAAAAATGTGATTGTATATTTATTTTTTTGTATCATTTCATCAGACAGTGACAATATGCAGACGAAGATGATGTTTGCGTTTATCATTGCGGCAGTTTGCCTGTGTAACAGTCAACTAGGTTGTTGGGCAAGATCCAAACACGCCAATAGACGAGATGAATTGGCTTTGAACAAGGTAACTTGAAAGATTGCTTACATTTTAAGAGGACTTTAAATATTTTCCTTCAAAAGGCAAACTTTCGGAGCTTTTGCAAAATCTTTGAGCTAAATTTCTGATCGAAAAGTGAACAATTATTTATTCACGAAGTATTCTGGCGAAATATCCTACAACATCCAAGGAGTGGGAATTTATTGGACAGTAACATTGTTGCACCAGCAATTATTGACTTCTAATGTTGGCAAGTTGAGACAGTGCATCACTTTTTTATCAAACCTAGACGGAATAGGTTTTCGATTTGCTTGAAGTTAGGGCCTTTTGGCTTAAATTTCATTGGGTTTATAACACTGATTCAAATAACAAAAGAAAAAGTGAAATGAGTTCTGGTAGTTGCAGTGGAGTGGCCTTTGGTTTCAATTCACTTAATTCACCTGAAGTGGTCTTTCAAATCCAAGTAGTATTTTGAGGTACTTCTCTTCAAATATTTTAAGAGAACTGCGTAATCGTAGTTTCCTTTAAAAGTCACATCCTATCATGTATGTCAGATAGAAGAACTTGTTGTTTAGCCCTGTAGAGTGTTTACCATTGAAAGTTAAATGGATCACAAAATCTTCGAAAAAATATCCAAAGACTGGACTATCTCCAGAGGTAGTCCTCTTTTCCCGTTCTGTTGTTTTGACATATAACGTCAAAACAGAATTCTCTGTTTTTGTCATTTCTCTCATTTCCAGTCTCTTTTCAAAGAGGGTCGCGCAAATTGTTAATGGTAAGCTTCATCTCCTTCATCCCTCCGCGTGTTAAATCAACAAAATCGACAATCGATGACAATCGATATCAATTGATAATAATTAATGGAGTAATGTTAGAAATCGATGGCCAATCGATAACGCATGTGTTTGTGACTGTTTGAGACAATTCGATTTTCATTGATTTCCAAGATCAATCGATTAATTGTTATCGCTTGATATGGAATATCACCGATTGCCATCGCTATTGGAATTTATCTGAGTGGAGATGTACCATATGCCACCCAAATCTGGTATGGAATCATTTTATTTCGATAAAAGAACACTTGTAAATGTTTTCTACCGTATCGCAATGTGAAACTGAATGTCGATTACAGTGTGGCCGTGTTCGACAGGAGCATCGTGCTGATCGCCGCGGTCAGAAATAAGGCAAGATTTACGGAAGCAAACTAAAAACTCTGCACTTATAATTTGAAAAGCCGTGCCAGAGCAACGAGTGAATAAACGGTACGAAGCAAAACTTTTTTATCGTGTTTAAATAAAGGATGTGATGATGAAGATGTTGATGATGATGATGACGATGATGATGATGATGACGATGATGATGACGATGATGATGATGATGACAGCATTTTCCTGCACTCAAAACGATCTTCAGTGAAGTCGCCAAAGCGGTGCGGCTAAATCCCTCTATAGGTGAAAAAGGTGTCTACGATTATCCGTTCCAAGGCATTTGCTGCAAAACCCTCTTCTCTTTCTTCCGAGAAATTTCTCTCCAATTTTAACAGAGAATGGACCTTATGGAACCCTTTCACAGCAACATCAGATATCACAAGGGTAACTTCGCGGTCGCGATGCGTGTCTTGATTAGACATTTTGTTGGGTTCATGAGCTCTGAGAAAACATGCATACCACAATCGAAGAAAATAGATGAAAACCCATGAAAATCGATTTTTCAGGGACGATTTTTGCGATTATCGATTGATCATCGATTGGCCAATATCAATCGAAATCAATTGACTAATTGTTTCGATTGATATCGATTGTGAATTTCCGATAATCGATTTTCATCGATTTAACACCGTAGGTTTCACCTGGTTTGAAGATTTTAGTAAACCCGTTTTTTGGAGAGACATATATAGGGAGCATACCTCAGAATTTTATTGACGGTGCAAAAATACCGACCGAGTGGACTTATTCAACTCATACTAAAAGGCATTAAATGAATAACGGGAATATTACTGCTATGGTTGTTGTAGGGCTTCATTGGCGGCAAGACACGTATCGGAGGTGCAGATGAAAATGATGGTAAGTTCCCGTATTCCGAATCCCGTATCACGAGTCTAGCAAGCCATCTATATACATGACGTAACGGCTAACGACAACGTCTGCGTAGTTCTCTCTGTTTTTACTGTTTTGTTTCATAAACGAACAGGAGCACGTTTCAATCATTTTTAACATTTTTCTGGTGCTGCAATAAAAACTGCTCTTTTTTAATTAAAGCAATTTACAGAGGGCTCCTCATCTAATAAAAATTATCTAATAAAGTTTTATGTAGGCTCATCGATACCACCTCAACTTTTTTTGTTAATCGCAGTTGAGAAAAACGAAAGATGACGCCGATCCATAAGTCTGCAATATTCCGTACATCACGCGCCAGAAAAAAAATTAAACTGCCCTTTCATAGATGGACTAAAAGTATTTGACGATGTTATCTTTAATCAGTAATTTTCTTGTTTGATTTTAATTAATTGATTTTTTGGTAGGGGGCGTGGCCGAGTGGTTAGGGCGCCGGGCTTGAAATCCGGAGGTCTCGGGTTCAAATCCCGCCCTGAGAACTAGCTGGAGTTATTCTCGGTAGACCCGAGTTCAACTCCTCGGCCACGCTTGTAAATAGCCAGCTGGTCTGCCTCCTGCCAGTTGGAGTTCTTAACTCTGTTGCCTTCATCTGGATTATTTGCTTCATTGTCCCTGAAAAGCCCCTCATTATTAAGAGCGCCTATCTGTAACTTTCACCTAGGACCATGCAAGATAGAAAAATCGAAAATTGCCAAACTTTGTCACAATAAAGGTCTTCCCAAACCATTTATAAAAATATAAGTTTCAGTTTATTTTTGTAGATATTTTACCGTTACGACGACTTTATCATTCCGATGGCTCAGGAGCGAGTAAAAACGACTTGAAAGTGTCACTTAAATCAACCGCTCGTCTTGAATTGTGAGACAGAAATATCAATATCAAAGCCATGTAGTATAAGTAGGATATTCCCTTGTCATGTTTGCTTTGTCAAATTTGAATTCGTTGGAGACCAGAATTTTTGAGAGATTTTTCAAATTTAACCGTTTCGAGCGGTATAGTCGCACGCTAAAAAATGGCGAAATTCAGGACCAAAAAAAGCACTCTGGTATATGGCTTTCGCAGCTGAGAGTACACTTGTTGGAATAAGCAATCTTTCCTCTACGATTTGATGAAAAAAAATTTTTGGTTAAATGAAATGGTAAATTTTGGGAGCGCTTTATCTACACGCTATTTTCCAAGCGAAGACGACCTTTTGACCTTGACAGGCGGGGAAGTAATGACCAGCGTTTTCAAATAACACGCGCTAATTCCATTTTTTAAAGAAAAGTTTCACAATGTTTGGTACTTACTAATTAATAGAACCTCAAATAAAGTCATCAGCCGAAAACAGGACAGGTTTTCGCTAGCAAATGCGTTTATTTAGCCAAGGGAAATTTTGGTTGTTAGTGATTAACATTGGCAAATTTGCATAAATTTGAAACATTTGTTTTTCACAAGAAACTCGTTTTACCTTCCTTGTTTCTAAAGTAAAAATACTAACGAAAACCAGTAAAGCATTACCTAACTATCCATGTAGCAAATCGTACCTTAATAACCATTTTCTGTGAAGAAATGACGAGATTTCTACTAGCCGCCCATGACAACTGATGACAACCGTCGAACATTTTTGGGTAAGTGATGGTATATTGTCACGCAATACACAGTGGTCTTAGATTGCAAAACCACATGGCCAGGCAAATGCAAACAGCTGTCAGCAGCGAATCTCCAATGCGCAGGAATGGACGAGAAACAAAAGAGATGTCCAAAACTTTGCTGCTAGTGCAATGAATTGTTTTAAATTTAAACCAGTCTTTATAGCATTAGTACTGTAAAATGTAAAATTATCTCAAAGTTCTTAACCAAAGAAAAGTAAGAACCAAATAAAGTTACCGGTCATTATACCTGAAGTTGCGAAATCCTTCCACGATCATGATGTAACAAACATGCCTCGTGTCAAAAAAAAACCGACGCAAATCTTGCACGTGGGTTGAACTGTTTGGAACGCCACCAGTCTGTCAAACCTCAAACTACCATGGCTTTGTGTGGGTATTCGGAAATAGTTGGAGGAAGTTGTGGGGCTACTTCAGACAACCCAGCGAATGTCCAGTGTGTTCCTTACCTCTTATTAACTGAAAGCGAGGGCCGTACTGGGAGGATATTGCCCGAGGTCGTACAAGAAAGACTGAGGGCAACATTCTCCTAGTACGGTCCCGAGCTAGCGAGAGTTAACAACAGGGTGGTAACGAGGTATGCTTTTTCATCGCTGATCCCATTTTTGTACGCAAATTTCTGTTCCTTGATTCCAAAAGCGTGACCAATTTTCGTCCCTGATCCCACAAATGTGGTACAGCCTGATCCCTGATCCCTATAAGAAACTGATCCCGATCCCATGGTCTGTGATTCCTGATCCCAGGGCTGTGGTCCTAGGTCCCACCCTTCTGATCCCCGATCCCACCCCTTTGATCCTTGATCCCACATACCTTGTTACGACCCTGTAATAAGAAGTTTATTATATGGCTATGCCTAACACTTTATTACTTGAAAAGTGAGCCGTGGCGGATTGGGATGAATGAAACAGTTTACCGGAAAGCATACAAAACTCAGCAGTTTTATTTAAGAAATTTATAGCGCACCCGGGGGAGGGGGTACTCACTTACATAAGCTATATAGGTATGTGCGACGCCAAAGGGTATGGTTTTTGAGCCTTTTTGGTCTGAAACAGGACATAGATTTTGACCATTTTGGTCTGAAATAGCGTGAGGTTTGTGCACTCTGATATGGGATCTGGTAAGGTTCTTACAAGAAGCTATCTTTTTATTAATTTTCTTCTCCAAAGAACTGAGGTTTGATTAATGTTGGGAATTTGAAGCCCTTCTCAACTGTTTACGCAAACGAAATAGGGTTAGGGTCTCGTCTGAAATAGGGTATCAAATTTTAAGTCAGGTCTGAAATAGGGTAGGGAAAATCACATATCTTGGTCTGAAGTAGGGTAAGGGTTTCCAGAAGTGCGCCACACACCGCCGCCCAAATCTTCGGGAAGTACCGCCCGAGGATATCGCACAAGAAAAAGTAAAAACTTTCAAAGAAACTGTCTCTTTTCATTTAGCTTCAAATCATTCCAACTATTTGAATCAAATGTACTTTTTTCTCTATATTTCCACTTTACTAGCCGGGCATAAACATCACTCATAATGCCCGTGGGCATTACGGGAAAATCTGGCCCCGAGTATTGGCCAATCACAGCGCGCGTTATATATTTACAAGCTCTAACCATATAATAAAATTGGGAATGCAGTAAAGAAATCAAAGGACATCTGAGAAGTTACAAGGTGTCGGGTGCCTCACTAGATTCAGAAGCAAAGCTTTTGCTGGCAAGAGCAGGTAACTGTACTGTTGAAAAATTTGGGTACTTATTGCTGTAGACTGCAAAATACTTTTTGCTGTTCGCTATCCTTCTGAACCTCAAAATAAGAAAAGAAAAGACAAGAAAAAGAAAACTCGCGGGGGCACGAATCTTCCGAAACTGGTTAACTCGCTTGGCGCGAAGTGCCGAAAGCGTGGATTTTCCCGCGCGAGCGTATGGTGCACCAAGAAATATGTAATGTTTTGCACTCGGTCTTTAGCTTGGATACAACTGTACTGCCGCCACCGGGAGTTGTAAAATCGTGCCTAAAGGCCAAATAACACGGAAAACATTCGTGCAACTATTCGCGCAACGATGTTGCGTTTATTATCACCTCCGGTAGTTCACTTGCTTGTTCATAGAAAGGGCACTTTCAAACCATACGCCAGTGTTCTTGGCTGACTATTTATGTAGCAGCCGTTTATGTATATATGTAGTCGTCGGCAGCATCGTGGAAGCCATTGAAGCACACCCGCTTATTCCAACAAGTATACTCTCAGCTGCGAAAGCCATATACCAGAGTGCTTTTTTTGGTCCTGAATTTCGCCATTTTTTAGCGTGCAACTATGCTGCTCGAAACGGTTAAATTTTAAAAATCTGTTAAAAATTCTGGTTTCCATTGATTTCAAATTTGACAAAGCAAACATGACAAGGAGATATCCTACTTATACTACATGGCTTTGAAATTGATATTTCTGTCTTCATAATTCAAGACGAGCGGTTGATTTAAGTGACACTTTCAAGTCGTTTCTACTCGGTCACGAGCCATCGGAATGATAAAGTCGTCGTAACGGCAAAATATTTACCGGAATAAACTAAAACTTATATTTTTATAAATGGTTTGGGAAGACCTTTATTGTGACAAAGTTTGGCAATTTTCGATTTTTCTATCTTGCATGGTCCTAGGTGAAAGTTACGGATAGCCGCTCTTCAGTTAAGTTATTATTATTATTAATAAAAAAAGGTAAAGGCTACTAAAATTAAAGTGGAAGTGCACTTAGCTAATTCAGTTAGTACGCAGGCACTCCACTGAGATAATCATAAACAAATAATCCAATTTAACATAAAGAACATAAAGAAGGTTTAAAAAAAGCCAACTGGCAAATAAAAATAATAATAATAATAATAATAATAATAATAATTATTATTATTATTATTATTGTTATTATTATTATTATTTTATGCAACAGATTATAATTTTATTTACTTGATTTAGATTATAACAATTTCTAAATCTCTTTGCATGTTAATCTCCTAGATGCCCAGTGCTCTGATATCGGCGGCTGGCAATGTCCGCCTGCTAGACAACTTAATCAGTGCTGGAGAGAGGATATGAAACTTTTGTGTAGAAAAACATGTAGCTATTGTGGTAAGTGCTTTTAACACAATGTTTGTATAACTAGAGATTACGTCCTGTTAGTTTGGAATTCGATGAAAAATTGTGAGTCATATTTGCGAGCAAAAGAGTGACACAAGCACAAACTCATACGTCATACGGGGTTAAAGTGTGATCATTTGGGTGTATACCCTATGGCGTAAAAGTGAGTAGGAGAACCTCCCCAGGGCTGTGAAGTGTTTGCATTTGATCAGGAGCAACTAGGAAATATTTGTTTTCTTGGGATTGCCGTACTTTAGAGCGGTTTTCAGTTGAGTGTCGAAAGTAATTCTTGTTTTGCTTTGGTTTTGCTTTATTTCGCTCTGTGATTGGTTAAAACCTTTCGCGCCACTTTCTCGACCAATCAGGAGTAAAACTCAAACCAATCAGTCGCGACTAGCTCGCGCTTGCACGCGTTTTCCCGCGCTTGACGCCGGTTACATGTACTTGCTTCGAGTTCTGATTGGTTCATTGGGTAATTTGTTTCTGTTGTGATTGGCTGGGGTAATTACTTTGGTTTTGGTTTTACGACACTCGTTTGAAAAGCGCTCTAATGCAAGCGATTAACCAATTACAATTGATAATAGCTACCAGAAAACTCAGTGGTCTTTATTTGGTTTCCTTGAAGATATCCTCGGATTCTGATTGGACAATCGCTTTTTTTTGCAACTTTATTCGCCTTCAATCATTCATTACAATTCCATTGCTCCTTTACTTAAACATGGCAGGAGATCCAGCAAGCTCTTTTGAGCTTTTTAAAAGATCCCCCCAAAATGTTGTGTTAGATAAATATATAAGAAATTACAGAAGGCTGGATAATAAACAAGCCATAAGTGAATCAGAAATATGACAACTAGCAAATTAAAATTCCACTAACTCTTGTTTGTGTGACTACTTTCTATTAAATTAATTTTGTACGTATAATTTCAGTGACTTTTTGAAGTGATTGTATGAATTTATAATCTTTAGATCGTTAGGTAAGTTGTTCCATATAATTGCTCTCCTGTACCGCATAGAGAATTGGCCGTAATTAGTTCTCCTAAATTCTAGGTGTATCTTTGATTTTGATCGTGTGTTGTAAGAATGTATATTTTCGTTGGTTATAAAGAAGTTGTTGAAAAACGTTGGAAGCTTATTATGGTGGTAAGAGTACATGAAGAGTGCAGTCAAACATGTATTTAGTTTATAGATATCTAATATTTGTAATGATTCAAACAGTGGTCTTGAGTCGTCCCTTAAATTTGAAAAGGTAACAATTCTAACTATTTTCTTCTGTATTCTGAAAATAGACTGTAATCTAGTGGCATAAGTACTCGCCCAAATAGTATTGCGGTAGGTTAAAAATGGGTAAATCATGGTGTTGTATAAAATAAGTAGTGTTTTGCAGGGTAAGTAATGCCTGCTTTGGCCATTGCGCCTGTCATTTTAGACATTTTCATTGCGACATGGTTAACATGGTTCTTCCAAGAAAGTTGTTCATCAATATGATTACTCCTAAGAATGGTAGAATTTACTTGTTCTATAGTTTGTTCATTCGCATGTAAAGATGTTTTATATATTAGTTTTTTCCTTGTTTTAAAAATCATGAAATGTGTTTTGTTGACATTTTAGGACAATTTGTTTGCTGACAACCACGTAGTTACCTTATTTAGTTCTTGATTCATTATTTTATATTTAAAATATTTATAAATATTTAATATTGCTTCGAATGCGCTGTTTTATGACTTAAGGTTAGGAAGGATTTTACTTGCATTTACTTAGCCGTGATAAGAATTTCCTTTAAAAGCACAATGGAAATTATACACGGGACGGAAATCAGGGTGAACATTTCTCTATTTCCGGTCAAACCGACCTCTCTGGACTCTGCAGTGTCCTCTTTGCTTGTCGACAATCTCACTCAGCCTCTCCCCGGCTGAGGGCAATTTTGTTCCAAAACGCGGCTCGCAAAGATTCATGTGTGCACTTCAAATGAAAATGCATACCAGGAAAGGCGAGTTTCGTATTTAGGAGGGGTTTCGACAACTTAAAATAGGATCTGGAACCTACAAGAAAGAACAGGGATAGATCAAAGACCCAAGAATACACCTTTGAAGTTTTAGGGCGATTTGCTTATTGTGATGAAATTTATCGAACTTCAAGTGAGGTGCAGTGTGAAACTGTTTCCTGCCTTTAATTAATTCTAAACGTTCAGCAAACATGAAAAATAATAACCTCAATTTCTCGCCCAAAAAGCCTCAAACCAGCCCAGGAAGCCCTCAGATAATGATCAATACAACAATGAAATAAGGCAAATTATTTTTTTTTCGACTTCTTTCTGATTTGTGGCAATTTCAGACGTTTTGTAGCATTTCCGTACAAACTCTTAAATGTTGCCGATGTCATTATTATGCATAACGTGGAAGAAACAGTCTAATTTATGCGCATCTCTCAACGTTAGCTTGGGTTGCCTGTGCTTCAAGGTGACAAGTACTGAACCTTTTGGCTGCATTCTAGACTTATGTTTTCACTCCTCAAGTCGTAGGCTTAGCTCTTGTCATAAGAGAAAATGGCTCTCTTTAATCAGGTTTTGACCGTTAACAAATGGTAAACCCTCAGCGTGCACCATTGAGTAATGATGTATGTGGGAGGTTACTTAGCACAAAAGAAGCCTATGTGTCTCTAGCTGTTTGAGTATGTAAAAAACCTTCCATGTGCACCCATAACTCGATAGTGTACTGGTGTTCTATCATTTGTATTATTTATAAGATAACTTCAGGTAATTACTGCGATTTTCCAAAACAAAACTGCTCATGCAGTTCTCTGCCGCCACTTATAAACCTAAAATACTTGTGCAATCGTAATGTCCATGAACTGGAACTATGATGAGACTTGTGCTTAGGCGTTTTTTGTTTTAAGGTGTTGATGGCTCCTGATGGTGGTTTTACCTCTTAACTTAGTCAAACTTTCCAGTATATTATCTTTGCTGTCCTTATATTACATGGGAGACTTTCTTTCTTTCTTTGTTTGTTTCTTTCTTTCTTTCTTTCTTTCTTTTATAACGATACGCGTATTGAATAAATTGTATAAATTTCTCTTTTTTACTCGGCAGGTGCGTGCAACGTGAAAACAATAGACGGCAAGTGTTGCAGCTTTCCATTTCTGTACAAAGGAATCGAGCGAAACAAGTGCGTAAAAGGCATCACTACTGACAGGAAGTGGTGCGGAACTACTTATTCCTATGACCAATATAAGGAGTGGGGATGGTGTCCAAGTGAAGGTGAGTTTTTTCAGGCGTACACTGAAGGTGACGGTAAATATAGTAGCGATGCTACTAGTCACTTCACACCACCAAAACTGGCGTTGAATGTCTGTTTATATAACGTCTGTAAAGCGGGCTTCTAGGTTCAGCAAAACACACAAATCAAACTACAGCTAATAATGAGCTTTCAAAACCGTCTGCTTTTTGCTCCCGGTAAGGGTTGATATTTAGTCAAGGTGACAAATACTGAAACTTTGGCAGCATCATAGACTTATGTTTCCACTCTTCCAGTCGTATGCTCTCGTCTTGACACTCGTTAGTCAAGTCTGCACATGAGAGGTTTGCTAAGCCCGAAAGAGGCCTGTGAGTCTGTAGCTTTTTGAGTGCTTTGCAAACCGTCCAGGTGCATCCATAACTCAATAGTGTACTGTCTACAAGTTTGTGCTAGTTATTTGATAGCTTCAGGCGGATTTTCGCAATTTTTCCAAAACACAATTGAGCGCCTGAAATACTTGCGCGATCATCGAAAAAAAAAGCTGAAAACAAATCCTAAAGTATGACCATTCAAATGATAGGTATAGAGCAGTGCACATCTGTGGTACTGTTTTGTTTCACGATAAATTGGAAATATGATGAGACTTTTTCACTTTGGCAATGATTCGCATTAAAAGGTCACTAACAGCTCCCGATAGTGGTTTTATCTGTAGATTTTTGTCAAACTTTACAGTGTATTATCTTTCCTGTCCTTGTATTACATGGCAGACTGCACTACAATTCTTTCAGTGTGCAAAGAATTACTTGTTTATTTAGTCAGTTTTTATTCTATAGTGATGCTAATATTTAACAAATTGCATGAATTTTTTTTCAACGGCAGACGAGTGTAGCGTCAAGACAGAAGACGGGAAGTGTTGCAAATTTCCGTTTCTGTACAAAGGAATCGATCGAAACGAGTGCATAAAAGGAATCACTACAAACAGGAAGTGGTGCGGAACTACTTACAACTATGACCAAGAGAAGAAGTGGGGATGGTGCCCAAGTAGAGGTTGGTAAAGTTCGCTAGACACTTCTGTTGAATGTTTTCATCGTTTTCAGTCTGCGAGTAAAGAAACATAGTGCACCCATAGGAAATTTTCGTACAACGCTAAACTTTGGCGTGCTTTCATTGGTTGAAATCGATCACGTGACGCGATAGTGTCTCTCCTCAGCGGGCGCCTATCAGCGCATAGTGCCCGTTTTTGGCCATTTTCGCTCAAAATTTAGCGTTGTACAATAAAAACAATAGAGTTGGCGGTTGTAGACAGATTTTAATATATCAAGCTGTAATATATAAAAGGGTACAATATGTACAGCCTATAAATCAGTACTATACTTTAAAGGCTACCCATACGGAAACGGCTACTGCCATTTTCCTGCGTGGGCGATTTTCAAGTTCCCGAGTGTTTTTCTCGCGTAGGCATGCGTGGGCGATTTTCAAGTCCTTGTGTGTTCTTTTCGTACGGCTATCCCTGAGCGGAAAGTAAATATTTTGTAATCCGTCATGTTTACTGCTTTTCTTCTATGCTGGAATCCAGGAACATCACTCTTTTTTCTCAACTTTTTTTTTCTACAGGCTGAGACCATCATGACAACTAAGCAGCCCTGAATCACAGACAGTGCACATGGTGCATAGAGTAGAAAACGAAACTTACTGTCAAAAGTTAACGTAAAGCAATTTGAAAAGTAATTAAAAGTTTCCAGGGTATAATCTGTGTGACTGGTTTTCCTTTACAAATGTTACCACTTTAATTCTTGTCGTGTTTAAATAAAGGTATTGATTGCTTGCTTGCTTGTTGCTCGATCGATCGATCGATCAACTGATTGATTGAACTTCAGACAGAGAGGCATATAAGACATGTAAGAATAATTTTAAGTAAAGGTATTTGGCAAATAAACCAAGAAACTTCCCTTTGTTTCATTTCAAATAAATGGCAATGACATTTCAAGAGGAAATACAAACTGAAGGCTTTACTTCCACAATGTGGAACTTCGCAGAAAATCACTCATGAGAAGTTCTTACCTTTTATCATTTTTTAAATCCATGGTACGACGACAACCAGACACGGTATAAAATAAGCGTCATCTTAAAAAAAAAATTAAGGCTTAGAATTATCTTCTTACCCTCGCTAGACTATGTTTAAACAGACGACCCATTCAGTTGTCCCCCGATGTCAGAACTTTAGAAAAAAAAATTCAGAAAAAAGACAACGTTGAATGTACAAAAGCAACAGCATTGAACATGAAAAATTTACCTGCTTTCCTGCTGCTTGATGTTCGCAGATCTTGAATTTAGTCATTTCACATTGCTGTCTTTTAAAAAATGCAACCAGCCAGTGTAAAGGCGTGCCGTCATTAATACAAGCCGCGTTCTCTATATCCTATTTGAAAACATGAGTCCAAGATTTCTATGATGTGATACTGGGCTACTTTACCCTAGATGCTAAGCCAGCTTACAAAAAGGCCAAGGGCGTGTTTTCTTTCTGTTAATAGGGACGTTTCTATTTTTATTTTATTTCATTTTATTTTTTAAATTTTATTTGCTAAAACACTGTTTCTACATACGTTACTTACTTTGCTTACATCATACTTACTTAGACTGTACTTACGTATATTACTTCTACGTTATTCACAGTTATTTACAGCGGCTGTTTGGCTTTCCTATTTATATGTCTGTAAATAATAGGGACATTACGGTATCCCTATACATTTCAGATTATTTTGAACCAACTAACGATCACATAGTTTGTATGGAACTCCTTCGTGAAAAAGACAGCTGCCACGATGAATCCGGCATGGGTAAAATTACGCCTACGGATAACTGCTTACAATGACATGTTGCACTGCCTCCCGCAGTGCGGAAAAAGCCAAAACGACGCGAAGAATAGGTTTTCGTTCACAAGGATCATGTGTTTTTCAATGTTTATATGTACTCTTGGGTTTGTGTGAAAACCAAGCCAAATTGGCTGAGATTTTCAAAGAAAAATGTTTGTGTAGTTGCAACTGAACAAATCGTGCGACGGGCGAACAACTTACCTTCGTCCCAAGCTTTCTGTCCTTGTTCACAAAATACCATAAGAAGCCATTTTAAACGAGTAGTTAAACTTTGAATTGATATCTCGGCTGTCAGTGAATGCTACAATCAGTGCCACTTTGTTGGAACATCGTCGGTACAGTAGCACCTCCCTCCCTCCCCCACTATAGGCAACGTTGTAAAAACTTTTCAACCAAGTGGATCAAGACAAGCGCTAACAACACTGTGCAACTTTGAATAGGGGATAACAAGGGAGGTTGTTCCAACGACTTGTGTCACTGATTGTAGGCTAGGAGTACGCTCGTTTAGGAAATAAAGTTATTAAATCTATCTGTTGCCTCTATCGGTTTTATTTGTTTACACATCGTTTGTACCTTCTCTTGGTACCCGCGCTTGCATTATCAAAGTCAGGAGTAATGGGCTTCTGTCAAAGTAAATCCTCTCTCTTTCCTCAGGTACCGGTACGGGAGGGACATGACCGGTAGTGTAATTGTTCTTCGTTTTGCAGTTATTGGTTGGTTACCATTAATGTTTACAGGGGGAGTACCGGTTGGTCTACGGTTTGTGTAAATGGTAAGCAAGACCTCCTGAATGGGAAATTCCGTTCGAGATTAGCATGTACCCTTTATGCAATTCGCTCTAATTTACAGAGAGTCTGGACCTAGTTTGACTATTGGAGCAGGACCTGGAACTGGTTGAAAAAAGTAAATGGAACACAATTTTCCGTTTGGATATTACGTTTAGGAATTTTGGACTACCTCTAAAGACGTTCCATTTATTTTGAAAATTTCTCGGTTGGGCAAACCAACATAGCCTCACCATTTACTGTCCAACCGAAATTTCCGGATTTTTTGTAAATGATAAACACTCGTTGTTTCCATGCAGTCTATTGTTTAGTGTTTTGCTTTCTGTCCCTGTATACCTGTACACAAAGACAGAAACCAAATTCTACTATTTGCCAAGAAAATCTTTAAACAGCACTCAGTCTATTCCGGTTTTACAACCAACAAAGAACTACACAAAAATGTCAGAGTTATAAAAATGTCTTCATTAATAACCAGCATTGATTAATTTTTTGTTCCTCTTTTGTGGTATAACACAGCAGAGATGGCCGGTCGTAGGGTAAAGGATTTCTATGATTGATCTCAGAAGTGTTCCTGTAAGAATTCTGCAAAATGCTTGTACTGTGCAATTGCAAAACAACATTCTCTGGTTCTATTTAATTGATTTTTTTTTTGGAAAATGTTAAAATTTGTTCCTTATCAAAATTAGTCTTTTCTTTTTCATTTCAGCACAACATTAGAAGATTTGCACCGTCCAAAACTACCTAAAACTTTAACCTTGGTTCTCGTATCGGAATGTAATCATAAAGATAATACAAATTCACTCTCAAAATATTTGTTCTGTACAAATGCACCGTTTACACTTTTTACAGCCGAAGTTTCAAGCATTTTTAGCAGCAATTTCTTTACAGCAATTTTAGTGCCACTTGAAATCACCCTTGTAAAATGCCGGCTATTTTCGCTGCTATTCCACGAACATTTGTCTTTCATTCTTTTACGTAAGAACAGAGCGCAAGCGACTCCAGCGCGTAAAGGCTACCAGAAAAAACCCAAGGGAACATGACGTGTTTGCGATGCGCTCTAAATCCCAACAAAACCGCAATTAAATCGCCAAGAAATCAATGAAAATCTCAGCAATAATTGCGAGTATTTTGCACAGGAAATTTTAAAGGCGCTTTAAAAATCTCTGCTAAAATCGTCTCAGGCCGGGGCCGGAGCTTCTAGAGTATGAAAAAACTAACTGCAACACTACTCACCCTGAATATGATGATGCAGGATTACCCTCAGCAGTTGTTGTTTTTTACCGGTAATATTTCAGATTTTCTCTGACGGATCGCTGGTAACCATTTTTCAATAGAAAGAGAGAGACAATGTAAAGCTTCATGTCGGAGTAAAAAGATCTACCTCAGGAGTCGTCGGCCTTCATGTCGTTAGTCCGAGCCACAAGAGGTCAGCTAATGTCCTTGAAATAGTGACTCCACAAGGTCGAGCCATCAGCTACATCTGATAAATTTCCACTTGATTTCTTAGCTTTTCAACAACCAGTTCAATGACCACATCTTGAAGAAGAAAATTTCATTCAGACTACAGACGTCAGGCCCCAGTTAAAATTTTGTTCACGTCAAGTACCGTGACTTTCTATTATCAGTTATTAACGAGATCCCACTTTAATTCGTTTTACCTTGTTGTCTTTTGTTTTCACAGGGTTTTATTTTAAAAAAATTTTTCGCATTATTTAAAATTAAACCTGGGAAAATTAATACACAGAAAGGAAGCGTTAATATATTGCTTACCATAAACAAAATGATGGTTGACGTTGTTGTTGCACGTGGAATATGGAATACGCTGGGGCAGAGCAGTACGTGGAATAAACTTTAAACTTACTTTTAATTTATTGTACTTTACTGTTTAGACATCATAAAAAAATTTTAGCCGTCAATTTTACGACAATTTCTTAAATTCTAAACCGGCTTCATCCGAGCTCGTTGCTTTTAAAGAGATGTTAAGACCAAGCCAAGCTGCAATGGTCTGGAGCTGGCTGGTGCGTCAGACGACGTAGGTTCGACTCCTCTTCTCCATTCCCGTTTTGTTTACTTGGACAAGAAACACTGCTCCTCGTTGTCTCCACCCAGTTGTAGAAATGGAGAACCGTTACAGAGACTGACCCTGATAAAATTCTTAGGGTACCCTTGAGCTATCGTCCAGCATCCCAACCACTGTTCAGTGGCAGTTGCTCCATGCATGCTACAGGAACCGGGTAAGCTCCGACTGTGTAGGCAGCTGTGACTTGTGGGCGACTTTAAATTTATTGTAAAACCGTAGAGAGAACTTAATTGTTGATCATCTGACTATAAATGTTTAAGTTTTGCTGGTTAATATGCGTGACTGGCCGTGAATAGTGCAACATGTTGGCTCGACAGGTAACTTGCAACCCGCTGTTGAGACTTCTAACACAATACCGGCTAAAGATTTCGTTTGTGCGGCTTCCCAGCAGAAAAGAATAAGACGATTTGCAGTTTATTCATCTCAAAAGACGAAAAATAATGTCACGGGAATGAAAAAATTGCCAGTTAAAGGGAAGTGTGGTAGGTAATTGTTTTTCTTATGTTCGGGCAGTCTTGACAACGTCTTCTAACTGGGATTTTTAAATATGTTTTTATTAAATCAACTTTAAGATGTTAAATGTAGTTTACTTAACAGAAAGACTGCTTATTTTAAGAAACATTTTTAGTATCGTTTGAAACATGAATTTCTCTAATAAGTCGGTTGTTTGTATTGACTGATAGCCCGACAATGAAATGTGGGAACGAGAACTAATTTAAGCCACCTCAGTATTGATTAAATATTACTTGTTTGAACTTAAAGTTCTCTAACGATTAAGTAAATTTGGTCACAATGTACATTTTAGAGCATTTTAAATTGAGTTTACTACTGTTGGTAATTAACATAAGGTTCCATTGTTCTTTTAACGGCCACCGTAGCGAGAAAAATGCCTGTAATAGACTTCCACCTACGGATTTTTATTGTTAAGCGTCACTAAGTATTGTTATTTCTGCCAAAAAAAGATTGTGTGAGTTCAGCCCCATGTTGAACCATCTTACTTTATTGAGGCTGCGAATGAGTTTTTGGCAATAGTGCGTCACAAGTGAACAGCCAACTTTCTTTGACACCTTTAAGCTGTGTGCCAGTGGCATTTATTGAGGGATTTTTTTCGAACGTTCAAAATGTTACGGAGGCCTATGTTTAAATTCATTTAATCCCTCCAATTTACCAGTCCAGTGTCTCAGTCCAACGGAAGTAACGCCCATTTTGCTTCCCGGCTTAACAACTGCCCAAGTTATCAAATGAAAACGGAAGGTGGACGTTTAAACCCCTCTATGTATGTTTCCTCGACTGACCAATTAATTCTGTTGTTACTCAAGTGTTCATGTTTGCCTGTTTGTTCCCAGTTAACGGGGTGCCGCAAAGTAATACTCCATGTTGTTCGCTGTGTTCAGGATGTTGCTAGGAGTCCTTCTTGGATCATTTGTCTTATTAATAACATGTAAGTTCTATGATTAAAATATGTTAGGATTTACACACTGCCGGCACCAGACCTTAACACCTGTGACTGTTAGCTAATGGTGTAAGGAAATAATGACAGAAGGTTCTAAGAGTGGGAGGAGGGAGAGAAACTGGCTAATTTACTTAAGCAGACTAAGATGTTCCAACTGAATATGTATGTTTAAGCTTGTTTCGGGCACAGTATTTTTTCCGCTGTGATGTAGGAATCATCATCATCATCATCATCATCATCATCATCAAATTTGCCATCTCTCTTTCTTTATCTTCCTCACCACACACGATGCATTAGACATTGCCAATCCTAGTAGCATGCAGGACGTGTGTCACAATGAACCTAATAAATATGACCTCGCTCGCTATGAGTCTCCGAGTAGCTCAGTGGTTGGAGCGTCCGTCCGGTGTACGGGAGGTCATGGGTTCCATTCTCGTCGGGCACTCAGATTTTTTCTTTGTTCCACGCTCGTGGCATATACATCTTTCTACCATCAAGCTTTACTTAGGCACCCTATGGCGCAGAAAAAACTATGCAATAATCCTCTTAAAGGTGCTCAAAACCGCACAGTACAACTACTATTTTATAAGAATTGAGCTCTAGCTACATGAACTATGTATCCTGCCTGACGAAGCAGTTATAATCCCTTCCAGGTTTTAGCAAGCAGTTAAATTCCATTTTGTTACCAACCCAGTAAAAGATTATTAGTAGTTATTTACATTTGTCTTATAGTTTAAGGTTACGGCTTCAAGATTTTTGGGTTCGAAAACAATTTGAATTACCTATTTCATTTTTTGCAGATTCAGAAGGTGTTAAGATTAAGAAGAAGTTCCATGATAAGCGCCAGACTGCTCCTCCGTATTATTTTCAACCTCAACAAAGTATACTCCAGTCTCAATATCCCCTGACAAGGCCATATTTCCCGGCGCCAAGATATCAATACAATGCAGGTTTTAAAAACTCTGGACGAGCAAAGCATCCAATAAAGCCACCACCATCAACATTTGCAGCTCAACCTTATTCACAGACAATTAAAGCACAGCCTCAAGGGCAATATATTTCATATTACTATCCCCATCGAACTCACTACAGAGACTGGTCTCAAAAGTTACTCGAGGCTAGTGCTTATGCACAAAAATGGCAACTCGCTAGAAAACAAGAAATGGCTGTTCGAAATCAGAACGCCAATCAAGGAGATGCAGGGATTAAACTTTTTGTTGCTGGGATTAATCCAAATGGAGACGTACAGGGGAAGTGGGTTGACCAAAGCAACCTCCAAGCATCAAATGGCCAGAAAAACCAAGAGTTGCTTAGAAATAAACCTTTGCAACAGAATGTTGTTGCTACAAACACTAATGTCGATTCCTCTGGATCAACGAGACCTATTGAGCAAAGTGCATCAGCAGCTACTGTAGCAAATGCCAACAGCGGTCGACCGAATAACAATCCCATCCTTCCCAAACTCAATCCACAGCTTGGGACAAATCCACCATCAAACAACGCCAATCAATTCTCTCCAACACAGGCAAAGGCAAACCCCATATCTTCTTCAAGAACAGTTGCAGTAGGTGCGAAAATTCCAAATGTCCAGACAAAAACACAGACAAACTCGCTTCTTGACAAAGTATCAACAACAATACCAACTTTAAATGGAGCGATTTTGAGTGAAAATCTCGGAGGTGCTGTTTTGGGACCAAACGCTCACTCATTGCTTCAGTCGGCTACCTCGCAACAAACACCAGGGAGTGGTACTCATGGAGAGCCTCAGGGAGGAGTGGGTGCACCAGTAAAGCCCAATACAAATCTATCTCCAAAACCCAATTCAGTACAAAACACTGCTCCTCCAAAACCTGGGGAAAATATAAATACAAAATTCCAAAATAACAATGTTCCAAGGCAGGGACAAGGGAAGAATTTGCCTCCACAAATCAACAAAGGGACAGGCAACGTACAGGGCGATGCGAATTCACTGCCTCGAAAAAATACAGCGTTTCCTCCACCAAGCGCTAATTTATCACCAAAACGTATATCTGTGACTAGTGGAAGTAAAATATCTTTTGTGAAACCTCAGATGAAAACTACACAACCACCAAAAGGTCTGGCTTTAAACGCCGCAAATATAGATAAATCCGCTGCTCAAGAGCTAAATGCCTGGCTGTCATCTAAACCAGTGCCAAGGCCACCATCTCAGGCTGCGTTTCCACAACTGCCTTCCACAAACGCGACGCCTAATAACAAGAACCTAGCGTTAAGTAATAGTGCCTCCGGGAATACAAATCCCAACCAAACGCCATTACATAGAGAGTTGGCTTTGAAAAACCTTCTGTTTCCACCACCACCTGCTTTCACGAGAAAACAAGATTCTCAGAGTACCTCTCTTGCCTCTTCAAACGCTATTCAAAAGAATGTGTCACCACCACAGATAGTGCCAAGTTTTCCCGCTTTCCGTTACGATGCCAATCTTCCCGTTACTGGACAGACCGGTTTTAGCAGTTTTCGAAGGAATTACATTCCAGATGCAGCTTCTGTAACTTATAATAAAAAGTCTCTGGTTCCTCAGCATGGCCCTGTTCCGTACAAAAGTTCTTTTCCTCTTATGTTGCACAAGATCTCACCTTACTTTAAAATGAAGCGGAACCTGAAGCGAATGGCTGGTGGTCAGGCTAAGGCTAGGAGAAGATTTCTTGAGCTACAAAGTAGGTTTCAACCTTAGTTTTAGTTTCAAAAGGAAGCGATGCAGAAAGTGATGTGTAACAAGACAATGGCATTTTACTCAAAAAGCCCTCACTCCAATTTCCCTTAACTAACCGTGTAATGATCTGATACATCTGTATGTGTAGCTTGTTTCAAATCACTTATGGTTCTGAAACAATCCCGAATTAAATATTAGGGAACTAAAGCAACCACGATGACGACGGGAGGGAAAACGTCAGTTTAAAAATGACTTCACAACCTTTTAAACTTCTTCGCGATTATTCCGACTCGTTTAATCTGTCTAATGCAGCCGACCTATCCAGGAGCTGAATTTGCTAGGACGGCGTTACAGTTCAGGGAGAAAAACGAAAATTCAACATCGTGTGTACACGTTCTGCATAAAACTTTAAATTTGGTCAAATCAAATTGTAGTTGTGCACAGAACGCCAAGGAAATGTACCAAAAAGTATAACGTACGTGCAGAGTCATTGTTGCGCTAATCAGAGCTTTTGTTTTGTGACGTTCTCGTTAGCCGTCGCCGTCGTGTTTGCTTAAGCTCCCTATTATGAGCCTTGTGTCACATCAGAGGTGCGACGATACAAAGCAACTCAGTACTTGGCGTGCAGACCGTCATGGTAAAGCAGTAGGGACCGATTGTCTTAATCGGGCTAGTCCGGTTAACCAAGCTGCTTTCTTTGCCGAGATGAGCTTTCTGTTTCGGTCGTTTTCAAAATGGTAGCAGTTTTCAAAATGGCGTCATCAAGGAGAATATATCGAATGCGCTAATGCATTATCCAGCATTTCCTGTCACCATTTTCCAGCTAGCCGGGCTATAATTTCTTCGACGTGTTACCGTGAATTTAATTGCTGCTGTGTTAAATTAAGGTGATGAGATCTTGGCAAAGCGAGCCAGCTCGGCTAAGAGGGCGGACCAACCTGTCACATGGTACTGTACGAGAGATATGGGATGTTGATCTTCAAAAGCCAAAATGATTTGACCTTAAATCTGAAAAGCTAGCAGTGTCTTAGTTCAACTCTTTTATTGCTAAAACTTGATATCTTGTAATGTGGTGTCAATTTTGCCTTTATTCTGTGGGTAAAGTTGGCACCTAGGAGGACAATCGCTTAACTGTACCGTCTCGTAGCATTTCCGTACAATCCCATCCACAAGAAAGATTGAATGACATTTTATTGCATTGTTCTTAATGCCGTATATCGTCGGTTGACTTATTTTATTTAATGGGAATAATCTTTTTTTTTTTCAGCAGGCAAATGATGACTGCAAATTTGACTTACGAGTACAAAGATGGATCTTGCTTGAAGATAAAGGATACTATCTGGAATTTTTGTGTATCGATGCCTGTATTTTGCATCTTTGGACGAACAGAACAGGCTCTCTACACTGAATGAAAAAAAGGGGCATTATAAAACTCACCTGCTAGAACGTCTCGTCTTGTAAACAAAGATACTCAGCTATCTCGATTTAGTCTCCAAAAAACGTATTAAGAACATGGAAGAATTGACAATGTCAAATTGCTAAATTATAGAATTAATTAATGACCCACAGAGGTACAAAATATGATAAGATATTAGAATTTATCTTTACAGCTGTAACAATGTAGTCAGAAAGACTTTTCAGTAACGTTCTTTCTTATGTAACGTGTTCGTATCACTCAACTGCGAAAGAGCACCTTTAATTTTTAAGAAAAGCTCGAGTTAACAGCGTGTCATGATTGGAAGTGTCTATATTCTACACCCGAAAAGCATGAAACGAAGGAGGTGATATATCCTTTCTCTAGAGAAAACTCTTGTTTAAAGGCGCCTAGGGTTGGTCCCCGTTTCTCAATCTTCTTTAGGACGGAAACCTCTCTAAGCGGTTAGAGCAAGTCATTGGCATGAAACACTCGTAGTAGTACCCAACTTAAGCTTCCCGGTGTGTTGGCTGAGTTCAATCGCTGTGCTTGTTGAGCTGTCTGCTTGAATAAGGCCTCTGATAAACTCGTTACACATTTCCATTTAACACCATTCAACATCATTGAATTTGACATGTTGAAGGCGTTTTTCAAGTTTTCTTTTGTTCTCAGGTGTGAACAACAATGTTGAATTTGTTTGGCTACCTCGTTCAACATAATACAACAACGTTGTATTTAACAATGTTGAATGTTGTTCAATCCGTTTGAACAAGGCCTTACAGTGAGCGAAATTGCAAAAGAGTGCAAAACTGCTGAGAGGGGGGGGAGGAGTGAAGTGTATAGCGTGGGGTGGGGGTGGGAGGAAGCGCTTTCTTACGGCTCCACCCCCTGAACGGCCAACTTCTGGAAAATGGGATAATGTGATAAGTCTATTGGCGTGTCAATATAAGAGAGATAGTTCGCGGTGTTTATATGTACAGCTATCTAAACAAAAAAAAAACAGAAAATTAAGAGTATCAGACCTAAAAAAAGGTTGTATGGCTTGATCTATCTAATTAATGGCATTTAAGTATTGCATGGATAGTACAATCGGTGTACTGTAGAGATGACTAGATATAGAAATCATGCAGATTCAGTTCTAATTTTTCAATAAAAAGGGGAATACATGAAAGATTTATTTTTCCTGTTCATTGAGTTTTTAATGCAAAGTTTGGTTTCTGATTTGGGCTATTGGTCTAACATGTCTGTTAGATGTAAATTGCTGAAAGTGCAGCAAGGAATGGACCTTTCTGTTATTTCAAATGAAAGTCATGAAGAAAGAGCAAGCTTCGCTTTCGTCGGTTTCAAATGGCGATTTTGTTTCCTGCAAAGATTAAAAGGAGTGTTAGAATTTGTTACATTGCTCAGCTGTGAAGAAACACGAATATTAACGAGAAGAGAATCTTGCACAGTCCAGGCTACTCAAGGATGGCCGGAGATCGTAAAAGGCTAAATCGTGATTAATTAGAGGCAACTGCAGGTAACAAGGATATGAAAGGCGTCTACAGCATCCAGCTAGAGGACAGACTACAGACCGTCACCGAGCAGCTATATATCCCTGAGCTCTTAGGTGGAGACACCGCTCCTCGCAGAAACATACCCTAATAGTAGTTGAAAACGTCACCAAGATGCATCAAAAGGACCAAGGTAAGCCACAATTCAACTGCATCTCGAACTCTTCTATGTAGGTACGCTGACCTACTGTCAATTAATTCATGCTTTTCTTGATATTTACTCGCCTAAATGCGTTAGTAGTGTATCTACACTCAGCTCTATTGTTGTTTTTAAAACATTGAGGCCAGCATTCATTCTGCTCCAAGCTCCGAGTTTGAACATTATGCAAGATAGTGATAATGAGAAAAGGATCAGAAAGAAGTTATTATCAGTCCTTAACGGAAGTAGAATCTCGGACCTTCCGCATCCGTCAAATGCTCAAACCTCTGGTGGGAGACCAACTGTCCCTTGGCTCTATGGTTAGAGCATCCCACCGGTGTGCTAATTTTCACTGGTTGGGCTTTTCCTTCATATTTATTGTGTAAGTTTTTTTAAACAAGGGGAAGAAAAAACGAAAAAAAAACAGGAAATAAAAACTATCGTTATAGGCTCCCTTACATGTGTCTTATGAAGGTAAAGCTCATGCAATGTGGAGCAGACAAGAAGCATAAACAACACGCAGGAATAACTTTTGCCGCTTCACAGTTAAGTTGAGCGTAACGATAAACAGTTACTTGAACAAATAAGCTAACAAGCGTGAATATCAAACAGTTCTTATTGTCGACACAGACAAAGCCATTCTGTTTCTTCACTGGTGAAATACCGAATTTGGAACACAAAATTGAAAAAAGGTTAAGAATAAAAATCGAAGATTTTTAATTACCATACTTAGCTACTAAATAATTTTTCCTCTCCAAAAAGTATCCGTCAAAGAATTTAGAACTTAATTTTATCAATTATCATGTAAACTGAAACACGCAAATAATAACATATTCCTTTTGGACAGTAAAAATTGATTTCACCCAGTTTTCAAACTACAATAAGTATAGCCTTTCCTCAGAAACTGATTCACTTTGTCTCATCAAAACGGTCTGACAGACAGTACGTTTATTAATAACATGACATCATTTGTTTAAACAGTTCTGTGTGCAAAAGTAGCAAAACAATAGGCAGACCTGTCGTAACTGGTGGACATTGTGGTACTTAAAAACCGTGAAGCCAAACTAAACTTGAAAATTACGTACTTCAAAAAAACTTAACTTAAAATAGCTTAGAATTAGAGAAAGGGAAAGTTAAAACCCAAACAAACCAATTGGATTGACTGATTGTCTTAAAAAGGTTTTTCTTCCAACACAATTACGTTTTTATCTTGAAGTTTTACGTTTTCTTGTTGTTACCAGCAAAATTAATGGTCGGAAAATTGTTATGTTGTTTTGGTTTGTCGTATTTCTAACAAACAAGGAAAAACCGACAGCATTAGGTTTCTAGTCTTGGACGCAACTTCCTTGCTTACCTTAATAGTAAAGCTGGCTTGGACGCAACTTCCATACTTACTTTCATTGTGCAGCTCAGACACGTTTTTCTTCACAATATGTCATCTAAGGACAGATAAACTAAAACATTTTGGTGTCTTTGTAGCCCACAAGGTCAATCACCCCCCTTGGTTCTCTCTCCAAACCGGACGACTTTTCAGGTTAGCCATTTAAAATAGCGAACGCAGACAAGAATTCTTAGGTTTATCTAGTTTCAAGCCTCGTAAGCAATGGCAGCACAATATTGTTGAATTCTCGTCTGTTTGCTCTAAATACCAATACAAACAACCCGAAAAACAGAGAACCAATCAGCGGACAACACTGTCCCGGAAGCCGTGATTTTTGGCGCCAACGATAGGCCAGCGTTTTCCCGCCTTTTGTCTTGTGTTTCCGGTGTTGGTCAAAACAATGGCGTGTGGTCGTTTGTTGGGACATTCTGTGATCTTTAGGTAACTCTTACATAATTAATAACTTCTGGAAACAAAATCTTGAGAAAAGCAC
This sequence comes from Siderastrea radians, assembly GCA_964017195.1. Lineage (NCBI taxonomy): Eukaryota > Metazoa > Cnidaria > Anthozoa > Scleractinia > Rhizangiidae > Siderastrea > Siderastrea radians. Next base: position 15,353,339 of record OZ024887.1, on the reverse strand, counting down.
TTTTTGCAACAGAAATTGCAAATTTAACATCGATTTGAGATTAGTACACGAGAAAAAATGTTTAGAAATTTTGCAGTGAGAGCGGTTTTGCATTTTTTTGAGAGGGAGCAAAATTCGAAACTTTAATTGCAGCCATTCACGTTTTGCTCTTCTGTCCTTTATAGAAGAACAATAAAAAAAACAAAAATAGGAAGAACGATGCGCTGCTTTTCCTCGATCGCCAATAAAGCTGTTTATTATTTTGTTTTGTTTTTGCGATATTAAAATTTCTGGTCCCGGGAACGTTGTTCTTGATCGCGAAGCCCAAGAGGTGTCAAGAACACAATTGAAGTTTCACGCTCGGTAAATTATTCACACGACCTGTGGTTTTGGGAAGCAAAATGACATAATCAAATGCAAATGCGATGTTGTAATGAGGACTGATCTAGGAAATCTGCAATCTGTTCCAAAATCGCTTGCGATTACAAAACTAAGTCGAATTACTTGCCGATTTTCTTAAGAAAAGCGAAAAGACAAAATTCGCTCATGTGGTAAAACGGGGAAATTTCTTGTTGGTTTAGCACAAGGGCTGTGCCTCTGGATCTAAAACCCGTATCAATCTTGAATTGTCAAACGGGTAAGTGTCAGGAAGATTTGTGTTTTACAACTTGGCAGGCCGTATTTCATGAAGGCTGATATCATATAGCTTCACTAAGATGGCTGAGATAAATCAAATACTTAACGCTTCCTATTCTTATTTAATAGAGACTGTATATTTTGTATACTTTGAATATTTCGTTGCTAGATCGTGCAAAAAGTTTTTTCTTAGTTGTATAACGTCCATTAAGTTTATTGGTGTACTTTTCTCTTCGCAGATATATATCAGGTTTCATTGTTAGGAATACAAAAGCAAATTTTAGAAAAATAGAAGGTTCGCAAAAGATAAAAATTATATTTGTTTTAACGAGTCATTGTTGCAGAAGTAATCCGATTGCTTTGATTTTGATCTAACCTTAAATTATAAAGAGGTTAGAACAGGATCAAGAGTATCTTGAAAATAATATTGACGTTAATGTGTATTCATATTCATCACGCCGTACTTAATAGTGCACAGTTTTCCTTGATATTCCATTTGTGAATGGAGAGAATTTCCTGGCTAGCCACAGCATCAAGCTGAGACTAGCCCAGCCCAAACGCACTTTTTTCTTCTCATAATCAAACCTCGAAGAGTAATGGAATGTGCTTTTAACTTCTGAATTTGTGGATGGGCTGAAGGCCATTTTGATCTGGAAAAAACAATCGCTTCCTGCCCGGAACAATATCTTACTATTAGTGATTTGCCAAACTTGATCCAGATGTGATCCCATCCTTTTTTTCTTGTTTGGCTTTCGGGAACTTGGAAATCGGGAACTTGGAATGGCTGGCTTAGCATAAAACGTACTGCAGATGCAGTGCCACTGCATTCTTTGTCGTGCAATTACCATCATAACTGAGATGCTTACAGTATTTCGGGCTTTCTAGTTTTTTCCATGATTTCTCTAAGTAAACAGGAAAACTCTTTCCCATATATTCGTTTTGATTTCCATCATTTGTGCCGAATCATCCCATGTTAAGAACTTATAATTTTCGATTTTGTTATGAGCAAACGAACAAGTGTTATTTCCCTTACTGATCTCTCCGAAGTAGGAGATTCTCGTTTTTGCTTCTTTCATTTCAATTTTTATTTCAAAAAAATGAAAAGTCTAAAATTAAGTCCATTGAGAGACTGTGCTTGTAGATGCCAGGCCAAAGGCCAAACTGAGGTCATGGCAACCGCATATTTTAGCACTAATTTTTTAGGGTGTTTAGCTGGCCTGCATGACGACAGAGTACCAAATCATTGCCTTTTATACGTCCATGACATTTTCGCCAACTTATGACCAAAAGCCAGTAAGGGATAACCGTTTGAATCAAAGCATTTTCCAGACTTACTTTTTTACCGTAGTTCTAACTCTTATTATACTTATCGGCTAGCCGTATGCCTCATTTTGCAGAGTTTTGCTTAAGTTCATGTTGTTTGCTTGGCTTTGCCTTGCATTATTTGCTTTTCGGCTTCGAAAACAAATATCGTAGTGAAAGCATATTTTTTTCGACTCGAATGCATGGCCAGTTTCACTTTATCGCAGATGTCTTAGTACTTTCTCTTTGAAACTCAATTGTCATCATTAAAAAGGCCTTCGGGAAGTGTTCATAAAGCAAAGTATTGTAAGTGTGAAACGACCAACAAACGTAACCGGTGATTTAACACGATAAACATAAAGTTCTAATGCGCTCAGTCAAACTTTGCCCGTAAGTAAAAAAAGTCTGTCGTACAAAGAACTGTTACGGAATAAAACTTAGTTTTACTAGTTTTAAATCCTTCACTGCTTTGTAATGCCTTTTCCATCGGCTGTTAGGTGTAGCGGCGTGGAACAGGTCAATGTGAACGATTGTTTACAATAAACTTTGTTTGTTTCCTTTTCTAGGTTGCCCCCCAACACAATTATGGGTTTTGGTTTTTTAATTTTAATAATAACATTAGTGCCATTATCAAGAGCGAAAGGTAAGTGAAATCAACATCAGTTGGTAAATCGAACAGTTGTTTTTCTTTTGATAATTCTGATAAGAGTGAAAAACCACGAGAAGCTTTCCATTCGACAGAAACTTTCGCTTTGAATCTAAATGTGAATGGAACAGAATTTTCCGCTTGAGCAAACCCGTCAGAAAACCAACCTGCTTCATTTAAAAGTTTCCGCCACAACAGAACTAAATACGCTCAATCCACTGCAAGCAGGAAAACGATTGGAACAGAAGTCGTCGATTCAGTGTTTCCAAAACTTTTTAACCAACAGTTCTGTGGGCTTTTTTTGCTTAACTGTAATTAGGATTAAACTGTTGTTTTAGGGTCACTTTCCCAGTGGATTTTTTTATGATTTTCGAGTGGTATTATACTTTGCTGTCTTTGCTGTTTCAATCGTATCCATTATTTCAACAAAAGAATAAATTCGTATTAACAATGATTTAGTTATACATAGACAAGTAAAAACGAACGATATAATAAATAATGAGTATTATGGGATGCCTAGGGGCAAACTTAACATGGCTGTTATATTGGTGAAAAGTCTATTTAGTGGTAATCCAATCCAATTGCCGTGAATCGTGAATACAACTTCATTTACGGTACAATGATTAAAGGCAATCTGAGTTTATCTCACCATAGATGACAAGTCCATGGACGAGTTGTTATTAACCTCATGGTAACATGCTGTTACAAATAATTACAGTGCGCATGGTAACACAATACTATATTTTTACATTATATTATCGTAAAAGTAAATATCTAAAACTCAAAAAAAAAAATAAATAAAAGTGCCAGAGAGCAATAACCGCCACAAAAGCTTAATTGTTTCACTACATAACCGTTAATGCTCTTCATCCAAGCTTAATTAGCGACTCTGTTACTAACATACCTGAGCAAGAGTGAGAGTAAACGAGGGTTGAATAAGTTCAAAAACTCGCTTAAATTTGACCACCAGGGCCGGAATGTTCAAAACAGGATTAAGCTAACCCAAGATTAGCGTCCATTTTCAATTCCGTTTTAAAGCCAAGCGATAAGGATTCCTGTAAATCACTTTTTGCCCTACATTTTGACTTTGGTTGCTTTTGAATGGTGGGTGGCTTGTTATTTGCTGTGCGAACTCTTTTGAAGAGGAAAAACATCTGAGAGAAACAGGAGCCTCGGTTAAATTCTAATCCCAGGTTAGCGATAACCGGCTTTCGCACAACCGGGTCCAGATGTTTATATGTGCTGGCACTGGCCATTCTGCGCCTTAATCGAATTTTTACTTTTTTGCGTTTCGTGAGAGTGAGCGACAACTTTTGCAGGCATGAACGGTGCATGAGCGTCTAATGACGTTTTGAATCTGCCCAGAGTTTTCGTAGAATCAAACAAAATTCAGCTGCTAGGGTCTTCTGAACGCAAACTACCGTATACTCACCTCGTCTCTCGTGCACTTTCCCTGGAGACAAAAGATTCTCGTCAACCCTCGTCCACTCTCGTTGATGTTTGGACTCATTACTAACAGTCGCGCTGCCAAACTAATTTTCAGACCTGCGGACTAAGGCGGCACCTGCTGTTGACCGTCGAAGTACTCCTGATGCTTTGCTTGGTGAGATCTTTAACGATCCAAGTGCAACAAGTCTAACAAAACTCAACCTCGAGGATAGTGACAGTGACAATGACGACATTTCCGGCTCAGGTTCGGAACTGTGGACAGGCTCGGGTGAGTTGCCAAAGCCTTCCGAAGACAGTAGCTCCGTCAAGACAGACAACTCACAACAGAAACAACAGACTGAGCCTTCAACGCAAACAGAGACATCAGGAAGCGGAAGTGATGATAAATCTAGTGTCAACAACAGTGGTGATACCAAAGACAATACTGGTACGACATCAAGCGAAAAAACTGACAACACCACAGACGATACCGACACCACCCCTGAGAGTACTAACTCAGCGATTGCTTCTGCTGCAGCACAAAGTGTTCCTCAACAAAGTTCGACGAATTCGTCCTCGACGTCATCACCTGTGACGTCACAGGGCGCAGACGCAAAGTTACTCTCTACTGAGGATCAAAGCCAAAACAGTGTTGTTCAGAATGGGGAGAACAGCAAATCCTCCAATGACACGTCGGCGCCAAATGCTGACTTTTTCGCCGCACAGCCTCAAAATTCCCTGGAAACTTTCACAGATAATCCAGCTGCGGCCCTTGTTGGTCAGCAGGCGCCTGCATTCGATGACAACTCGTTGTATGACCCCACGATAGTGAAGAAGACAGATATTCCCGTTGCTTCAGATTCGTTTTTGAGTCCATTAGGTAAGTTTACACAGTAGATTTACACCATGGGAAATGCAAGCGATTTCACCTCACAAGGTTAAATAATTGCCTAATATTATAAAGCTCAAAAGCTGAATACCTTACAACGACACACATAAAAACCTAGCACAAGGACAAAAGCAGAGTTCTGCACTCAACTTGCAGTGCCGCGTATAAAAGGGCAACGACTTCGCATTGATTCTATCAGAATTCCAGAATAGCAGCCAGGAAACCGACTTAAGGACTCTGCTTCCTAATACAGGGGTATTTTACACAGTTTATGACTATTCTGCAAAAGCAGATCTTAGCAAGGGCTACTGGGGTCCAAAAAGAAAATTGGGGGTAACCACGTATTTTTCAGAGATAATTAAGCAACCATAATGCTAAAAATCTTTAAAATACATAACAATGTATGGCATTTTCTTCCTAAATTGAAACTCAATTTTCATTAAAAAAAAAAAGTGGTTACCCCTCATTTTCTCTTTGGATTCCAACAGCCCTTGCTAAGATCTGCCTTCCCCGCATAGTCATGACTGCACAAAAATATTTTTGTTACAGAAAGCACCACCCTTAAGAAACCCGAGTTTAAGAAGAAGAAATGATGATGACCTTTGCAGTTAAAGGATATCAACTTAAGGAGTTGATAAAAGAACAACCTGAAAAAATTCAGGCTTGAACGGGATTCGTAACCCGAGTTTCGAGGACCATTCAAGCGCACTTGAGTTGGCTTATTGAACCGCTTTCGAATTCTGATTGGATGGTCCATCTGACAAAAGAATGCGAGTTAATTAAAAGTGGTTCCACTTTTGTGCATCGCACTGTAAATGACGGGACCATACTGTTCAACTCATAAACTTGGAAAATGGAAGTGAGAATTTATGAAGGTGAATTTTGCATGGTAAAGTGGAGCTCTGCTTTTGCTAACACTTTCCTGGGAGTAAGAACAACAACATGCGAACTTGCAACATTCCTCTTTTGCAATTGAATATAACCTTGGATACAGAGGTCCACACGACGCGTAAATATAATGCACTGTAGAGATGCTGGAGCCAGACGTCACTTGAAGTGTAATTGAACAAAACTGAATGCAAGGCTGGCTCTACGGCAAAGGGCTGATTTATTTAACGGCCAATATTTCGGCTAACAAAATTAGCCTTCCTCAAGGCCAGAGCTATTCTGAAGGAAAATATTACAACGGCTATTACAATTTTTGTAAATATTACAAATTTTGAAAGCCGTTGTATTATTTTCCTTCAGAATAGCTCTGGCCCTGAGGAAGGCTTATTTTGTTAGCCGAAATATTGGCCGTTAAATAAATCAGCCCTTTGCCGTAGAGCCAGCCTTGCATTCAGTTTTGTCCTCTTTTGCAGATTAGAGAGACAAATAGATACGTGAGAAAAAGCAGTGTAAACAAACCAACCACCGTCAGTAATCGCTTATGTCAACTTCTCTCCCTTAGTTAACAATACAATGGACATTCCAGGAACTGTTCGCTCAGCAATTCCTCAAGCGCCATTACTCTCGCCCCAGGCCCCAGCTGTTCGCAAGGCTACGGTAGCGCAAGTCCCATACAAAGGATCGTTTCCATTGCAGCTTCACAAGTATTCACCATACACCAAGCTTCTCAAAAAAGGCTTGGTTCCCAGGCCAGGGGCTGGTTAGTAGACTCAATCCTTTCACCTGATGTGTTACGGTTGTCAAACACTTTTGCGTACGAGTTCGATAATGCTGTAAACACGTCATTAGCACACAAAACATAGATAATATGTCAGAGCAGATCCATGAAAACTACTGAGGTCATTAATGAGCCATTATCAGGGACAAAACGTACTACATATTTGTTTTATAAATTTTCAATAAGGCCGATAAAAACCGGGAATATTGAAATGACTTTCAAAAGTGGAGACTTGAAAACTCATCGTAGTGAAAACAGTGTTGGTGCTTTCTATCGTTTTAATATAGTCGGGAATAACAAAAACGTACAAAAAGTATGTCTTTTCGATCATTTATGGGGGGACACAGGCGAAAGCGTACGGCATACTTTGGAAAAATTTCGAAAACACTACTGCTGACAAAATTGTCAGCTGCTCCGCGTTTTCAACTGAATAAAATTGGACACTTTAGAATCAAAACGAAAGGTTCTTATTCCCAAGTTCTTTTTCAAAGGGCTAAAAGGAGAATAAAATCATTAACAAAGCCAAACCTGACTGAACCATTATTAAACGAATATTAAGATTATGAATCGTTTACTATCAGCACATCTAGGGAATACAAAACGAAGAGCAGCAACGGTTGTTCAACAAGTGTATTGTGTTCTTTTCAGCCTTTATGACACTCAGCCAATTGTTTTATACCCTCAAGCATTAAAAGAAACAAACACAAGAAAGTGGAAAATATCGAAATTTTTCACTTTTAAAATTTCTAACTCAAAATTGCGAAGTAGATATCTATTTAGTAAAAAAAAACCTTTTTCTAAGAATGCGAGTTAACCGAATTAACTGACTTTGCCTAGAAAGAACTACATTCTTCACTAATATCTCGCTACTGATTAGCAAGGGAGAACCCTATGCAGGCCAACCATTTGGAACCTGTAGGTAAAAGTGCGAAGAAGAGACTGTTTCAGAGACCCAAAAACTGTGGAATTGCTTCCCGGTCACGACTGATACGTGAATGTCAAGCAATAACTATAACATGAAAAAAGGCTGAAAATGTAAATTTAACATTGTTGCTATCAATTCTCTTGTCAATGAAGGTGCGAACCAAGCTGCAAAAAAGTCCGTAATCCCACAGAGGTCAGTCGTACCCAGTTTAAATGACGCTGGTGGGCTTCGACCGCTGACAGTAAATCTGCCTCAGCAAATGCAACAAAACACAACAAATCCTCAAGGCTTTCCTCAACCCCAGGCGCCAGCTCTTGATGATAACTCGGCGCTTAACCCAGCGCAAATGCCTTTTGGAGACCAAGCCGATGCTGCGGCTCAGGCCCCTCCTAGTGCGCAACCCTTTGCTCCAGTCCCAACGGAATCTCAGGCTTTTGCCCAGGTTCCAGCTCAGACGCCATTACAGAATCCACGGCAGGCGCTGGACCAAGTTCAAGGAGGGTTTCCCCAGGCCCCAGAGCAGGCTTTTGCTCCTCAAGCAGCTGCGCCATCTGATATGCAGGCGCCTGGACCCGAAAATATGAATGCCGCGTATTCGATGAGTAAGATATACTTATAATAATTTCGGGAAGTAAGAAAAGTATTTGATTATTTGAGGGAGTTTTATTGAACCAGGAGGGCATTCCAAGGCTAAAATAGGTGTTATTATAAACGTGAAAATGTTCCTCTAGTTTTAATTTGCGCACGCCGCATGGTAGCCGGCTCATCGTCTTTTAGGCAAGCTCTCTTTTTGTTTTTAAAAAATGCGAAACGGTAACGAAAATAACAATTAATAAAAAAGGTGAAGTAAAGTAGACTAACGTATTCTAAATTACTTTGAGGGAAATAAAAAGATAAAAATTGGAAGTTGGAAAAGAAATTGCTGTTGATAAATTACTAAAACAGCATTTTGCAGTCTTACAAAAATTATCAAAACTTGATAAAAATTTGATATTTATATATATTTTTAGCTCCTTTTCATTTTCTTAATTGGTTTTATTATATTTTTCTTCATTATTGACAGATGCATCAATGAACGATGCAATGTCTCCCAGCATGCCGCAGGAGACGGCTGGTATTCCCCCACAGGGCGCCCAAGTTGTCCCGGTTTATCAGGGGCTCAAACCAAAGAAACCTGTAGTTTTTGAAGGTAAACTATAATTAATAAACTGTATTGAGTTTGTCACGAAGTGGGGACTTCAAAAATAAAAAACGTAGTCTACATTAACCATCTCCTATTCTATTACCAAACATAATGCTTTCGACATTACTGGACCTAGAAGCATGCACTGCGTTTGTTACACATGAACATAGTAAATACCACGCAGCTTGCCACAAGGCTCGCAGTACCCTGGTGATTAGAGCAGTGTCGCGGATGGTTTTGGGTTTGACTCCCATCGGAGTCTCAAGACTTTGTAGTCCTGAAGGCTCCACACTAAACGTGTACACTTTATTATTAAACTATAGTTTTTGCTCGTTTTGAAAAGCCCTTGTTTGCCGTATTTGCCAAATTAAGGATTAATCAAGGAAGATATAAGGGTCGTATAAGACCAAATGATTTTTTGGAAGAAAGCCAGACAACTTGAAAAAGGCGGGGTTGACTAGTAACAAAGCTACATAAAACTAGTATATTTTCCAATTTTTTCCCCGCTAGATGAATGTGATGATCAGTTTGACACGTGTCCCGAGATGAAAAAGAATGACTACTGCACAAAATATACCGCTCTGATGAAGATTCAGTGCAAGAAGTCCTGTGGATTTTGTGGTAAGAGTTGTTTCTCTGGTAACGTTTGAAATCGCCATGATGATTGTGTAATTGCGTTTACGCGTTTCAGTATTTGTTTTCCAAATGTGAGCCTCATTTCGTTAATTGGGAGCCTGAATTCTAAATAACATCGGGTACTCGTCAAATCGCGTGGAGTGCGCATGCCTTGGACTAGCGCGTGAGCACTATCATTGGCATGAATGTTCTTGATTGGGCATCCAGTGGTCAATTTTGTGGACGGGGGCGGGTGGGGGTACAGATGAGCAAAATAATGCAGTGCAATGGTTCTATACGTCGCATAAAAACTCTCAGAGAAAAGCAGTTGCACAAGGATTTATAGTTTATCATGTGAAGCAGATGTGTTGAGTTGTTTACCGTACTTAGATTATAATCGTTCCTATCACTTTTTTTCCTTTTCTCACACAGAGGTCAAGAAACACGATGAAGGGTCTGGGTCGGGTTATGACGAGTATGATGAATCCGGTTCAGCCAGTTTGTATTATGCTGACGAAGTTTCCGGATCCGGTTCCACTGACGATAAAGAAGACGAGGAGGAAGGTAAGACAACACGACCAAAAAAGAGAAAAGTTACATTTGATTATTGCGCTGACATGCGAACCTCATCCAACAGTTGCATTTTATGGTACCGTCAACAATCTTAGCGGACGTCTCAGAAAACAAAGACGTTTACTTTTTTATTTTATCAAAGGACACGCCCATGAATTATGATTGGTTAAATTTGATCGATTTTGTTTGTTTCTTTTTTCCATGGATATATGCATGGTCCGTTGATTGTCGTCTTAACTGTGACTGACCCAGTTTAAAACGCAGTCATTAGCTGTGGTTTCAACTCAGTTTATGGTTCGATTGTTAGGCACACTGAAGCATACTTTTTTTTTAACTTTTCTGTTGAACTTCTCGAGAAACGGCTGCTATATTAAAGAAAGATTTCACAAAATTGTGACTTTCTTCAACAATTCGGTTCCCCGAATGTCTCTCTCGCGAATTTTAATCCCCACAGATTAATCAGCCCTTTAGACTGAAATGATCAATAATTCCTCGGTCGATGTGCAGGTAATTGAGCTTTTTTCATATAGTTAGAATTTTCCGTTTCATTGCTAGCTAGCGTACACTATCAAACAGAGAATTAAAGGACCCTTTGACATCGGTTTCACCAGATCAGAGGTAACCCAAGGGCACAGTGTGGAGTTGGGTTATCTGTTACAACATCTGTTTGCCATTTCATCTAGAACTCCACGAGGCAAAAAATATACATTTACCACAAAAAGCCTACCCCTCAATTTTGAGAATTATTGGCATATAGTATGTGAACATGTAACAAAGTTAACGTTTTTAATTTCTACCATCTACAGAGGATGAGCCAGAATACAGAAAGTCTAGAATTCCTCTGCCACTTCACAAAGTCTTGATGGACAAGTTTGCCAGCGGTTCAGGTTCGGGTTCGGGAACATTCGAACTTGACGAAACGGCAACTTCGGATGATGATATTTCACAGACATCTGGCAGCGGTGAGGCAGGCCCAGGATCTCAAAAGAAAGATGAAGTTCAAGACAGCACGGCTGCCTCTGGATCTGGCGAGGCGGTTGCTCCCATCGCTTCACCTGCGACTCCAGGTGTTGGTGCTGCTGAGATTGGCTCCGGCTCAGGTAGTCTGGCTGAAGGTAGGTTGGTTTTACCCCGAAGTACCATCTGAGTCATTCAGTATCTGTCTCTGATAATCAAACGTGCTCATGGGTTCAGGGACGGATTAGGAAGCCCTTCTGGGGCAGATTTAGAAGATGTTTAATGTACACCTTGAGAGATCCCTTTGACACGTGCCCCAGTTGCCCTTGCAATCCAACATTACATGGTTTTCAAATCCAGCACACCAGTTCAAAAAGCGAGGCTGATTTTTGTCTTGACCTGTCTTCAATGACGTTTCTACGTTTTGATAATGTCTGGAGTAAAAAATTAAGACATTTCTTCATTCCGAATTAATCTACTGAGTAGATACCATTGGAATATGAACAGCAGCATTCAATATCATTCCCCAGTCGCTGGTCTGGTATCTAGTTTGTGGAACTAAAACAAGGTGGTTTTTCGAGTTAGTCAGTAAGGAACGCGTATCTAGCAGTGGAGTGTGTTTCCAGTGTTTCGCCGTGGTAAAATAAGTTAATTTTGTAATCTACTTTCTGTGTCGACTTATGTCCACTACTCTCCGCAACAAACGTTAATTTCGCTAGACAAGAGATAGGCAATTGAAAGGCCAAGATTAAGCAAAAAGATTTTACACAAAGTGAAAAGACAGCAAAGTATCAGGAAAAACTCCCTTTAACCTATCTGCAGTCTCGGAAACAAATTTTTCCCAGTTTACTTATTGAACTACTCTAATATCACAAGGTCAGACGAAAGTACTATGTCCTACATTAATTCACATCACGTAAGACCCACAGAGGCCATGTTTAAGGTTTTCAATTTTCAAAAAACGCTTTTCTGCTAACAGATCTCGCAACTGGCACAGTCAGTAGAATAAACGAAAAACACAGCTCAATTCCACACCCACCCGCTCCTGCTCCACAAGTCTCAGTTTATCCAAAGATTGACTTGAAGGAGATAGCCAAGGCTGTCAACGTGTATCGAGGTGTTGCACTGAAAATGCTTGGTGAAGCACTCGAGGGAGCTGCAGAGGAGAAAGAGGAGGAACTCTCGAAAAAATCTCATATTCCACTTCCGCCCGCTACCAGCATCTTGCAACAGATGGGGTTCCCAGTTGGGTAGGTTGAAGTATATTTAAACAACAGTTAAATGATCGCATCATTAGCGACCTTCCTTGGAACGACGAAAGGTAATGTCTTACTGGAATTGGTCGCTCACGTAAGATTTTAAATGCAGTGGAAACTTTCTGAGTGACCGCTATTGTAAGCGACCACCGTCGCTTATGTAACGACATTAAGAAACATTTAGCCAGTTTGAATCAGTTCTCTATCAAACTTTACATCATTTGCCGAAAGGTGGTTGCCCATGAGAAATTCCATTGGCCGAAAAAACTGACTTTCCGCATGTTTCGATTTGTAACCGGAAATCCTATGTTCCATTTTTTTACCTTATCGTACCATTTTCGGTGGCATATCAGGTGAGACTTAGTTCTGCCACGGTTTGTTTTTTGGTGAGATACAGTCAACCCAAAATACCCATGGCGAGGCCTAGGAAGCAAGGTTTCAAAAAAAGCAAGGAAAATGTGTATAGGACAGAAAAAGTAAGGCTTGAAATCAGTTCATACCTGAGTCCCGTTTCTCGAAAGTTCCGATAACTCTTCGGGCCCGGAAAGCTGTTTTATGAGCCCAAGGTTTTCCCTTCAATATTCAGATTTTGTTGGTTTTACAAGCTAAGCAGTAAAACTGTAAGTTGACGAAATAAGTCGAGCTGGTTTGCGGGCTAAAAGCTACACTGCCGTTCTATATTGTGATTTTAAAATATAGCTCCAGGCCCGAAAAGTTACCGGGACTTTCGAGAAACGGACCCCTGTTTCATAAAAAAAACATAAATGTGTGCTGTAATTAGCTCTCACGTTCATCGCTTCCTATTATGGGAAATGACATTGCGATAATATAGCAAAGGAAGAAAATAGGCTATGAAAAGTTATATCACGGGATCACAGGAATCGTATGAAATTAATAATTAAATGGTTAAATTTGAATGATTAACATGTTACAAAAAGGAAGAAATTAACGAAAAAAGGAAAAAATCAAAAGGAGCCAAAAAATGCCCACAAATATACAATTATATAAATATCTCCGCTCTCTTACCGGTCGTCTTCGGCATCCTACGATTCGTGGCTCTCGCCACGACAGTTTTGTGAAAGCTGCCCGACCTTCGCACAGACAATACTGAATAAACCACATTTCCATTATCGCGGTTAAAATGTAACTAAAATGGTGGAGAAAAGTGTTGGGAGAGATTTTAATTTTCTAATTTCTTTCTCCCTACTGAGAAGGTAACTGCGTTCCACCCCTACCTCACTCTCCACCCCCTTACTGTGTACTCTCCACCCCCCTGTGTATCCAGAATACTTCTTACACGTTAACATTATTTTGGAGAAAGGGGGGGGGAGAAACGTGCTAGAAACCACATTGAAATAATTTTGTTTGACCCAAAGTGGCATTTCTTTGTTGGTGTCTTAAATTTTAAGCTGTTTTCCAAGGTTTTTTTCTTCAGCATTGTAGCTTACTTTCAATGGTGGCTCAAGCGAGAGAAAATAGTTTTTGCAATTTTTGCGTTAATAGTTTTTGCATTTGAACCTGATGGCACGCACGAGCCTCTATTGCAGGCTTTTACCAGTGTGATGAGAATACTATTATAATGTGTTACTAAACATAACGAAGAAATGCATAACTTTATTCAGGTATGACGAAGGAACCAAGAGGAACATGATTCCCAACGCGATGCCAGCCCTAAACCCCATGGATCCTAACTACGGAATGCTGGGATACGGAGGTAATGGCTACGCATATAATTATCCTCAACCGGTTCCAAATGAGCCTTTGGCCGACTTTTATAGCCAGTATCAACAGGAACAAAACATGGCCCGATCAGGAATCATGGAGTCACCGGAGGGAGAACAGCAACAAAGCGAGGACGAAGGAGCTGCACAGGACGAGCAACCCCAGGAGATCCAACCAGTTGCTCTACCAGAAGAAGCTAAAAATGAAGCCGAGACTGAAAAACAAGAAGAGAAGCAGGTGAAGTGGGATTAAACACATTAACCGAGCCTAACTTTTAATATTAAGGTTTTTGACATTATTGTGTCACATATAAACCAAGTGAATGACCCAGGCAGTGTTTGCTTGACACATTACTGTATGATTCGCGCCTATGCGTGAAGGCGTTACTTCTGTAGAAGATTAGCCAGGGATTTGAAGGTTTTGAAGATTTTATTTTGCACTAGACTTTACGGCTTTGTTCCTTCATCGATCAGTTCGGGAAACGTCCGTAGTTACAATCGTAGTCAACTGAAATCAGTTAGAAAACAAGTTACTATTTACATCATTCGCTATTGAAACGGCAAACAGTTCTCAACTTACAATTTGTTTTCCATAAATCCTTGAAATCCCACATCGACGACTGAACAACGAAATGTGTCCGTTAAAGAAATGGAGCTTGTTCTTTTAAATTCTTGTCACCTAATGTCACATGACCTTATTTTTCCCGCCTCGCTAAGTCGAGGCGATAACTGACAATATGGAAATTTTAGGACATTGTTTGCACGAAATGCAAATCACTGTATTTAATTTATTCGGAATGAGGGTACGGTAGACATGTTTGGCTCGTCCGACGTTCTATCCGAATAGGGATGTTTCAAGCCTTCCGTCTCGTTTGACATTACAATTTCTTTCTCTACCTAGACGTGCAAATGCGTAGAAGGGAAGTAGTAGTAGTCCTAGTTGCTTTATGCTAGACAAATTGACCATTTCTTGGTGATGCGGATGACTTGAACACCGAACGACGTAAAACAAAAGGTTAAAAAGACAATAAACGACACGCAGACCTAAATACAATAACTAACCAACAATAGTTTCCGCAACATTATCAAACACCCGAGAAACCAGTTTGAGCTTCGACCTCGTGGGCTATCATAACCTTGATGCGACTTAACTTTGCCACATTCATTCTGTTTTACCCGCAGGACAAACCAGAAGACTCCCAAAACAAGACCACTGAAAACAACAACAAGAAATCCGAGATTGTTGACCCTTATGAGTACGTGCGGAACATGGGTAAAGGCGCATCAATGGAGCCAATTCGTTCAAAGACCGCTTCTAACTTCAGATCAACAGGTCACTCAGATCCTCTTATCTTATGGAAAAATTCGCAATCGACTTCTTGGGTAAACACCTTGGCAAAGAAGAAAAGCGACATTCCACAACCAGGTATGTTTCTTAATCCATTGTTACACAATTTATTGATATTTTTTATTAAGAAGCTCTGACCAGTTGCATAAAAGCCATTAATCAGAGTTCTATTTTCAAGTAGTTTGCAAAACGCATTTAGCGAAATAAATTTTCTCTTCACAGCAATTCAACCAGCTATGCCTGCATTCACAGAATCACAATCTGCTCAGGCTCTCGAGCAGCAGTTTAGGTCTGATATACCACAGCAGAACAGCACAAGTTATGCACCAGACATGTCAGGACAGGCCTTTCCAGAATCAGCCCCAGTCTTCCCTCAGTACACACCCCAAAGCGAGGATTTGACACAATACCCCGATGAACTTGCTGCAAGTGAGTATTAGCAGTAGAGTCACATTGAAAAAAGCATTCAAAACCTGCAAACTTGCACGTAATTTTCCCAAAAAGATGCAAAGCTTGGCTGTGACGGATTAATTCTGTCACATAAATTTATCAAAGGTAATTCATCACGTAGGGTACGCAAACTAGACCCTGTTAGTTGTCAATTGGATAACATCACCTTTAAATCGATTTTCAACCAAAAAATGAAAGTACATGGAATTTTTCTCGGATCTTGTTGAGTAGGTACGACTGGGTAGTCTGGCTAATCTTTTCTGTTTTCCGTATACAATAGGGAGCCAAATAACACAAAATTGGGTTGATCAACAACAGCAACCACAACAGCAGCAGGGTAAGTGATTTAACACCTCGGTTTAGTTTCTTTTATGCTCTTATCGCATTGCATTATATTGGGGAGAATATGATGCTTTCATTGAGAAGAACAAGGACTATCGACAAACGAACTTCATACAAAATTTCAACCTGCGATCTTTGGCACTTTGCTTTTTTGTGAGAGACTGACTGAACAGAAAATATAATTGTTACCAACTGTTGATAAGTAGGATAAAGCGACTTCTTCGATCGACGCTGAAAGCGTGCTCAGGAAAAACAACATCAAGTCATGACTTGCGCAAGCACGGCTCCGCTTTCAAAATAATGTTCCTTTCTGCAATAAAAAAAATAATGTGTGCTGTAATATCTTCCTCTCTTCTTTAGTAAAACACGCCGTCCTATGAATTGCTATTATATTTTCTCCTTTTCTTATAGTAAAACACACCATACTGTGGTGGTGGCACTCGACAGAGTATTTGATTATTTTATGACGTATTTGATCCAGGTTTTTAAAACGTTTCTTCTTTATTGAAAAATCAATATTGAATCTATTCTGGTAGCTGCCGGAACAAACAACAACAAGACAACAATTTATGCAAGGCACTACCTATCTAAAATTATTAAGGCAACAGCAGCGTTTGTAAACAATGAGAGAGAGAAGGTATTTGCAAACATAGAAAGATTTTTCTTGATTGGCTAAGTCGTTTGGGAAACCCATAAAAACGAAAAAAAGTTGTTGTCATAATTGTCAAACGCAATTCAAGAATTAATCAAACCGCTTATCGAGTGATAATTTTCTCTAAAAGCCTTCCCGCTGCTATGCAACCAATCCAGCGACAATTTTGCAGGCTTCTTTCGCTAATGCTTCTGCTTCTTGCTTCTCTCTCGCACACAACCGCGAAAGGCAACAACGACAACGACATCAAAAACAACAAAAACAGAGCTTTGTATCACTCATTGACTCACGCATTCCTTTTCCTGCTCTGTGCCGCTAATATTTCCTGCTAATAGTGCTGGGTCGGTTTATACTGCAGTCAATACAATTACTAACCTATCAACACGTCAAACTCGCTTACTACAAAACTCAGCACAAACAGCACCATAACAATGTACTCCTTACATGTAACAGCTTTCATTTGGTCACGCCCGTAGTTTTCATCCACTACCTCAAAAGCTACAACCAACTTGTAAAACATTATAAACAATGCCACATGAAATTACTGCTCAGTAGCTTTCGTTTGAGTTTTTTGGTTTTTCTCCAGACTGAACATTTAAGTCACACGACACGATTAAGAATTTTATTTTGACAGCAAAATGGTTTCTAAAATTCATTTTTCGTCGGTTTTGACCATGACGAAACTTAATAAACTTGAATTCCACCAATATGTTGGAAACTTCTCTGCAACTGTTTTTGCTTTATACGATTAAAACTTCAATACGAATTCTCTATTTTTCTCTTTTCTTCTTCTTATCCTACTTGTCACTCAGTAAATCCATTTTTTGCCTACTAACTTACATCAATTTTTTACGATTTCACGACAAACAATTTCTAGCTAAATAGTTTAAGCAAAATCAAGAACTTAGGGTATGAACAATAAATTTCTTACACAGTGACGTACCGATCACCATTCAATGTTCGCTTCGTATACTGTAAGCTTGGCGAAAGGAAAGCTCGCATACTCAAGCATCAGAAAATATAGCCTGTACTTCCAAACCCGGGGGAAAAAGAGGAAAAACTCGAAACAACCGCTAAATCCAGATGAAGACGAGCCGTGTGAAGTTTTATGCAAACGCGCCAATAGGGCAACGATTCGGAGAAGTCGTCCCCTATCCTTCTTATCAACACACTGTCAATTTAGAAATTTTAAATTTCGCGCATTATTACGAAAACACCTCTCTAACATCAGATTTCCATTTTCTAACAACCAATAGGCGAGCAAGAAAGCAGCCTGAGAGAGTTAAGAAGTTACTTTCCTGAGGACGAGTAACTGATGGGTCGAAATGGAGTTATTGTGAATAAGACAAGCTATGCTAGCTATCTGCCGTCAGCGATACAGTATACGACGGACTTCCTTGAACAACACAACTCGACGAGATCAACAGTTTCCTCAAACAAACTAGTAATAAGATATTAAATAATTAGTACAAAGAAAGACTAATGAAATCGGGAAAACAACGCTGATTAGTATTTGTTTAACGTTGTCATTACTTTTGAATATTAAACTCAGGTCATCTTTGAAGTGATTTTACCTTAACCGTTAACTAGGCCATGGAAACTCATTACAAACTTCCTTTATTTTTCCTAACTTGGCACATGCACAGTCTAAAACCAGATTTCACAAGCTTCCTAAGATATTTACTCCTAGTCATCAAATCACTCTTATGTGGATGGATTGGGTCTGAGCATGTCAAGAGAGAGGCAATCCCAAATTGTACATTAGTTTAGTGCCAGTGTGTACCGGTCCCTTTAGATGACGTATCCCTAAGAATCTAGTATTTCCTTGCATTAATTGAACTTGACTGTTTATAGAAAATAGATCTAACTCTACACTTTTCGATGACTACACTGACTCTAAGGGTGAAAATTGAAGTTATCCCGAAGTATATAACGTGAATGTTTTGATGCTAACAAGAAACTGTAAGATTCATTTATCGGTAGTGAAGCATTGTGCTTATTATCCAGTTCACAAAATTAAGCTGTACTGAATTTCGTCATTGCTTCTTTTTATACTAAAACGAAGCCTTATGTAGGAATGTCACATCGTAACCAAGCTATTTTAACCCTTACTCCAAGAGTGGTTCTACGGTTTGAGAATGAAAGGTATTCAGCAGTATTTTCCTTGGGTACTATTTGGTTTTCCAAATTTCTTAATAAAAGTTTCAAATTGTTGGAAACTGGACACGGTTTGGAGTTGAAGGGTTAAGAATAGCTTTCTCGAGAAACACACACGTTTACTGGGGATTGGTGCTGGTAGATCTCAATATTGGTTTTAAAAGCCATGATAAATAAGTCAATTTGTAAAAATCGAGCAACTATTATTGTAAATATTTCAAACTCAAAGATAACCACCCGTACTTTTCTCGCGTTGTGCGTTAAAAGTCAATTTTTCTTCACCAAATTATTTTAATTCGGTTTCTTTGCAATCCAGTTTGGAAGGCGTATTAACCAGCATTCTGCTCTTATTTTTAAGTAATGTATAGGCATGGACGAAACACAATAATATCGTTGTTGGTGTTTAGAGTAAACATCATAGGTGTACAATTGGTTGTGTAAAATAAAACGGTAGGTTTTGCGTTACTGAGTTCAATTTTTTGTCGCATCTTCCTCTAAACATTTGTGCATGAGAACCAAACAAAATTATAGCTCTAAGTCAGACCAATTTTGGAAGAAAATCAACTATTTGCAGAATTTATGACGAATCTGTTGAAAGGGCGAGACACAGTTACTATAGTTATTAAATTGAACCCAATAACAACTTACTACTCATGTGAAGGACATTTTTCACTTTTATTCCTTATAGTGGACTTTTGGCAAAGAGAAGTGGATTTTTGTTATACAGCAACAACACTAATGACAAATACAATAACAATACTGTTAAAGTTTCTGCATAACTACGGAGATCTCTTTATTTCTCTTTAATACTGTCAATCCTCTAACTGAAGGCACCATCCCAATACGGACACCGTCACAACACCGACACGCATCTCTGTGCCTTTATTCTCCATTCTCCGGCCAAATTGTCTATTTGTCCTAGATAAACATAATTACGTTAGAAAGCTCTCGCTTAAGAACAGTGGAGTTAGTGACCACGTCCTGTCTGATACTGTGCTACTATCGTGTCTGAGATAACATAAACTACTTTTTTTGCTTTTTGTTTGTTTCCCGCTGACGCCCTATACTTTCCAATCCCAATTCTTTGTCTTCACTAAACCACTATCAAGTTACAAAAAATACAACACAAACGCCAATAGTCCAATTTGTACAAGGGAAGAATCATATAAATTCGACTCCTCAGGCCTGACGTTTCCTTGGACATTCAAGACCGAACATTTAAAGATACGTTGGCTAATAGATATCTTAAGTTTGACTTTGTTGTCGTGAACGTTATGACTTGATGTTTGTTTTCCTGAATGTGATTGAAATTGAGTAATTTTTCGTCTTAAACAGCCATTTTTTAAAACATTTTTAAACATTTGGAACAAATTGGGCGGAACAAATTATTCAAAGGCTAAAAACTGCATTAGCTCTTTGAAAACATTCAACTCTCTGAACTTCGTACCCTTGACTGTCTTTTTGTTGAAATAACTTAGCAAATCTTGATGTCGGGTTTCACTTTCTTGCTCTCCAAGTGTTGCACTTATAAATAGAGATTGAAGATTGTTCTGGTTTTATCTGAAGTTTTCGCTGCCTTTTTTCGGACTGAAAGCTACGCGTAATAAGGCGATCACGATACTGAACGAAATTTAGAACAAAGCAGCATTGGTCACCAAGGCAATCACACGTCATTCGGCAAAGTACCGCAAATAGTATTTGAGCCTAGCACTCAGGAGATTTGTTTGTTTGTTTTGCCAAAAACCATCAATGAAACGCAGCACCTACACATTATTGACTCACGATTTAAAATGTAAGGGGAAGGAAACCTCATCAACATTGATTTAGTTTAACGTGGCTCCATGGGGTCCGTTATGTAAAAATGAACAGTACTGGTGTTTGTTTTGCTTTGTGTACCACCCCACAATGTCGTAGCTTCGTGGCACTCTCTTTCGTTCAGAAAAGCATTAACCTGTGATAATCAGGGTGGATGTTCTTATAAACAATACAGATTCTCTAAAGTACAAGCTTACTTTGTTGATACATGTATATTAATATAAAGACCTGACAATAACCGTTGATGATATGTGAAGTATCTTGACGACAGGTTATCAAAGAACAATGGACAACGACACTTCACTACAAACCACACTGTTATTGACGTTTTGTCCTCAGTGACATATTTTAAAGAAAAAAATGAATGGAAGAGCATGAGAGAAGGCCTCCCGCTATAATGAAACAATAATTTTTATTTAACAGTTAACAGAATGAATCAATGTTTGTGTGCCATTTAAGCTATTCTCCAACTAAGCGCAATTCGGTTAGTGTTTAACAATAGTAACGTTGTTTGATTTCGCTCTCCCTGTTTTCTTCTTTAATATGTACAACTGCAGACGCTTCAGGAATATTTCGTATGCAAGGTTCGTCAGTATTTACTACCGCTTCAGGGGCATGGGTGTGGCAACCACTGTTTGACACGTGCTAAAATTGGCGTCCATATTTGGCCATTCTTGATAATCAGCACCTTACTGAACTATTTACCAAAATAAAAATTAAAAACTATTAAGTCTGAATCAGTGCAGTTTTGCAGCAGACAATTTTGGCAAAGGCCTTGTCGAGAAGGCCTTTGAATTCCACGCTTTTAAATTCCCAGTTTGAGTCCCTAGTTTTATATTTCAAACCCTGGCTTCCTCTCGGCTAGATATAAGCTGCCCTTTTTTCTAATTTTTCATCTCCTGTATAAAGATAACCTTTTTCCGAGTCGCCCTTGTCACTTACTGAATAAACATCTTTCTCATATATTCACCAGGCTTAAAATTGACCATCACATTTATACCAAGATAACTCCAGTTAAAAAGCCCGTTTAGGTCCCCTTCCAAACCTTATGCAGGTTTCTATAAGCATTGAAGCGAGGCCAGTTGATCTGTGGATTGCTGTCTTCTATCAAAATGTTCAGAATAGAATTTGAAGTTCTAAAATTTATGATTCAACTCTTCACCGACTAGTTTTTATTTCTGTGAAAACGTAACCAAACTTAACACGGTCTCAGCTATGGTTGTCACTCTCACCCCTCGTTTTCATGAAGAGGTAAATATGCATGAACTATTGCAAACTCGTCTCCTGGTCTTCTCTCTACCTACCTCCAGAGAAGTCCCTGGGAGCAAGTCGAGATATTGTACAAAAATCTAGTGACGCCTATCTTATTATAATTAAAACGATCTTGTAATAATAACAAATGATGTAAATAAGAAACATAACATTTAATTACGTAACTCTTTTAATTGTTTAATGCATGATGCTCCTGACTTGCGCTAGGTTTACTTGCACGTCTTACGCCGCAGCAAAGCAACACTTCTTCCGCTGATTTAAAAAACTCCATCCCACAAGGCCTTGTGGGAAGTAGATTAGGAATGGTGTCACATCGCGCACCGCTCCCAGGTTCTTTCCCGTTGTCACTGCGCAAGATCGTTCCCGGCATGGCTCAGAAGAAGGATGAACTGTATAAACAAGTACAGGAAGGTTAGGGCACGTTGGCCCACAGGTCAACCACCATTTTAGGCCACGTTGGTGCAGACTAACCAACATTTTAGGGCAGATTGAAGCACAGACCAATCAAGATTTTCAGACATATTGATGCAGAGTCCAACCAACTTTTTTGGGCATGTTGGAGCACATACCAAACAACCCTAGGTCATGTTTACGCAAAGACAAACATATCCGTTGACGCACAGACAGACCGATACCTTAGAACTTGTTGACGTACAGACAGACAAATACTTTGGGACGTGTCAAGGCACAGGCAGACTAATACTTCAGGACATATTGACGCCTAGACTGAACACTACTTTAGGACATGTTGACACACAGACAGACCAATACTTTGGGACGTGTTAACGCACAGATAGACCAATACAGTACCTCACGACATGTTGACGCACAGACCGACCGATATTTTAAGACATGT
Source organism: Siderastrea radians (assembly GCA_964017195.1). Lineage (NCBI taxonomy): Eukaryota > Metazoa > Cnidaria > Anthozoa > Scleractinia > Rhizangiidae > Siderastrea > Siderastrea radians. Next base: position 15,330,671 of record OZ024887.1, on the reverse strand, counting down.
TGACGCATATACAGACCAATACTTATGGACATTTTGACGCACATAAAGGTCATAACTCAGAGGGACTTTAAACGTAACAGGGCTATATCACGCTATAGTAAAACTTTTCCTTTGCGTTGAAAAAAAGCTAAAGTAACACGATGCTGGTGGTAACAACCCCACGTTTGAATGGAGCGGTTGTTTTTGGTTAAGATGAAGTCGGTTTTCATCAGTCAAACTTGAGATGAAAACGAACGTTTTTCCCATCCGTGATATATTTTGCTACACAAAGGTTCCTTAAATAAACATAGTTTAGAGCGCTACTGTCTATAGGAATAGTATTTGTGCACCTCTTTCCTGAAGAAATGCAATATTACCATATAATTGCCTTATTAATCGTTTATGATTGTTGATAAGGACCGGCAGTAAGCTGATAGAAACTCATCGATACACAACGATGTGAATCCTTTGTGAAAGAAAACATTACTGAGAAAGCTATCACCTCATTTTCCAGGATGAACAACAACCACACCTTTCATGACAAAAATACTCAAGTTCATATGAAATAGAGTCAAATTCAATCAAACGCAAATAAAACACAAAACAAAAGTAAGAAAGGGTTACAAAAAATGAATAAAAGTGGCGAAGAAACCTAAGAGATAACCATTCATAATGAGGCTTCCTTGTTAAAAATACACATAAATCACAGAATAAATTACAGTCGTATTTCATTTATCACTACCAATCAATCTAGTGATAAAAAAAATCTTTCATAGTTAAATTAGTCCCTCTGAGTCGACATCTAACTGATTTGACAGTCATAGGTCATGATTTCCATAGCTAAAATTTTGTACCTTTTTAATTTAGAAATCAACATGAACAGCGTTCCCTCTGCTGGTGCTGTAAACGTAGTTGCCAATCAGGTGACCAATAATCCCATTGTCAGCAATCCCGTCCCGCAGCCCGCCGCACCAGCGAAGCCGGGCGTGTCTCGTTCCGAGCTCTTTCCAGGTAACAAGTCCAGCATAACACTCCTGTTTATTCTAATGTCCATATCACTCCATTTTATTAAAATGCAAAAAGTAGTAGTAAGATCTTGTAATGCAGTTTCCTTTTGAATGAATTCCCACTGAACAGAAGAACAATTTCGCTTGAGACCATAGCACACAACAAGAAACAGATTGTGGAATTTAATCACGTCGTAACTTTTCATTGATATGTAATCAGCGAAAGAGATGCATTTTACCAACGGAGAAAATTTTGTAGATTGACTTCATATAGAGATATATGTTGTGGTTCAATTTTATCCTTGGTTCAATTTTTATTTTCCTTTGTTTTTGTGTATGGTACTGTATGATAACGAGCTTAAAACAAAGGAAAATAAAAATTGAACCAAGGATAAAATTGAACCACGACATATACACTATTTAACGTCCATAAGAGGGAGATCTCAACTCCTGTATGGGTTAGGTCTATAACACAGAAATATTTACTGCGTGTTTGTGTGGCTTAACCTAACTTTACGTGTACCCCGCCAACAATCAGAATGGGCGGACTGCCGAGAATCCCGGGTCTGAAACACTTATGATGTAAATTATATTACGGCCGATTCGTTTATTTTTTTTTTAAGTTGAACTTTCAAACATAAGGCATAAGCATTATTCATTTTTTTTCTCAGGAAAGAGTAGCACGAGCAAGAGCATTATTTACTTTTAACAAAATAGAATAGCTTACTCTAAAAATAGACTTCAGTGTAAAGCGTTGTTAAAGTTGCTCCCTAGATATTACATATAGTCTCTCTATTATGGACTCCAGCTATCAATGACACTAGTAAAAACCCGTTATCTAATCATTTAACAGGTGACAGCAGTCTACCAGCAGACAACACTGAAGCAGCAGCAGCGTCCATTAACGAGGCTCTAACAAGTCCCTCGATACTATCTCAGGACCAGCATTCAGCTGATCCCCTGTTTGCCTCACTGAACTCAAAAATTACCACATCACCGGAAAGCCAAGCAGAGACTCCAAGCGGGGAGCCGATTGATAGTTTTACCAATCCTGAAGTTCAAATCTCGGGCAAAATCCCCGGCGCAGATAACTTGGACAATGGAATCGCCGATACTGGGGCTAGTCGAGCTCAGATTTCCCAGGCCAATGGTAAGGTGGCCTTGAACGTAAAGCATAAACTAAGCTTCGCAGCTAAACAATGAGAGCCGTTGGCACTGTCTAGTTTTTCTGCTTCCTAAGGCTGAGTTCAAGTTAAGTTACATTTCGCTCGGGTCGAGTTCGAGTTCCATTTATTAAGAAACAAGGAAATTCTAATAAGGCTCGGATCGAGGTCTCCAGGGCCAACCTTTGATTAAAGTATTAAAGCCAAAGCGCTAAATTCAGTTAACAGGGTTAATTTCAGTTGACAAGGTAGTATTTAACTCCGATTTTCGTATTTAAAGAAGGGCAAGAATCTAAACGACTACCTAATTTACAGAGGTGATCGAGTTTACAATTCATGGCTAGTACAACAGGAAAAAAAGGTACATGGCAAATTTAAATGCCAGTATTTCGACAGGTAGGACTAATCTTCAGGGCAAGAATGGGAGTAAAAAAAATTAAAACGACTCTTAAAATCTGAATAGAAAATACTACTAACTAGTTGGTTAATAAGTAATTGACGTGGAAGCCGATAACAATACATATTACCTAAGGTTATGGACACCCCGTTACTCAACTCAACTTGATGAAATTCATAGTTCTCAGACATGCTTAATTGGGACTTTTTCGCAGCAAACGTCTCTCCCAGCCCGTTGGCCACAGAAAAGGGACTCACAAAAGGAAAGATTGCGGGCGCAAGTTCGGCGCCAAACCTACCTCCGCTGAACCACGGAACAGAAATGGCAGGCGCATTGCCACCTCTGAATCACAACATCGAGAAAGGATCAAGTTTGCCCCCACTGAACCACGGGAAGGAAGAGGCTGCTAATTTACCTCCACTGCTGCACGGTATTGAGCAGGCAGGAAATCTTCCACCGTTGAATCACGGGAATGATGCTTTGCAGGGTTTTAATAGCCTCCCTCCTTTGAATCACGCGACAGAACAGGCAGGAAATCTTCCACCGTTGAATCACGGTATCGAGAATAATGGTCTACCGCCGTTGAACCACGCAAACGAGCAGGCAGGAATTTTGCCGCCATTATTGCACGGCGTGGAGCAGGCAGGACACGCTCCGAGCTTGAGCGACTTTGAAAAGGAATCCACACAAAATGTCGATCTTTTGTCTGCCTTCACATCGCAGGTTGAGAATGCATTAAGCAATAATGGTAAGCAATCTTATACACAGTTACCTTTAGACTTAAATGGGGTAGGAAAAGATGCTATATTCATGCCAAAGGCAGGTGTCAAGCAATCGCTTCCAAAGAGCGAAGACGATTTGCTCAGGAATGTCTACAATATGAAACCAGTTGTACAAGGAAAGGAGTTTATTGATCAACAACCGTTTGTGCAAAAGGCCAACAAAGTCGCCGTTGACGACTCTGGCGTTAATAGAGGAACACTAGTCCCAGAGTCTGTCGAAAGTGCTCAGTCAAAAGATTCCGTTCCGTCTGCTTATAACGATAAAGAGGAACTCCAAAATCTGCTGACTGCTGACCAAATGTCTCAAGGTAATGCGATCTCAACAGCTACATCGAAGTTCGAAAATCAGGAGCCTTCAGGTACAAATGTCTTGTCTGATATTTAGTTTAGAATTTCAGTGGTTTGACAAAACTATCGGTTAAAAAGATTGCAAATTAGTTTCTCTCTCCTGGGGATAAGAAGTTTCCCTCAGTGCATTTAACATATTTCGAGAACCAGACAAAAAAAGTAGGACAAAATATTTTAAAAGGCCGAAGTCATCATAATGGATCACACTGGACAAATATTTCAGTTATGGAATTCAAGCTATTCCTTTAATGTCCAAAATTGTTAGTTGTTGGTGGTAGAAAAAGTCGTTTAATAACGGATAACAACAACAACAACAACAACAACAACAACAACAACCTTTATTTGCATGACTATAACAAAGTATTACAGTATAGCAAAAGACACTTTTTTAAGAATTTCATTTTAAAATGAGCTGAACTAAAAAAAATTGAATTTCCATCTCTTAAACTTTTGCACCGAGGTCATTCAAAGGCTTGATAAAACGAGTATTATCAACCACCATTTCGAATAAGTTAGCAGTAGTAAAAGCCCTAATGAATTGTCATCAACAATAGGGCCACCAACATTAGGGCCAGCAAAAGATCCACTCGCAAATTTTCTCCGCATCTGGCAGAAGAATCCATCACCAGAAAATAGCTCTTACACACCCCAGAACTTGCTCGATAACACCAGAACATTGCCGCATGGAAACACCGTCGTTGTAAAACCGGACGCAAAGAATGAAGAATCTTTGAGTGACAAAAATAACAAAGCATCCTTGAAGCAGGAAATTGCTAAAGAAAAAGCCGAAATTGTGGACTCGCTAGGAAAACTAGAAATGGGCCTAGAGGAGGCTCTAGCTGAAACAAGAGAAAACGTCCCGAGACCAACACCAGGGAACAAACTTGATCAAAGTCGACGGTTCCAAGTTCAAGTTCCTAGTCCTGGTCCGTCATCCTTTCCAGTGGTGGGAAGCCAAAGCTATAGTGCCTATGGCACACAATATAACCCACCGTTAAACGCAATAACTAATGCCGGATATCCTATTCCTCAAATTATAATTAAAACTCCTAATGCAACATCAGTAGTACAGCCCCCTGGATCAGGAACTAACCAGATGGTTAACGGTTATAACGCAGGCCCCATCAGGCCTCAGGAACAGCATCTTCCTTACTTATCAAATGTAAATATCAATCAACCAAAACCTAACGACGAGTTCCAACGCTTAGTTCCTAATCCAATAGCTAACGAGTTGGCATCAAATGTAAACTTACAAACCCAGAGCTTGAGGTTTAATCAAGTGACAACTAAGCCAGTCAATCTGAATCTGGGGCTTAATACAATAAATAACCAACAGAGAAACAACACCGAGTATGACGACGGTAATCCCCTAACTAGCCAACCTCCGTATAATAATGAGTTTAATTCACCTAACGTGCCTCCTAACCGGCCTTATGTTAACCAATATCTTAACCCAGGTGAAATGACACAGAGCTACGTTGGTAAACCTCCCTTGTCTCCCCCTCTTGAGCATGCGTATCCTTTGAGCCACGAGCATGAGGCTCTTCTCCCGCCATTAAATCACCAGCAACTTCCGCCTCTCAACCACAATAACTTGGTAGCTACTGAGACATCCAGGTATACCGGAAGTGATGCAAATGCATTCTCAAGCCAAGGTAAGATACACAAATTTGATTTTTGTATGCTTAATTGGCCACAGATTTTTAACTGTAGAGCACCAAGGTAGCTTTCTTTAGCCAACCATTTACGTATGGAGTGTTATCGTTTGGATTGGATCGTTTAGTGTCTGAATCTGGTTTCGAATTCCAGTTCGTTTCACGAAACGAATATATGGCTAGTGGTTTAGAATACAGACCAGAGAAAAAAAGGGGTTTGTTACATTCTTATTCCCAGGTTCCTTTAACATAATCTTGGACTTTCTGCTTAAAATCCGAGAATCGCAGAGTCCTGTTCCAGGGACCTGTTGCCTACCGTGTCCCGACTATTACATTGTATTTCACCACACAAGCCGTTGCTGTATGACAGGTTTGGCGATGATAAAAAGGAATTTGGCCTCCTTATTTTTTTATTGATGAAAGAAAGTACAGTTGTATATGACTCTCAGGAATATGTGAGTGATAACTGGATTGTGAATGATAACTGGGAAAGAGTCACATTTTAAGTGAACTCAAAAGATCTATCTAGAAAAAGGGACACCGTGAAAAATCACAGCGGCTAAAATATAAAGGTTTGTGTAAATGCTAAGTTAAAAATGTTCGTTTGGGCCCTAATTAGGACCTTCAGTTAAGTTTAAAGCGTATTTGCATTCATAGGTATCCTGGTGAGAAGGTTTCTCCAGACATTCTACAATGTCTAAAATGAATTTCGTTTTCTTCTTACGATTGTCCCACAATATGTGACATAATAATGATATCATACCACCAACAGGTCAAACAAGGTCTAATGCTAACCCTGCGCCGCCGATATATCCCTTCACCATCCCCCCTGAGGGAGAGCAGGAAAGCCAAGGTTACCATAACGACCAAGGAAGCGACAATTACCATGAGGCACCGAAGGTATTACAGGACTGCTCCTTTTCAGGCTAACTGGGAATGTTGCGACTTGACTGAAAGGCCAGAGCTGAATCTATAAATTATTTTTAATCATCAAAATTAATGCCTTTTACTTTTGTCTGGTTGGTATTTCGTAATTTTCCCCGAAAATTCTACTTCACTTCTGTACTTCGCAGTGGTTGCTTCCAGTGTGGCACGCATTGCAATTGCTCACACGTTTTTTTCACCAGACATTGGCACCTTAAGCGAATTACATGTACACCCTGGATGCCAGAGGTTTTTCTTCGGCTGTTGACAAGAGAAACCTCTGGTACCAGGGTACATTTTCGTTAATGGTCATGATAATCGGCTGCTTTTAACGCGACGTTTTCCATCCTTCATTAGGCTAGTTCCCAAGCCTCCGCTCGTGGATCTCTGCCATCAACCCAATTTGCTCAGTTTTATCCAGCCAGCCAACCTGCTAACAAAGAGGTATAGTGATTAAATGAAAATTGAAATACAGAAACTTCGACAAAATGACATTGGGACAGACGTTGTCTAATCCCAAGGGCACTTAAGACCGCTTCTTAAAATCATGCACTTACTGCAGTGTACATACGGGGACCGTTGCAAACACGACTCGCCGGCCATGATTCGCCTGTCAAGATCCGCCTATAACCAGACAGGTCGTGAAGGAAATTCGCCCATAAAAAGAATCCTCAAAGCAATGGCTAACTTCCTGAAAATAAACATTTATAAATTTTCAAACGGTGGAGGAAGCGTGACGGGCGAATCTTGTTTTATTTGCACACTGTAGTGAAATCGCCTTGGATGTTTATAATTATTATTTCAGGACGTAAGCATTTACTCTGCGAACTCATTTTATCGGCGAATTTCCTTTCCTTTTATTGTAACATGGTCCATACATAATGAGCGAATCGCAGTCCGCAAATCATGTTTGAAAACTTGGGTCCTAATATTGCACTGAGATCGGCTTTAAAAGAAAGTTACCATGAGATATATTGATAAAAGATGAAATCGCAAAACTTGCTGTTCTTGAAGCTTTACTGGACGCTTGCAGTCCTATTTCATGATCAACACTGTTTATTCTTACAAGACGCACTGGGATTACTTGACAAATACAAGAGTTATCATTCTAACAGGGGGCACAAAATGCAGTGTTTGTTTAATGCTGGAAAAGAATCCGAGTGTTATTTGGATTCAGAGCCAGTACGTTCAGGTGCCGCGTGGTGTAAAATATTTGCGGGGTTTTAATTTTTTTGGTCTTTGCGAATTTCTGATCCTACCAATAAATGATCCTGTAGAAAGTGTTTCCTGAAAATCATTTCTTACAAACAGCTCACCTTACGAACAAGTCCATAATGCCCACGCCTCTGCATCACGGATCAATAATCACTTGGTTCCTCAGACTCCAAAATTCATACAACCTCTACCTCTCTAATAAGGAAACGACCATAATTTAATAGTTCAGTAAGCTGTGTGCCGTTGGGTTCAGTTGAAATAAACCTTTTATATTGTTACAGACTTGTTCTTCGTGAAATAAAGTTCTTGTTGTTCTTTTGATAACTAGACAGAGGGAGCCGCAACCCTTCATTCAACTGGAATCACAAAAATAAAATATAAGATGTTAAAATATATTTCAAGCGCGAAATTTAGGTCCCACAAATCCTTTAAATAGCCACCTGTAAAATAAATCCCCCCCCCAAAATTTTTCGCACTATCCAGTAACTTCAAACTCGTCTTTGTCAATTGTCCCAGTGCGACCCGCGCTCAGCTAGCCTAAAATGGTGAACATGTTCAAAAAAACATAGTATATGAAATCATTCCCTCTTTCTCTAATTGTTTTATGTGTTTTATTGCGTTTGGGTACGTCGAGTCGGAAAGTTTTCCTTTCTGTCATTTTTTTTTTATTTCTTTCTTTCTTTTTGTTTTGTAGTTGAAGCAAATATCTTTTAATGATGTTAGGTACATGTTATGTACAAACGAATCGGGAGAGCTGTGGACCACATGTTTAACCTCTAGAGCATCATGATTACATAAAATACACACTAACGTCTCACTCAAAACAATTCAACATGTTTTCATTTCTTAATATACAACAACTTAACATGTTAAACTCTGGTTACTAAATGACTGAGCGCTCTAAATTAGTATGAATTTAACTGTGCTTATCTTTAGCTCCTCCTTGTTTGCAAAGGATAACTTAAGTAACTTTTAAATGTTAATCACACTATATAAGTAAATAAGTAAATTTCGTTGTTTATTTTTACATAAATAACCCAGTTGCCTCCAACTCACATCCATTCACATCATATCATAATCCCAATCATAACACAACAAACGTCACATCAAAGCGAACTGTAACAACGAGATTTAATTTACAGGCAAAGAACTAACGGACTAACGTCGGCAACATGTGCGTTCTTTTCGTTCTTCCGGTATTTTTTTACGTTTGAATAACGTGGTTGATGAATGCCTCCATTTCTGTAAAGTGCCGAGTTTCGCCGTGTGAATTGTATTTTATGAAACCTCTGATGTTGACAGTCGGCAGTAGCACGTCAATGGTTCCCAGAGGGCGGACAACCGTATCCGATTCCAATGCCACCGGAGGGAGGTCAGCATGATCCAGTAGACGTGGGCAACGCTGGCTACACTGTAAGAACAGCTAAATAGAAGGCAATTCATGTTAGAATGAGTATGGGCGTGAAAAAAGGCGAAAGAAAAGGTGAAAAAGTTCTCGAAGTGCCCTATCTCATCTCAGATCCAGTTACCTCAAGCGAATATCAACCCAGTATAAAATGTTATGGCGAATTTTAAAGCATCATACTCATCCAGAAACAAATTAAGAAAATGGGGAGATTCTGTTGTAATATTTGCGTCCCGCTTAAAAGACCTCACACACTGTCCCTCAGAAGGAAATTTCATTCTAAATACACAAAATAATTTTTCAAAGACAGCACTAGGTTGCCCTGTGAACACTGAACTACAAGATGCGTTGATTTTCTGATTAACTCAATGATGGACTTAGGAAAGATTCCTAGCCCCAACCAGGTTGATGTAAAAATTAACTCCTAATAAACGAACAAGAGAGCAGCCTAGATACCCGAGTATGCGTAGGGATGCATTAAAATTGATCGCATGGTAATTACGCAAGGGGAAAAAGAATTTGATCCCGATTGTGTCGTTTATTGCCACAATGTCATCCAACAGCAGCAGCAGCAGCAGCCGCAGGAACAGCGCTTGCCGTTTGACAGCAGCTTGTTGGAGGATCCAAGTCCATTTTCAGCACCACAGTTGTCGGCAGCATGGAAGAAAGAAAAAACTACTCAGCCTGTAAGACTTTAAACGATGAGCAATTGATTTTATTAGTCCGTCGATTCAACGTCACGTCTATAAGCCTTCAATTTTATCGTGTTTGACGGAAACTTTTGCATCTAAAATAGTGTGGTATGCACAGAGAAATCGAGACCCTTGTAAAAAAAAAAAGTACGTGTAAATTCCTCGATTGCCAAATTTTTGATCAATTTTTTTTCATATAATCATTTACTTCTGTTACCATACCATACCATACAATACTATACCATACTATACCCCAGCATACCATACCTTACCAAACCATACAGTATTACATCATACCATACGATGCCATGCCAGCCCAGGTCATACCCCCATATCATTTCTTATCATACCACACTATATCAAGCCATAACAATGATTTCCTCTTACGAAGGGCTATTGCCCGAAACGTCAGTTTTTGAATTCTTTTGCTATGGCTAATTACCTCTTAAACACAGTTGATAAATCCAAATTTTCATATTATACAAAACTGCATAATACTTTTCATACTACAGCGCAGTATGAGGATGTCCTTTTATATCAAATCGTACCAAGTCGTTAAGGAGTTAGGTAAACACAAAGAATGAACTGAGGACGACGTCCTTGAAGCGAGTCAAGATGTTACATGGAAAGTGAAGAACGTAACAATTCACTGCCCCAGTTTACATTCACCTTGAAAATAATTCGCATTGTCAATTTAAATTGTCTATCTCGGTCATTGAATTTCTTGTTTGTTGATTGGTTCATCGCACACAGGTTATCAACGAATAACCCTACTTTTTGCCTTATAAGGGCCGATTAAGACGGTGCGACTTTTGCTTACAACCGTCGTATGCAACTTTTCGCGGCAAGCAAAAATCGTAAACAACTCCTCATTCTAGCATTTTGATTGTGACTACGACTGTCGTAGGGTTTTAAAACACAACTTTTTTTGTGTTGTGTGCAACTGTCGTGAAGATGTTGTACGTCTGATTTATTAATTAAACGACACGATTCGTGTTGCAGACGTGACGTGGGCAAGTCGCATGTAGGCAAAAATCGTACTGTCTAAATCGGCCAAAAGGAAATTAAATTAAAGGTTTTCGCCGTGAAGAGAAAATTTTGTCCAAGATTATGGCACACAATTTCAGGCTTGAGGCTTGTCGTCATTCACCCGTTTGACGTTCTTCTCGATACCGCTGTCGTGACTTGCTTTTACTCCATTGTATTTTTAAGAAACACAACACGCTGTTTACATAGCTCTCTTTACTAACGACACTGGGTGATGTTTAATCGTTTGAAACAGAAACCTTGTAGCGATGGTGACGAGTTTTGCCCATATCCCTGGTACCCAGTCCCACTCCCACCAGAAGGACAACAGAGTGATCATATCAACCAAGGGACTGGTCAAAGGGCCAACCCAAATCCGAACATTAGAAAAAAGAACTTGATTCGGCCTAAACCAGGTATGATATACAGAGGTCTCAAAGGACAAGGATCTATTCTCACAGCTGGTCAATATTAAGACATTAGTTTTGGCACACCATTCTGCGACAATGCAATGAAGCCTATTGGTTAGGAGGATGGATTTTTAATGCGCAGATTCCTGGATTATGTCTTATTCTCTGACTACTTACTGGAAATGTGTAACATGATAGTCTCCACTTCAAGTCAAGCAACATAAATTAGCCAACTAGTGATACTCCTTCTAGCAGAGATCTATAAAAAATTTCCGTACCATTTGTGAAGCTACGTTCTTGGATTTAAAATGACGTGGATTAGAACCTCTTTGCTTGCATTTCCAATGAAAGATCTTGAGTTAAGTGATCTAACTTCATTTTTGAGTCATTAAACAAAACCCTAATTTGTAAATATTAAAATAAATGCTGTCGCTCAATACGCTCCAGTGGTTTTGCTATATAAACTTTGGAGTGAAAGGGTTTCAGATAACACCAGGCATTTACCTCAGCTGTACCCTTTCCACCATTGAACTAGCTTGAAAAATGTTTCACATCGCATAACTCGCAAAATTCTAGCATGATTGTTGGAAGAGTAGGTCGTCCGCTAGGAGGGAGAGGATAACTCTTTCGTATTATCGACCTGAACCACCGTGAACCATGGATGCATCTAATGATTGACAAGAACTAGAATGAAATATGTGTTGATTCCTTTCAGACCTTCAGTGTGGTGATGGTTGGACGGGAGCTCTCGGTGATTTTGGTTCATTTTGCTACAAGGAAGTGTTTGAGCGCAAAACCTGGGACAATGCTCACCAAACATGCAAAAACTTTGGCGGTGAACTTTTTAGCGTGACCAACGCGTATGAACAGCGCTTCCTTGAAAACTTCACAAATATCGAATCCTGGCTGGGGTATCGAGACAAATCCCGCGACGGTACATGGTCATGGAGTGACTCGAGTTTGTCTGTGTTTACAAACTGGGACAGCAGCGCTAAGAATGACAATGGCAAAGGTAGAGACTGTGTCTTGTTGAATTCTCAGGAAGGTAAATGGAAAGATGCATCTTGCTCACAGACTCATGAATACCTTTGCAAGAAAAAGGCTGAAGGTAAGGAGAGAGAAAAATAAAACGTTTTTTTATGTAATTTCTATCATGAACATGATTACGAAAGAAGAAATGTTCAGCATGTTACGAGAGAAGTCAAAGAAAAAGTAATAATAATAATAATAATAATAATAATAATAATAATAATAATAATAATAATAATAATGGAGAATTCAATAGAGTCCGCGAGGTATCTCTTCTTCTATTGAAATTATCTACAGGAAAAAAAAAATAAAATAGAAAATGATAAAAATTAAAAACGTTTTGAAAAAAAGTATTATATAATGTCACTGTATCGTTTCTTTAGAACATCTTTTACCGCTGAAAAAAATTGAGTGTAATTAGACATTGCTTTAATATTGTTGGGTGAGCTATTAAAACGTTCTGAAGAAATGTCTTGAAAAGTTCCCCCCTCCTGAAGTCTAACCAGGTTTGAAGTAGAATTTGAGTGCAAAGTTTTGGTTGGTTTGTGTACTTTCAATTTAGCATATTCTGGCCAATGCTGGGAGTAAATGGCTTCGTGTGTGGCTTTCAATAAATTAAAATCTCTTCGTTCACGCACTGGTAACCATCCAAGCTTTAGCACTGATTCAACAGAGTTCACATATTTTCCAGTAACGAAGCTGGCTGATGAAAACTGGGTTTTTTTGTAGCCTTTTTAGGAGATAATCGGGTAGAGGATTAAGACCAGATCACCGTAGTCTGAAGTCTGAGTCTTCAACGGAAATCGAACCCATGACCTTCCTTACACCCGTCGGGCGCTCAAATCACTGCGCTTCTGGGAGCTTGGTGGCGAGCTAAGTCATATTTACTAGGTTACTGTGACACGCGTCCTGCATACTGCTAGGATCAGCAATGACGAAAGAGTCTTTTGTGCTTAAAAATAAAGAAAGATGGCAAATTATATGCTCGGCGAAGAAATAAAAGGGATGCGTTATTCAGTATTCTACTAATGTAGGACAAAGAGAAAATACTGAATAGTATATCTTTCTTATTTGTTCTCAGAGCTCACAATTTACCATCTTTAATTTTTTACGAACGTGCTTGCTTCTTAAGGCGATAGACCAGACAAACTTTAAACGAATTTCGAGGGGCTGGATACCCTGAGGAATTACCCATCTTGTGAAATTGTTGTGCTTTTCATAAAACTACCTATTGAGACAACTAAAAGAAAAATATTACCCAAATCTCTGTTTATCAAGAAAAAAAACATCCACACGTAATACGCAGAAAAGTTCGGATTTACTTCAGGGGCTAACAACGATGAACATATTCGGGCTGTTAGTACAACTTAAGTGCACATGACCAATTCATGATTGCGGCCCCATCTCATGGCAAACCTGAGAACGTGTTCTGTTTTGCATTGGGTTTGCATCAAAATGTTGCAAATGGCTGACCAAATCCAACATTAATTTTTCGCGCATGTACGTTAAGCCTACGTGCAGACAAACACTGGTGAAGACCAGAAAAACGTTGGTGCAGTCGAGTTCATCTATGTGTCATCGTGTTGTTTCACTAAGAAAAAACTATCTTCGCAGGTATATAAAATTACTATATCAAAACCCACCAAATGCTTCAGGGTAAACCTGCAGTAGACAAGCAAATTATTCCAGTGGGGCGCAGTAATTTTTCCAGATGCGCCACGTTACGGAAAGGGGCTAGTCGCCTCCCATGAAGCCCTTCTGCCGTGCCTTGCATTTTTCTTAACATTTATCAACGCTTATCCATTCCTCCAAATAACTGCACCTTATGCAAATTTGAGTAAATAATCAGTGTTTTTTTTTTCTGTTATCATCTAGATTGTGATAAGGGCTGGAAGAAGTTGACCCTAAATTCAGTTCAAGGCTGCTACAAACTGTACAAAGAAAAGAAAACATGGGAACACGCACTTGTGTCTTGTATGGACGAAAAGGCGTCATTGGCAAGTGTACTGAGTGATGATGAACAAACCATGATATCTCAGGTTAGTCACTTCTTAGTCTTAATAGTAACATTCCGTCCCTTATGAATCAGTACAACTTTGTTAAATCCTCCATTTCCCCGCTTGGGAATAAATGAATGAAAATAACAGCACGACAAACTAGTTTTCCCATAACGTGTTTACCTCAAACTTACATTTTAGAATGTCATCCACAGGCTCATAATTAAGTACAACATTGTGCGCGAATAAAGTTTCGACTCCACACTGACAACATGTCTTCTCTTCGTGTTTCATTTTTCATTGTCGCGAATTTTTGCCCTTGGTGGTTTTACTGAAACAAGCAGTTGTATGAAGTTTAACACCATTATCAAGCGTAGTTTATTTTCCTTTTCTAATTCCAATGCAAAAATTTGAAAAAAGCAAACTCACGAAACAGCACTAAAACAAGTTTAGGGTTTTAGGGCTCAAAGGTTGAATATGTCTGCACTTTTTCATTGAAATACATACGGTCACTTGTTTTCTACCTCTACATCTACATTTTATTGAGTCCGTAAATTACACCACAGATTTCCTTTTTGTCGTCCCATTGGTATAATGCAGAGAAAAAGGCTAGGCTAGCCTTAAATAGTTTCTAGAAACTGCCGATAGTTTAATGATTGTGATAGAAGAAGCATGCGTTTTTTACTTCGACAGGACTAACAGTTTTTGAATTTCTAGCTTTTTCATTGGTTCACTGCACACAGGTTAGCGGCGAATAACCCTGCTTTTTTTTAGGAAATTGGATGTCATGTGCAATGCCGTGGCGTTCAAAAGTTTTCGCTACTAAACGAAATATTTGTTCAAGACTATGGCAAAAAAAATTCAGCGATAACAAGAGAGGATGAAGGAAGAGAGCGAATTCCCCATACATAGGCCTCTCCCGATGAAAATTATATGAAATCTATTTTTGGTTCTGGTTTAAGGACGACGCCTCATTGGTCAGTTAGAATGATGTCACGTAATTTTAGATTGTTGACATGGAAACAACAGATAAAAATAACCTTCGCTGCATGGGTGCTAACTAATAATAAATTCCAAATAATTATCATGGGGCACGGGAATTGGCGATGATTACCATAGTTGAGAATTTAATAAAACGATTATTCTTCGAATGCTTGTTGGAAACGAGGTACCTTTAACCAACTCCGTGCCTCGTTAGTTATTTCTCAATTCATGTCCAACCCGCGCTCGTTTGACAATTGTTTATTAACTGTCTTAGGTTTATTCCAAATCTGACTTCTGGATTGGCTACAATGACATCGATAACGAGGGAGACTGGATCTGGAGTGACCGAACGACGTCTTCTTATACCAACTGGGACGACAAGTCACCTAACAATGGCGGCGTGTCATGCGCAATAGTGACGAGTACTGGGAAATGGCACGATGAACCATGCCAAAGCCAGTTTTCCTTCATTTGTAAGAAACCAAGTAAGTGAAATGATTGTATTGATGAAGAGATCACATCCAAAACAGCTGCATGAAATAATCACAATAAGTCGGCACATGCTAAGAGACTAGAAGTAAGTCATCATTGCAGGAAATAGTCCCCGCAGCAGGTCGCACACACAGCACACACGAGGGATGTAGACCCGGGAAACAAATCGCAGGGGCAAGTCCCCTTTATTTGGTGGAACTAGTCGCACAAACAGTACACACGAGGGATGTAGACCCGGGAAACAAATCGCAGGGACAAGTCCCCTTTATTTGGTGGAACTAGTCGCACAAACAGTACACACGAGAAGACCAGCACAATAACAAATAATAATAACAACAATACTTGATATTTATAATACGCAAAGTAACACAAAAATATGATCAAATGCACATTACACAGTAAAATAATAAGAAATAAAATTACAAACTTTAAGATGATTGGTCATGTTATTCTTTGAGGACAAATAATTGACGAGTTTACTCGTAGCACGAGTCAAGTTCGAGCCCGAGTCCAGTTCGAGTCACGAGTCAAGTTCGAGTCAGGTTAAAAAGCAATTCTGTTTTTTTTTAATTTTTTTAAATTTCTTTTGATTACGATTCTTGCTTTCATAATGATGTGCCAGTGGTAAACAGTACTGATTACAGGCGCGTACGCAGGGGGGGTGCACTGGGTGCACGTGCACCCCCCCCCACCTAAGAAAAAAGTTCCGCTCAGAAACGTCCAAAAGAGGAAACAAAGTTCCGCCCAGATAGGTCGATCGACACGTTCCGCTCAGATACGGCAGAATTAAAACGGAAATGGTAAGGAAAAAAGACGAAAAGACTGAAAGACTAAAGGAAAAAGAAAAAAAAAAGACGATAGCCGTTTGTCGGAACTGGAAATCCTAAAGTAGATTTTTTTCATGTTTTCTCACCATTACTGTTGTTTTGGAACTGAATAAAGGTTGATGCTACCCGTCATCATGCCATAAAACACCCGAGAAGGCTGGAGTTTGGCACACTCCTCAAAGACAGTTCAAACTTGTGATAGTGCGGCTCAACCAAATCTTTAACTTTTCATTGTTTCTGCAATTGCCACCTGGTTCAGTTGTAAAAGGTAAGAATAGAGTACATATTATGCGCCTCAGTCAACAATTTTGTTATCTTCCAAGTTCAAGTGAAATTCTTTAATGGCTCTCATGAATTTTGCATGGATTGTTGCATTGAATGTTATATATGCATGCAGCACTACAGATTTATAAAGCAACAGTCTCGCATATATAAGTAGAAATAAAATGATTCCAACGCTGTATAAGACAGAATTATTTGCTATTAAAGAAAGGTTTACATAAAGTACCTTAATTGCGCATAACCATTTTTCTGTTTTCTAGAAAAGGGTGAACCTTCCATATTATACATACATATATATATATATATTAGGACTGCTGACAAAAGTTCCGCTCAAGCTTAAAGTGCACTCCCCCACCGAAAAAACTGCGTACGCGCCTGGATTATTAAACAGTCCGATCTGAGATCGCTCGATCGATCGATCGATCACCTGATCACGAGCGTCGTTCAAGTTACTATTCGCAGCCCGCTTTAAAAAGAGATGACATCTTATAGTGTTTATAAACTTTTATGAAAGAATATAACCTCTATTTGCATACAGCTGAAGAAGAAATCCCATTTTCACGATGCACCGAGCGAGAAAGTATGACCGTTCGCGCCACTAGAGGTGCCATCTTGTTGCGTCCACAGGGTACCCAAGATATCATTCCACTGAACCTATTCCCTTCGCGGAAGACATATTGTGGTACGAACCTTAATTTTCTCCTTGTGTTCGGGGTTTGGAGGTAAAATTATCTCAACAGTTTTAAAAGTATTTTGCCTGTCTTGGGCCATAACTGTGAGAAGAGACGCTAGCGAAGGAGACTCTTCGGAAGCTTTGACGATAAAAAGTTTACATGCCGTTACAAGTACGTAAGTTACGTATCTTGGACTGTTGATGCTTTGAGCAGCAGTTGCCGCAACATTGTGAAAACAATAATCGCAATCAAAAGAACTTAAAATCAAATTTAAAAAAAACGTATTTTTTTAACCTGACTCGAACTTGACTCGTGACTCGAACTTGACTCGGGGTCGAACTTGACTCGTGCTACGAGTAAACTCAATAATAGACACTTAATAATATTGCAAAGAATGAAGTGAGACATATTTTGATGAATCTCGGTCGGTACAAATCATGAATTGTAAATTTCCATCATTTGTGCTTCCTATAGGATTCCTCGTGAGTGACAAAACATTGATTTTCACGAAAGGCGTGCTTTTAACTAATTAAGAGCGACTTTCAGTAAACATCGAGCATTTGGCGACAGAAGTTGACAATCGATTTCTCTCATATTTTGCACATAAATGGGTATTGGTCAAAATAGTAACCTGATGCGGTTCGTTTTCCCCAGAAGCGCTTTATTTTCGAAAAAACGAGGAAATCGATTCTCGGGTTCGGGAGGTCAAAATCACAGGAAATTAATCTTGAAAATCAGTACTATAACCTTGCACTGCGCTGGTAAACTATAGCGCGGAGAAAAAGGCAGGCACTTCTTATTAATAGAACATGTCTTTTTCATTAAATAGACAGTTACAAAACAGCAGTAGCCAAATTTAATGAGCACAATCAATTCCAAACTAAGTTTCACGTGGAAACTAATTTGAAACCTAACTTCTGTGAAATAATTTAACATGTGCCATAACCCCAAACAGTCCCAATCCTTGTTCAATAGACTGTAATAACATTGAACTAAACTATACCTTGAAACTGGCTAAGGTTATCCATGCTGCCATCTTAGGGAAAACGTCGAACACAGCGAATTTTAACAAATGGGGCTTAATGAAGTTCAACAGTGTTTGCCGCATCCCGAAATACGCCAAAATTTCCGTGTTAAGCTACCCAGACTCTCTTTCCTTCGTCGTTGCTTGATGCTTGATGATAGCTTCAAACTAAAATGTTCGGTTGATCTCAAAAAAGGTAGAGGGAAAAGAAAAAATTGAACGATACTGGTGTTATCGTTGTAAGCTCTCTGTGTAAACCACGACAAAACGTGACATCTAATATACTACACCTGTGACATCATATACCCAAATTTAGTCAAACAATTTAGTCACGGTATTTGGTAACGCAATGCAAACAAATAGAATTATGGCACATGTTAAATTATTTCACAGACGTTAGGTTCCAGATCAGTTTGTACGTGATCATCAGAACCTGCCTTTTAGTTTGAAATTGTTTGTGTTCAGTAGATTTCGCTACTGCTGTTTCACAACTGTCTCGTTACTGAAAAAGTCTTGTTCTGTCGATAGGAAGTGCCTATCTTTTTCTCTGCGTTTTAGTTTACCATCGCGTACTGTTTTTCAAGATTAATTTCCTGTGATTTTGACCTCCCGAGCCCGAGAATAGATTTCCTGCTTTTTTTCGAAAATAAAGCACTTCTGGCGAAAACGAACTACATCAAGTTTGTAGCTTTACCAATACCTAATTATATGCAGAATACGACAGAAATCGATTTTTCAACTACTGCCGCGAAATTAAGATTTTGCTTGATTTTTACTGAAAGTCGCTCTTAATTGTTTCAACAAAGCTCTTGTTATCATCTTTCTCATCATCTTTATTTGCTTTTTAGGCCCAAATGGTCCACATCATCCACTAAATGGTGAGACAAATCATAGCCTGGATGGTCTTGTTACATAGCTTTTATGAAATGTGCTTTCATGCAAGATACACGATTAACAGCTTTCAATTGCCTAGTTTATCTTTAGTCTTAAGCAACACTGATCGTTGTTGACGTCGATTTTTATTGATTGCCTATCTTGTCTTTTTTCCCCTGTCGTTCTTTGTAGACGCAACTTTAACTCAAGAGGTTGAGAAATTTGTTTCTAACAAGTCATTGCTGAACCCTGACATCGACACCAGTGTAACCATATTTGGAAGGCATTCAGGTGAGAGTAAAACTAGAGAATTTCTATTCGCCTTTTGCACTATTATTCGATTCACCATTTGGCTTACCATGACAATAAAAAAAAAACAAGATAATCAATCCCTTTTATCCTTTCAGTGACACCTCAGTACTTGTGGACGGTACAGAAGATATCCAACAGCCGTATTCACGGATCCAACCCAATCGCCATTCACGGTGATGTCAAATCAGTGGACGGAGGTCTGCAACTGAATGGAGTGGACGCATGGCTGGACGCCGGAGATTTCTATGGACAGTGCTTAGGGGATCCTGATCTCTGTATCAAGGGATTTTCTTTCGCGTTACAGGTATGAGACGCGCTTCCAGGGTGAAATCCTTCGTCATGTCGAAAAACTTTTTGAATTGTTTTTGGAATTGCTGAGACAGCTATAAAAGACAACTTAACTGAAAGTTTACAAAACAGCAAAAAGTCTCGATTTCCAACTGGACCTTCAAGCTTAAGGCACTAAACGTGCCCATGAGTAAACAGATATAATTCTCGCAGTACCTGTAGCTCTGGATACTCTGGTTGGTAGTTGTGTCTATAAAAAACGATGATATTTGGAGTTATCTTTGTTTCACTTAATCCAGTGATTTTTAGAGACATAATATTTATCAAATTCATAAGTTTATTTCTTTTTTCACAGCTTAATTTCGACGACGACGCTCTGTCTTACAAAGACAAACGATACATCTTGGACTCAAGCGGAAACTCACGCGGTGTTTCAATTTTCATTCAAAATGGTTCCCTGTTTTACAAGGTAAGATTCAAAGGCAATCTGAAGCGGTGATTCTATGAGATGAACTGAAAACATTTCGTCCATGTTCAACTAACAGCAACAGAGTTAAAGGGGATTTACATGAGTTGAGAAAGCATTGTAGCTAAACAGCTTTAACATATTTGAGCACTTTTGAGCATATGGAATTCAAAAAAGCCTTTTTACCTATTTTGAATTGAAAAATAAAACAAGAATCAAAAGGTATTTTAACTGAAAAGTGTAAAGATGGAGGTGATCCATTAAGGACGGTGCCTCCTAATACAGATGTATTTTTGCAGAGGTTATAACTATAGGGAAAAAGTAGATCTTAGGGTTATTGGAATCCTACAAGAAAAATGTGGGTAATCACGCATTTTTCAAAGATCAAAGAAATTAAGCAACCATAATTCTAAAAAAGCGTTAAACTACAAAGAATGTATGGCAATTTCTTTCCAAATTTAAGCTCAATTATCTCTGAGAAATGCATCGTTACCCCTAATTCCCTTTTTGGATTCTGATAGCCCTTGCTAAGATCTGCCTTTTCCACATAGTCATAAACCGCGCAAAAAAATTGTTGTATTAGGGGGCAAATTCCTTAAGAAACCCGAATATCCAGAGATGCACAGAACGTGTGCGCAGTAACAAAAGGAGGCACCGTCCTTAAGTGACTTGTTTTGTAGGTTGACACATCAACCAAAGAATGGCAACTGTCCGCGGAACTTGTGGCCAATGAGTGGCATTTTGAATTTAAAAATAAAACAAGATTCAAAAGGTATTTCACACTGAAAAGTGTGAACATGGAGTTAACCCATTACGTGACTCGTTTTGTAGGTTGTCACATCAACCAAAGAATGGCAGCTGTCCACAGAACTTGTGACCAATGAGTGGCAGGATATTGCCATGACGTGGAAGAAAGAGGAAGGACTGATGTTGTATGTCAATGGCGCCTTCAGAGACTCACTGAAGGAGGGAACGGTAACCAGCCTGGTGCCAAACAAACAGGCGCGGCTTACTATTGGTAGAAAGAGTGGAAACCCACCCTTCAAGTACACAAGGTACTGCGCTAGTTTCGTATCGTCGGATTCCCTAATAGAGTTGT
Organism: Siderastrea radians; assembly: GCA_964017195.1. Taxonomy (NCBI): domain Eukaryota; kingdom Metazoa; phylum Cnidaria; class Anthozoa; order Scleractinia; family Rhizangiidae; genus Siderastrea; species Siderastrea radians. Next base: position 15,309,321 of record OZ024887.1, on the reverse strand, counting down.
AAGGCCCATTATTTGACCAAAATAGTCTGAGACCCCGTCCACACGTATCGTTTTGCAACCTTTTTTGTTTGACAACGGCGATTTTGGAAGATGCTCATTCAAAAAGTGTTTAGTCTACACGACATTTTCGTTTGTTTGTCAATGATTGAAATGATCAAACACGCTACGCTGTAGCGATTTGTCCAATGTTGTAATTTCGTGGATTTCGCCGAAAACGTCCATTTTCGATCGTTAACCGCATTAAAAAGTCCGCTCCGTTTTGCCTGCTATTTACCGTCCACAGATAAACAATAAATCCCCGCTTTCAAAAATCCTTACTATGGACATTGTTCTTGAAAATCTCCGTTTTCGTTCGTGTATGTGTGGGCAGAGGCCTAACCGGATAAGAAAACTCCGTTTTGAAATGACAACGGTTTTGTATATGGTTGGGCCTGAGTAAGACTGGTCTAAAGCAGAATGGAGACTAATACTTCACTAAGCATGTTTTATTGTAAAGTGACGTAAATATGTATTATTAGAACTTCGATTAGACTACGAAGACTACGTCTAACGATAGTCTGCTGATATGGGTTATCCCAGTCAAAATTTTTTAATCCTGGCCTAGTCTTATTTCATCATTCGGGCCAAGTTATAATTAGCTAATTAGATTGAATATAGTCGTCCAGATAAGGGCTTTCCTGAAAAGGACGTTTCCACAACCTGCGCGAAAGTCATCAACGGAGTTCAATTAAATGGTAAAGAACGGATCCTCGAAAGGCCAGTTTATCGGAAATCTTTAGCAAGCTACTTTGAGAATTGTTTACTGGGACACTCTGAAGAGGGATGCAGCGTGCCTTTAAAGGCTTTTTTTACCTAATTTTTGATGCTTTGATCAAGAAATAGCTTGATGTGGGATCGCTTTTATGAAGTCTGGTAATGTGTTTGTTTTTCGTCTGCTTCTTTGTTTCTCAAGAAAAAAGCATATTTTAACCACATAGTAGTCGTTACTAGAGACGACTTGCGCATTTTAAGAGAATCTTTACTGAATACTTAAGTGTACCTTCTCAATTCTTCCTTCTTATGCCAGTTTACTTAGTGGACTTGTGACTTTTCCACAGAATGTACATAAGCTCACTGTACGCATTCACGCGTTTCCTGGCACCAGAAGATGTGCCTTATGTATTCACCTTTGATAATACAGGTAAGTGAGTAGACTTCAGTTTAGGTTGGGGAAAATACTCTCCAATTTCTTTACAAGAACCTTTATTGTTAGATATTGGCATTGTGTATTAAAAAAAAAAAACAAGCAACGTTATGCCGCGAAAGAAAAAAGGAAATCCATTGTTTGGGCGAACATCCCGAAAGGTAAGATTGGATTTCTTCCTTAAGCTGAAGTTATCACCCTGCTGGAAGAGGAGTTTTTTTAATGTGTTCTTTACTTTTCTTGCTCAAAATCTGCAACATATCTTAATGACATTGTTTTTAATTTGCACTCCATTTTGCATTTTTACGAGCCAATGTGGCCCCAAATATTGTCTGTTAGGCACATACATGGTACAACTGCTACGCAGCAGCCTTAATTGCTTCTGCTGCCAAGAGCAAGAGCTTGCCGATTAGAATTGTAAACAAACTCTGTCCTCTGCAGTTTTTTAAAAAAAGAAGAGGAAGTGAAAGCTCAGTTTCATCCATAGACTCAAAAGTTAAAGGCACCTTGAACAAGATATTAATCGCACAGCTTTCATTTAAATGTTCCGCAATTTGAAATAAACGCAAGGCCGAATATTTGACTAGGATGATTCAAGAGTTTATTAAGACATTTCATTTTGTAGGATATGACGTCCATTTGTGTTCCACGATACGTGCTTGAAGATAGGAAGACCGTATCGACTGCTCAGTTCGGCGTCTTTCGGCGTCTTAAAAAATGGTCACAGTTTGGGATAAACACTTTGTATGAGCCGAACATTTGACTCAGGAGTTTCAAGAGTTCACTGAAACATTTCATTTCATGTGGTTGTTACGTCCATAGTTGTTCCACGATACATGTGGCTGCTACCTAAACTCCAAGACAATAAGATAACCGGCAGCCCAGATATCGAGGTACACGGATCAGTGAGAGCGGTAGACGGAGGTGTCCATCTGGATGGCGAGGAAACCTTTCTTAAAGTTGGAAACTTTGACAGCAAATGTCTTCATGATCCTTCCAAGTGTCCGAACGGACTTAGCTTAAGTTGTAAGCTGAAGTTTAACAGAGTAAGTATCGTTTGTGTCCACAAAGAGGGAGAATTGTTGTATCAGTCTTATTTGTATACTGTATTGAATTGTGTACTAACACATTATTAAAAATTGGAGCCGGAAAACTCGACATCTTGTCAAAGCAATTACGTCGTAGCAAAATCCAGACTGCAGCAGACTTTACTTTTATCTATATTCCCTATATTCATTTTAAACAAATGTATTTCCATGTGCGTTCGTTCCAGGTTGTGCGAACATATAAAGAACCTCATTACATTCTGGACTCTGGAGGCCACCAGAAAGGCACTAAAGGCCTGTCTGCGTATCTCCTAAATAATAACTTGTACTTCAGTGTTGCTATGAGCACAGACGAGGACACTCTGACTTGGACAGTAAGAACTTCCATTTTCACTGTCAGGTAACTTAAACATTCTATTGTCTACTTAATAAAATACGGCTGCTGTTAAAAAAAGTTTTGTATCGAAATATTTTTTCTAACATTGGCGTTATTAACGGTTTAGTGTTAAGGTTGTCAACCACGTTGCTTTGCGCACACCGACTGCATTAACCGCCCCTTTTTACACCCGTTTAATTTACGAGTTTCTCGCGCTTGATCGAAATCCTGCTGCCTGCTGCCTGCTGCCCAACTGTCTTAAATTACTAAATTAGCTCTCCGAAGATCTGATCTATTATTTGTCTAACATGCATTTGTTATTCTCCTCGCTAAATTTTTGGTTTAATCAGAAGCACTGGATTACAGTTTCGAGTGAAGAAAACTATTTCGTATCTCTTTCATACGACACGGCACCAAACAGGACAGGAACGACGGAACAAATGGGAACCCATTGCCCCTCTACAGAATTGTGGAAGAAACTACGAATTTGTCTAAATCGGTGTGTCTTTTAAGGTCACAAGTGATACTACCATGAACAAATTCATAAAACAACTATTAACAATGAAACGGTAGTTATAAACGAAGGTTCCCCACTGAAATCATAAATTTCATCTTTGTCTAGATGGCAGCGTGTTGTTCTGAGCTGGAGCCTGTCTGATGGACTGTGGCTCTACACTGACAGTCAATTCAGAGGCTGGACCAAGACTCCGAAGAGTGTACCACGTGACGTGGTAGCCGAGAGTGCAGATTTTGTTGTTGGTCGTAAAAATGTTGGCCCCGACTACTCTCCAGCAGAATTCTCTATTGGCTCTCTGGCAGTCTTCCCAAGGTTCCTTGAGAAGAAAGATGTCGAGAAAGTATTCAGTGGAAAGAGTAAGTATTAATGACCTCAGTCTCTTGATGTGGGCGGCAACAATTTTTTTCTTTTTCTTAGCGATTCAAATGTTTATAGTCAATGTTTTCCGGAGGTAAGCGATTAACGGTGATGTCTACACGTTTTCGGTACCTTCATGTATACTGTAATAAGAAGGTTGGAAAAAAGCCAAAAATTAGGACTTGTTTTTTTTTCGGAATTCACAAAACAATATTGGCTGGTGTGTGACCAACCGCTTCTACCTTTCATTGTTTCTTTGAGTTTCACCCATTCATATTTTATTTCATTTTTTACAGAAATGCCATACCCAGGCCTTATCCGTGAAGTGTGGAAAGAACTCCCCGGAAAATCGATCACAAAACTCAAAGACGACCCCTACTACCCTAACGACCCCTCACTCATCGAGATCATTGAAAACTTCGACTCTCCATTTGACATTGACAAAGACTATGGTAGTAGGGTGAAAGGATACTTTGTGGCTCCAGAGACGGGCAACTACACTTTCTACATGTCTGGATCACATAGCGGAGAGCTGTGGATGAGCAGCACAGAAAGCCAACAAAACATGACTAAACTTGTTTCTCTGGATCAACCAACTGGTCATAACCAGTGGAACAAGTATGTACTTTCACACTATTTTTTGAAAGAACAAGCGAGAAAGAAAAAAACCTTTTAACCTAAGCTTAGCTATAATCTATGAGTTGTTGAGTTGAATTTTCTCACTGAATATTCCCAACGATAAATCGTAGCACACAAAGCAATTTTTTTTTCTTCACTCCAGTTTTAATTTGATGTTTTGTCTCGGTTCGGAAAAACATCGTAATTTCATTTCTTAAGACATCCAGGTTTCCAAGGGAGTCAGGAGATTTTTAAGGGCATTGTTAACGTCTTTTCAAATAACGGAACTGTTTTCATAGTACGGGCTTCAGAAGGAAAACTGGTGCTAAAAGATTCTTTATTCAAGTACAAGCGTAAATAAACTAGTTCATTAAACTTTATCAGGAAAACGTGCGTCTAAATCTGTCTGATTAGCTACTAAAAAGCACACAAGATTAATTGTTTTTCCGACCATTTTTATGATTTCTATAGATATGCTGGTCAGAGCTCCAAGTCTGTGATTTTAGAGGCTGGTAAATATTACTACATTATTGGACTGCAGAAAGGCACCGAGTCAACTGACTCACTCTCAGCTGGAGTACGTCTACCCAGTGGTCGCTTCATGAGGCCTATTACAAAAGAAATACTGCAATGGAGAATGCCGGGTAAGAAAGTATGACCATTTGTAGCTTTTCACACTAAAAACAGAAAAAGGTGACAAGAATTGGATTGATCTGACTATGAATTCTACTTACAGTACAAACTGTGAGGTAAACGTTTACTGCAAGAAACCCTCAGGGAGATGGAGGTTTCCTAGCATTCAAAGTTTGAAATGAGACAAACGTCTTGACGTAAGGAAGTGTAGTTTGATAGCAACGCAAGGTAAAGACTACTGACATGAGTTTTTTGGGGGAGAGGGGAGGGGGGACAAAACAAAGCGGCCGTTATATCAAGGTCACCAGTTGACTGAAAGGCAGACTCACTGCACCACAAAGTGCCTTTGTTTACCCAGTAATGGCTACAGACGCATAGTTTGGCCAGAAAAAGTACCAAAACCTCGACTACGAAATAGTGACTAACTTGACCCTTTTTTCAGGTGATCCATTCGCCGGTGTAATCCGTGAAATCTGGCAAGACATCCCTGGTTACAGGATAATGGATCTTACTTCTAATCCCAACTTTCCAAATAATCCCTCGAGCATAGAGGTGCTGGATAAGTTTGATGCTCCTCACAATGTTGATGATAACTATGGCTCTAGGATAAGAGGCTTCTTCAAAGCTCCTGAGAATGGACTGTACAGGTGACTAACTGAGTGCAAGTCAATTCGCTCATGAAGAAACTCGCCCTTAGCAAAGTCGCCCATATTGAAGTTATTTCCCTCACACTCGAAAATTCGTCTGAGAGTAGACAAAGAAAAATTCTCCCATATAAACAGCTTCAAGAAAAAGTGAAACGCTACGGTAAGTGAGTTTTCATGTGGGCAAATCGACCACATGTGGGCGAATCGACCGATCAAGGAGGTAATACCCGCGACTACGATCTTACAGGTAACATGGGTAGAAAACAGAAAATTTCTCAGTTTTCTACTTCCTATCAGTAGAATTCCATTCAAATACTTACTGAAGTGACGCACCTCGACCAAAAGGTCCACCTTTAAACTTCATTTTTTTAAGTGTGTGCTATTATTTTACCAGTTGTTTACGTGAGTTTCTTGCTTATAGGTTTTTCCTGGCCGCCGACACAACTGGTGAACTGTGGCTTAGCTCTGACGAAACAGAGAAGAACTTAAAGAAGATTGTGGCTATAAACGGCTGGACGGCTCACAACGAATGGCTTAAGTAAGTCGTTAAAGAGGCTATGTTACCTATTTTTATCATTGCTTTAAAAATGCTTAAAGATCCAAGAGAACCAAGTCAAAAGACTGGTTTTCTCAAGGTATAAATAAGTGTGTTTGGCCGGGTGCGAATGGCTAGGATGGAAGAGGATTGCCAACTTGACAAAACTGGGCCAATTTTTTCAAGCTCTTCTTAGGTGTGTTAGAAAGATTTCTAAAACTGATTAAGGTCTGTTCTCCCCTTGAGAAAATAACTTGATGTGTTCCTCTTTGTGTACAACAAAAGGTTTTAATTTTAATTTTAGCGCATTTTTACCCTAAAACGCAAAATCTCCTTGACATCGTTTCACTCAGTTGAGTTGAATCGTCTTTCTAGGATACTTACAGGATCGACTGACGTAATTATGACAAAAAAAGGAGAAAATTGTACATGTGTATACATAAAAAATGGGTTATTGAAATTATTTCAACACAAACAACTGCCACCAATCAACTATGCTACAAAGACAAAACGTAAGATTATGGAAGCACATCTCATGCATCGCTTATTAATATTAAATGACTGGAGATCTATGGGCTTAAAGTAGCTATGGCAATCTTTTTTTCCTACGTACACAATCCTTTGTTCGCTTTGTTCGCGTTAGTTCCCACGCAGGTTTCATGACCAAGTAAATACCGTTTTTCACCTTCGTAGAACAGCATGTTACAATTGTGTAAGCTGATCCTTTTGATCCAAAAAACACAGGAAGTACGTAATGTTTGAACGTCCTTTCTTCACACACTTTTGCAAATTAATCCCATTCTATCCGGGCAGGCTTCCAGGTGTCCTCTAGCAACTTTTTACATTATTCTTTTATAGGTTCATTAGGGACAACGCATCCGGGTGATAAAAGATATTGCTGTATGTTTCTGTCAAAACAACAAAGAGGACAGAGACGGAAGCAAAAAGTGATAAATCTTTTATTTACTTTCCATCCTTTAAAAGGCCATATAAACTCATTTCGGTTGTCAAAAAATAAGAAAAAATACCAACCGATTTCCTTCTCACCCACAACATGTTTTAAATGTTTTAACGTTTTTAGTGGGAAAAAAGCGAAAAAAACTATACCTTCAAGACCACCAATGAAAACAAAGACAACAATACCACCTGACAAACATTGAAATGTATGCTTATGTCGGATTTGTGTGTTTGAATAAAACAAACACTGCCATTTATATTGACACATTGATCGCTGCCTCAAATCTTTGGCCTTTAATTGGAAGTCTTGATAGAAATGGACTTGGGGCGAATGGTAATGACATTTTTTGTGCCAAGGAAAAACAATTTTAACTTTTAATTCACAAACCTGCAAAGATTTGTGGTCCTGTTCTCGTCGATTAGTCGTGAGACATGTTGAAAATCCTGTTTGTTAAAATTTCAGCAAAAACTTCACAATATTATTTTCCTAGTTAACATTTAGCAGTTGCACTCTTTATGAACATCAACCAAATAGGATTTGACCATCACAATTGTAACCCGTGAAAAGGTTATTGAAAATGGAACCGTCATTTACTGCCTATTGTTCCTCTGTTTGATGAAAACACAATTTGCTCTGCCAGGTTTTCGTTTAGCTTAATCGTTTTATAACAAAACACCTTTCAATATATTCAGCGGGAAACAAAACAGAACTGGAGCATTAAACTTGTATTTTCATGAAGACATGTTTCATTTTAGCATCGTTTTCGCCCTACATCGGCAGCTGCACGCCAAACTTTGTACATTTGCATGCCAAGAAACAACACAGAATGGATTGTATTTCATTCTCTGAACGGAAAAATAAAATTGCAAACGCCTTGGTGTTCCCTTTTCAATATTAACGATAAACAGGCAAGTGTCTCAAAGAATCAGTTTTGCCCAAAACTGCGATTTTGTAATCTGTATCAGATATCTGCATATCCGGGCACCCAATTTAAACACACTTAATTTTCTGTTTTCTCGTTCCTTGGTTTAAAACATGTCTGAAATTCAAAGTAACATTAAATATCACGAAAGAAAGGTCTTCAGAATGCAACCTGACATTATAAAGCCTTTGATATTAACCAAGAATCCGATTCAAATAACAACGGGTTTGTAAAAAATTGATATTCTATCTCTACAAGATAATTTCCAATCTTGGGTCTTATCGTTACTTCGGCTGTCAGACGCGTCGAAAGTCACTTAGATCAAGAAAAGTCACTGAAATCACTTTCCATCACCCCATGGGACACAAACGAGAAAGAAACAAGTAATACATTTTGCTTTCTTGGAAAAATGTATTTTAGTCGAATTTTGGGCGAATTACAGGAGTATCCCGATAACTTGAACCGTCAGCGGAAACAAAATTGTTCGAATTATCGAGACGACTTTACTGTGATGAGTGCAAGCATTGGAAACTGCTGTTAGTTCGAGCAATTGAGAAGCCGAAGTTGGTGAGGGTTTTTAATTTGTTGAGTCATCTAGATCCTAATGGACTTCAATGCAACTGCAACGTATAAATTTGGTCCATCCTTACCGAATTCGGGTTGCTTTATGGCGTCGAGGGCGGAGTAAACTCAATCTCTGAAGGCGAACAAGAAGACAGTACATCTGGTGGAGGCTTAGTCAGAGAAAGCGATCCACCGACAATTGAATCTAAGGACTCCATACTCCAAGATATCGAGGGCGACAAAGAAAAAATTGCGTTTTTATCGGTGGACGAGAGTTTAAGGGTTGGGTACGTAGCTTGGGCCTCAGGTCGTGGCAGTTTTTTTACAGCTTCGTTCTTTGGTTTTCTTGTACATCTTGGATTTAATTCCATACGGCAAATTTTCAGGCTATTTTCTCTCTGAAATTTTGTTTTGTTCCGGCTCATTTCAATATCAACGATTCGCAGCGTTTTCAAGAGTCTTCGAGTGGAAGTCAAGTCTGTGCCAGATCTAGACATCTTCATGTCGTCTTGCAATTGAAAGTTGATCTTTTCCGTCCCAAATGAGTTTAATGATGATATGTTGTTATCTGCAAAACTGCTGCTTCCTAATGTACAAGGATTAGAACGGAAATAGCATCTTTTACAAACGCTGAAAGATTCTCTTTTCACATTTATCCGAGGCAGACGAAATGTAGACTTAAGCTGATTCAAAGTACTTCTGTTTTGCATCGGACTTGGGTGATTTAATGATGTATCTGTTTTCTCCTGGTTTTCGAGGAAATAATTCTTCGCTATTGCCGGAAAGCGTTTTCCATCTTCTTGATTCATTCGCGTTCGTGTGTAAAGCTTTCTCCCTTTTACAGAAGAATTGATTTTTCTTAAATCCATAGCCACTTATCTCTATAAAGAAACAAAAATGAAAAAAATTCACTTCTTTGTAAAATTTTCTCACGCGCGCAAGCATTGTATGTCCTTACGTAAACAACAAATAGTATTTACTATATATTTTTCTGTTTCCTTTTTAAAAGATAAATATACTTGACAGGCCTTTAACGCTATTCGTTATCATTTAACAAACATGAAAATATACTCTTAAAAAACAAAGAACTTAATGACATGCTACAGACTGTATTTAGCGCCCAGCCGCCATGGACGTGCATTTGTTGAATGCATGCCTTTTAATACCCGACGACGTTAACTTAGTAATCGAAATCTCAACGATACTGTTGAAACTAGTCACAGATCTTGAACGTTCAAGTTTAAAAAATGACAGTATAAGTTTGGAGAATTATGCTGAAGGATCGGGGTTGTACAATGTTTTAATATTGTCGGTTTAGTTTGCTTTACATAAATTTATCTTCTCCAGTTTATCCGGAGCGAGAAAGAACACAATTTCCCTTCATCTGAAAAGGACATAATTGATGTACTTAATTTAAAGTTCATGTTTGCTGTTGAAAGTCATGATTTTACGCAAAATTCAATCTGAAACGACCGGCGCTATTCTAAGCTTTATCTGTGGTGCAACCTGGGATTCACGATGATAATCTGTGATGAAATAATGCACTTTTTTTTTTCAAAATTCTGCTCTAAAGGAGTCTGCCCTTGAAATAAAGCTTTATAGCCGCATGAAAAGCTGTGGTATTTGTTGACAGACTATGTGACAATCCTTTCTTGACAACAAACAAAAGCAACAAAAAGGTAAAAAAAGTCTGTGACTGTAGGGACGTGAGAGCACTCGCCTCCAACCGATGTTTCCTAGGCTCGAATCTCGGACTTGGCGTCATGAATGCGTTTGTATTTCCGCTAAACGTAACAACAATGCTGAATGCAACAGCAAACTTTAATGTACTAGGCCTTAACGCTAAATTTAATAACTTACCCAACCGTAATAACCACGTTATCCCTTGAATATTGAAAGGTCTGAGCAACCTTGTACAGCCGATGTTTATAATATGTTTTCCTTTGCTTTCCTTTTTTTTCACTTATGAGGTCTTCGGATTCCTTCTCTCAATACAAATTACGAAAATTAACATTTGTGATTAATAGTCACTAACAGGTTTCCTAGTCCTATTATGTGTGTTTTTAATTTGTTTTTAATACAGGGCAATGATAATCTTGCCTGAATATCTGATTCACTGCACCGCCATTTGCTAACCCCTTGAAGTTTGCTTAGGAAACGTTAAAAACAGCTAACACAAAATCCGAGGACTAAAATAAGTTATTTATTCTGTAGATTCCCAGAACAAAAGTCAGAGCGTATTCACCTGAAGAAAGGTAAATATTATTACCTGGAGGCATATCAGAAGGCTGATAAGCTGGCTGACTGTGTATCAGTAGCGGTAGAGCTCCCCAGCGGTCACTTTGAAGGACCAATCAAAAGAGTTCATTTGAGCTGGCGGTTACCAGGTGAGTGAAAATAAATTAAACAATTTAGCAAAGATTAACAGAGGAAGACATCTTAACAATAAAAAAATTACAACCTTGGTACGGTAATGTAAAATCAACTTGAAAATAAGAATACATTTTTGCTACGACAATTGCTCTTTCTTGTCTTTCTTGTTTCTACCGGTGACTCAAGCCAAAACGTGCACTTGTCAGTGAAAAACGTTCCTGAAAGTGAATAAGTGCTTTTCATGCCGTCTTTCGAACAAATGAGTGCAGGTTTTTTTTCGTCGAGGCTGCCTGGAAAAAATTATAATTCCTGTAGAAGCGAAGTTTAGTGGAAAATTATCAAATGTTGGGAAGAACTTTGGGGAACAAGTCTTCCTTTTTAATCAAACAATCAATCAGTCAATCAATCAATCAATCAATCAATCAATCAATCAGTCAATCAATCAATCAATCAATCAATCAATCCATTTATTAATGTCAAAGCGTGGGATAGGGTTGCCCTTCATGCGCAACTGCCTCTTGAAGCTGGGAACCTGTTCAGAAATGTCCGCCTACAAGGCGGCGTTTGAAGGGTTACCTTTCCTAATGACCAAAACCAACATTTTTTGGCGAAGATACGGTGTTTTCCAGAGCACTCGAGGACGTAGTGAAGCATAGTGAAGCATAGTGGAGCGTGTTATTTATCAGCTCATGTCTAACGCAAGCACATAGAGTAATTGTTAAACACATTCTCGTCTCTTTTGCGCGTGACGGAGGGAGAGAAGAGCTCTGGGAAACCCTGGGACGGATCCGGCTCTGGTTGCTTTTCCGTTAGAACAATGAAAACGCTTCTGATTGGACATTTTGTTACGTGCGAAAAATATGAACGTACAACGGGCAGTTGGCGCGAAAAAGAAAGAGCTCTGGAATCGAGACTATCGCGCCGCGAAACAGTTTTCAGAGCTGCAGCCATGAGCGAACCTTCAAAAAACCGTGTAACACGAACATAAAAATTTGCCATTGTTGCAGTTCTCCTCTGTGATCGTCTAATATCTATCGATCAGTGAGATGATAATGGTGATTGCTTTGCCTTTCACTGGTAGTCCTTTGGCGTCCACGAAATCGAAAACATCGCTCAGCACATAGGAAATAAGCGACTTGCCGAACCCTGTGTGTAAAACCCCTAACGGCTTCTCTGAGCATAGAACAGCTTCGATAACTGACTTTTACTCAACTTTTTACTTCAACACGGAGGGTTTACCAGCTTTAGCTAAAGCGAAATCCAAGGCTTCATCAAGTAGCGCTGCCATTTTGATCTTGCATTGAGGAGCATGCGCTGCGCTCGCGTAGAGTTTCACAGAGCACTTCGCTCCCTCAGTTATGCAAAAGAAAAGTGTTCTGGAGTCGAGAATGTTCTTAAACAATGTGATCACCGTCAGAGGGTCTAAACATTTTTTTCTTAGTACTTATATTGAGATAAATTAATTCCTGTTTTTCAGATGGGAGGACGGGTCCTGGACCATCATCAGAGGAAGAAGGTTGGTACTCAATATAACATTTTGGGCATCGACTGGGTATAAACAAACTAAAGGACGATGATTATGTTGCTTTTCCTGAGCTTCGATCTCAAAAAACGTTTTTACGTCCCCAAAAGATAACATCCGGGAACAAATATCCGTGGACTTTTTCGCGTCAAAAATGTTACTCTTCATAAAATTCAAACGTAAGGAATGATGGACCTTAACCTATCACTACTTTCGAAGAAAAATGTCATTTTCAAGACGGAGTTCCATCGATTCTTGGATGCCCGTTTTTAACAAAGTTTATTAACGTTTGTGTCCTATGTTTCGGCTTATTTTCAGCTATTCCTAAACCAGTTGGTTTGTATCCACTAAACAAAGCTTTTGGAGCCAAAGATGCCGGACCTAACAAGGAAAATGGAGTCCTTAGCAACGTACAACTCACAGCTGGCCCTGATGGTAAGGGATTCATTGTGTCATGCTAAATATCCATCCACATTAAGGGATGAAGGTTCTTTCCCACAAAAAGCCGGTACCGTCTATCCTGAGAAATTCTTCACTAGGTTTTTCTCTCAATCATTGCAGTGAAGATCCTTAGCGACACGTTCGTCCTGTTAACCGCAAATCGCAAACTGTAATTGTGGTTGGGCGTTTGTCGTCACAGGTGAAGACGATTTCGGCCATTCACCAAGACGTTCCTGCTTTCGCCCAATTGAGATTCTCCATGTCTGATTGTGTGGTGGTGGGGGAGTGGGTTTTTTTTAACATTCACTTTCACATTTCACATTAATAACTCGTGAAGATTTCACTTGTAGTGGAGTAACTATTTAAGGAGCATAGACAAGCAAGCTACTGTAACATGTAAAGATCTGTGTGCAAATTTCATGCATTTTTGTGTCAATGCACACTCACAGGAGCGCAGTGTGTATCAATCTGAGTCAATGAGAATGCAAAAAGCTGATTACCGGGTTATGTTGATAACTTGCGTTCTTCTTTTTTCAACAGACAATGAAGATGGAGCCTACGAATTCAAAGGCACAGCGGATTCGTTTGTGGAGATTCCCAATGATGGCAAAATGGACATAAAGAACTCCATGACAATTCTGGCAAATGTATACCCGACAGGGAGTGGGGGCCCCATAGTGAACTACAAAACAGATGGTTGGGGAGTCCACTTGTGGCAGTTTGAATCCACAGAGCTTTTTGTGCGATTTGTGCACCGCAATGGAATTTTCCACAAGCCACTAGCGTCAAGAGTCTTACAGGTTTGTTTTTGCTTGACCACTTGTCTCTTACAACAGAGTGTTTTTTGGTGAGAACTGATCCTAAATTGAAGAAGCGTTATTTAATCTCACATTGTTGTGCTCAGAAAACTTGTATTTATTATTTATCTTGGAATCCTTAACACTGTTTTTACCATCATGGGCGGCATTAGATCGATGACAGGAAGAATTTTACAATGTCATACATTACATTACATTACATTACATTACATTACATTACATTACATTACATTACCTTACATTACATTACATTACATTACATTACATTACATTACATTACATTACATTACAGTACATTACAGTACATTACATTACATTACATTACATTACATTACATTACATTACATTACATTACATCATATCATTTGTTACGCTGGGCAAACTCTGGTTGGCGAATGCTTGTTGGCGTGTGTGAGTGTCCGGTACAAACAGTTTGTAAGCGTGTTGACCTGATTAGTGCCATTAATTCTGTGCTATTGACACCGCTTACACGGTTATGCTTTCTGCTTTGAGGAGTCATCACAAATCTTCCCCATTAAATAATAAGTTAAATCTTTTTAAATTTACCAGCTGAATGAGTGGAACCAGGTTGGCGCAACATATGACAACACGACTGGCGTGGCACAATTGTGGCACAATGGTAAGATGGTGAAGAGTCGGAACATTGGTCAGATCAAACTGGCCACTCAGTATCCAATCAGAATTGGTGCTAGAGATGGAGACGACAGAAGGTTTTCTGGAAAGATCTCTTGTTTACAGATTTATGACAAGGCTTTGGATGAGCAACAACTTGGAAACCTTAAAAGCTGTCCTGTCAAAGGTAATAATGCCTTTTATGTGTGAGCTGTATCCTTGCGGCGTTTAGAAGTAACCTTGCCATCATGTCATTTTATTTCTTTCTGAATTGATTAACTTCTTTTGCTCTCTTCCCTTTACTGTCAAGAGCAGTTACAATTTAATGCATTTACCCAGTTACAACAGTCTCTTTCATTCGTAACACTTGTTTACTAACATATATATTAGGGGACAATTCCAAGAAACCCTATAACTACTTAGCTGGAATTCGATGGAAATAAATCCCCACCACTCTTTACGATATATATAGAAAACACATTATCTCAGAAAAAATTCAAGCCATTTTTTTTTTGACAGCAAAAGCTTTACAGGATGACGACCTTGACTCTGGATTCGGATCAGGTTCAGGAGACTGGGACGACCAGGACTCGGATTGTAAGTTGTCTGTGTGTCGTAGTATTAATAACAAATAACGAAACGTATCCAAAGCGACAAGAATCAACTAGAACGTAGTCACAACCACAAGTCTGCCTGTTGGCAGTTTATCTCATGGATTTTTTTCTGAAAGTGCATCCTAAAATGGGAGACGATGCTGTTTTTTCGCCATGGTGTGTGCATTGGCTACAAGCGTTTAGTTCGTGCATAGTTACTCGAGGGACTGGTTACAAAGCTTGCAAGTTTCAAAGGCCATAACAAAGGTGCTACAATTTATGTTGAAAGTACTACGACCGTGTACAATCTTTTGTTATACGTTCGCACACTATGGCTGAATAACTTAACAGAAACATTTTTATTGGTTAGTTGCTCATGCAAAATTCAAAACCAATTGTTGTTTGTGCACGGTCAAGGCAAAAAAACGGTAACAAAAACATAAAACAAAGGACTTTGCTGAGCTTCATAACCAGATTCTTTTATTAACTATGGTTTCTGCGGCCGAAAAAAGTATGTTTTAACTCATATTTCTCAAATTTTTCTAAACCAGCTTGAGAGTGTTGACTTTCTCCATTTTTTATAGCAAGTGCCGTGGCCTTTTCTCACAATGCTGGTAAATACGACAAAGACGAAGAAGCGGATGACGAAATTCAAGGTGAGGAATATGTTACTTTTATGGTTGACTTTCTTTCAAGAAAACGACACTGAAAAGATTATTCAGATGGAAAAAGGAATTGCGCGATAAAAGCTGGGAGAGGGTGCCACTAGAAAATGGTCTCTTTGTTCTACGATCTCTGTCTTGAGTTTGGTAAAAAATAGAATATCAGAAAGAAGAATCTGAATAAGATCCTAGCACAAGCTTATCAGCTTCTGTTTGTGTAATTGACTGTTTTTAAAAGGCTTTACCTATCATTTAAAAGCACATTTCACCACACAAACAGAGGGTGGTGAGCCTGTGATACTAGTAGTTTAAGCCGGGTAAAATTTAGGAATTCATTGTTTACAGTAGGGATTTATTGCTTGTACTCGGCCTTCTGTCCAAAAGATTGCTTTACTGTAAAATGCAGAATTTTTGTCAAACTATGATTTTTTTTTTACATTTCTACAGGTTCGGAATCCACATCAGGTGAGACTGATGTTATTTAAAATTATAAAGGACTCAGATTTATGCGTCTTTAAGATGTTCAACAAATTAGAACTGATGTAAACGTCAATTGCAGGAAACAAGTGCGAGCCACAGCCGTGTGAGAATGGGGCGAGGTGCATCCGGGACAGTAAGAGGCTGGATGGATACCGCTGTAAATGTACATCTGATTTCACGGGAAGAAATTGCCAAGGTAATAAATATGGCCTCATGAAAAGAGAATTTCCCCATGGTTGATTTATCAATTATTGGTGAACTAGACAATGGTGATAAGATGATGAAAACCCTAAGGTTATGACATTTTATTTCTAAAGTATCAACAGTAGACTCCTTCGATCTCTATCGCAAGGGAAGCTAAAATTGTTCCAGATAACGGGGACTGGAGATAGCTGATAGTAAATAAGTGAGCAAAATCAGTCAGGGGAAACGAGTCTCAGCCCGAAACAGCGAGGTTTTCAAAATGGCTGTAGGTCGAGGTAGCGGGGTCTTCTGTAGCTACGCTATTCAGCACTTATTCCCCAAAATCCACAAAACACAAATTTATAGCACAGTGTTGGCTATGACTTCATGTACAACAAGATTGGGTGAAATAATCTTGTAATTGACAATAATTCCACTCACTTTTGTTGGGTATAAGGGGATGAAAAACCGGCTGATATGGTATGCAATTTCCTTATAAGGCAAAAAGCAGGGTCGTTCGCTGATAGCATGCGCGTGGGAACCAAAAAGAAAGCTAGAAATTCGATTATGGAGATTGTGAATTATATAATTTTATTTCGTTTGCAGCTAGTTAGATCGTATGCAAAATTTTGTGCAGTTGTAGCAAACTGAGCCATTGTTGAAGACCTTTCTACAATGAAGTCCTGCCATCTCGAACCTTGTGGGGACCAGGGAAAAGAGATAACGTGCGCTCCTGATAACAAAGCCAGTGTCAAATAACAATTTAAAAAAAAAAACAAAGCTGTAGTATGATACTTTTGTCTAGAAATTAGAACAGGTTTAGAACAAAGCTACCATCGTATTATTTTTTTTAACCGTTCAATTTTTTTATTCTTGGGGTCTTCTTTAGAGAAATTTTAAAAATGATATTGCAAGTTCAAACCATAAGCCGATGTGCACTACCCAAAACCACGGCGATATTTTCCTAGAGAGAACAAAGCCGAGACTTTTTTAACAGATGATAGTATAGACTCATTTTAAAAATACGCGTCTTCAATCTTCTTTCGAGTCATCGTGATAGCGCTACCGGGGGACGCAAATATGGCTCGAGATGTTGGAGATTCAGATATGCAAGGTCTTAAATACTTGGGACCAAGCCTTAAGTTCGAGACAACAGGAAGAAAGTTTGAGAAAAGTAAGGGGTTCGAGATAACGAGACTCCACTGTACATAGAACAATGTTTTTAACATTAAGCGTCAATTTATCTTTTAATTTCTAGTTTCCAAGCCAGACGCTGAGAATCCAATCGTAAAGAAAGCTAAAATTCCCAAACCTGAACTCAAGGCAGGAAGTGAGGACTATCAGAAAAATTCCAGCTCTCTTAATTTAATTGGTAGGTTGCCTTATTCATTCATTCACTCATTCATTCATTCATTCATTCATTCATTCATTCATTCATTCATTCATTCATTCATTCATTCATTCATTCATTCATTCATTCATTCATGCGTCTGTCCGTCCATCCATCCGTCTATTCGTTTATTCGTTCTTTCGTTCGTTTGTTTGTTTCGCTACTAAATCAGCAGGCCTCCATTTCTTTCAGTAAAAAAGGCATCTCACTGTATTTACGTTTTTCACAACGACAGAAAATATTCCAGAAGAAAAGAAGCAAGATGTACTTCTACTTTTCCAAAAAGTCGGCTGTTACAAAGATGACAGTGTGGAACACGATCTACCAGACAAAGCTACAGTGAAAGCCGTTACTCAGGAGGACTGCGTACGATCATGCGCACTAGAGGAGAAAGGCTATTCGTACTTTGGGCTTCAGGACGCTGACACATGTTATTGCGGGCACCGGTATGGAAAATACGGCAAAGCAGACGAAGCTCATTGCAATATGCCATGTAAAGGAAACGACAAGGAGAATTGCGGTGGCAATTCTACAAATATGGTCTACTTCTTTGGTCTAGGTAAATATCATAGAATGTCACAACTTGACTACTGGCACCTTGAGTTATACGTGGCCCATCATAGAACTAGAATATGATGGGCTGCTTCTCTACTTTAATTCGTTTTGCGTATTTATTCAAGAGCTTGTAAAACAAGAACTCACAATTTCAACAATTGAGCGGTGACTTTGAGCCGTTGCCTTGGCTCCCATACCAGGCAATCAAATACGTAAGGGACGTTGAAAAAAAAACTGCATAACTGTCATAAAAGAGTCTGGGAGGAAGACCTTGATGTTGTGGCCTGGTCTGTTAGCATTTATTCAAGGGTGGGTTGGGTGGGGTGAGATGGCTAATGTCACTTGTGCCTTAATATACTATAAAACTCATGACCATTGTCTTTTCTTTACTTCTCAATCTTTCTTTTGTTTTGTTTTATTGCCTTGGCTCCCATACCAGGCAATCAAATACGTAAGGGACGTTGAAAAAAAAACTGCATAACTGTCATAAAAGAGTCTGGGAGGAAGACCTTGATGTTGTGGCCTGGTCTGTTAGCATTTATTCAAGGGTGGGTTGGGTGGGGTGAGATGGCTAATGTCACTTGTGCCTTTATTAATATACTATAAAACTCATGACCATTGTCTTTTCTTTACTTCTCAATCTTTCTTTTGTTTTGTTTTATTTTGTTTTTCGTGCAGTTTAAGGACGGAGCCTTAGTTTCAGAAACTCCTTTTCGTTCATGGACTAATTCAAGTGGGACACGGGTACATAGAGAGTTCATCTTGACCACTTCTTTAAAAAATAATCCACTTGGGATCAAAATTGTCACTACTTTATGGAAAATTTAAAAAATTGATTTTTTTTCTCAGTCTCTATGTGTAAATTGTCACTCCGTTGAGAGGGATCATCCTTCCAATAATTTTCCCCAACTTCACATTTCGCCAGCTCCTGGCCCACTTCTTGTGTCAATTGATGCTGGACTATTGATGTAAAATCGTCTGTTTCTTCAGGTACAAACTATACTGTAAGTACATTAACTGGAGACGTGGAGGGAGCCGACACAGACGCTAGCGTTTACATAACCTTATATGGAGAGAAAGGAGATTCAGGCTTCAGGAAACTGGACACTAAACACTTTACAAGGGGAAAGTAAGTTGATCCTTGAGAGGAAACATGGTCAACAGTATTAATCCAAATAATGACCAGAATGTTACTAAATATATTAGTGAAACATTCTTTCTTTGTGCGTTTTCCTGTGATGAAAAAAACACCTTTGCGTTGTGGAATGCCTTCTACGATATTAAAGATGTGAGAAGCAATGTACTATGAGTTTAAGAATAATGATTTTTTCTGCTCTCAATAGAAATGATACGAACACTTTGGTGTTACCGGATCTTGGCAAACTAAGACAAGTAAGAATACTTCACGACAACTCAGGATCAACACCAAGCTGGTTCCTGGATAAGGTGCGACTTAAATTTCATTGTGATGTTCGCGTATCTTGTTCGCACTTAACGACACTTGTGCGCCGCGACTGGTCCACGTTTCTCCGAAGTCCCGAAAACGCTCCGACCCCGAAAAGCCATTTGTTAAACCATGAACGACTCATTCCATTAAGCTGTTAGTTTTAATGTCGATAAAATAAGAAATTTTACCTTAAGCATGAAGTGTAACTTATTGTGGCTAAAATCGACCCAAAAAGTTTCGGGGCTTTTGAAAAACGCTCTTACGCGTCTATTGCGTTGTTTGATGTTTGATGTTTTTGTTTGTTTGTTTGTTTGTTTGTTTTTGTTTTTCTAATAAAAATGGTTACTGGATACACGAAAAGAATAAGTTTAGACGAGGAGGAATTTGGTGGGCTTGTGCCCAGCGATGACCTTGTTTAGCCTACACTGTATTCGTTTTTAGGCGAACGAGCGAGGGATTACTTCGTGTGTGCGCCATCTTGGGTTATAAAAGCCTTCAAGGGTGGTTTATCTATCACCGTGTCTCTTATTCCCTTGGTGACTGTTGTTACTTCCGTCAACTCTCCTCTGTTCTCCTCATTCAATATGGCGGTTGAAAAACGGAGAAGTAGCGCTTGGTCGCCAGACAAACGGCGTATAAAGTTCAAAAGAGCTGCTGGGTCTCCTGCTTTACTGTGGGATAATAGCACAACAGTAAATTTAGTCTATGGGCCAGTACCCCAAAATTTTGAATTTCTTACCACTCTTAGGGACAAAGGCTGTCATACCTTTTTAGAAACCTTGTTCCGTCTACATTAATTTCATGTATGATAGCCATGCTAACGGTATAGCTTTCTTGTGTAAATCACGTGAAGAAATGACGTCACCAATATCATAGAATATTACTTTTCTTGACTGACTATTGCAATATAAAATGTTTTACTTCGCAAATTGTGAACAGGCTCTGGTTTAAATACGATGAATAAATGCCACAGGTTGTTTCGAGTTCGAGATATCTTTTAAAGACGTTTCTGTTTGGTTGCTATGGCAACGAAGTCTCATTTCCTTTAAAAGAAAGGTTTCTCCATGTTCTTTTTTCGATTTTTGATTTACTTTTTTAATTCTCTCTACATTACTCTCTGCGGCCTTTTGGCAAGAATTTTTCACAGTTCTAGTGGTATTCTAGCCTGTAAGTAACTAAACTTCAGCTTCTTTAGCATTTGAAAGTTAGAATGAAATGACGTCATCGTGAAAAAACTACTTTCGTGCAAGCCATTTTGGAAATTTCTTTGGTCAAATTTCATAACGTGTTAATTAAAGCTTTCAGCTATAAATATGATTTATGAATAGAATATATCCTCAAAATCGTGATTTTCTCTTCATTACCACGGCAACGGTTATACTAGTAGGGGAATCCTTCACTACACTGCAATCTTTCACTACCAGATCTGTTCTGCTTTACTTAAGTCGCGTTTATTACGTTTCTTCCTGGTGTTAATATATGTCTAATCATCATCATCGTCGTCAGTCTCGGCAATAGCCTCCTTCGGCTCCTCATGCCGATTGTCACAGTCTTGCAATCTACACAAATCCGTGCACTGTAAACCATTTGAAAGACAAGTGCAGTTTGGCAGCTGGCAGCGCCTCTTACACTGGCACGATAACAACTCCAACACAGCCATGGGCGCTAGCTCTCCCCTCATCCAGTTAACTATCAGCCTGCCTTCCTCAATACTCCACCCATGGCCAACTGGAGAGGGTATCTGCGGGCAGCTCTGAAGGCTTCGGCGCCATATCGTAGCCTGGTACTTGTCCCAGTCGCAGTGCTTGTGCAGAGTGTCGACGCGTGGTGGTAGCTGGTTGGAGTCGAGGTCTCCTTTCTTGGTGCAGAAGAGACAGTACCGCAGGTCATTTACATCACTGGTTCCCGGTTTTGAGCTGTGCATGAAGCAGGTGAATTCTTGGAGGCGTGTAAACAACTCATCCGATACTTCCCACTCAGTACCAAGCGCTTGGAATAGCTCTATGAATTTCACGTGTCGCTTCGTCAACCTCAATGCAGACAGCTTTCCTTACCCGGAAAAGGCACTTACACTGTCACAACAAGTAATAGCGTATAACCCAGGAAGACATCTGCACAGCTCTGAACCGTGGCGCTGAACAACATGTGTGATGTCGATATACCTTGTTCGGGCCTGTGTTCCGCACTTCATATATACACTCTCGAGGAAATGAGACTCTTGAACGCAAGGCAGAGCACGAACACATCAGTATCGTCGGATGAAATCACGACTGTAGCGCAGCCAATTCTTCCTGCTTGATATGTGTGTAGCAGCAGCCTTGTGTCTGCCTCCTCTTGTGTAGACCTTAGCTCTTCGCACAGTACTGAGCCATCTGACGAGTTTTCATAGCACTCTTCTCCTGCTCTGGCGTACAGCTTCTTACCTGCAAGCTTGACACTGCAACGTTCCTTCCGCAAATTGTTAACGATGAGGTGAATCAGTTGTTGCTTGTTCTCTAGGTTTGACAGAAACCTTCTCCACTGCTGTACTCGATGATCAGGCCGAGTGCTTCTGTATTCATTGCCCATCTCAGCTCCTCCCTTCTCCCTTTCTGCATTCCTTATCGATATCTTCCGGTAGTCATGAAACACAGCATCGATCCTGGCGCTGCTAGCGCCTTCACATAGGACCATGGCCAAAAGTATATCTGCAACTTCTCTAAATGGTCCCTTTTGGACGATTGCCACAAGCCGACTGGGGTGGAAGATTTTCATCTGCCGGAGCATCTTTCTGTAACTCTTTTGCCAATGAAGATTTCGCTGTTTTCGTCAGGCAACCATCAGAAGCGGCCAGATACCAAGGTAGCGGACCCAGTGGATGGGAGAGTACATTTTTCATGCTGAGTTGCCTTGCCTCTGCAATAACAGTCATCTGTGCAAACAGTGCACAGTCGGCCTTAAGTACAATCTCTTTGGCGGTTCCTTTTCGGAGCTCCACTTTCTTGTTCATGTGGCTGAAGGTCTTTAGCTTCTTTAGCTTTGCCTTTGACGTTGTATTGTGAAATTCCACTTTCGGGGGATTAGCCTCCAGCCTTTCCTCGCTAAACTTTCGGTAGGCTCTTTCGCTCAGATCTTTGGCTTGTAGATCACGAGCAACATCCTCAATGGCCACCTTTCCTGTGGACAAACAGATGAGGTTTTGCCCTTGGCTCTGAAACGGGTGTCACCCAGCCCTCCAGTGTTGACAGTAAAGACTGTACATCGGCTTCATCTCTTGCCAATATCAGGCTGCATTTTCATATGAAAGTCTAACTGAATTACAGAAAAATATTCTCGGAACAGTACTTTAGCTTTAGAGGACCAAATAATCCATCTTTTTAGTTGACAAGGATAGCAACAAATCATATGGGCCTAGGTCAATCTCACGGTCCTCGAACACTCGATCGCGATGAATGGATTACTGGCAGAATCAGAATCACTGGCAGTATTCGCTCCATTTCTGCCAACAAAATCCCTTCCAAATGCTCTTGGAATTATTGTATGTAAAGAGTGTTTATCGAGGCCTTTTGCTAATAAGAAATGCAAGAAAAAACCCGAAGAATCGGGCGACAAAACAAGAGAATTACAATACCTGACATGTATGCCGCCAAATTGGTTACCCATAATGTATAGCAAATCATGCAGATCATTTTATTTTTATAAAAATGTGCCAGAAAGCACGTTTTCAAAATAAACACTGCAAAAATATTAATAACCACATCTTCTGTCTGTTTTTCTTGCTTGTTATCGAAGACCTCGAAATTAATCCGTATTTGAGACGTAATTTTTTTTGAGCCTCGTTTTCATGTCGGAGGGTAATTTTTGAGATTTTTAGCTATAAAAATAGACCCTAAAGCTACGCAGTGGAAATGGCTATCATAACTTTTTTTCAACACTTCCGTACATTCTTCAAAATGACACTACTCATGATTTGTCCGTAAAACTGGTAAGAAAATTTGGTCTGGCCCATACAGTAATTATAGTACAAACTTAATACAGTGCAAATGTATTATTAAAACGTTTCCTTTATGTAAATATTCGTTTCTATAGGTAACAGTTACGGACGAAAATGGTCGAAGATACGAGTTTCCTTGCAATGAATGGCTGAGTGAAACACAAGGAGGCGGGAAAACAGAGCGACTCCTAAGACTACAGCACACATAGTGCCTATTGCGTATGCTACTAAGGTAACGACAGGTCACGTGATTCAATGTGACCTTCACAACAGCCAAAACGAAGCATAGTAAAGGCTATGCATTTTGCGTGAAGGCAAAATAACTTTCCATGATACGTTTTGTGGGGAAAAAGTCTGTCCACCTCGTTTGGGTTTCTCGACGCGTAGCTTTATATAGTTAAACGACTCTTAAGTGTTCATCATAAACGTGTCGGTGGCCTTTTAAGGGTTAGCCTTTCAGAATCGATTCAGAACCTTTAGACTTTGATTAAGGCCTGGTAAAACAGACTTTAAGTTGAAAAATTTGCGCCAGACTACCGACGCCGAGCGTCCGTTTGTGTTCCGAGGGGTCATCACAACTGGACCGAATGTTTATCCAGCGGAAATTACCCACGCCACCATTTTATGAGATTTTCCCGCTTTTTCGCCGGATGTTTGTCCAGCGCCGCACGTTATTTCGCCCAATATTTGTCCAGCACAAATTACCCACGCCACCATTTCCAATTAACGTTGTCATGTTAGATCCTCAAGCTTACGCTTACGCGACGAGACCAAAAAGTGGTACAAGATATTGTCCATTGCTGTCTGTAATAATACTCGTGATTTAACAAATCGTTTAGTCATTTGTTTGATAACAGACCGAATTTATAGGCATCAGTCAGTACTACTAAATCATTATTAATTACTCAAAACCAAACCATATCACCTTACAATCTTGGTGCCTGGTCTTAAAGCTTTGATCAATTAATGTTAATTGGAATAGCGGCGTATGTCTTGATTTGTTAGAGGTTCTTTGGAGCAAGCATCTTGCCAAAAAATGAAGGCAACGAAACAAAGTGTACAAGTACTTTTTTGTTGGGGGAGAGGGTAGCTAGAGCAGCTGGAGGATCCCTTTAAAGCGGAAAACAATCTGAGTTTGTGTACGTTCTTTCGCTGGATTTCTGGTTTGTCACTGTTTCACTTTTTTGTAGTCTGGATGCCATTCTAGTCTCTATTCTATACTCGTCTTTCTTTGATCAACTTAAAGTTTGTTCGGCATGACCTTAACCATATTATTTCGGACTTAAATTTAGAGAGCATGATTCACTTCTACGCATCTTCAATTTTGATAAAAGAACAGAAAACGGTTTCAAAAGTAACTTTTGATTTTTTTGACAACTTTTAACGGAATTGAGATGCCCCCAGGTCCAGCGATGAACTTAGCTCTAAATTCAGTTTTGACATGTTTTAGTGTCTGGTATTTCATCGACAACGTCACATCGTACAGCGTTAACTTAACTATAGCCTCACTCATTTATTTGTATGTTACGAGTGCTGTAAGATTTAACTTAACGATGTAAGATTTATTATTTTTACAGGAAAAATCGTGTTCATCTTATAAAAGGTTAAAACGCGACAATTAAAATCAGTTATGTTTGTATAACCATGTAGTCAAAAGAACCTTGATTTTTTGTTTATACAGTGTATTATGAAGGAAAATTGGAGGTAATTTTTCAAACGTAATTTTGTATGCACCCAGATCTTGATGTTACCTTCGGAAACTTAACGTTTTAAGGCAAAAAGTATCAAAAATTCTGATAACTGTATCAATTTATTATGATGTATTAACTTTGTCAATGATTTTTAATATTTTTAAAATAAATTCGACAGTCTTGTGTTTACTAAAATTAACGCAGGCATTTCCAAGAAAGTTTGTCGTCGTCTGTATTTTTGATTGATTGCACTCCGTCTATTTAGGTCCTTGAGTGGCATTTAAGTTTAATTCTTGCTTAATTCCTGCTTCACCGGTTTTCTTTAATCATTTTTTAAATGCCATTATTTCTCTCACTCAGCATCCTTGCTTTCAGTAACATTTCTTTCTTGTTGACTTACAGATTCGTGTATCACGACATGAAGGACGACTGACAAACTACATGCGACCGCTGACGTGAGACAGACCGAAAACACAGGACACCTGTCAATTGACTGACAAAACGTTTTGTTGGTGAAGATCTGTCTCTGATATTTTACATTATGTGGTAATCTTTCCACTTCAAATACAATCGACAAGCCTGATGAACAACTGAAAGAAACAGTATTTACAACGGTGTACGACAAATTGTCAGTAGTTTTAAACGTTATCAGTTAAAATAACATCAGGAACCTTGACAACCATTCTTCCAGTTTTGGCCTTTGTATGACAAACCTTCTATAGTATACCCAGATATGAGGCTTTTCTTGTTACGGCAAATCGAACAGACGCCAGCAGCACGTGAGAGCAGCTTTTCCGGTTGGATGTGGTATTTGCCAAAACTGTTTTGTGCACTTGAAGCACAATAAACACTATAATCATCGAAAGAGGTGTTTTGAAACGCTTTAAACTTAAATACATATATATGTCACTGAAAAGTGCTGTCATTCATAACTACATCTCCTTCGTGAGTGAAGTTATTTGCTATTACTTGCAGCTTTTGTTTTGTCTTGATGACGTATTAGACGGTTACGGACAAAGTTAAACATGTTTCATTGCGTGTTCGTTCAGTAACTTTTTTTAAGATACCGTTAGGCATAAAACAAGAAACATCTGTGACTTAGGTTAAAGAAATTTAACTGAATTCATTAAACCGCTTATAACCTGCCATTAAATTTTAAGACTCGCATCTGGATGGACCATAATTCAGTCTGAATGCGGTTGGTAGCAACAGAATTTAGCTCTCATAACTAGAATTTTATGCCTTTGAAAGTACAGTTAAACCTCCCGTGAGTTGATATCTTCATAAACCACGCCTCAAATGCCGTCCGCTTAACTGAAGAGGTGCCGCGTATAGGAGATTGAAATGTAGTGTTCGTAAGTGACTGACAAAGCCAAAAGGTGTCTAACTATATTTGCTACGAGGTGTGTTCATTTGCGAAGAAAACGAGAAAACTCACAGCGATGGACAGATATCACCGTTATGTGTTCCGTGCTACAAAACGCAGCGATTTAACAATTAAACCTGTTCGTATTTGTTCTCAATTCACAAATCAAATCTTAATGTCGTAATAACAGACTTGAGCATTGCCTCTGATAGTGTCACGTGATAAGACACGTGATAAACAGTGGTTTTTAAGGTAGCGTATTTACCACGAGATAAACTGTGGCTTTTAAGGTAGCGTATATACCGCAGACAGTTTCTTAGTTAGTGATTAGTTATCTAGTAAGGATTGAAACGACATTGTACCACAGTGGTATATTCAACAATGAAACTGTAAATACTGTAATAAAAGAAAGTTTAATTGCGTACTGTCAACTGTTTTCTGGTGAAGAAGACAAAACAAACAATTTGAAAAGAAGAGAAGGGACAGTGGTAATTAATCATATGTCAGTGGAATTATGGACATTGAATCTGCTCTTAGTTAATTTTGCTGTGCTAGCTTTGCATTCCAAATTGTCAGTCATTTACACCAACAGTGTACAGCAAGGAGGGAAAAGGTTGGGCGATGAAACGAAGGCGTCCGAGCAAAAAGGTGTGATGCGGTAGACTGGGATCAAATTAGGTGCTAGATCAAAATTCAAAAATCAAAATTCAAAATCCTGATAATTAACCGGCCGTCGCCATCATGGCGACCGCCGGTTTATAAAATGGACACGGTTTTTGGTGAAAGCAAGTTGGGTAAACATATGAAGAAAGTGCTGTAAAGCTTGTGGTACGGGTACTCAAGAGCGGTACTGTCTTATATAAGACGCATGCGCATGTTAGTCTTCTGAATGTTACCTTCCTATGTTTTTGTCTTTTAATTTACAGTATTTAAGATATGAACGGCGAAGGGTTGTTTAAGTTTGGGGTTTTTTGTACAGTACAGCCCAAAAATAATGCACGCGCAAGAACTTCTTTTTGCGTCCGCAAGCCGAGAACTTCTTGCGGCTACTTCCAGGATGCCTGCGCTTGAATACTGCAAGCCGCAAGAACTTCTTTGCGTTTAGAAGTTAAAACCGCAAGAACTTCTTTGTGGTAAGATATCTGGACCGCAAGTAAGCGCAAGAACTTCTTTGCGCTAACATCTTAAAAACCCGGAACCCGGAGAAGGTAAAAACGAGACCACTTTGTAGCGCACGGCACGTTCCAAATTGGCTGCCTTTGTAACTTGCAATCAGTTGTTTATTTGGTCCCTTGTAAGTTTTTTTCTTCGGTTTAGAATTTTTTATCCGATAAAGAGTTCGCTAGGTATAGAATTTGACACTGGTCGCCTTCTATGTTATTTTTTAACGGCTAGGGAGAAACGAGACTCAAACGAAGCACGCGTATGTTATTGTTTATGTGTCCCGGAGTCCCAGACATGCGGTACGCTTAGCGGCGCGAAAGATTTCGCTCGATTCATTTCACTTAAATGAGGAACAATGGCAAAGCACAGTCCATCAGTCACATTATTAAAGAACCGACATTCACCTGTTCAGTGTTGCTGTACTTCCACCAACATATTAAACTCGGACAAATACTTTTAATTAGTTGCGCTCACACGTGTGAGAAATGAGCATGGTCACTCAGACTGAGAAGGAATAATACCCGAAGTCTTAATTGGAAAAACACATTATGTTTGTAAAAATAGTTCCACTCATTACGCTGAAGTCGATATCACATTTTAAATCTTCGAAGTAAACCAAAAAAGTCTGAAGGAAACTAAAACTCCGCGATCTGAAAGAAATTCGGCACGTCAATTCTAACCTGAGTAAACACAAATCTGCCGTATGCAAATTTGGTATGATTTGCTTGAATGACATTTTGTAACGCAATGCATGAGCAGTTCTCTAAGCCGTCAAGACAGCAAGCCCCGGGCAGCAAGCTGTGTCGAAAGGCGAATGTGTAGTTGAAATCATATGTCTATGCTATTTCTTCGAGTATCCCTTTTTTGCTGGGAAATTGAACTGGTAAAGATGCAGGGATTCTTGACGGGTTCACCCACGAGATGGCATGACCTCCTGCATGTGTAAGTCTTGTCTTGTCTTGCCTGTCAAAGAGAGTTCGCGCAGTTTGCCACAATTATAGCTTTTGGACCTTTTTGTTTCTATTTCTTGGATGGAATAAAAAACTGAATTGAGTCAGTTCTGAGTTGAACCCGTATCACTGTATCTGAGTCACGCTTAAAAAAATTGTTCATGTTTTGTCATGTGCCCGAGATCATGTTTACCGGGTGTTTATCTTGCAGTCGGAAAGCAGGCGGATATTCCATTTCGTGATGTGAATTTTCTTCGATACTTCGGTTGTTCGAACATTTGCTTCCTTGATTTTTTGATTAGCCTTGTGAACTTTCGCTTGACTTGGCGAATTGTCGCGCCAACATGGCGAAAAATCGCTCGAAAGCTCGGTGATATTTCAAAGAGAATAGAGCGCGAGATTCGCTCTCATTACTTTTGCAATACCTCACACTAACACGAGCACTACAAGTTTCTTCGGGCTTTACCTCGGTGTAAGAACCTGTGAAACTCACGGATGACGTAAAACAAAGGAAACAAAAACATTTTAAACAATACCGTACAGCAAAACAAAAGCTAACAAACAAAGAAAATCTTGTCAGGTTCTTACACCGAGGTAAACCCTTTCTTCGGCTGGACCCTCAGTACTTCCTGCGCCTTCTTGCGGTAACATTAGTAACTTCTTGCGGCTTCTTGCGGCTAGATTTTCAACTTCTTGCGTTTCGAATGTTCTTGCGGGTAAACTGCAAAAACCTGGCACTTTCACTTCTTGCGCGGGCTTGCGTGTTCTTGCGGCGCAACGGCGCAAGAACTTCTTGCGCCACTTCTTGCGCGTGCATTATTTTTGGGCTGTACTGTATTTGTCTTGTATAACGCATGCGCAATTGAGTAAAGCAGCTAATAGGATTGAATGCGAAATTGGCTGTGTTTTCTGATCTAGTTAGTGGTTATGGTTTTACTCAGCTTTATAGTTATCCTGAGTAAACATTACCTATTTTTGTATTAATATATTATATTGTAAAGTTTAACTTTTTTTCCTTTTTCTATTTGGTAATAAAAGCTTATTGGGATTGACATTTTGAGGGGTGTAAAAATGTGAGAGTCAGAAGGATTTGTGAATGTCAGGAGCATATCACGCTTCTGTGAATGTGATCTACTTTGAAAGTTGCGTTTTGTATAGGAGCGGCGTAATATTGTGCTGCGTGAGAGGCAGTTTCCCTTGGCGTTTTATGGGGGGGGGGGGGTGGTTTGCGAAGTGGATTGTAAGGTTTCTGATTGGCTAACTTGTATTTCGCAGCGGACAAAAAGGACAGTTGCGTTTTGCCGGCGTGGGCTAGGAAGAGAAGGAATTGGTACTAGTATGATGATGCAATATTAGTTGATTGCACCATCAGTACATGATAGTTCTTGTGAACGGAGAGAAATGAGTGTTTATTTGAGGCGAGAAGTTGATACAAAGGAATCGTCATTAATAAGGAGATTAATTAATAAGGCAGGTGTTACGAGTCTTTTTGCATTGAAAGAACGAAAATATCTAAATATTATCGACGGATTTGTGTGGTTTGCGTGTGGTGTTCGCTATAGGCTACGAGCAGTCTCACTTTCCGTTCAGAGATAGATAGTGAAGGAAAAGAAAAACAGGCGAGTGAGCGCGAAATCGATTGCGGCTCGACAGGCGCGTTAGCTTTCAAAGACGTGGGCGACTTTCGTCCCCGCTCGCTTGTTTACTTTTGCAAGGGGATTACCGGGTTAGCAAACCGGATTTAAACATCACCTCATGAGATATGCCTTGACGTGCCCCATACTCTGACGATCTGCTCGAGCTCGTGTTTATCAAGCGTTCTATTTTGATTCTACTGCTATGTTCACTGTTTATAGTTAAAGTCCAGGCACAACAGTAAATACTTCGTCGTCCTTGTGTGAGCATTCTCAGTTGTGGACGAATTCACATCAACATTCAACGTTTGAGTGATTTTGCGTTTTCCAGCACAAATAAAGCGATAAGAAAGATAAGCTGAGTCATCAGAGGTTAAACATTACGTCATCCAGTACCGCTATAGTCAAAATATTGTGTCACACAATCACACTTTTCGTCACGCCGGTTCGTAAAAAAAGAGGATCGTGCTAACATTTGTGAAACCTAGGGGTGGGGAGGGTCAGAATGGCCGGTTAAAATGCCCAATGGGCTTTCTTGTCTATTAATAGTTCCCGAAAACACCAACTTTTGGTTATCTTTTCTTTGTCTTATCCGCCTTAATCGATGCTAAGAAACTGTCTAAGAACTGTCTAAAAACGAGCAGAGCAAAGTAAAAAGATGGAAAATGGCGTTTCGATGACGCGTATTTATAATTCGTGCAGCTCGTGCAAGGTTATTGAGGACATGTAATTAAATCAACATCAACATCAACACCGCGCTTCTTCTTCTTTTCCCCCAAAACCTCTCCTATGTTTGTCTATTTCTTTACGTACTACAAATAGAATTGCTCCTCAGTTTAAACGGTTTTCTTTGCGATGTTTTTGTGAGATAAAGGGAGGAGAAATCTTTAAATTTAACTTCACTTTAATTTGTTTACACACAGTAGGCGGCGTTGCGACGAATCATCGCCATGGCGCGTTGCAAGGAGGCAAAGTTTAAAGTTGCAAAACGTCACTATCTCCAATTATTATTCAACTGCATTCAGTAGAGTACAAATAACACCCAAAACGAGTACAAATATCCCACGGTATTTGTACTCCAGAAGACCGGTTTGACAGGTTTTCTACAAATGCCACGTCAGGCTTTAGGCTTACAAGGTGAACGGTGAAAAAATGGCCGAAACGCTCGGTTTTCCGGAAGAAAACAATGAATGCTTACCAAATTTTGAGGTTTTTAACCAAAACGAGATCCTAGAGACAAGCAATGACCTAGACGACAGTGAAATTTCTTTATTTATTGAAGAAAATCGAAACGTATTAAAAGACAACAGAAAAGACAAAAACTGACCTCAAGTCCGTTAAAGAAAGAAGGGCCATTGAAGAAATTCCCACCGAGGAACTTAACAATCTTTTATGTCATTTGTTTGTCAAAGTCAGGAAACGGAACTCATCTTTTCTCAGGAGCTGTCTTCAACAAATGCACAATTGTTGTCAGTCAGTAATCTCCACCGAAACGACCCGTGGTTAGTGATTCGAAAGAAGATGACCGAGCTTAAAGTGCTGTTTAACTTTGTTTGACTTGACTTTCGAGTTCTGTTTGTTCTGTCGAGTTCTTTCTTTTCGTAGTTTTACTCGGTGACCAAGAACATTGTTGTTCATCTAACTGTAAACCCGAAAATAATTCAGTTTTGCCTTGTTCCATCTTTGTTTTCCTTGCAAGTTTGAAATAAAATCACGACGCTTCGCTCGATTGACTTCGATTGACAGGTTTGACAAGTTTTCGTTTTTGACCAATCAACAACAACCTCACGTTAAGCGCGCGAAACCTGACCCGCTGGCGCGCTCACTCGCTGCTCAGAAGTCACGCTAGTTTGTCACGCAACTCAGACAGTTTATAAACCACTTTTCCATTTTGTAGCTAAGTTGAATAATAAATCCCTTATTAGACGGTTTAGTGTGTAGTACCGTGGGACATTTTTACTCGTCTCTTGTATTTTGACTCGCCCTACGGGCTCGCCAAAATACGGCGCGACTCGTAAAAATATCCCACGATACTACACACTATACCTTCTAATAAGATATATATATCTCCAGCTAATTTTTTATTATGATATGTAAAATTCATCGGCCTTTAATATATGTAAAATTTAAGGTGGAGTAATTTGAAGCTTTTGTAAAAGAGACGAGGAAAGTCTACCATGTCAAGTTTTTCGGCAAGAGCAAGCAGTCGACACCCTCAAACTGAGCTTATTTTTCGGCAACTTACTGTGAAAAAGATTGACTAAAATGCACGCAGACATAAGAATTTTAAGCTGTGAACCAGGACTGTGAAATAACATTTTAATCATAGTGCACGGCTCGCTGAAAAATAAATAAAGAAAATGAGATTTCCCGTTTGTTGAAAGGTAAATTTTGCCGAACACCAAACGCACCGGAAGCGCTAAAAGAGCGCTCGTGCCAGTCGTTCTCCGCATCACAATCGTTTGAAGAGCGGACTGCTCGTTTCATCGCCCAACCTTTTCACGCCCTGGTGTACAGTGTACAGCTGGAGGGGTGTCCAGTGCACTTATCGTTTGAACAAGAGTTTTGGATAGAGATAGCACTAGGGTACTAATCCAGGTAACATATTACACGATACATCTTCTAGTAGCACCCTCACTGTTTGCTCAATACCTTGTTGCGTAGGGTTAAGTTACGGGAAGAGTCCGTGAGGGCTGAGACAATGGGCATGCAACGAGAATATAAGTTGAGCTAGTCGTCCGCCACCAGAGGAGTTGCATGGGTGGGACGCGAAAGTGACTGTCGTTCCGGAGTCTCGTTGAAGTGCTCACGCTCTAGGCGGGGCAAACAAATTTACGCTCAGGGAGCGCAAAGCATCACTACTACTGCAAACATGCGCGATCACGGGGGAATGCGAAGAGATTACTCATAATTCTGATGTGAGCTTATTGATTAAGTGAAAATAGTGGAATATTTCGGAACAAAAATTCCATTAAGACGGCGGACGACTTTACAGACTCCCGCACCCCTGTAAAGTAATTAAATAAATGAATAAATAAATAAATTTAATTAGGTAAGTAATTAATACGTAGGCAAAGCATAAAAGACAGGGTGGGCACGTGTGGAGAGATTTGTTCCACCTGTAGCTTTACGCAAGGGAAACAACTAGTTGGGGAAACCTGTTCCGAGTTTGTATCCTGGGGGGGGTGAGGGGCAAGTCCTTGAGCGTGCCCATGAGGGGAAGACTCAGAAACATACCATATGTGTTTCTGGGCAGACCATATTTGCTCTGCTATTGATTGGCTTTTCATTTGGTTACAGCGTCTTATTCACGTAACGGAACACACAGAAGAGCAAGTATGATTTCCCGTCAATCAAAATCAGTATAAATCGAAAGGGGAAAGTTGCGACTAGACTTTTCTACGAAAATGGGTACTCGAAAGTTCCTGTCTTCAGAACCTGTTCCTGGTACTAGTCCCGAGAAAAATTTCCCTTGTTTGTGCTCAGGTGTAAAGAAGAGAAGGAGGATGTTGAAAATTACACAAGAGATCAGGGGTGAGTTGCATAAAACTTAACGTCCGGCGTAACTTCTAACGTCAGACGTTAAAATAGTGACTGGCTGGAGTGAACGTCTAACGTTAGAAGTTACTCCGGACGTTAAGTTTTATGCAACTCGCCGCAGGAGAGGGCGCATCAAACTATTAAGGTTGACATATTACAGTGGGTTGTGTTGTTGTTTTGGGTCGATTTTTGACGATTATCTTCAAGAAGTTGAAGAGCTGCGACTTCTATCCTTTCAATTTGGACGTGAAATAACCAATATATTTGTCGTTCACTACATTTATGATCTTTTCTATTTCAACGCCATTTCTATCAAAGGCATAACCTCTTTTGTTTGAGTAAATGTAAGATTTGAATTGCACTCATCAAATGGCGTACCACACATAAATACTAAGTTTGTATTTATTGGTTTGAGAAAGAAAAACATTTGCCCTGGGCAGACTGTAGTGGTTCTCAGCTTGAGCTAGCCCCGGAGGTAGTATTGGAGGTTACATTTGCGCAGACTCTTTGCTCGCCACCTACAACCTAGGTTTTCATAACGAATATGGCTCTTTCTTTTGATAAAACAATAGAGCGCCTATAGGCAGGAGTGACGCGCACTGATAAGCAAAAAGCTACATGCACTCAATTGAAAAACCGTTGGCGGGTAACAAGCATGAATCGTTGACGATGACCCCAATGGTGCTCTGGGAAGCGTGAAAACTTGCCTCTATTCTTAGACACGTACACATTTATTTATAATAACACGGCATGCCTTAATTTATTTTTTAAATTATCCGGCTTGGAAAGAAATATTTTGAATCTTGAAAAACCCAATAACAAACTTATCCCTGTCATCTTCCCAGATTTCCATTGTGTTGCATTGTCCATCTTTTATACTTTTCACCAAACGGGTGTATATTTTTTGGTAAATCCACAACCCTTGAGGCCAGCTTAGCCTGAGATCCGTTGATAAGTGGAGACCGTATTAGACCGGACAAACAAAGCCAATAGTTTACAATCACATCACGTTCTGTCTATCCCATTTCTACTGCTCTAAACTTTTGGAGGCGCCAGTAGATTGTCATCCCAGGTCGGATAGAATCATCGAAAACACCTAAACTGTGACCAACAACCTGTTTCTTAAAATTTCCGAAGACGTTTTAGGCCCTAAAAACTATTCAGATGTACAATAGTTTATTCGGACCCGAAACGTCCTCGAGATTTTTGAGAAACAGACCCTTGCAAGTTCCTTAGGAAATTCAAAGTTTATCTAAGTATGTTTCCTTCTTGTAATCATGTCCATCTCTTTGGCGTGTCTGCTTACCACTTGAGTTTTTCAATAAGCCGTTCTTTTTCTTTGCTTTTACAGTTAATCCGGTAAGATCCCCAGCCACTTTGATTAGAATTTTCGTTTTCGTTTTTTTCGGCTTTTTTAACTTTTTCTTTGGCTGGGGAGGTAGAAATGGACCATACCACGGCACGGGCGCAGCGGGAACAGCTGGAGGCCAGGTTGCAGGATATGACGTCAGTGGTATGCACTTGCCAACTCCAAAGTGGTCGCTGCAAAGCATCTTGTCGCAGCATTCCCAATTATTATGACACATGCCGTTTTCCTCCACGCACCAGCGAAGAAACTGAGATAGAAAAAACGTGATAGTGTTGAAACGGTCATTTGACACATTATGCTGTCAGACAAGTTGCCAGTACCAAGAAATGTGACGATTCTAGGTACTAGATTATGTCTTTGGAAGAGGGATAGTGCATCTTGTCCACTCCCCAACCTCGTCCCCAGGGTCTTCTCGCTTTTCAATATGGCGGCGGCTCGGAAAAAGACGTCTTCTCCCGGGTTGTGCCTAAATAATACCGTCCAGAAGGACAGCCGAGGAGTACTAGGAACGACTTTCCGATTCGGCCGGCTTTCGGAAAATTCTCGGCAAATATCCAATATGGCGGACTGAGCATTCAAAGCAGGCATTAAAGAGGCCGAGAAACAAGGTTTTTACTGTACACTTCACCACATTCATGTACAGTGCTTGTTTACACATGAAATTGGCGTCGAACTGTTCAACGTCTTCGAAAAAAACTTCTGTTAGCCGACGCTAAATTAGCTCAAGTACTCCAAATTAAGAAACTGAAACGGTAAGCTTGTGAGGGTCTTGTAAGAATTGAAATCTTTATTTAAAAACCGTGCTTTTGCGATTGAGACATTGTCTTAGAAATAATGGATCCTTTGTCACAAGTCTATTCCGTTTTATGGGTAACTAGGTTGTCTTGTCAGCTGTCTTGTCCCTCTAGTCGGTATTACCCTAAGAAGTAATACCGCCCAGGGGGACATACAGACTTAGGGCTATTCCATTTAATATCCACACCCCCCCCGATGGAAGAGATTTTCTGAGGGGCCCTTGATCATCATTTCTGAGGGGGTCGCTGCGTCGGCGCCTTTGATCTTTTAAATATTTCCGAGGGGGTTTGGAAAAAAATTGGCTTTTTTCTGAGGGGAAAAGAGAATTTAGGCAATTTCTGAAGGGGTGCACGTGTCGGCACTTTTGATCTTTGATTTCTTAGGGGTAGATTTTGACTGACCTCTTCCTTGGGGGGGGGGGGGTGGATATAAAATGGAATGGCCCTGAAACGGTTTAACGGCTAAAGTTCACAAAAGGACAAGACTACGAAGCATGAGAATATCATTCTACAACATGCAAGCTGAATCACCACGTGTCCATCTAGGCGGTACTCCAGTACTATTTACTTAGGTGATGTGGTTCAAAGGGACAAGACCAATATCTTTGATAATATTAATGAAATGTAAGCTGTGAATGCTCGTGAACACACAGTATGGCCTTTCACAGATGGTACAATCTTTTTAGGTAATACCAGTCAAAGGGACAAGGACTACTAAGTCTGAAAATATTTATGTTAAGCTATCAGAGTTATAGTAGAAACCTGTAAACAGCATAATCTGAAAGAAACTGTGTAATAGAAATCCAGGTGGAAAGTAAATGAAAGATGAATATACATATACACAGCTTGCACCCCCCCCCCCACTCCCCCCCCCCTCCAAAGGTGAAGGCAAGAGCACCCACAGGCAGCCCAAGCTAAGGTTGAGAGCTGCACATAAATTAGACTGTTTTTTTCCACGCTATTGCAGCTCGCAATGATTCATGTGTGCACTTCAAATAAAAACGCATACCAGGAAAGGCGAGTTTCGTATTTTAGAGGGATTTTCGACGGCTTAAAATAGGATCTGGAACCCATGAGAAAGAATAGAGGTATGCGCAAGACCCAAGAATACACCTTTGCAGTTGTAGGGCGATTCGTTTATTGTGATGGAATTTATCGAACCTCAAGTGAGGTGCAGTGTGAAATTGTTTCCTGCCTTTAATTAATTCTAAACGTTCAGTAACTGATGAAAAATATAAACCTCAATTTCTCGCCCAAAAAGCTGCAAACCAGCCGAGGAAGCCCTCAAATAATGACCAATACAACAATGAAATAAGGCAAATCTTTTTTATTTCGACTTCTTTCTGATTTGTGGCAATTTGAGACGTTTCGTATCATTTCCATACAATCTCTAAAATGCTGCCGATGTCATTATTATGCATAGTGTGCTGATCTCATTATTATGCATAGCGTGGAAAAAACAGTCTATGCACAGCTCTCAACCTTAGCTTGGGCTGCCTGTGGAGCACCAAGTTTAAAAATATTTACGATAAGTCAAGTTTTCCGAGTTACCATTATACCTTATCAGCAAGGCCTGCAATGGTTTGAAAAAAATATTCAAAGTATGATGTATAAGAAGCTCATATGTATGTATGTCCCCCTGGGCGGTATTACTTCTTAGGGTAATACCGACTAGAGGGACAAGACAACCTTGTTACATATAAAACGGAACAGACTTGTGACAAAGGATCCATTATTTCTAAGACAATGTCTAAATCGCAAAAGCACGGTTTTTAAATAAAGATTTCAATTCTTACAAGACCCTCACAAGCTTACCGTTTCAGTTTAATTTCTTAATTTGGAGTACTTGAGCTAATTTAGCGTCGGCTAACAGAAGTTTTTTTCGAAGACATTGAACAGTTCGACGCCAATTTCATGTGTAAACAAGCACTGTACATGAATGTGGTGAAGTGTACAGTAAAAACCTTGTTTCTCGGCCTCTTTAATGCCTGCTTTGAATGCTCAGTCCGCCATATTGGATATTTGCCGAGAATTTTCCGAAAGCCGGCCGAATCGGAAAGTCGTTCCTAGTACTCCTCGGCTGTCCTTCTGGACGGTATTATTTAGGCACAACCCTTCTCCCGAGCCGCCGCCATATTGAAACGCGAGAAGACCCTGGGGACGAAGTTGGTCCACTCCCAAGCGATTTCGTATCCAGAAGAGGAGCAACTCTGAAATCAAGAGTGTTTGGGTTTTTAGGCCGATTTATTTTACTCATCAAAAACGCTGCTCACCCATTATCAAGCATGCAGGTTCTTACCTGTGATTGGCTGCAAACTTCAACAATGAGCATAAAGAGAGAGAAACTTACTAAGAAAGCTCTGGCCGCCATTCTGAAATACACAAAACACTGATATTGGGGAATCATTTAAGTGATTTTTACTTGACACATAAAGTCAATCAAAAGCAGATAAATATGCAATTGACCTTTCTAACAAAAAGAAAAATATTTTGTATTAAGATTAATGCCTTTGTTTTCGGAAGGATAGAAATGCCGTTTGGGGTATGAAGAAAGACCGGGCTAGGATTTTTGGAAAGCTCAAATAAACAAACTCGTCAATTCGCAAACGCCGGATAGAGTAGGAGACTTAAATACTATAATCTGACATGCCAAGGGGGGACTTAATAAAGCTTCTATGGTATGTAAAAACCAAACAAACAAACCGAAAAATAGTTAAACTTGAACTACGGAAAATAACAATTCACTGAAGTGATCCACGCGGTGACGAATCGGTTTTTGAAAGAAAATTGTACATAAAGCCTGATAAACTTATCAAGCGGCAAAAAATCAAGGCTTCTTTTTATTTTACGGTCTTAATTGGCAACTGCATTATTGAGTCCATCACTGCGAGGATAAATTCATTTATTTGAAGCTTTAGTGTAGATTACACAATCTATTTCCCTGTGATGGGATAGACTAAGCAAGCCGCTGGTACATTTTGTTCATTGCTATTTGAAAAGTTGTAAGGCGAAGTGTCGGTTGCTCATTTACACAACATAAATTCTCTTACAGTACTAAACAGCACAGAAAAATTGACTTATAAAGAAAGAAAAAATGTATGTTAAGAAGCATATGTAGCGAATTTTCTTGATAATTGTAGAGTTTTATCACTGAAGCAAACAAAATATTTTTGGCCTATGTAATGACAATTA
The DNA here is from genome assembly GCA_964017195.1 of Siderastrea radians. Taxonomy (NCBI): domain Eukaryota; kingdom Metazoa; phylum Cnidaria; class Anthozoa; order Scleractinia; family Rhizangiidae; genus Siderastrea; species Siderastrea radians. The sequence goes on along the minus strand of OZ024887.1, from coordinate 15,270,195 downwards.
TAAGAGGACATGGATTCCTACCTCAATGAATTGAGTGGCCAGAAGCAATGACTTAAAACCAAGTTTTTAAAGATCTCGGTAAGCTACTCTGTCGTTGTGATTTCTGGTAACAAATTCAACTCTGACCCTTACTTGCCTATTTTTTCACTTTCGATCTTGTACCCGTTAGAACGTCAGGTCTCAGTTGAATTAATGATCAGAGCAAGTCCGTCCGGTTTACTCTCCATTCGTTCATTGAAATATTGTAAGGGCAAGTACTTATCCATCCATGTTTGAGGGAATATTTAAAGTGCAGAAGAAAAAAAAAAAGAATTTATGTGACATTTTGGTTTCAAAAGAATTGCAGGCAACTAGATCTTCATTTCTATCACTGGGATTACTGGACGTATATACATTAATCTCTTATCCGATTGGATTATACACGCGTTGTTACTTCAAAGGAGTTTTCCACTTTTTCATATTACTTTTCAAACAAAAAATATTATTCATGTACACAACACTAGATCATTTTCATGTAACTTTCAATCTGACAAATTATGGAAGATTCTCATTAAAATATAGAGGTGTTGTATTCAGTGGAACAGTACATAAAAAATCGAGAGAGCCCGGTCCATCTCATATAAGTAAGCCCATATTACTGGTGTTTCATGAAACCAGGCCCAGGAAACTAAGATTAAAACTGGATTTTTTAACTTAGAAGCATAAATTAGTTATTAGATGTACTAGCATACACCTGAAATTCCATCCAGAAAGCTTAGATCCATAGTCTTCCGGGAAGCCCTTCCAAGTTCTGGCTATCGAGATCAGTCAGTAGAGATGACAAAAAAAATGTCCTATTAAACACAATTGTACTTTGAGTGTACGAAACCCTACGCTGTACAGACCGCAGATACCTTGTAACAGGCAATTTAGGCAACATCACATTTTCAGTGCTTCTTTCATTTTATTCTGTTTTTTTCTTTTTTAATTTAATTTAATTGTTTTTTTGGAATTGCGAAATTTTGCCTGCTGTCGGGAAAGGTCACTTAAATTTTAGAGTGTCAAGACATGCTGCCCTCGAAAATCACAAAATCAAGAGTTCGGAAAACATATGGGAATTTCCTGTACTTAAATCATAACGTTGTCTAATTCCTTGGCCTCTATATTTCGTCGCGGTCGAACCGTTTCGGAGCTCAGAGGCTAGAAGAAAAGCTATCCCTATTGTTCCACCGTTCAATCCGTGTTTCGCAGCCCAACAGTGGCAAAAGTTTTGCGGTGGCAGTGACGTGGTTTCTGACTCAGATGTCATCGATTAAAATCTGGCATGCTCTTTGCTTTGAGGGAAAGATCTCAGGGATATACCCACCACGATTCCCCAAACTAGCTAAGGAACAATATTAAAATTAAAACAAACGTTAAGTCCATTCATTGGCCTCCATGCGCCTATCGTAGGCCTCATTTGCCTTCAGAGTGATTCAGGTGACTTAACCCGACTTCACCTACTTTCATAATCCTTCATATACATTTATTTCCCTTCATTTGCATTCATCTTCCGTCATTTCCTTTCATCTGTCTTCATCCACTATCACCCGCCTTCATTTGTTCTCATCTGCCCTAATTTTCGTTCATCTGCTTTCATCTGCCATCATCTGCCTTCATCTTCCTTCATTGCCCTTCATCTTTTCCCATCTACCCTCACCTGCCTTCACCTGCTCTCATCTCCCTCCATCGACCCTCACCTGTCTTCATCTGCCCTCATTTCCTTTCAACTGCTTCCATATGCCTTTATTTTCCTTCATCTGCCTTCATTTTCCTCATCTAGTTTCATTTCCCTTCAACTGCTTCCATCTTCCTACATTTGCCTTCATCTTCCTTCATCTGTCTTCATTCTCCATCTGCCCTCACTTGTCGTCATCTGCTTTCATCTCCCTTCATTTCCCTTCATTTCTCTTCAGCTGCCCTCCTTTGCTTTCATCTGCTTTCATCTGCAATCATCTGCCTTCATCTTCCTTCATTTACCTTCATCTTCCCCATCTACCCTCATCTACCTTCACCTGCTCTCATCTGCCTTCATCTACCCTCATCTGCCTTCAACTGCCCTCATTTTTCTTCATCTGAATTCATCTCCGTTCATTTCCCTTCATTTCTCTTCATCTGCTTTCATCTTCTATCATCTGCCTTCATCTTCCTTCATTTCCCTTTATATCTTCCCACCTACCCTCATCTGCCTTCACCTGATCTCATCTGCCTTCACCTTCACCTTCATTTGAATTCATCTGCTTTCATTTCCCTTCATCATCCCTCATTTGCCTTCATCTGCTTTCATCTCTTCATCTGTATTCATCTGCCTTAACTGGACTTAATTTGCCTTCACATGCCTTCATCTGAATTCATCTGCCTTTATCTACCCTCATCTGCCCTTACCTGTTTTCATCTGCCTTTATATGGCTTCGTCTACCGTAATTTGCCTTCGCATGCCTTCATCTGAATTCATCTGCCTTCATGTGACCCCATTTGCCTTCATCTGCCTTCATCTACGTTCATCTTCCTTCATTTGCCTTCATTTCGCTTCATCTTTCATCATTTCCCTTCATCTGCTTCCATCTGCCTTCATTTGCCTTTATCTGATGTCATCTCCATTCATCTGCTTTCATTTCCTTCATTTCCCTCCATCTGCCTTCATCTAGCTTCAATTCATATATCTTACTAGATGTTTCGGTGTGAAGTATCGCCGTATATTTTTACGAGTTGTGCTGTATTTTGACGAGCACACAGGGCAAGTCAAAATACAAACAACGAGTAAAAATATGCGGCGATATTTCACACCGAAACATCTAATAAGAGATTCTGATTATCAAACTCAAACGTTTTCCACCTCTTTCAGTAACTTGAAAGAAAACTACAAATGTAACAGGATGAGCGCGCACACGGTACTGTACAGTATCTACCTGTACAATAATCAACTGTACAATATCGTGGGATATTTGTACTCGTTTCGCGCGCTTTTTGTACAATAACTAATACAGCTGGATAATAACTTCATCTACCTTCAACTTCCTTTATTTACCTTCATCTCCGTTCATCTGCCTTAATATGCTTTCATTTGCCTTCATCTGTCTTCATTTGTCTTCATTTGCCTTCATCTAAGTTTTGAAAACGATGCTCCTTGGTTGTGTCTGAAATGGTGTGCAGTGCGTGTTTTTTTGTTGTTCAGTAATTATCTCCAAAGTACGCGATATAAAAATTGAGTATGACGAGTCCCTTTTCCTTTTCTATTCTCTTCCTTTCCTTCTCCTTTCTCTTTTGTGTGGTTTTGAGGGCTGATTGAATGTAGTCATAATAACTTGTTTCAGAGCGTCGGCCAGATGTTACAAAAATTCTGCTGTATATTGCAAGATGGTGAAAAAAGGCAGAGTTTCAGTCGAAGCACAGATTTGCAGTGCTGGCTAAAGAATGCCTACTTTCTTTAGCTACACACCTATTGGGAAAAAGTTGTTTCGAAAACTAAGACCCCCGAAAATTAAGACCCTAAGACCCGAACACTAAGACCCCCTTATTTTCTTTGTTTTTGCCAAGAAAAATAAGACCCCTTCATTTTTATTGTTTTTGCCAGGGTCTTAGTTTTCGCAACAAGGTAGACTAAGAGCCGAAAACTGAGACCCACTTATTTTCTTTGTTTTTGCCATGGTCTTATTTTTCGCAAAACGTAGACTAAGACCCCCTTATTTTCTTTGTTTTTGCCAGGGTCTTTTCGCAAAAACCTAGACGAAAACTAGACTAAGACCCCCTTATTTTCTTTGTTTCTTTGTTTGTTTGTTTTTTTTTGACCGGAATCGTAAGTTTTACGGCCGTATTATGTAATGTTTCGTTGATAAAATATCCTGTTCCTTTTTGAACTTTTTGTTATTGTTATTGTTGTTTCAGTTTCATCCTTCAAGGGAAGGAAAAATTCTCAACACCACAACAGCGTCAAAAGCTAAAAAAGTACAGTTGTTGTTATTGTTATTGTTATTTGTAATCCTTGATTTTTGATTGCCGCAAGAATCACTGGAAGGTTATCTCAATTACCAGACGTAATCGGAGGAAAGAGACGAGGCATACTCAGGTGCAAAAATACTGGACTTAGATTTAGCTGAATTGAGTTCCTTTCATGTGAAGTACGCGTCTTACCTGGGCCTTAAGAGCGAATGCCAGTAAAAACGAACATATGCATGGATGAAAAAATGAAAGAAATCGATTTTCCAACTGTTACTGCTAATCAAAATTTTGCTCGTTTTTACTGACATTCGCTCTTAACGTGTTATGATAAAATATCATCATCATCATCCGGGCAACGTGGTATCAAGATACCAATAGTGCAAGTATGATGAAACAAAACAGTTCAATATGTTGAGTGAAGACGTTGTACCATTGTGGTGGATTTTCCGTTTTTCAATTTGCAATTACTTTAATTGCAAATTCACTGAGATGATCATTTTTTTACTTTAGAAAATAAAACTATAGTAAGATATATCCAATACTAAGGAACGGAGCCCTTAGTCCTTGTGCTTTTTGACAAATATTGTCAAAAATGCTGTTAAAAAGAAAAGAAAATAAGGGGGGCTTAGTTTTCGGGTCTAAGTTTTCGCATAAAAAAGAAAAGCAAAAAAAAAAAAAAAACCGGTAGAAAAGAAAATAACCCGGCAAAAACAAAGCAAATAAGGGGGTCTTAGTTTTCCGGTCTTAGGGTCTTAGTTTTCGGGTCTTAGGGTCTTAATTTTCGGGGGTCTTAGCTTTCGCAACAACCGTCCGTATCATCCTCAAACAAAGAAGGGGGTTAGAAAACTGACGCTTTACATGTACCTCTGCAAATATTATCTATTGCATAACATGCAATTTATGCAATAAAGATATACATGGGTGAAACAGGGAGGAGACTAGGTGACCGTATCTGCAAACAACTACGAGACGTTGAAAGAAATGATTAGGACTCATCCAAACCAGTCGCCCGGCATTTCAATCTCCCTGATCAATCATTCTTGCCAACACATGACGATCTGTGGCCTTTCCCTACACCAGGGTAACACGTAAGGCCGGAAAAATCTATAGCAAAAATTCATTTTTCAAATGGACACACTTAATCGCCGCGGTTTCAACGAACACTTTTCATTCAACTAATCGGTTCTTGTTTCTCACGCTCAGTATTTCAACATGTTCAAACTCCGGACTAAACCTCAGATTTATTTGGGTGCAAGCTCCATTGAGTAGAAATTATCTTATTGGGTAGATGAAGGCAGACAAATTTGAAGACAGGTGAAGACAGATGAAACCATACGAAGGCAAATGAAGACAGACAAATGCAAATAAAAGCATATATGAAGGCGGATAAAAGGGAATGAAGGACATCAAAGGCAGATGAAGGCCGCTGAAGCTGGAGATGAAGTTGAAGGCAGATGAAGCTGAATAAAAGGCAAACAAAAGCAGATGAAGGCGACTAAAGGCAAATGAGAGCAGCTGAAGGCAGAAGAAGGAAGGTAAAGGCAAATGAGGGCAGATGAAGGCAAATGAAAGCAGTTGAATGCAGATGGAGCCATATGAAGGCAAATGAGGGTAGATGAACAGAGATGAAGGAAGGTGAATGCAGATGAAGGCAAATAAGGGCAGATGAAGGAAAGGAAGGCAAATAAAGAGATGAAGGCAAATGAGGGCAGATGAAGAGAGATGAAGACAGATGAAAGCAGCTGAAGGCAGATGAAGGCAAATTAGGGCAGGTGAAGAGAAATGAAGGGAAAGGAAGGCAGATGAAAGCAGATGGAGAAAGTGAGGGCAGATGAAAGAAAATCAAGGCAGGTAAAGGGAGATGAAGGCAAATGGAGGCAGATGAATGAAGGTGAAGGCAAACGAGGACTGATGAAGGGAAATGAAGGCAGGTAAAGGAAGATGAAGGCAAAAGGAGGCGGGTGAAGGCAAATCAAGGCAGGTAAAGGGAGTTGAAGACAAAAGGAGGCAGGTGAAGGCAAATGAAGGCAGGTGAAAGCAGATGAAGGAAAACGAGGGCATATGAAGGAAAATCAAGGCAACTGAGGGCAGATGAATCGGGAAATGAGGGGAGATGAAAGCAGATGAGGGAAAATGAGGGCCGATGAGGGAAAGTGAAAGCAGAAGAAAGCAGGTGAAGGAAAATGAAGAGAGATGAAGGCAAATGGAGGCAGATGAAAGCAGATGAAGGCAAATGACGGGAGAGGGCGGATGAGGGAAAATGAAGACAGATAAAGCGAGATGAAGGTAAATGGAGGCAGCTGAATGCAGGTGAAGACAGATGAAGGTAGATGAGGGCAAATGAGGGCAGATGAAGGGAAATGAAGGCAGTTAAAAGAAGTTGAAGGAAAATGAAGACAGATAAAGGGAAATAAAGGCAAATGGAGGCAGTTGAATGCAGGTGAAGGCAGATGAAGCTAGATGAAGGCAGACGAAACAGATGAAGCCAAATGAGGGCAGATGACGAGAAATGAAGGCGGAGAGGAAAGCAGATGAAGGTAGATGAAGGCAAATGAAAGCAGACAAAAGCAGATAAAGGCAAGTAAGAAGAGATGAAGGGAAATGAAGACAGATGAAGGGAGATGAAGGCAAATGTAGGCAGATGAATGCAGGTGAAGGCAGATGTAGCTAGATGAGGGAAAATGAGGGCAGATGAAGGGAAATGAAGGCAGATGAAAGCGGTTGAAGGGAAATGAGGGCAGATGAAGACAGATGAGGCTCGATGAAGGGAGATGAGAGCAGGTGAAGGCAGATGAGGGTAGATGGGGGAAGATGAAGGGAAATGAAGGAAGACGAAGGCAGATGATGGGAGATGGAGGCAGATGAACGAAAATGAGGGCAGATGAAGAGAAATGAAGGGAAATGAACGGAGATGAAAGCAGATGAAGGGAAATGAGGGCAGATGAAGGAAATGAGGGCAGATGAAGGCAGATGAGGGTAGATGAAGGCAGATGAGACAGGTGAAGGCAGATGAGTGTAGATGGAGGACGATGAAGGGAAATTAAGGAAGATGAAGGAAGATGATTGCAGATCAAAGCAGATGAAGGCAAAGGAGGGCAGCTGAAGAGAAATGAAGGGAAATGAACGGAGAGGATAGCAGATGAAGGCAAATGAGGGTAGATGAAGAAAAATGAAAGCAGATGGAGAGACGAGTGAGGGCAGATGAAGGGAAATGAATAGTCTGCGTAGCAAGCCTTTCCGTAGGGCTTTCCGCAGGTTTGAAGCATTTTTCGCAAAAATTGGAACGAGCGCAAAAAAGTGCATGTTGCGCTCGCCCCAATTTTCGTGCCTCGAACGGGCGGAAAAACCTACGGAAATGCTTGCTTCGCAGGCTAGGAAATGAAGGCAAATGTAGGAAGATGAAAGCAGTTGAAGGGAAATGAAGCTAGATGAGAGAAAATGAAGGCAGATGAAGGGAAATAAAGGCAGATGAAAGCAGTTGAAGGTAAATGAGGAAGATGAAGCACATGAGGGTCGATGGAGGGAGATGAAAGCAGGTGAAGGCAGATGAAAGGAAATGGGATAGATGGGAAGGATGATGGCTGATGATGGCTGATGATGGCTAATGATGGCTAATGATGGCTGATGATGGCAGATGAACGAAAATGAGGGCAGATGAGAACAAATTAAGGCAGGTGACAACCTCGTCCCCAGGGCCTTCTCCTCGTTCAAGATGGCGGTCGGAGAAACCCCTAACCTGCGATCAGGCCGAATTTTAGCATCGCTCTCATATTCTCTTACGTGGGTCGCTCGCTAAAATAGGGCCTGATACAATCTCTCACAGGAGTTCGTGTCGGCGGCCAAATTTTGGCCGCGGGAATCTCGCAATCTGATTGGCCCTTTAACAATAGAGCTGTCGACGGAAGTAACTTGTCTACGAGACTTGCTCACAATTTTCAATCCGACCGCATGGCCAAGGAACAAGTCTGCCGAGGTAAACGTGTCGCTCAAAGATATTCTCGTCGTTCTAGGAGAATTGTCATCATTTCTTTCTCTCCTGAGAATGGCGTCCGGTTTGACGCAATCTGTCTCTCACTCGGAGCAGAGAAGTACAGCAACAGTGAAGTATGTATCCCGTTTTATCGCATCGTGTCTCCAAATTTTCATTTGAAGGCTTTCAGCTAGTATTGAAAATATAAGCAGAGTAGTGGTTGTTTCCGAGCCGCACTCAGTGAGATGCTGTATTTATTTTTACCTAAGTAATAAAGACTTTCAGTTTATTGACTTTTTTCATTCAGTGTTAATAATGTCGTTTTAATGATCTCTGACATTGTTATCAAAGGATCTGACTAGATTTATAATAAATGTTCTTCGTTTTAAAATTCGCTGCTGTTTAGAGATGAAATTCGCTGGTAATCTCAAATATTTATCACTTCTGGAACTAAATTAAATTACAAAACACTCGTTTGTTTATAAACGGTTTTATTGATATCTCTTTTACTAAAGAGTGAAACTGAAGGTATTTCTTTTAATTTCCCAAGGTATTTTACGCAGAAAATCGGTGACAAATGCGTAGAGAATATTTCCGGACATATTTTGGTACATGACAACCTCGTCGTGTTCTGAATTTTCATTCAGTTTCAGCTCAGACAGAGCAACTATGTACAATACCGGAGCGCGTACCTTCAAGTTGTAAATTTGAACGGTAGTGCCAAGATTTATCGTAGCCTGTGATTTTCTTATTTTTGCCAACATTTGAGGACTTTTTTGCGAATGCCATAACATACCGACACATATGGGAAATTTGCATACCGAGGAGCGTGCAAGCAAAACAAATTTTGACTGGCCGTTTTGTTGAATGTCAATCAATCCAAAAAGTGGGCGGCAGACTTTCCGTAGAAGAATTGTATCAGGCTCTATTTTTCGTTTCGCCCTTCCCGCCGGAATGTTTCACCGAGCGAAACGAAAAGGCCAAGGCTGCTGAAATACTCGAAGAATTGTGGAGTATTTTGTCACGTGACACATGATGAAACGGCTTTTTGGAGGTTGGTTTTAGCGTCTGTCAGCCCTGTTTGTTTTTGTGCAATCTGAAACTGTTGTTCAAACGGAAAGAAGACATTTCAAAGTGTTTACGTGACAAAATTTTAAAGTATTTTTGGAGCCATTTTGGCAGCCTTGGCCAGGGGTTTCTCCGACCGCCATTTTGAACAAGGAGAAGGTCCTGGGAACGAGGTTGGGCAGGTGATAGTGGATAAAGACAGATGAAGGAAATGACGGAAGATGAATGCAAATGAAGGGAAATAAATGTATATGGAGGCTTATGAAAGTAGGTCAAGTCGAGTAACATGAATTACTCTGAAGGCAAATGAGGCCTACGATGGGCGCATGGTGGCCAATGAATGGACTTAACATTTGTTTTAATTTTAATATTGTTCCTTAGGTGGTTTGGGGAATCGTGGTGGGTATATCCATGAGATCTCTGCGCTTTGATATACCCACCAAGATTCCCCAAACTAGCTAAGGAACAATGGAGGAACAATGAAGAAAGTGTGGGCTTTTCGGTCAGCGGTTGCTCACTAGGAGCGCCCAGACTCCTCTCGTTTAAATGATCCCCTCTTGATCACATGACCGGAACTAACCAATAACAAAAGCTTCTGGCAAACATCGAAGAGTGCTGTTTGAACATAGTTATAAGAGTTCAACCTGTTTAGTCTCTTCCTTGAGCGGAATACACAAAATATCATCAAACTCAAAAGTGTGGAACACGTTAATATGTCCTCCAGCTTTGGCCATAACAGGTAAGGTGAAAACTAGGTGGGTTTTACGCATGAATTTGGCGTAATGTTTTAGCTTGAATAGGATCTTAGCAGCCCTTGGCAACGTTATGGCGTTTTATATCAATGGCGATGACTAAGAAGTTTTTGCTATGACCTGTCATCCACAGCGCTTGGACCGCAGGTGGACCTCCTGGAAGGTAAACTTTCCTTGCTTTTTCTCGTGTTAATCGTGGGCTGGTTTCTGAAATGAATTATCTAGCCGTGGTTTGAAATTAGTGTTTTAACCTAGCTCATTCAATCGGCGGAAAATTTGGTGCAAGCACTAGGTTCTGGCCAGATTGGTGTTTTTGCATTTATATGCTTGAATATTGATTTTTCTTTCGCTTAATTTCGATTTATTTTGGTGCAAAGTAAAAGGTAAAACTGCTAGTTTTCGAGGTATATCAAGTGTGAGTAACTTCTGCGTGGCGATATCTTTTTGAATGCTACAAACCTTTTTTGCCTTATAAGCGAACGATAAGCTTACTTGCAAGGAAACGACGAATTTTAGGTTTGAGTCAGGTGTTTTTTGCTTACTTAGAGCACCGTCTGTATTTGAACTTTCGCCTCTTGGGTGTTTTTGGTCATTCGTGTTTTCAACGGATTAAATAAAGTTTCCTCTGAAGGAAAAGAAGAAGATTTACAATTATTGTAACAAGTCTTTCGTGCGAACCGATGCTGATCGAGTTAGCAGCTGGTTATCCTTGCAATGTGAGAGACATTGCACATTAAGTTAATGGGCTTATCCCATTCTATCTTGTAAAGCGTTAACACAGTTGTTGTTCAAGTCATTGTTTCGAAATTGTTTTATTTGTAGCTAGTTTTCTATTCCTTGATACAGTACCGGGTATTTGTTATTAATTATTTGTGAAATTAGAAAATAACTCGTTGTAGCTTACTTGCAAAGTTGGATATTTACATAAAAATACTGCACAACAAATTTAGCAAAAAGGCTTATATGTTATTTCTATACAGCAACAAAGTGTGGATCCTAGGCTTTCGATGTAGTGTGATCAGAGAATGCAAAACGATAAAATATATATTTCGGAGCTGAAAAGTGGACGTGCATATGGTTATCGGACTTATGTTGATCGTGTTCAAAAGGATTTCAATTAGGTGGTTTCATTTCTTGTCGATCTACGTATATATCACACTCAAGTTGTCTCTCATCTATGTACATGTATGTGGATGATCAGTGAATTAGCCATGTTTTAAACCATTCACTATGCAGTAAGATCAAAATAATCTTGATTATGATGCTCTTAGGAACAATAAAATCTTGCTTGTGCTGCATAAAGATTTTGAAATTTCACATTATTTTCTCCTGTAGGTTGTTTTGCTATGAATTAAATTTCCTACTGTGTTTGCAGATTAAATGGGAGTGTCTTTTATATGCCTTATGGATATAAACAGTATCGCTATGTTTATTATTTATAAAATGTCTCTGATTACATATCACCTAACAAACATAATCACATATTTGCATGTATTATGTTATCCTTCCGCATAGTAGGGGCGTGCATTATAGATAAAATGCTTTTTGTTGGTCGTATGTAGTCTACAGAATCTTGTACTGCATTATAATGCCATCAAAGTAAGTTGTATAGGTTGACTGTTCAAACTCAAAAAGTGGGGAAGAAGAGGCCGCTAAGCATTGGGCCATTTGACTCTGTTGTACATGTCGTGGGCTCAGATGGCTAAGGGAGCTGGGGTAGGATGGGGAGATTGATTGTCTTTAAAATTTACTGATACATTCCTCACATTGCAAATAATATTTTCCAGTTTGTTGCAAGCAGGCTAGAGCCTGGTGCACAGCAATTGTTATATCTGCATGTTCTGTGTAAAATAGCCAAAGTCAAACGAGAGACAGAATCACTCAATATTGATAAGCTGTGAAAATGAACTTGAAGTCAACTTGATTAGAATAATCTTGCTTTAAATAGGCTGAGGTTGTGCACCCGTGTAGCCGCTGCAATGCACATGTCAGCTGAAAGAATCCAAATTTCTATCAAAAGTCTTACATGCAAAATACCGGAAGTGAAATGCAGCGTAAAATTGCACAAAAAGGAAACAAAACATGCACGAAACATTTGTTTTTATCTCAAAATTTTTATCAGTGACCCATTCTGATTTTTTGCATACATGTAGCTTTGAGTGTGCCTGTTCAAATAGAAACATTTGGATCCTCTTGCATCGTGATTTTCATCCTTCATTTCATTTATTATTTTCTTGTGGGCTTTGGAAATGATGAGTTGCACTTATTTTTAACAAGAGTTTTTGTTATTTTACAGTGTTTATGAAGATGATCCACACGCAATCAATCCAAACAGTGTCCGGGAAAGGAAATTGCAGCAACAGGTAGGACAGTTGTCCCTTGTACTCCCTATAGTACTGAAAGTTTCTTTACTGTGTATTGAAGGTGTCCAGTTATGAAGTAGTAAGTTGGCCTTCCTCATTCCATTTCCACTCATCTCTTCAAGTGTAAAGAGTGATGACCATATGAGATACCTTATTACAGGAAGTTTTTACGAAATCTTATTTAATGTATTTTAGAGGAGGAAAGATAAATTTTCACAAATTGGGAGAATTTGTCAGAGCCTTTCTGAAATAAAGACCAATGAATGTGCATGAAAAAATTTAGAAACTTTCTGCAACAAATTAAAGTTAAAAATTGCAGAGGTACTGGATGAAGAAGTTTTTTAAAAATTAGATGTAATTTTCTCAAAATTCATTTTTTAGAGAGATCTTTTGAGAAAAAAGCAGGAAATGAAAAGAGCACAGCCAGGTCAGTTTAAAACTAATGTTGTACTACAATATTACATGTATTTAGTAGTTATTCCATGAGTGCTTGTTAATTGCAAGGTGATAAATAACCAGTGAGATGCATCATGCCTGCTGGTGGGTTTGCATCCAACAAGTGTGACATGGAACAATATTATTCCGTTGAAATCCCAGCTTCCGTAATCGTTGCTGAATTTTTTGGCAAATGTTCGGTAAGAACTCTTGAACACCGTGACACTGGACATGGAATACAATTTCCTTAATATGGAAAAAGCAGGGTTATTCACTGTAATATTTAATTTTCAATCTCAGTTATGGAATTTCTAGATTTCATACTGGCTTACTTCCTGAAAGTTATTATTGAATAACCCTGCCGTTTGCCTTATAAGGAAATAGATGCAATGTCAAGTAGTGCGGTGGAGGTCAAAAGTTTTCACTGCAAAGCAAAAGCATTGTTTGAAAATGTGGCAAGAAAGTATGGAGATGATTACTGAAGTTGAGAAGTTAATAAAGCAATTATCCCACTCATACTTATTAGTTACAGTCAACGTGTTTCATGCACGAAGGATTATGGAATGAAGATTGCATTCTTCACGTGCGCATTCCTTTCTTTAATTGGATTAACGTATTCTTGTAGATAGATTGAAAGATAGCAATTTTTTTTATTAACGAAATCAATTCTTCGAAAGTTCACACGTAACATCAGAAATTGTCAACATGGCGCACTCGGAAGAAGTGCTAATCAAATGCTTCAGGGATGTCGACATCTGTTATCAAGGATCTTTTCCTCCTCAAGAAAATGGTTGAGTCGTCGTGTGGACTGAATAGTGTCGGATGATTTTATGAAGAGCTCCTTTTGTCACTCTTGTGTTCCCTGAAATATCTGACAACCCAATCCAGCTTTGAAAAGGTTGACGATTTTGTTCCTTGCATTAGAAGGCAAGGGTTTACTCGTTCCTTGCATTAGAAGGCAAAGGTTTACCAGGACTGTAAAAGCCTCCAAGCGAATTTCTTGCCATTTGGAGTTAGGAAACCTGAACTTATGTTCCGATCATGTGCAAACCTCTGTACACCGCAGCGAAAACCGTTACTTTACCTGTATAAAATTGTGGCGGCTGTTATTTATATTTTCTGCGGGTTTCTGATTAAGCCACAAAACCTCCAGCCATAGAATAAGTTGCCTTGTTGAAATTAGTGACTCCTTTGGATTTTCTTTCTAAGGATTACTGTTGTTGATTTTCTCTTTACAGGCTATTTTTGTAGCCTTTATGTTCGTGCCATTTTTTGCGCCGGGCCTGAAAACAATAAGAATATCACGCGTGACATACCGGAAAATTGAGCTAATTTAATACGGTACAAAAAGTAACTTTTCAGTTCCTGTTCGGAAAGTTTGAATTATTATTACGATGTTGCCAAAAAACTTTCGAATAACTAAATTAATGTTTTGAATATAGAATCCAAATTTCAAAGAATCACTAAAATTGTTTGAAGAATGAAATTGAAGAATGAACTAATCGATGAATATTTGAAGTTGAGTGTTCATGCGTGAAGTGCGTTGACTGTAAATATGAGCTGATTGTGTTGTGGTTCAATTTTATCCTAGGTTCTATTTTTATTTTCCTTTGTTTTTGTGTATGTTAATGTGTGATAATGAGTCTAAAACAGGGGAGAATAAAAATTAAACCAAGGATAAAATTGAACCACAACAATTATAACCAACTCGGCACCATGTGCTTTGGTGCTTACAAGGCTTATTCGAAAACCCCTTGAAAGTGAGGAATTTTTCGTTCCAGAGATATTCAAGTTTTCCTGTTATGAAAAGTAAGAAAGCAGCATACAGCTGTAGGCATACATTTGCCATTTAAACTCATTTGGCACGTGAGGATTCCTGGTTAAATTAGGAAATAGAAACTTGGCTGTTATGGATGTGTTTCAGTTTTTTTTATTTCTGAACCTGGTACTCCTTGATTGGATACTTAAGACGAAGGTTTCTTTCTTTAAAATATGAAAGGTGTCTGGATTGAAAAGGTTTGTTTATAAACGTTATGTCAGCAGAAGTCTGGTCTTTGGATTGTAAGACTAACTTCTTACTAACTGGACGCGAGGGCCGTACTGGGGAATATTGGCCCGAGGTCGTGGCAGTACGGACCTCGCTGTGCTCGGTCCGTACAAAAACGACCGAGGGCCAATATTCCTCAGTACGGTCCCGAGCAAGTGAAGTTAGTAAGTAGTTTATTATATGGCATCATTTTTCGTACGAAGCAACACTTCCGGTAGTTCATTCAAGTCAATTTCCGGCGCGATGTCGTGGAAAGAAGCCAGCGATTTTAACTGGCTTTCGAATCAGTTTGACGATTGCTGCTGTCGATCGGCAAAAACTTGCGTTGCTCTTGAATGGAAACTGCTCTGCTTCTAATATATGTGTCAGTTTTTCGTCGTCCTCTACAACACGATAGTTTCATTTGAAAATACGTCTTCGTTTATATGGGCGGAGACAATTCGGGAAAAAGAAGAATAATGAAAAGGCCGCGATAAAATCTCAAAAACGTGCTTCTCAAACTGGAAATTGTGGCAGCGTGTTAGTCCGTAATGTGAACGAAGGAACACTCGAACTTAAAAAAAGGAAGACACTGGAAATTCTCTCCATCAAATACTGCAAGTTGTTTGCTTCAGTGGCTTTATGGAGAACTTTGTGGATGCTGAGAGCAGATTTTCGTCGCACCTAACAAACTGGTTTTTAGCGCGAGCTACAGCAAGAGCGGACTTGTGAACAAGCTAAAATTATTTTCAAGGATGTCCACTACAAGAGCAAAAATCTCGTTGAGGAATCAAGGTACACTGTTTAATAGTTTCATACATGTACATGTAGCTTTAATTTGTTCTTGTGGAAAGCGCTGACTGAAGCGATTTAAACTAGACAAAAACATGATCGTTTCCTTTCGATTTACAGTTGCTGATGAAAGCCATTTGCTAGTTGTTTTGCAATTTTCAGTTTTTTTCGCCGAGAGGTTTTCTTGTGAGAAATGTACTCTTTTGTTAATGCTGAATTTTAATAATTATTGTTTAAGTGTTGGCCGATTTACGCGGCTCTTTACAGCTTGCAGTCTTATAGCCATACAAAAAAACAATAAACACACACACAGTCACTGAAGAACGTTGGCCATGCTTTTTGATTCACTGCTGGCGAGTGTTTTGCTTATATCAAAAAGTCGGTAAAGTTAATTGAAGATGTGCACGGAATAAAGCCTCAAGTGACATCTGACAAACTGCTAAATTCTCCTTCCCATTTACCTTATATAATCCTGTGAATCAAAGGGAGAATTTGGCATTAGATCAGGAGTCACTTAGGGCCTTATTCCCCACACCCCTTCAATTGAAGAGCGCTTTTTCTAAACAGCCGTGTTTACCTCGTTCATTCCGGTTTTGGACCAGCTCCAAACCTTTCCTTTTATTATCTGCTTGCGTTTTCGCAGTTTGAATTTTGTGGGAGTGGGAGCGCGAAAAAAAATATCCAAAAAGGACCGTTTCCATAGTAATGGTCCGTACTGTAAAATCCTGACCGAAAACTAACCAATCAGAATACTCGATTTAGACTGGAGAATTGCTTGCCATATAATAATTAGTGTTTTCTTCTACCACCCTAACGTGTACTACAGTAATGTTGTATCATTTCTGGTGGCCTTGCTGAAAGAGTTTAATGTGTGTAAAGTATTCAGGAAATGCTGATAATTTAAGTTTCTTTGATCTCCATGTAACACTCTCTAACAGTACAAAAGTGTTTAATTCTTAGATTTCAAATAGAGGCTGAATGAAGTACAGTACATTGTGTGCTTTAGAAATTTGAAAACAAACAAAATTAAGATGAGATTCTTGTCATGTACATGGACCAAAAGTGAGGCAATTAATGCTTTTGCTAGCTAACAACCTGCTAAAAGAAAAAACAAATTAGTTGACAGTTACACTGAAGAAGCAATTTTTTTTTCATATTCTTACTGGGACATACATTGTAACATATTTATTGAAATAAAAGATTAAAAAAAACAGCAGTGAAAAAAATAATGTTAATTTTCCCGTGGTTATGTCACACTTATCATGGTTGCAATTTGAATAGATACAACATCTTTATTTTACTTCTTATTAAGGAAGTTGTCAAGAGATGCTGTCTTTAAAAATTATTGTGCAGCATGGTTCTAAATATTAGGGATAAATAATTTATCCCCAATATTTAGAATTTATTGGCGATAAATTTGTGCCATGTAGTATAATTTTATGGTTTCAATCTGTCCCATTGCCATGGAAATGGCTCAAAAGCTCAAAACACCTTGAATGGCTCCTTTACAAATCTCATTTTTTTAGATAAACTCTTAACAGCATAAATATCCTGGAAAAAAACAGTCAACAAAAATAAAATTTGGAAGTAACTTTCATTTTTGATTGACTTTAAGGTAAATAATTTAGGGAATATTTTAATCTTAAGTAAGGCAGTTTTTATAAAGCTGCCAATAAGTGTCATCTCCTTTTGGCAGCTAGAAGTGTTTAGTTGAAAATAATATCATATATCTAAACCAATCAGATACATGTAGTTTCAACTGAAAAGTGAACAGAACAGACAGCATAACATGTAATTAACATTTATCGTCTCATTTCTCTTTCTTTATCTTTTCTGCTCTGACCTTTTGGGTTGCTTTGTTTTCATGATGCCTTTTCTTGTTTCTGGATGTATTTTTTCCTGTCTTAGTTTTCTTTGTTTGAAAGGCTAGATGAGAACAGGTGTTTTTTTAAATTACTGATTGTCTTCTGGTTTTGAAGAGTCTGTTTTACGTTTTCACTGTATATTAAGTTGAGGTAATTTCTTTTCAACTGAGCTACAACTGGAAGTCATTTACATGTATTTATATGCTTCTGCGTGAGTATTTATATTTACTTTCATTTTGGGCAACATTAGGACACTGTTCTTTCAAAGCATACACTTGACAACAAAACTAAAATGTGGTCAGCTGGGAGCAGCTGTCAAATGTTTTAAACTTTAAGCTTAATTTTAATATTTGAATGCCTGTGTCCATGAACAGTTCAAGATTAGGTGTACATGTATGCTTTAATACGTTGGCCTGGCAGTGTCTGATGTCAGACTGTTCTACCAATTTTTTCTGGTAATAGATATTTCCAGATAATTGTTAATTGTCAACAGATTAAAATTTTAAGGCAAAGAGAATGAAGAATAATTGATTTGCATGCATGCAGACATGGGATGGGCACGTACTTATGTGACTCTAAATAATGTTTAATAAATATTACAGATACATGTACATTTTCTGATAGTGTGGGGTCTGAAAAACAAGTCACTATTTGTGTGACATGTACATATACCAGTTTCTTCACGTCTTGCATGACTAGTTACAATGTACGTAGCCAAGATTTAAAACAAAAATAATTTCTCTTTTTTAGGTGAGTACCTGTGGCTTCAAATTACATCCCGATTTTAGCTTTCAATAGTATGAATGTTAAGCCTTGTGTTAGCACTGGCGGATAGTTTCACTGAGGTTTCTTAACATTGAACATTTGTAGTGCTATTTGTTAGAAAACTTGATCAGAAAACTGCTTTCGAAATACATGTATATTGTTGCCAATGACAACAAATTTAATTACCTGAGCCAATCAAGCATGGGAAATATCACAAAACTTACAGGGGCTTGTGTGACTTGCCAGCTGCCATCTTGTCAAATATTACTGTATTGGTTCTGAAGCAAAATTAAATAGCAAACAAAAATGGTAATTTACAATATAAACATGCATGGCACAGGTTTAGAGGTGGAGGGATAAATTAGCCAATCCGTGGCCACTACATGACTGGGCTAGATACGTAAAAATGCATTTTTATGTGTTAATGCTACCTCTTGTCTTTCTATAGGAATGGTCCAAGCTAATGATGTAGTACGTCCAATGTCTCGTCATTCAGAGAGAACGCCACTTGTTCTTGGAGGAACACAACTACATGGTGAGCCAATTAACCTTAACATGCAGCATGAAATAAGAAAGTGAATTCAGAACTGCAGCCAGTATGAGTGTACAGTACCGCCCAAAGGAAAGTTACCAGTCGCGTCTCGTTTCGCGCGCTAAGCGAATCGCTTTCTCGCGCTACGAGAATCGCGTCGCGCGCTACGCGAATCGCGTAGCACGAGAGTCACTGAAGCGGCAATTTTGGCATAAATTAGGAATGATTTACCGAAGCGAAGCGATTTTCACGGGTTAGCAACTGCACTTCGGACACTTCGGTGCGACACCAAGAAAGAAGGATTTGATGTGTTTCTGGTTTTCCTTTACGCAAATATTAGAACTAACTTAAAGCGTATGAGTTTGAGTTTATTTTTCATAGCTGGCGACGTAATACATCGCAATCGACTGACTATGTCTGTAGTTTTCGTTTCCACTTGCGACATGTTTGGCCAAATTTCTTTGGCTTTGTTATCAGTAGAACATAAAAATCGATTGGCGAGTTTTAAAATTCATATCCAACACATATACCTGTTAGTTCGCCATAAACAAGTTGACTGAAATAAGATTGTGTTTGAAGTTTTCGTTACGCTCGAGCTCGCGACATCAGCGATCGACACATCGCTTTCGGTAAAAACTGAAAACAGAGAACGTGTTTGAAGTTTCTTTTAGCAAGCGACATAGTGAATTCGCTTCAATAAAGTAAAACGATTTAGTTTTTTTTTTAATCAAGCAAGCGGTATAATTTACCTTCAATTCGCTGAAACACATGGACAAAAATAATTGGCATAACTTCACAAATTTGCATAACTTCAAAACAACGTGCATGTGTAATTTGAAACCTGTCACGTCTGCTACTAACGCATGATGCCATCCAAAATCAAGGATTTTCGAGGGAAATTTGTTAACTCACAGCCTATTCACACATCGCTTTCAAAATTTCATTCACTATAAAACTTGATTCTATCGATTTAAAATATAAATGCCAAAGAAAGTTGACAAGCGCTTTGTGTCCTGTTGACAAAGCACGAAGTGTGCGCTTCGGATCGAACGATCGGCAAGTTTTTGTCTCAATTTCGACAGATCACTATCGAATTTAAAAACACGAGAGCCACGAAATATTAGCAGTTAACTAATCCAGCAGATTTCGGTGACAAAATGCGTTTGTGGAATAACCTGTCGAAGTGAAATTAGAAGCCTTGCATGTGCAGCGGTTAAATTTGTTCGATGAAGAATGTGGTTCGATCGATCATTCGGTAAATTTATAGATTTGCTTTCCATTCGTTTAATGTACCATGGATGTGGCTTTTTAATGTTAAGGCATATAAAGAATTGTCGTTTAGAATTGCTGTTGGCAATAATCTGATGTAAAATTGCATGTGCATGTGAAATTCACGCACTTGGAATTCCAAAGCAGTTCTTAGTTTTTGCTCGAAACGACGCGAATGGCGCCGGGTTCTCCGATCGTTCAATGATCGTTATCAATCGGCGTTCGCTTTACAATAGGCAATCAAAATTACGAGAGAATTTAAGCTACAAAACTTACAGTTTTTAGGACTTCGCGCACGACAACAGTCGCGTCGCGCGCTACGAGAATCGCGTAGCGCGCGACGCGATTCGCGTAGCGCGCGACGCAATTCGCGTCTCGCGAGAGGGTGGTAACTTTCCTTTGAGCGGTACTGTACATGTATACTGTGAAGTCAAAATTTTTAAAATCTGTTTTGCTGTTACATTAGTTGGTGTGAATGGCAGTGTTTGTGGCAACGTTTATCAAGAGAAAAAACAAAACTCATTCAGAACATTGTTTAAACAACAAATTTTGAATGGTGTTGAACCATATGTATCATTGACTGTAACACATTTTGAGAAGGTCATTTTTTGTGTACTACATGTATATTGGTTTAGGTATAGATGGTCCAGTTACCACTCATAATACTCCAGTCGAACATTCAGTCGGTGGGTTACTGGTAAATGTTGGATCAGAAGAGGAAGAACCACCACCACGCACAAAGGTGAGTGGTATTATAATCAGTGGGGTTTTAACATAGTATTTCATGCACAAACGGTCCTTTCCTTAAATGCTCACTGTTCAGGAGTTGCAGAGAAAGCCTGAAAATAGACATTTTGTCTTGAAATGGAAGTCTACCCATGATACTTTAATCTGTGATACCAGTACAGTGTTCTGTAATTGTCAGGCTAGCTAGGGGCTAGTCAATATTTATCATGAGTTTCTGCAATGTATCTTACCTAGTCAGATGGTGAAATAATGAAATTGATTGTGTGATAAGTGGCCTGTAGATAAATTCACTCGGCAGTTGAAAACCTTTTGCAGTGTTTTAGTTAACAAATAAAAAAGCCAAAACCATGCTTTGTTCTGTGATAAAGCACGCAAGGAAGTGACGAGAGCATGAAAGAAGTGTAGGGTGCTCTTGTCACTTCCTTGCCTGCTTTATCACAGAACAAAGCATTTTTTTGGCTTTTTTGTTTTATAAATAGCTTTGCTCACAAAGAAATTGGCTTTAATTTGCAAGAAAACAAGTTTTATTCGTAGCTTGCAAGCATGCGCAAGAAAGGTTTCAGCTTGCCAGCACCCGCAGAATGGCATCACGGGTTACTCCGTGCATCTGTGTTCTGATAAAGCATGCTGTCTCAACCAATCAGAGTGCGCTTTATATCGAAACTTTATTATAACATGTGTTCTGGCTGTCCGTTGGTACCCTTGCATCAGGAGCCTGGCCAGACCGGGGTAGACCGGGGCCAAAGCCCGGCCTGAAAGCCGAGGTGAGCCCGGCCACAAGCCAGGCTTTGGCCGGGCTGGCCAAGGGATAAAAAAACCGGGGAAGCCGTGGTCAGCCGGCCAGCCCGGCCTGGCCTGGCCGTGGCAGACCGGGGCCAAAGCCGGGCTTGAAAACCTTGTTGAGCCAGGTCACAGGCCAGACTGGCCGGGCATAAAACACCAAGGCCAGCCTGGCCAGTGACAAAAGTAAGACAACTGTGGCTGCCAAGATCAGCTGAATTTTAATTTAGTCAGCACTCAGACAAATAAAAGTAACCAGGAGATTAATTACTGGCAGGTTAGTAAGTTGCCAGGCAAACTGCCCAGACATTACTATTAATAAAATTGAATGCCATTTCAAAAATACTATCAGAATAACATTT
Organism: Siderastrea radians; assembly: GCA_964017195.1. Taxonomy (NCBI): domain Eukaryota; kingdom Metazoa; phylum Cnidaria; class Anthozoa; order Scleractinia; family Rhizangiidae; genus Siderastrea; species Siderastrea radians. The sequence continues at coordinate 15,248,512 of OZ024887.1, read as the reverse complement.
AATACAATGATTTATTATGCATTGTTGCACGTCAAACATTGAAAGTTTTTCATTCAGTTGCAGTATTTACAACAATTTTATAACAGCATCTTCGTATTAATGGTTATATACAATGTATAATACAATAATGATATTATAATAAATAGCATTTCGTTCAGAAAGGAATAGTGCCCAAGAATCAAAAACTAATAAACTCAAAAAAATTGGTTTGACTTATTTTTTTCTGATATACATGTATTTGCTCTTTTCATTCTTGTAAAACAAGAAGTTAAGTTTTAATTTCTAGGCAGCTATGAAAAGTGTCTTTGAATTTTTTGAATGTTTGTCCCCATGTGACTAAACATATAAAAGGCAAACATGGGGAGCATTAGAATTTAGACACAAACACCCCATACATATAAATTCCATTCAGTTAAAAAACAAGGTTTTACATTGTCTAGCAAACCAATGCAATCAGTAATCGGTTCAACTGACTAAAACATCCAGGAAATTGCAATATTGGTAGATTACAATCTATATTAGTTACTGCACAAAGAACTGCTGACACCATAAACTTTTATGTATATGTGTTATGGAAATACAGAGCCATAAGCTTTTAAGCTTATATTCATTTGAATGTCCAGAGAAATCAAATGCCAACTATTTAGATTGCATTGAAAGACTATTTTAAATGTCTTAAACCTACATTTGAACGTTGTGTTCTGTAATTATGAGTCAAGTAATGCAAAAGAAAATGGTATCAACAGAACTTAGTGCCATGTTTAAGCGACTTAGCTTATTAAGAACCAGCATTGGTGACTTGATATTGCTCTGCTGTTTGAGTGTCAGTCTCCCTCAGCTGAAGTCACTGAACAATGTGTTGAATACAGTCAATATCTACAACAAAACATAAATGAATGGTCAAAACCAGCTTATCTGAATGATGTTGCATTTAAAACATGCTTAAAGAGCAATGTTCTTTTAAATTATACTACTCTAACAGACTCCACAAGCTGTAAGCTCAAGTTTCATTTGCCCCAGACATTTCACAATTTAGGAGATCCTTTGAGCATTTAAACAAGGACTAAAAATCCTCTGTCATTCTTAGTTACTTTGAAAAAATGTGCACAAGCCTCTCGTAGAAAAAAGTATCCAGATTTAAGCTCAAACTTTAATAAAGGACGTCTGTCTGCCTGCTTCAGATCCTCAAACATTTGCAAACATTTAAGCTGCTTAACTCAGAAGCACATGGTCGATCTTTACTTAAAATAATCATTAATTTTGAATCCAATCTTTCAAAATTATCATTTGCCTTCAACTTACCTCAGCCTAAAGGGTAGCTGATCCACATTTTGCCGCTCTGATTCTTCATTCCAAGCTCAAAAGACGCAAACATTTCATGCCACGAACTGAACACAAAAAATCGCGCCGAAACCGAACAAAAACGGTCACTATCTGAGCCCGCAGTGGTCTACCTGCTGACCGAAACAACCCAATTTGTTTCCAGGCTCCTCAGAAATGTGTTGTGAATTTCAAGATGGCGGTTGCTCTAATGGCCCACGTTATCAACAAACTCCGCTTTCTTTCCGATTTTAAAGCTAACATAATGCAAGAAAAGGATCAAAAATCATTTTTTGACTTATACAGTGGCGCTAAAGAAATTGACTTCTTGGAGAAGTTTGGAATCGGGCCTGTTATTCTGAAAAATGTGTTATGCATTGTGTCATTGCATTGACCACATCAAAAGTTACACGTGTTGTCTCCCATTGCAAACTTACGCAGACAATCAACAGGTAAACTGCTTTTTTTGAGTACAGGATTTTGATTTATTTATCATTAAATAGTGCCTCATTTTCACAATTTCCAAGCAGAAAAAGAAATATCCTTACAGCATAATTCTTGCTCAATCTGTTCAAAGGTGCGTTTGATTGCTGTTTATACCTCAAGACGCAATGCGTGACTGGACACAATGTTTTTAATAGCACTTTTAGTGTAGGAATTTCAAGTTTACCTCACATTCAAGACCGGATTAAAATTTCTCAGTTCCGGATCTTTTAAGGTGAAGTCTTTTAATATATGACTGGCTGAAGAATCAGTTTTAATTGTAACTTCAAAGACATTTAAAATGCTCAAAATAAAACATCTAGTAGTGACCTCTAGTAGAGTTTCTTTGATGTCTCGATCTTATGACGGGATCAGCAAAAAACAACCAATAACTTTCACTCCATGAGAACAATGCTAGGTTTCTCACGACTACTTTTCAATGGCAGAAAATCCAAGAAAGCCTGGCTAACATCTTAGTGGCCAGGAAAGCCGAGTTGGTTTTTTTTTTTTTGGCCAAGGTTGCCAAGAAAGTCTGGCCTTGGAACTAACATGGCCGAGAAAGCCGGACTTTTGTGGCCAAGGTTGCCAAGAAAACTTGGCCGTGGCCAGGCTTGCCAGGCTTTACCAGGCCGCATTTTCCCGGTAAGCTTGGCCAAAAACCCGGAAAGCGTGGCCTGGCCAGGCTTTGCCAGGCTGGCCGGGTTTTTGACCGCGCTCCTGATGCAAGGGTTGTTGTAAAAAAAGGCTAAATAAAGTGTTTCCATTAGCCCTACAACACACTGCTACGCTAGTCTGCAGAAATGCAGTGGTTAATGAAAGAACTTTCGAGAACTTGGCTTATTCTTGTCACTTTAATATTTCCACCAGTCTGTGTTAACTATGCAGTGATAAAATTTTTATTGACATACAGTACATGTGCCAACCAAGTCATTCTGTTGAGGTTTCATATTAAAAGCAGTTAGTTGGTAAATTCTGTCCACAGCAAACAACAGATACAGAACGCAAGTTAGCAGCGATGGGGATTTCATCTAGTGCAGATTTTGCAGGAATCAGGGACGACTTTGATGAACCTGAATTATCATCACAAGTTATAACACCAGCAAGAGCAAGAACGCCTTCTCCAAGCTTTCAGTCTGGTCCTCCGCCCTCATATGATTCTGCTACAAAGACAAAAAAGGTGTTTACTTTGCTGACATTATTATGAGCTAATTGTTGCAATTTGTAGTTCTGTGATACAGTTCCTTGTGTAACTAGAGCTTTGATCAAATCTTCTTCAAGCCTGCATAGCAAGACCACAAGGTGATCTAGGTATCTACGAAAAAATGCATCGAAACAAGCAAGGCCTTAACCCTTTACAGACTGAAAACAGGAACAGTGAAGAAAGTCAGTGTGGCCTCTTCAGGTCTACTGTAGCTCATACCTGTTTGAGCTTAACCCATTTTCTGCATCATAAAGCAATCTGGGGTATTTTTACTCCCCCATGGACCGGATGCTATTTCATTGCAGGGTTATCATCAGCATTTTGTCGTGGTACCCATCTAATTTCACCTGGAAACAGTGGCTGCTCTTAAGTCACTGAACTTCAAATCTTACAGCTGAAAGTCGGACGCCCATACCTCATCACCTCCTTGCTTCAGTTTACAGACCTGGAGGAGAACTTAATAGTGGTGGTAGTGGTTCTTCCCTTTAATTGACGTGGTAATTTTTTTTACAACCAATGGTGCAAACAATTGCTAACCTTAGGCCCGTGGTTGCAACTATCCATACCACCTTTTTGGTCTTGTTGTGTAAGGTTGAGGGTTGTAATCTGACTCCAATATTATTAACTGAGTGTTGATGTACAGTGTATAAAATGATTCACTCGTTGTGCTAGAAAATTTTTTTCTTAGAGTGCTATTTGGTTTCACTTTTAATAGCAGCCAGCTGGAAACAACAGAGATTCACCTCCAGCTACTGCAAGTCCTAGCACAACACAGCTAACTCCAAGCACAGCTATTGATATAGATGAACTAGAGAAATTTGTATTCAAGTGAGTACTAAGAATGTCTGGTTTAACTTAATAGAGTAGTTCTTTAGGTGGATAGTGGAAAAAACAACGACAACAACAACAGTCTGAATGGTTTCTGTAGCACCATTCTCTGTATGTTTGAAAAGTCACCTTTACATGGTGATTAAAAAAAGTAAAGAACATTTTTTTTAAATTTAACTGTGACATACAGCACGTGAGGTGTATTATGTGACCACTCAGACTGAAGATCAAACAACGTACTGATAAATGCAAAATTTTTATGGCTTGCATTTTCAAAGTGTGAATCATTTTTGTCTTTGCACATATAATATTAACAACTTTTCCAGGTTTATTAATTTTTTCAGCAATACATGTATTTCTCTTAGACCTGCTCCACAAGGTACTACTGTTAAATGCAGAATAACCAGAGACAAAAAAGGAATGGATCGAGGAATGTATCCTACATATTTCCTCCATATGGAGAAAGACGATGGGAAAAAGGTACCTCATTGATTACAAATTAGTATTAATGACAGTAACTGTGATCTAGGGAAAGGCACCCTGCAGCCATCCAGTGAGTGCTCAGATCAGGGGTTTCAATAAAATTTGAAGTAGGCAGCTGGTCTGAGTATAGTACTTAGCTGACTGTATCAATAAGGTTTGAAAGAAAAATTTCTTTAATTCAATTTAGGGAAAATAGTAGCTGACTTCTTCTTCGTCGGTGCTTATTGAAAGCACTGTCAGATCTACACTGTCTGCCTAAATAAAACTACAGCTTTTTACCCCGCCATCAGGACGGGGTGTAGTAATAATAATAATAAGTAGTAATTTTTTTTTTCATTCGTTTTTTCCCATCATTATTGTTTTTGGTGGTCACTTGCCCCAGATCTCCAGTGTTTGCTCGTCCAAACATTAATGTGTTGCAAACTTGGGGTCAACACAAGATTTATCTTCGGTCAGTTAGCGCTGATTCGCCAAAATCTTCATGAAAGGTGTAGAAAATTACTAGGGGTGCAATGCCATCAACATCTCTTTGACAAGAGCAAGGACAAAGATGCTAGCAAGCTTTGAAAGGCACCGACTCGATCGGGTTACTTGAACCAGAGCTGAACATTCAAACAAGGTTAAATATTCAATAGTGACATACAAGCATTTTTTGGCAGTTTTGCTCTGCTTCACCAAAATCTTTAGGGAAAGTTGTGTAGAAAAGTACAAGAAATTCAGTGGAGTTGACTTGTCTGCGATGAGAGCAAGGACGAAGGTGTTAGCAAGCTTTGAAGCTGGCACTTGCCTTGGCATGTAAACATTGCATCACTGAAACACAGAGGCCAATTCGGGGAAGTTCCTTGCTTCCGCCAAAACACTCATCGGATCATGGCCTAAAAGTAGTTTTTTAAGTTTCTTTTTTCGGTAGATAACCGTTCCCTTTAGATTCGAGGATAATTTTTTCTTTATCAATAAATCTCATTTCCGTGCCCTTGTTACATAGAATTACGCTGAAATGTCAGTTCGTTTTAAAAAAGTGACGTATCTGAGTCGCGCTATAGTCAAACTATTTCGTCACATTGTTCTTCTTGAGTGCTAGAAAAGGTGGATGACCAGGAAATGAGGAATGGGAAAGGTGTTCATACCATTAGAGATTCGTGTTATCACAAGGAGAAGGGTGCAGGGAAGACGTAGCGTGCGTGCCAGTGGAGGGGGGGGCATCAAACACGTCAAAGTTATGACAAATCACCATCTTCAGAAATTTACACCACTTGGGCTTGTATCTTGAGTGACCATAATGTATTTGGCACCCTGAGGGGAGGGGGAAAAACGGCGGGGTCTAATGCCCCTGGGGCTTTTCTTGTACTGAATAATTTCTACTGGCCGATGTTAGTTACGTGAAAAATTTAAACTACAAAATCTGTGACACTTTATGCTGCATGTGCCTGTGCAGATCTGAGAGTCGGTGGGTCAAGTCCAGGTCTCTGCATGTTTTTTCTGTTTTCTTATTATGGTGAAGAAGTGTTGGGCAACTGGGCTAAGCATTTTCTCAGTTCAAAAAATTTGTATGTTTATTTTCTTTAGATATTTCTTCTGGCTGGTCGCAAGAGAAAAAAGAGCACAACTTCCAACTATCTTATTAGCACAGATGCAACTGACCTCTCAAGAGGTGGCGAAAGTTTTATTGGAAAGTTAAGGTACTGCAAAGCAACGTGCAATGGTAGGAGAAATTATTCTTGAACACCACCAATTAAGGGGAAAGTTCATCGGAGCTTCCGGAACTCATGTGAGTTCCTTTGTCATCGATGTCATTACTGATGTGCAGCCTCATTTTGTTGATGAGACTGCAAGATTGCTCCAGAGGTGGAGGCACAGGGGAAGTGCCATTGTGATGATTTCCCAATAAAGGAACCTTTATGCTGTTATTAGCATGCTATAATATTTCCCAGTATTTTATCTAAATTGACTCCAAGGCTTACCTGACAGAAGTGCAACATTGTTGATCGGCCTCATTTCATCTCTCAATTTCCCTAAGAAACTTGAAAACTGGGATTGTTTGTGATGTCAGCAATAGGATCAGTGGCTGTTTGTTCGAAAGCCGAGTAACGTCTGTTAATCCATGATTACAGTTAACTGCGGTTTTCATCTCGCTCATTGAAATTGTTTTTAAAAGCTAACCTTAAGCTTAAGGTAAAGAAAGCTATAAGTCAAAACTGAAGGGCAAAAAATATTTTGGAAAAGTCTGCATTGATTAGTGATCAAACTGGAATCAAAGTTCACACTAATCCTGGGTTAGCTTACTCATGCTTTGAACAACCGGGCCCAGGGGCCCATTTCTCGAAAGTCCCAATAACTTTTCAGGCCTGGAAAGTTATTTTATGTGCGCGATGTTTGCATGAAAAAATCAAATTTTGTTGGTTTTGAAACCTGAGCAATAATGTTTTTTCAATTTTCTTTCTTACTTCAGATCTAATTTAGTAGGAACAAGGTTTACTGTGTTTAACAATGGCGTAAATCCACGGAAAGGAGGTGTTATGTCAGATGGTTCAAATATCCGTGAAGAAATATCAGCTATTATTTATGTAAGTAAAAAAGCTTAAATGTAGATCAGCGTTGCATTGGTACAGTATATTGCTTTATTGGTCTAACCAAAGTAATTTGTAGTTATGGTATTAGGTCCTGAAGGTGTTCAGTTCTAGAAATTGTGTACATGTATTGATGACATTCAAATCTGCATTTTACTTCTGAAAGCATACTATCCACAAAACAGCTTTGATGTACAATGCTTGATATTTTGCTTTGTATCCACATTGTTTCTCTCCACTCAACTGAGGGTCAGCCTGTGGTGGCAACTCTGCGGTGACATATCATCCAGGAGAAAGTGTCAATACTTCCAGCTGCTTCTTGGCAAGGTGTTAAGTGGTAGCCCTGTGGCCTGCTCGCGGACAGTGTGGGATTTAACCTTTTTGCTCAAGGGTGTCTTTTTACAATTTGTTGTTTTGCAGGATACCAATGTACTTGGGTTCAAAGGTCCTCGAAGAATGACAGTTATTCTTCCAGGGATGGGGCTTGATCAACAGAGGATACCAATGCGGCCGCTCACAGTATGTTTATTTGTACATAAACTTGCTTTCTTTCCAGCTTCTGAACAGATGTGGGTTTAAACCCCCCTTTCTGTTATTTCTGTTAGTCTCCCACCCTCTGTTCCTTTAGTCTACCACCATCTGAAAATGTTGAGCTAAGGAATGTGTTTTGACTTTATTTAATATCCACATTGTTAGGAAAGCGATAGTCTCTTAGAAAGATACAAGAACAAAAGGATGGAGAATCTTTTGGAACTGCACAATAAGACCCCTGTGTGGAATGATGGTATGTATAGTTTTATGTTCTGCAGAAAAGTTACTGCCAATTTTACGCTATGAAGTCCTTTGGCTGCATTTAAAAGAATTTGGTTATTTTTGGTACGTTAAGGGAGTTGGCACCTTAACAGTTTTAAAAGTCTCAAGTGAGAGGATCAACTTTTTACCCCGCCGTCAGGACGGGGTCTAGTAATACCCATTTTTTTTCCGTGGTTTTTTTTTTTTTTTTTTGGTGGTCACTTGCCCCAGACCTCCGGTTTTTGCTCGGCCAAAGAAATACTCGTCGTGTCTTTTGCTACACAGCCAAGGGCTTTTATCTTGAGTGACCGTAACATATTTTACCACCCCCGGGGGGGGGGGGGAGAACAACGGCGGGGTCTAATGCCCCTGGGGCTTTTCTTGTTATGTACTTTTTTGTTGTTGTGATTCCAACCACATTTTTTTCTTTTGGTTAGATACCCAGTCATATGTTCTCAACTTTCATGGAAGAGTGACGCAAGCATCAGTTAAAAACTTTCAGATTGTTATGGATGCTGATGGTAAGTAATAGCCAACTACCATAAGACAAAAAAATGACCCCTGAAAGTAGCCAAAAAAAATATGCAGTTGTTGGCAAATTCTGAAATAACTTGACTTGTAACCTTTTAGCCACCTGTTCTCCCCTGAATAATTTAATTTTACAATGAACACAGAATGCTTCTTTGAAGAATCATTATCTTCGAAATTGAAGTGTTATTCAGGATATTACTCAGACAAATAATATTGGCCATCACAGTACACATTCTTGCTACCCAAAAGAAGCAAATTCCAAAAAAGTACCCCCCCCCCCCCCAGGAAAGTAGCAATAGAATACTGCTACTAAATTCTACAGGATCTGCATGTAACACACAAAACCTGTGGTGCATGCAAAACTGGGCAAGTTTGGAGTGTGGAGTGTTTCCTTTTCTTTTTGCCAAAAACAGCACTTAACACTGCTGTTACAGGTTGTGGTGAAATAACATGTAGTTCCTCAGGCTGGTAGTTTACATGTGCAGCACTAACAGCACATGAATTCATTTGTACTTTTCAGTTGATTATATCATCATGCAGTTTGGCCGAGTAGCAGAAGATGTTTTTACAATGGATTACAATTACCCTATGTGTGCCCTTCAAGCATTTGCTGTGGCTCTGAGCAGTTTTGATGGAAAGCTGGCTTGTGAATAGTTTCATTTAAATATTCTTGCTTGGAAGTATAATGATAGGTCTAAAATTGATGTTAAATTTTGTAACTACAATATCAAGAGACTAAACTAAGGATCACATTGTTTTTAATTTCTGCATGTTGTTTTAAACCTAGTTTTAATCCTAGTAGTTGTATAAAAGCAAATCCTGCATCTGAGTTTGTTTGCCTCTGTTTTGTAAGTCGCCATGGCCATGGGATTGTTGGTAAGATTAGAGCTTGACCAGAAAAGAATCAATTTGGGCTTTTACATTTACTCCTTAAGCTTGGAGGTCGAGGTTGTTGATATAAAAGTAAGTAAAGTCCAAGGTACAGTATAATTGTTTTTGTTTTTATTTTTTAACAGAGGTGTTTACTATTCAAGGCAAGGCCATGTTTTAGAATCATTCTAAGCCTTAGGAATCTATTTATTGTGTACATTATTAATTTTAACATGAGTGTTTAACAAATGCTTACCAGTAATTCTTAACAAAAATTACGCAGTTTACATTATTTAAGTTCAGTACTAGTCAGAAGAATGCAGATAAAATAACACAAGTTCTAAGACAGGGTGTAGCCCTAAAGGAGTACTAGTGGTGTACCGCTGCCAAAAAATGCATTTTAAAATAATTTCCAATACCCTGACTGTGAAGACAAACACATACAAGTTGTATTGACAAACATTGCAAAAATTAAGTGACCTTCGAATACCAAAATAGAAGTGCTACCGGTATGTGTCGTGCAGATACCATGCACTTGCATAAGTTTCTCATGGGCCGACTTTCATTCCACGTCCCTAATCCTTTGATGACTTTAGTCCCTAAAATGTGTCTTGTGGGAAAACTATTTTTAGTCATCCTGGGATAAAACCATGTACATACACACACAAAAAAAATAATCTGGTAGGAAAGTCATACCAAGCCTGATTTGCCAACATGATCACAAGAACTGACGAGAACTTTCTACTTCTGTATCAGTGTCACATGTACATACACGTATCTAATTCAGCACATAATTACTAACCAGTGGCAAGTAAGTTTAATTACAAATTTTGCTTTTAGTAGTACTTTTAATGAGCACATCAGACTGATTACAAAGTTCCATGTAGTTTCTTAGCCTTTCTTAACAGCAATATTTTTGACAATTTATTACAAAAGTATAGAGTTCACTTAGTTACTGAAAGACAATCATAAACGAACTAAGCATTTACTGAAAACCAGTAAATTTTCTTTTTTTTAAGAATTCACTATTATTACCACTTAGCATATCTCTTGAATTTCATTTGAATATTATGTTACAGTTGAATCTTTGGTAATCTGATACCTCAATGAATATGCTTGCTTGTGTGATGTTCTAAATGCAGTTTTGCACGACTTCAGATTCGTGAGGGTTTTTGTAGAGCGTAGTTGCTTACAAGAGGCGTCTCTGACAGTAGATTCAGCTGGACTTAATTAACATTATTAAGTTATTAAGAAAATCTCCTGTCTCTGTTACAATATTCGTGTATATTAAATGCCGCAATTAATTTAAGGTTCTTATGAGGAGCCAGTTGAGCAGGTGGTATTTTAGCTTTCTGCTTTGTTAATATAGCCTACAGCAAAGATGTTTTTTTCTGTGGGAAGAATGCACAAGGACCCAAAATAACATCTTTGAAAAAGGCAGGTGTCAAAAGCACTTAACACGATAGTATTAGTATAGTATTATACTCCTTGGACCCACAGTGGGTTTGCATTAGTCCAAGACTCGATCACAAAGACCTTTGTATAAGAAAATGGACCCTGAGATCCTTTCTTTGAAACTCAGGTGCATCGGCGGCGATGATACAGTGCCTATCACACCTCGCGCTCCCGTGCCGCGCGCGTTGCGCAACATGAAGACGGCTGGGGACGAGTCAGGTCCTGCTCAGAAAGTTACTGGGTTAGGACTTAGAAAACTGTTGTCAATAATGACGTGTCTGTATTAAGCAGGCGTTTGTAAAGTGGGTTTTGACTGTACTCCAAAAGGCTTTTTCTGACAGCTCAAGGACTGGGGGCTATTGTGAGAAAAGTTCTTTGGTTGCAGAAAAATGTTATGATTGAGATCCGAACTGGCCCATGATTTAAGCACAGTTTAAACAGGAGACATGAGGAGAGACGCACTGTTTTTGATGGCCCCATAAAAGCAATGACATGGGCTTTTATTGTCTTTGATTGCTTTCATTGTCTCTTGTTGTTGGTCTTACACAGTACAGACAAAAAAGGAAGAGACTAATTAACCAAAACCTCTGTGGGTTGTAGGATTATTTAGAAATGGCTACAGACTGAGACCGAAAAATGCGAATAAATTTTTGCTATCCATGTGACAACTTCAGTCCCAGCTGGCTGAATAATACCACTTCGAGTGTTAAATTCAGTCCAGTTGTTAAATGACCTTTAAACTGTAGTTTTTCCCACCAGGGAGACAAATGTAACTGTGTTTTAAAAACTGGTGATCTATTGCAGTTGTTGTTACTTTGGGAAAAATAATAAAGTTAATGCAGATTTCTCGTTTAGAGAATAAAATGTTATCACAAACATGTTGAGATCAATTATTTTATTAGTTGTGTCCAGGTATTCTGTAACACTATTATTAGTGACGTCACAAAACCGAAGAAAAATATAAACGTCAAGAGAGAGTCTCCCACCCCTGGCCCTGGCTTTCCCTCTGGACTACACCTCCTTGGTTTGCCGGCCGGGTTCAGGTAGATCCCCGCCCTTTTCCGCCAGAGATCTTGACTCTAAGAGCTTGCTCATTTGTATGTCCATTGTTTTAACGGACGATTTATTTGGTACGATAAGGGTTTCACTTAGTTGTCTTGTTGATTTTCTTCAATAGTTGGCTTACCTGCAATGTTGAAAACATCGGAATTGAAGGGATTATTTCACTACGTTTCAGTATTCAAGAAGCCAAAAGACATGTTTGTACTGATGGCAACCCAAAATAATGATCTAGTTTTGTTTAACTCTTTCCCGGATGGGCAAAAACAGTGAAAAATGACCACATTTTTTGTTTATTTATTTTCTCACCAGGTATTTACAATTGTGTAAAGAGCTATACCTCATTTTAAAGGGTATTGAATTAGCTTTCCAAAAAAAATTTTTTTTACCCACAGAAGCCCATAATATTTTAATTATTGTGCATAAATTAGCCTGCATTTCAGAAAATTGACCACAAAATTCTGATAAAAAGCACTTTACTTCAAAATGATTTGTGGTTACAAGAAAAAGTTGAATGCTAAACTGTTCTTTATCATATTGGAAACATCTCCAGAAAGTGTGGCTGAAAAAGAATGAATACAGAATATTTCAGAATTTATTATTGACCTGCATGTCAGTCAACACGGAGAAACGTGACCCGAAGCGTCGCTTCAGATTACATTTGTTTACGCGTCCTGAAGATTGTAAACGATTTTTTCTCTGTCGTTCCAAAAACCTTTTTCCTCCGGATATATTCATTGCTACATATTCAAATATAATTCCAGACATCTATTCGAAGGAGTGAAGCAAGTTTTTGAAGGTAAAAAGCGGCTCTACACAGCATTTCATTGCAGTTCAGACCACGTGCGTGTTCGCAGGGTCACATACGCAACAACATTTAGACAACTCTTACCTCGTTTCGTCGCTTTCATTTGCAAGCTGATGATCAAGAATACTCTCCTAATGGCCAGAAATTTCTCCATTTTCACTGCCTGCTTCGTCTAGCATTTCTAAAACCCTCAAAGTGTCATCAGTGATGAATCCTGATCGCTTCCCGGAGGACGCCATATTTCAAAACTCCAAACACATTTTTGAAAAATGCTTCATGTAGGCCACATTGAAGCATCCTAGCTCAAACTTGCCACGGGACCCGGATATTTTATAGGCACGCAATTGTCCAAATTGCACAGCGATTGAACAAAACGCGAATTTTTGCGGATTTTTTTTGTGCCGGTTCCAGTGGGAACTTTTTTTAAGGGTGCTAAACGAAGCTCTACTAGTCCACCAAACTGTAGCTAAATTCCTTTGGTCAGGGATGGTTAGGATGGAAACGGATTCAGGCAACTTCAAAACATCGCGCCGCTTTCTTCATGTCTAGCAAAAACCGTTATAAACTGATTATGTTTTGTTCTCCTTTCAAGAATTCACTTCACATCTTTCTCTTGGAGTTCTAAGACTATTTTGTGTATAAAAAAATGCTCTTAGTTTTGATGAAACCAAAACTCCCTTAAAAATTCCCTTGACATTGCCCTTTTAATCACCGTTGTTTATTTTCTACAAATCAAACAGCTTCAAACACAGTTTGTTTAGGTTATTCTTTATGAATCGAAGAGGCTACCTTATTAATATTGTTTGGATTTCTGAATAGGTCATTTCCGCTCTGTTCCTTGAATTTGGACAACGAAGTAAAGCACGGACATCATTTTTCTGTTTGAAACACTTCTCTTTGTAGCATGTAAGACGTTGAAAATACTTGGAAATGCAGGCGTAAGGGCTGGCCGTGTGGACTGCATCGATCAGATAGTACTAGCAAAAGCAGCTAATAGAATTCGAAGTGTAATTTTAACCACTGGATGGTGATGGTTTGGCTAATATAGACCCAAGCCGCTGAAACCACGAGAGGAGAAATTGCTAAATTTAGCTGAGTTTTTGGTCATCAAATTATAGCTAAAAGAAAGCAACAGCTAATGCCAGATGGTGGATCATTCTATATTTTCTGATTTATGTTACTGTTAATTTAATCCACTGTTCTGATAATTTTTGTTTCCTGGGTGAAGTTGAAATAAATGTGTTTATCTTCCTCTCTGTTTAGCACTAAATCAGAAGTCACTTGATGATTACTGACGAACTATCGCAAATCCATCGACAATTCAGTGAGTAACCAATATTGACAGAAAACGCTTGCCACCATCGTGTGATAAAATTGTTTAGCGCTGTTTAGTAGTTCAGTACCAATTACTTAATAAATCTACCGCAAAACTCTAAAATTGAAAAAAGTAAAAAATTACAAGAAAAACTCAAACGAAAGTCAACCAAAAATGGTTTGATATAAGGGGCATATTTAAACTGGCACTAATGTCTTTGTCCTCAATGAAGCTTCTCGCTTTCCTGTAACCTCAGCTGAGAACTGGCTAAAACTACCACAAATGCAAATTTATGAGTGGCATAATCCGTTGTTTACAGTTACTAAAAAACCATTGACGTATCCTCTGTTTTCAGATCATTCTAGACGAGGTGAAGGAAGTTGAAAGACTGAAGAAAGCGCAATTGCAAAGGTTCAAGCTCTGCGATAAAGCAGGATAAAGGATCAAACTTTGCGACTCCAGTGGCAGATAATAGAGTAGAAACACATTTCATCGCCCATGGCCTGAGAAAACAGCCGACGTTTCGCGAGGTCGCGCGCCACTTGAGACCTCGAAAAACAACGTGTGAGTAACGAGTGCAGAAATTCCATACTGATGACGTGCACTACCCAGATCTTGGTAGTGCTTCTGATTGGTTGAAAGAAAATTCCTTCGCGGCACAACCAATCAGAAGCACTACCAAGATCTGGGTAGTGCACGTCATCAGTATGGAATTTCTGCGCTCGTTACTCAGACGTCGTTTTATGAAGGCTCAAGTGGCGACCTCGCGAAACGTCGGCTGTTTCCTCAGGCTACTGTAGTTCAGTTGTTTATTTTCTTAAGCATACGATCGTAAATGTTGGGATGCGCCCTGGTGAAGGCAGTGTTAAAGAAAGCTTTTTGGTTACCTTAAACTCCAGCTAGTTGTTTTTCCTTTCCTTAACTGACTTTTTGCAATTTCAATTTTTAATCAGAAAAAAGGCGAATCAGCTACCAGACTCATTATTACATTGTATCTTGACTGTTTATAACAAGAGAATCCATTTATTAAACGTTAATTCAAGATATTCTTGAGTTCAAACTATGATTCCTTATGTCAAAACAACCTCAAAAAAATCTGGTGTTTTACAAGGAAAATTGCGAGATTTGGGTTCGTAAACAGTAGGCTTACAGCTTTATTAGTTATGCGTTAACGTTAGTTGTCACTACATTAGATTGAAGTAAGTCAGCAATATCTTTTTTTGTGGTTTGTTATGGGACACAAAAATGATGTTATTCATCTTCCACAATACCTCAAGTATAGACTGCGAGTAGTCTCTAATTTTGGCGATGGCGATTGTGGGGCGGGCGAAATACACACGCGCGCGCGAAATTTCGAGGAGACGCGACGCGACGCGAAGGGAGCGCCGAAAATTCTAATTAACACCAAATTTTTTTGAGGTTGTTTTGACATAAGGAATCATAGTTTGAACTCAAGAAGTTTCCATCCGGCACACAAGTACGGGAATTCGGTCCAAAATCAAACCGTTGGGAAAAATAATACATAAGAATTAGTTAACGACACTTTGATGTGTGGCTAAGTGCCAGTTACCATTAAATGAAAATGTTGAACGTTTTTATCCCAAAACAATGAAAATTAACCAGTTATCTTAGTCGCCAGTTAGTGCAAGTTGCCAGTCACGATTCCGATAGAGGAACAAAGTTACGTTGGACGGAGGAATAAAATTGAATCAGATTTTGTCCAAAAAATTAGTTCACTAAGGCAAAACTTAAAGTATGTGACAAGTTCAAACAATCCTCATCTTGAAGTCGAAGACATTAGAGGAAACACAGACTCTGTAGTTGCCATCCGGCATACAAAAGTCCAATAACTCAGAATTACAATCAAATTGAGAGAAAAAGAAAAACACCAATATTTATTAATATTAGTTTCCTACACTCTGATCTCCGGATAAATACGGCTACATATCGCTGCAACGTGTTCTTGCTACATGTCCCCTCGTGATACGATACCTGTAGTTCTGGGATTAGTTTTGCTAGCGGCCGGGAAGTTTTCTTGTCTTTGTAAAACAACGTCAAGTTCTCTTAGATCAACTTTGTCAGCGACCAATGCAAAAATGCACTTTTATTTCCAGAAAATAAACTGAAAATCTTATTTTCTCCACATAATAAATGGATATCTTGATCTAATGCAGAGAATAACTCTCTTAATTTCTTCTTAAGGAGACCAATGCTCGGGCGAGACTATCGAGATGAAGAGCCAATTCGCTTTTCACCCTCTCTTTCAAAACCAGTTGCCCTCAGTTTTCTCTATATTTGGACCCGCGCTTAATCCGAACCTAGATATAGAACCTAACACGCAATTCTGTGACCCCGCGTGTTTGACATTCGAAATTCTTAGCGAAGTGAAACTGGCAAAATAACTGACTAAGAACCCGGCGTGGTCAATCGATAAAAATCAGTACCGATAAAAATCGATAAAAGTTATTTGATTGCTAAAAGAAATCGGTAAAAATCGACAAAATCTTTCAGGAGTGACAAAACGACATTTTTGCACAGTTTATGACTATTTATTACAGGACAACCAGATCTAAGCAAGGGCTATAAGCATAAGGATACAAAAGAAATTGTGGGTAAACACATATTCTTCAGAGATATTTAGGCAACAGCTAGTACTTCTGGATATCTTTATTATAAACAATGTAATACATTTGACTTCCAAAATATTTAAGCTCATTTAACAAAAGGGAGGCGCTGTTCTTTTATTTAATGAATAATCTATCAGAAATCAATCTATGTGTGCATTTTCTACGAATCTACTTGGATCGTGCATTCCTATGTAATAACAGCAACAATACTATTGTAATTATAAAACAAAACCTTGATATTATTTGTTTCTTAGTCTTTTAACAACAACTTACAGTAGTTAATACAGTTTAAGAAATCTAAAGAATCTGACTCTTTAATACATCAAATCTGTTCTCAATTTGCTATAAGGTATACACTGTGACATAAATATCTGTATCTTTAAAGACTTCATCTATAATGTTTTTGACTTTGGACCACTGCAGTCCATCTAAGCCACAACCAATCCTTGGCATTGATAGGTTTGTTACACCATGACTGACACAGTGATCTCTCATTGCTGCCAGTGACGACTTCAAAGTGTTGTACGTGGGTTTGTGGAAGTACTTTTCCTTGGTGACCTAATGAAAGATTGGGATCATTAGTTACATAGCCTCAAAAAAATAGGGTGACGGAGGTTAAAAGAAGCTAAAAGAGGATATCAATGTGACACTTTATAGTCATTTATGTTAAGTATCACTTGGAAAACAAATTTACATCAACTGAACCCAAAAAAGCATGTTTCGTCTAGTAGTGTTCAGCATCAAATTTCTCCTCATCGCATCAGTGTATTATAACATAAGCTTACAGGTCATAAAAAATTTGGCAAATGATCACCAAACATGAATTGTCTTAAATAAAGAAAGATGGTAACATGTCTTGATGAATTGTCTTGATGTCTAACAGTTCTCCCAAATGGTAAGCAATAAAATCTATGGAGACCAGTAAGGAGAATTTGTATAATGATGTTGGGGTGGCTGTTGGGGCTTAAAGGGTTAAAATGGCCGTTCTAGTGCACGGAAATCATCAGTAAGTGTCTTAAGCTTTGGATACTCGGTGGACAAAGTATGAACTTGGAAAAGTTGGGCAGATCTTTAATTAAAAGTTCTTCCCTTATGTCATCTATAAAATTGGTGAAAACTGAAATTCTGTCACAAGTTAGTAATTTAAAGTCAAATTCTGGACATCAGGGCCTCTGAAACACTAAGCAGTGCATAACCTCTGGGGTAATGTGAGTCAGTCAACTAGCAGTGCTGCAACTCATAATCTCCCTACTCTGTAACTTTTTGGGTGGGAGTGTGCTGCTGGGACTCTGAGATCCTTACCCAATTCTAGACCACATTCAGCTGCAATATTGTGCCCTAACCACTCGGCCATGCTGTTCTAGTGCCTGCACTAGGCACTTATTAAAGACCATCACTCCACTCACCAAGTAGTAGATGTGTCTATTTCCTCTTTTCAGGGTTGCCACACCTCCTGGTTTCTGCCCTGAATGAAAAAACAAAAATTAGTATGCTGATGATTGGTGAGGAAACAATGATGAAAACAAAATTAATTACCATCCTATCACTACCATATATCACACTAATGGAGCACATGTACTAACAAATAGAAACCAAAATAATGAACAGCCTGGAACACCTGAAAATAAAGCTGTCTTATGGGCTTGAGTTCTACGGTTCTGATGGCTTAGCGCTTAGCATTTTGGACTTTCCATTAGACTACTGATTGGAGTCTTGGGTATCGGCATTGTCTTGTGTATGTTTATAATGTCTTTACTTACCCTGATAAAAAAAAATGATCAGCTGAACACAGAGGAACAGCTGGTATAAACCGGTGATCAGTTTCCTGTGATGTTTCCTCAGACAAGAAACTTTACCCCTCTTCGTCTCTCTCTACCCATGAGGGTAATCCTGGAATGTGCTACCACCCCATCCAAGAAGAGTACAGACACTCGACCTACTTCATGCTACAGCATTCACCATTAATTTTGGGCTTTTGAGAAAGTTTGAAGGAATTTAAAAGTTCTTAACTCTTTAAGTCCCAATAGTGATCAGCATCAATTTTCTCCTCATCATATCTGTGCACTATAACACATACAGGTCATGAGAATTTAGGAAATGATCACCAGAGATGAATTGACTTTTAAACAAGTTCTCCCAATTAGTAGTCAATGAAATGTATGGAGACCACTAAGGAGAATTTGGAGAATGATGTCGGGGCTAAAAGGTTTAATATGGAAACCTTTGTTAATATGGAAACCTTAACCTGTGTCACAAGTTCACATTAAACTTTTGAGGTCTCTCAAACTATACTCTCACGTTTGCAATTTAAGTAATGTGCCTGGGCAGGTGCACCATTTACTGCAATAATCTCAATGATCTACTCCAGATTGGTACAGTCTTTGTTATTTTATATTACCTTGAGATTTGATCTCATCAACCCCTCTAAACTTGTTCTTAAACTTCACAGCTATTCCTTTACCCATTCTGGCATCAGCACTAATGCAATGGGCAAGTGATTCATTGACAGGGCAGGAAAATAAGTCTCCACGTATTTCACGTAGCTTGTCTGCAGGTTCCTTGGATTCTGCTTTAGTAAACTGCAAGGGATGGGAACAATACAGTAGGTATGCAAATTATGTGTGGTTAATTAAGTATTTCAAAAAGCCAAAGAATGATAGTTTCCCTGTTTTCTGGCAACCTTGTTTGACTGATCTAAGCTGTTTGCTTTCTTTCTTTTTCTTTTTTAGTTTGAATACATGTACCATATTATCTCAAAATAAAAAAGATTGGAAGGGGAGACTGGACTCACTGGACTTCCCCCCTATATGTCCTATATCAGCCACTGATTTATAATTAAAATTATTTTGTTCCACACCTGCAGACGTTTCTGAATTTTGCTATTTGTTGACTGTCCTTCAGTTATGCTTCTAGCACTGGACGGAAGCTTGTGTTTCCTGTCAAAAGATTAACTACTTTTTACTTGATAACTATCACTCATCAACTGCTATTAATTAAACTTATAATCAAGCTTAGCACCAAACATATGAATGGAAAATTGATTCATTTTGCACAGTAACTGAGCATCTCTTATAACAAATGCCATCAAACCTTAAGTGTATAATTACAGTAATTAAACCTTACAGTGATCGACAACCCGGATGAATGCTGAAAACGTTGGCACTTATATTTCAAAAGGGTTTCTTTTTGTCATCCGGGGGATCACATCAAATGTGACCTTCAAGTATTGCAAAGAGCGGAATAACATTTGTCCTTGGGAACCCGGAATAACATTTATCCTTGGGAAGGTAACCCTAAAAGAAGTTATCTTTAATATTACCTTGTCAAGTACTTTTCCATGGATTTTTGCTGTTCTTTTTCAGCATCTCATGCATAAACATCTACTACAGGTATAATTTTGAGACAGTAGATGGGTCCGTACATGATGTACAATCTTAGCAGAATCAGGTGATGCCTAAGAACCTGGACGGGGAGGGGGTGTTCGTCGTTAACTCTACTGGCTCTCATAATTTAAAAAATAAGTTGGTAAGACTTCCAAATAAAGGACATTCGTAAAAAAGTCTATGATATTTAAAAGGAAAGTTAGTTTTTAACTACTAGCCTTTTGAAGAATTAGACTACTCTAAACTTGGAGCAAGCCTACCCTACCCTGGAAGGGAGAAGATGCGGTCAAGGCATCAACTTCCTGGAAGCGAGGTATCTTAGCTCCGCGCGAGTAAATTGTCTAAATCTCAGTCCAATTACGATGCACAAGGCTGGGAAAATCTCCAGTCTACGCCTTCTCCTGCACAATATTTCCGAGAAGTTGGTAACAGACGATGTTGACGCACTCAAATTTCTTTGTGACGATGGGACCTTAACCAAAGCAAGGTTGGAGAAAATCAAAAATGCCCGGGAGCTTTTCGTTGCCATTGGGGAAGTTGTCGAAGACGAAGCCAAGAAGTTACAGTTTTTGATAGCTCTGTTTGAGGCAATTGGCAGAATAGATTTAAAGTCTATGGTGGAAGAATTTCAGGAATCAAGAAAAGGTTGGTTCTCAAATGAAGTGGCTTGTGTGTTTGAAACTTCTTTGTGTGGACTGGTTTGTCATTGAGTCATAGATTATAAGTACGCTTAGCTTATACTTGCCAACTTTTTGTGATTCATAGGCGTGACATTTTTATCCTGAGAGTGTCAAGATTTTTCGTACGGGACCGATAATATCCGAAGATGTCCGACGGTTTCCGAAGATGTCCGACGAGTTCCGAAGACGTTCCGAAGACTTTCCGATTTATGGCCAGTAAATCGATGCTTTGATCATTTAAGGTTATACGGAGCTCGTCTCGACGAGTATGACCATGTCTCCAGTGACTTTCTTTACTAAAATCCGAGATTTCGCGAAAGTACGATCATTATTTTCTTGCATTGGTTCAAGTTTATTTAAATACTTAAAACATTTTTTTCAAAATGAGTCGGTTAAGGCTGTAATGGCTCACACTTTTCCACCAGGCGTGGGAAATGGACACGCAGGCGTGAGTAGGCGTGAGATCGCAGTTTTCGATCCGCAGGCGTGACAATCACGCCTTAGGCGTGACACTTGGCAGGTATATTAGCTGGCAAGGCGTTAAGTCTTAACTTTAGGTTCCTCAGTCTGCAAATCTGCAAGGTTGCTTTTGGGAATGAAACTGTAAGCTTAATTCAAATACCACAGCGTATAGCTAGAAAACATAAGCCACAAACATTATTTTATTGACAAGTGAACTGAAATATGCCGTTAACCCTGTTCCCAGTCCCCCCTTTGCCTCCTTCTCCCCGCGGCCCAATTTTTAAAAAATAATCTTACAGGCCATCAGACCTGCCAACTCTCACGGTTTGGGGTATCAACTCACGGTCTCACGATTTGGCCCCCAAATCTCACGGTGAATCAGAAAAGCTTAAAATTGCCAAACAATTCAGGTAGTATGAAGCAATATTGAAAAACCGAGTTGAAAATGGCCAAATTTGTCACATCTAATGTTTGAGGGAAAGCTGGGTACAATTCTGACCTCATTCCCGTGAAACCATAGATCAATATAGGTGTGCTTATGTCTCTGGGGAAGCTAGAGCTGGGAATAGTTAACTCAAACTGGCGCCTCGCGTCGACAGCGAAGCAGAAACTGACTTTAAAAAATGTGGTAAAAGAATACAATAGGTAGCACAAATAAGGTAAAGAATACCTTGAAACAAGAAATCTACTATTTTTATTTTCATTTTACACATATTTTGGAAATCTCCAGGTCTGAGGTCCCAATCTCCAGGTTTTTCTGGGTTTTTTTGCAAGGTCTCCAGATTTGTACATTTTGGAGGTTGGCAGGTCTGGGCCATGATTGTCAAACTGCTTAATTTGTTTGGTAAAAGGGGCATTATGGCATGTTTTCATTTCATTTTGCGTGAGGCAATTGTTCAATTTGCTGTGATAGCATCAAGGTGTCATTGGTAGAGCATGTCATGTACTGTGGCCTCCTTAAGGTTTCTACATGTAGATAGTTAAGAAGCTACGAAAGAAAGAAAACAATGAGGAAATAAAACACAAAAGCAAAAAAAAACACTTTCTCACTTTCTCTGTGAAAAATTTTGTCCAAAATAGGGTTGAAAAACTCGTAAATAAATTTACCGGTAAATCGAATCACTACAACTTTGTTGATTGACATATGGTTTTCATTGATGTGTTTATATTATAAATATGACCCCCCATAATCCTGGCCCAGGTGTCCGAAACTCGTTAACCTTCAACATTCATCCAGAAATCGGTGACTGCAATACAAACCCTGGGAGATAAACTAAAAATATGTAGTTCATTGTTGTTTGCAGTATGTGCTTGTCAAAGAGTTATTTTCAGTCCAGCTTTTAAGATGGTGTTGTTTCATTATATTGGACTGAAGATTTCTGGAAGTTAGCTAGTCTCGGATAGGGTAGGGATTTTTCAATTTGCCATCTAGTCTAGAATAGGGTTGCAAATGGAGCTGAAAGTGGTCTGGTATAGGTTACATAAGGGTTTCAGAGTGCCAGCAGCAGATCCCCACCAGCCATTTTTCCCCTGGAACTCAGGGGAATTCTAGGTGTCTCAGATCAAGTCCTTCAACTAGGCTGCAACAGCATCCAGTTTTTCATCTCTTAAAGCAGGACTTGAATAAACCCAATGCTATTATCATCCAGTCATTCTCCCTGCCACCAGTGGGATTTTTTGCCCAACGGCCCTTACATGTATAATTTAACTCCTCCGTGCTTTGCATGAAGCCAGTGGGCCGACTCCTGCTAGTTGGTGTTCTTAAGTCTTCTCTGCGAACAACCAATGCCATGATTACTGCAGAATGACATATCATGCATTTATATTTTATTTTAAGTCTTCTTACTGGACACGCATTGTTGAATGGCTATAAATACACAGGCCAATAGAAATGATGTGAAGTTCTACTCCCTTCAAATTACAGCAAACAGTTGTTCAGCATTGTCCATTGTCTAGCACATACAGTGTGGTTTCTTATATAATTATATTCAGTTAAATTGCATTTACATCCCGATTGTGTCATAAATCTTACATGAATTTTTCTGGATTTTACTATCAGATGAAATCAGAGATACTGGCCACCTTGAACGGAATGTTGATGGTGATCTTGGGGCTAATATCAACAATGCTGTGGTAGCACCTTTACAATCCAACTCTGGGAGGCACAGTGCCAACCTGTATGCACCCACAGAACCATCTGTACAACCGGATAGGTCAATGCCACATCACACTGGGCCTTCTGTACAGCTTCATGATTATTCACAAAATCCATCAGGTGTTGCAGAATACCCAGAAAGTCACTTGCCATCCATGCCAAGCACACTGACAGACAAACCAAGTCTTAGGATGTGGCCTGATCAGCATTCAGGGTACCAGTATTCAGATGCATTTCCTTATGGTTCTGATCAAACTGCTGACCGTCCTCAAACGCAATCCTCACAATATTCAACGACCCCCTCAGAATTTCAAGCACAGAGTCAACCCCCCCAGTTTAGTGGTTTATCTTCAGGTTTACCCTCTGATATACCTCGACAAGATGCTGCAGGCCAGAAAGTTCCATTTCCACAAGATTCTTCATGGAATGTCCCATTATGGCACGATACTTCAGAGAGGCTTCCATTACAACAAGTTATTTCAGGGAAGCCTCCATTTCAGCAGGATACCTCAGGGAAGGTCCCATCTCAGCAAGATACTCCAGGTAAGGTTCCATTTTCACAAGATTCCTCATGGAAGGTTCCATTACCGCAAGATTCTTCACGGAAGGTTCCATTACCACAAAATTGGAAGGTTCTATTACCACAAGATACTCCGGGAAAGGTTCCATTATCACAAGATTCTTCTGGGAGCTATCATCCCCAAAACAGTGTTCCATTTGGTCAGCAAGAGGAATCCCCGCACGTGATAGAAGAAGTGGAGCTCAAACTTGATGAGGTAAACTTGTCAGAAAGTGCAGCAAAACCTTTTGATGTATCTGCCTTGGGACTTGAAAGTCAAGATCCAAAAGCTCCAAATGGAGTTCTCGGACATGAAGGCAGCCAAACAATTCCACCAGAAAGACCAAGAGATGATCTGGCTACAAACACAAGTTTTGGTGAACATTCAACAATTCCTGGATCCCAGGAGAAAGTTCCAGTAGAAAGGTGCATATCCACTGATTTCCATGATGCAGGGTTGCAATGTGTGCACCAGAAATGCCCAATAGAGATGAATTACAACACTATTAAAAGGTATTTCCACCATGGTGCAAAGGAGCTTGGAAAAGGAGGCTTTGGAGTTGTATATGAGGGTAAGTCAAGTTGAGGGGCCGTGCAGAGAATATACAGTGATCTAGTGACATTTAAATGTTACTTTGGTTTATACCCCTAGTCACTGTGTGGTTTTCAGTTGCCTGTCATGAAACTCGCAGTGGTTCCATTACCACAAGCTTAATTGCAATTTCTTTAATTGCTTACAATTTTCACTGCCAGATTGATTCCTTTTCTGCAGTTCACATGTATGATTACATGTATCATAATATGATACATGTAATCATATGTATTCACATGTATTCATTGTCATAAAACTAAAATCAAAATATATCATTGTGGCCAATTGCAACAACTGCAATCGATACACTGAGCCAAATTATTAGAACTCTATGGAAATGCATAGGCATGACTCAACACAAATGCATGTAATGTGCACCAAGCATGGGAAAATGCATGCAACAAAGACATGATTGATTTTAGTTGCATTATTTTCTAAATGTTTGAGAAAATGGCACAATTTTTTACAGCAACCACAGAACAAAGCAGATCCCAGTCAAAGCAAAGGTGAATGAGTTTTGCCACTCAGTTGAAAACTCCTTACCATTGTACCATCAATACATAACTTACAATTAGTTGACCTTTAATTCTTAACAATGGCCCTTTCCATGCAGCGGTAACCTTTCTCATAAATTTGCAAACACAATGTATTTCAAAATGGATGTGGGGCGATTTTGGACAGAAACTGCAAAGTTAACCAAAATTGCCTCAAGTAGTTATGGTCCACCTTCGACGTATAATGTTGTTTTTGTTGTTACTAGAGATCATTTTTTTTTGGTTTCATTTGTCTTAATGTCTTTAATTTTTGTGATGACTTTTTGGTTAGTCGGTCATGACGTGCCATATATGGTACCAGGATGTGATCACATGGTTTTGGTCATAAGTTTTTTCACTGCAAGTTTTTTGTGGTGATAAAAAACATGTTGAATGCCAAAATTTTGGCCTGTGGCTTAATTAGCCTGAACAGTATTCCTTGTGTTGTGTTATGCCTTATGTTACAATTATTTTGACTCTTAATCCTAGGGACCAATACCTTTCATGGTCAGCATGTTGTTGTCAAAGAAGAGTACGGTTACCATCTTGGACAACCTTACAGTGCAGCACAATTAAAGAGGGTAAGCTAAAAGGCACCCTGGTACAGACTGTATGTCAGTATGTATTTTTTTTTTTTTTTTTTTTTAATTATACTCAACTTAACAAAAGAGCTAGTTTACAAGACTAATACAAAGCATAAACACAGGAGCTAATTTACAGAACTAATACAAACACTTACAAAAGAAGGACTTAATTACAACTGAAAACAATATAACACCTTACTTTGACAACAGGGCAAGTAGGAATATACAGTCAAAGTAAAATGACAAAGATAAATATACCTTTACAGTAGGCTCAAAAGAAAAGGATAAATAAAACAGACAAAAAAGTGTTGGGAAAAAAAAAGCACCTTAACCTGGTTCCTTTATTTTGATAGTGGTGCAAAAGCTACCGCATCGCTTATGCAGAGAGTGGTCCACTTTGCTTCATATTTTTTAAAACTAGAGTTTTTAATAGCCATTTGTCTTTCACATTTGACTCTACTTTCCAGTAAGGCAAGAAAGACCTTTATGCTAGGAGTCTCTGACAGATTTCTTGCGAGGTATACATGATATTTAGCAATAAGAAGATAGTGATTAAAAGCGTGAAGGCTGGTGTTCTGTATGTCAGTATGTATAATGTCTTCCTTTTTTTATATAGCTACAAGAAAAAAAATTTGAGTGAAGCCGGCAAATACTAACAATGCAGCACTAATTTTCTGCATGAACATTCTGTTCATGTGTGAGGGAAGCGTAATCACATGGTTGTTTAAGTAATGACAAATGCAATTTGGTACTTAATCTGCATAGTACTTAAGGTGACTCGATCGAGTTTTTGAGTGACGATACCTCTCAACTTTAAGCAACTAGTGTACCACAGTGAACAACCCAATAGAAAATCGATCGTTACTGCTGACCTAGAAAAAGATGAAAGTTTTACATGAGGTATGTTTCATCGAAATCGGAGTTACCATAGCAACGTAATGACGTCATCCCCCATTTTACATGAGAGCTAATTACTTGTCACCAAGAGACAATTCTGGGAAGCGCTCGACTGGGTCTTCGACCTGACATATTTGTCTTCACGTCTACAAAATTTGAAGAATTTCTATGAAAGAGTTTTCGAGACATTTTCGGGTGAAGTTTTAAGGTGTTAAAAAACAACAAAAACAAAATAATTTTGAACTGTTATTGAAAAGTATGTCCACAGCGACTTGACGAAACAACATTTTGGTTTTAAATGAATGTTATGTCATCTAATTGCTTTATGTGAAAATTTCGGGGAAATCGTTCCATTTGATTTTTAGAAACGTTGGCTTGAATATGAACTGGTTTAGCGTGTTACGCGGCTTTTTTATCAAAAATCGACCCTACACTTATTATAATGATTATGAATTAAAAAGCGGTAGATGAATTTTTTAAAAACTTTGCTTTCAAGGAGAATAATCAATATTCAATACAATCCCCGAGTCTCAAACTCATTGAAACGTTGTAAGGCTATCAATTTAAAGCCTAAACTCAGGAAATTATTGGACTGAATTTTACGCCAGTGGCTTGTTGCTCTTATTATGCATCTCCATTGTTTCGAATAGGCGTGCAATTGTAAATTTCAGTACATCATGAATTCATATAACGCTTGTTTGCTTTCTGAATATGTTCCGAAAAACGTGCTAATGTATCAGGTCAGCATTACAATAACAATGGACAGGCTGACAGAAGTGAGTGCAAACCTGAAGGTTAGCAGTAAGCGCAAACGTCGGTTAGCAGTGAGCGCAAACGGAAAGCTGCTGTGCTCAGTCAGTGTTCCAGATAAATTTTTATGGCAAGGAGTCAACGAAAAATTTAAACAGGTCAGTGGATGTGGGTCTCCCCTAATCTTATCCCAGTCTCAGCACGTTTTCGGAACATCTTCGGAAAGCAATCAAGCGTTATATGAATTCATGGTGTAGTGAAATTTACAATTGCATGCCGATTCAAAACAATGGAGATGCATAATGAGAGCAACAAGCCACTGGCTTGAAAATCAGGCCAATATTTTCCTGAGTTTTGGCTCAAAATTGACAGCTTTATAACGTTTCAATAAACTTGAAACGCTGGGATTGTATTGAATATTGATTATTCTCCTTGAGGACAAAGATATAAAAAAAATTCATCTACCGCTTTTTAATTCATAACCATTTTAATAAGTGTAGTGCCAATTTTTGATAAAAAAGCCCAGTAACACACTAAACAAGTTCATATTCAAGCCAACGTTTCTAAAAATCAAATGGAACGATTTCCCTGAAATTTTCACACAAAGTAATTAGATGATATAACATTCATTTAAAACCAAAATGTTATTTCATCAAACCTTTGTGGGCATACTTTTCAATAACAGATCAAAATTGTTTTGTTTTTGTTGTTTTTTAATACCCTAAAACTTCACCCGAAATTTTCTCGAAAACGCTCTCATAGAAATTCTTCAAATTTTGCAGACGTAAATACAAACATGTCAGGTCGAAGATCCAGTCGAGCGCTTTCCAGAATTATCTCTTGGTGACAAGTAATTGGCTCTCAGGTAAAATAGGGGATGACGCCATTACTTTGCTATGGTACCTCCGATTTCGATTGAACTTACCTCATTTAAAACTTTCATCTTTCTCTAGGTCAGCAGTAACAATCGATTTTCTATTGGGTTGTTCACTGTGGTACGCTAGTTGCTCAAAGTTAAGAGGTATCGTCACTCAAAAACCCGATCGAGCCACCTTAAGCTCCCAAGACAGAGGTGAAACTTATATTTAAATTTTGAACACCAACTTGTCAGTGAATATTGAAATTGTACTTCATCATACATAAAACTACAATGACATGAGAAGTACTCTAACTTGTCTTTTGCTTAATTTAAGGTTTGTTGTGATAGGTAAATCTTTTTTGCCCTTGCAAGATGTTCCATTTTTGCCATACATCTTGTTATTCTTGAAACTCTACATGCAGTAAAGTTGGTATGCCTTACCACCATAATGATTATGCTCAGTGCAGTTCTTAAGTTAACATTAAATATTCATCAAAGTGGAGGTGAATAATGGTGGATATTTGTTGAGCCGCAAAGCAGTGAGGCCCGCCAGATATCTACAAGTCTTCACTGACGCTGAGGTGAATAAAATTAATTGATTTAGCATATATACCAATCCAGTAGATAGCCAGCACCAAATAGTTCCTTTTTTCTGAGGAATGAGGGAAAACTCGCACATGAAATCCAGAAAAATGCTGGGAGGTGAAGAGCAGATACTATCCCGAATTTAATTTGCATAGCCAATCAGAGCGTGCAAAAAACACTATCCACTGGAATGATTAATGTTTGAAATGTCTTGTGACCAATCCACTATATGAATGGGCCAATTAGCTCATCAAGGCGATTGATAAATTGTAGATAAAATCTGGTTTCTGAAACAAAAACAATGGAAGAATTACAACTCCCCATGGATTAAGGATGCTATTCCATTGTAGGGGTACCCCTCCCTCCCCAGCATTTTGTCAGAAAACCCTTATGTTTTGTTTGTATCCATTCATAAACCAGGGTTCAGAGAGACAAGGTGGAATAAAGTTTTTAAATTGTTCTTCTCTAAGGAAACAACACAACACAATGTTTGCTAGCTATGTAAATATCAGGCTGCATACAGTCAAAAGACATGTAATTTGACTTGCAGGCCCACATGCATGCTTTTTTACGGTACACCACAATCATATACATTGTGCAGTTATTGTGCGGAATTACTCTTGCAGGAAAAACGGGTTGGTTACATAAAGCACCCACATCTGATGCCTCTTTATGCATTCAGTGAGGAGAAAGGGTGTGTATCATTAATTTACTCTACATTCAGAGGTTAAGAAAACATCATAACAAAACAGCATGTGAACGTGCAATATATACGAGTTGTGCTGCATTTTGACGAGCCGGCAGGGCAAGTCAAAATACAAACAACGAGTAAAAATATACAGTGATACTTCACATCGAAACATCTAATAAGAGATTTATTATTCAACTCAACCTTTTTCAATCAGTAACTTGAAAGAAAACTACAAGTGTAACAGGATGAGTGCGCACACGGTACCGTGCAATAACCAACTGTACAATATCATAGGATATCTGTACTCATTTCGGGTGCTTTCTGTACAATACAGTTGAATAATAAAGAAACCACCCCCCCCCCCCCCCCGCAAAAAATCGTCAACATTTAGTCCCAGCCCTGGAAGAAATTCTACACAGGATTTTAATAGGATCCTAATGGAATCATGTGTTAGGATCCTAACCCAGGCCAGGATCTTAAGATCCTAACTTATACAGGATCCTATAGCTAGTAAGCTCTTGTAGGATCCTGTGGGATCAGGATCCTTTGCAAGATCCTATAGGATCCTATACAGGATCCTGATCCATTAGATCCTAAATAGGATCCTACAGGATCTTAATAGGATCCTATAAGATCTTGTGCAGGATCCTAAAGTACCGGAGTACTTATCTAGCTAGTGGGATCCCATAAAAAAGTGATTACTGGATTATCTTCTTTTAGGATCCAGAGTTGGATCCTGTGCAACCTTACGGGAACCTCTGAATTTACATCAGAGTTTACAGGAACCTGTAGGATCTTACAGGATCCTAGAAAAATCCTGTAGGATCCTGTATAAGATTTATCCCAGGGAATGGACCAAGAGACTTGAGACAGTATGTTAACTTATGTTGTTTCACTCTTGATGTTCTCATGTATAATTTTTAAACAGTAAAAGTGTGATAATTATAGTTAACATGTTTACAACTGATCAGGTTGCACAGTGGACATAAATGATCAGATACATGTTCTGTTTGTTTTCTTCAGTTGCCCTAAAGGAGATTTTTATAATAAAACTGAAATGTCAGCATCTGATATTTAAGTGTTTTTAGCATTTTAGATTACCCCCTGCCCCTGCTGCATATTTTATTCTAAGGTGTTAAACTTTGTTTCTCTTATTCCACTACATCTACTTCAGCTGCAGCCAATCACCATGCTTGAACTGTCAGTTTTGTCTCTTCATTGCACAAGCTCCAAGCTTGCTTGCACCCTTTGTTCCGTAACAACAAGGAAAGCACAGTGATGTCGCTGATCATTCTCTGCTGTTCGTACGTAGTCCTGTTGACTGGTGAGGTAAACCTTTAGTAATTTTTTTCCTCTTGACAGAAAACCCTGCTGTCTTATGTACCCTAAAATGCACAGCGACTTACACAGAGCATTACGTAAGGATTTAAATGGACAGCAGAAGTTATCTTGGGAGAACAGAGTAAAGATAGCTCTTCACACAGCAAGGGCACTGAAATATTTACACACAGAAGTCACAAATGAAAGAAATGTCAGGTTTGTACCACAGGTTGGGAGCTGATACATGTGTTTTGTTTGTTGATTATCTTTTGCCTATCCTGACCCCTTTATGGTTAATTCCTTATAAGTGCTGTTGTTGACAAATGCTTTCAATACTTTTCAATAAATAAATGTTCAACTGACAAGTTTGTTATAATTATACATGTATGCCCTGCACTCGTGAATTGGCTGCAAATGTTCCCATGTATATCTCATCTCAAAATACACAGTTCATGTGTGTATTTAGTGACGGTATGGTCCTCACGTCATTTATAAATGCATTGCTTAACACATACATATGTCATCCTGCATACCTTGGCGAATGCACTCGTTTGAAGAAACGCTGTCGGGTAAAAAGCATAAACTATGGACAATGCGACACAATGGAACTCTGGGAAGATGGCAGGGGCTGGGTTTTGTTTCTTGATATTCAAAACATTTTCTTTTCAAGATAATTTAAAGAGTAAATTAAGGCATGCTGTGTTATTATAATGTGCACGTATCTAAGTGGTAGAGGCAAGTTTTCACACTTCCCAGAGCAAACTGGGTCGCATCGTCAATGATTTATGCTTGTTACACGACAACATCTTTTCTATTGGGTGTATATTCACTGCAATATTTAATGGCAAATTGTTTCGTGTAGTTAAATTATTTGAATTTTTAAATTGCAGCAAGTGGCATATTTATCTTTTAATGTAAGTATGTATAAATATTTTATGGTGCTGCCTTTGTTCTTTGTAGACAAGAGATTGTCCACATGGATGTAAAGCCAGGAAATATTTTTCTAGATGAAGATTTCAATGCTCGTCTGGGAGACCCTGGAATGGCACAGGAGTTACCTATGGGATTTTCGTTTGCCTCCCTCAGCCAGATCCGTGGAACAGAGGGGTACTTAGATGAATACCTTCGTGATAGACACTTTAAACCCACCAGTGATATTTTTTCCTTTGGTGTAGGTATGTAAGATGTGTTTTGCTATGCCACACTTAAAACATTTCTCGACTCCAATCTCACTGAGAAGTTGATGTTTATATGCAAAGGTTGTGCCACACGTAAAACATTTCTCCAATCTCACCAAGAAGTTTCTGTTTATATGCGAGAGTTATGGTATCCACTAAATGACAAGAGTTGACTATGGCTGAAATGTTAACTACTTGTTAACTCTTTTTAGTCCCAGAGGTGACAAGAATCAAATCTCTCATAATATCACCGATAAACTTGTCAATTGACATGTCCAGTCAAGTATTCCCCCAACTAGTACCATAAGAAACATGAGGTTTAATGGAAAAAGAAAAACTTCTAAACAGGTGGAGAGGGGAGTACTGGTATATATATTGAGGCCTTGTTAGGGAATGTAGGAATGTCCACTGTCTATTAAGAACTAGTGCATTTTGCTTTCAGTGATGTTGCAGCTTCTTACACAGAGGAAGGCAGTTGAAGTAACCGCACCAAACAAAAATGAGCCATTGCACAGGGTTCTACAGAAAGAAGGAGCCTTGTCAGACCCGGAAAAGCTGATGGAAAAAGCAAAAAAGGTTAGTGTGTACCAAATTTTTTAATTAGCAATGTCAGATTTCTATTGAATGGGTTATTCCAGAAAAAATCCACACCCCCCCGACGGATGGCAAGAGTTTTTGACCCCCCCTTTCTCCCGGATTTCGTTTACCTCTATACCCCTCCCCCTGCCTGGATTTCCAAGGCCAGAGACCCCCCCTCCCAGCCGGATTTCCCTGATTTATTATGGGCCCTAAATTCAACATTCAGTCCGTTGAAAATACGTAGAATTGCATCCAGAATATAATGATTGTGGAGCTCAATTTTAATTTTAATTTGTTCTTGTGATATGAACGGAAATTACGAACGGGTTTTCTACTGGTAACAACATGATTAAAAGTTATTTTCTTCCCTTTTTATAGCACTGAACTACAACTGTAGCCCATTCCTGTGGAAATGCTCAATGAAGCTGATAGCGGCGAACAAAATAAATAAATAAAATTATATAAATCATCCATGTAAAACTCGAGAACGGAGTATTAAATTACGTGTACCCGAGGTCAAAACAACCTTTCAAATCGAAACTTTTCCCGGACGTATTCTTGCCATAATTGAAATAAATGTTAAATAAAACTTAAAGTTAGAATTAAAGTTAACGATAGCAGCGGTAATTTAACAGGAACATGATAAATTTAGCCCGTTGAACTTTATTTCGTGCTGCTTCTGTTGCAGACGCAATTTGCATACGTGAAAAGTAATTTGAAACCTATGTGTAACGCAACCATTTCATAAAACGTCGTGCGATCGGTGACGCGAAAGTATCCGATTTATGTTCCTTTATACCTGCAACACACAGAAGAAACTCAATGACAGACTGAGATTTATCAATGGTTATTTTCGCCCAAACAACATCTGTTGGCAGAAGCAAAGGAAACATGTCACAAAAAACGTGTCAGAAGACACGCACATTCCGTTACAGCGTACCAGTTTATTATTTTACATTTCACTTTCTTGGTTTTTGTGTTCCTTCAAATTGATAAGATAAACATTTATGACAGACAAACAACTATGAGAAATGAAATTCATTTGAGCAAGGTATTTGCAACTTGAGTTTTTGTTGCAAAAGCGAGAGCGAGGGAACCGATAGCTCACAAACTTGTCAACACTCGCGTCGAATGCAGTCCATTTT
This sequence comes from Siderastrea radians, assembly GCA_964017195.1. Taxonomy (NCBI): domain Eukaryota; kingdom Metazoa; phylum Cnidaria; class Anthozoa; order Scleractinia; family Rhizangiidae; genus Siderastrea; species Siderastrea radians. Next base: position 15,215,221 of record OZ024887.1, on the reverse strand, counting down.
TCTAATTTATTTCTTGACAGATGACTCAAGCGACTACGTTGTTGCTCATTTGTTTTTCATCTCGAAACTGTCAACTTACATTTGGCTATTACTGTAATACAATACAAAGCTCCAAGCTTTAAACTTGGTTCGCTGAGCATGCTTTGTAGCTACCACGTCAACCGTGAGCGTTCTTCGTGTTTTCTCCTTTTATCACTTTTATAATATTCTTCGCAGAATCTTGGAAACTGAACTTAAAAGCGTAAGAAAAGGTAAGAAATGCATACTTTGAAAGACTACTACTTTCTTCGATTCGGAGGAAGTTTCTTCCGTAAGGTCAAAGATCTGAAAAACTGAGGTTACCTTTTTAATGACCCCTGAAGGGGTGTTTTAAGTCTAGACCCCCCACTCCCACCTGGATTTCCAGAGCCCTCAACCCCCCCTCCCGCGAGAATTTCCAGCGTGCCATCCGTCAGGGAGGTGTGGATTTTTTCTGGAATAACCCAATGTAATTAATTCACATTCATTACAGCGTCACTTCATTGTTGACATTATGTATTGTTCAGCGGCTTGTTATGTGCATGTGCCATGTGTTTGTTACCGTTAACCAATAAACCCTCTTACCACAGTTTTCTTCTTTATTGATGTGGTGGCAGCAATTAACTTGATTGAAACAAATAAATTAAAAATTTGTAGCATGTGATATAACAGGGCTAGCACAACCCACAAATGGGAAGCAACTCTTTCTCCCTGTGGTGCGAGGTTGAGGCAAGGGCCTGTGCAGGGGCTGGGAAAAATCTGATACAAGAGGCTTTGGGAGGTGAATATAAATCATACCTGTCCATGAATTATAACAAACACCCACTTTCTTTTAAATTGCCTAGTATCTATTAAACAGCTTCCCCCCCCTCCCCCGACCTCCCCCACCCATTCCTAGATGCCCTGTATCTCAATAATTCTGAAGACATTAAGAGGTCAATCGGATGGTCGAAGACTCTAATTCAGTCTATCCTCCTTACAACAGAATTAAAAATATCAGTATTGCATTTAAATTATGATTTAGAAGATGATTGCTTGATTACTACAGGTTTGGGTACTACAAGAAAGTGAGACTGTAAATTTGTGCTTCATTGCATTGAACGTATTAGCAAGATTGCTAAGTTTTGTCCTTTCCATGTACTCATTGGAAACTGAATAATTGTGTTTCTCTAATGAACGTTATCTTATAATCACCCCCTCTTAGAAACCAAAATGCTACATAAACACCCCAGGCACTTATTAGATCATTTATGGTAATTTTATGTTACCTTTATAAAAACACATATTGCTAAGGTAGTGCACCATATGCTCACAAATTCTTCATTTATTTGTCAATTCAGAATGTTTGGCCTGATAACGGAGATGACAAGAATTTCACCAAAGAATTTGCAGCTATTGCTATAAACTGTCTCAAACCACCAAGTGAGAGAGCCGAACTGTCAGATATTTGCAAGAGGCTAGAGGTAATGAACGTATGAAAAATCTCTTTTAAATAGCTTGACCAAAGGCTATTCTGGGGGGCCAGCCCCTGACAATTTTATGTTCTAAATGGAAAATCACGTATGCAAATGATTTAACAAATAAAGATGACAAAAACAGGACAGTCATTTAAAGACACGAGAATTGTTGAAAAAACTCGGCAAAAATTCTTTTCACATATATAATCATGCTTTATGACATAGTTTTTAAGCTGAAGCTCAAAAACTGAAACATAAAGTCTTAGAGTTCTCATAGGTTCTAGTCTATTATTGTAATTTATAATACTTTGTTAAACACAATTAGCCCAGAACTCGGCAAAAATTCTTTTCACATACACCATCAATCTTCGGCTTCGAAGGGTAGGCGTTACCGGTAAATAATATAATCATCCAAGGCAAACTTCAGATGGTGACTGGCATGGTTCCACATTTTTGGTGTTTTTGACCTATATCTGTCGATATGTACATATAACAATTTTTGATTTCATATGGCAGAATTGGGTCAGCATTTAAATTGACAGTAGCTTCATTGTTGTACCAAAGATGACTTTAGTTTGTTTACAGTTAGTATTTGGGACAATGCATGAGGTACAGCCACCTCAAACAGGTCTTGACTTCATAGGCTTGACTATGGAAGTAATTTAATACTACACTATAGAGGTAGTACATGTATAATACAGTCAAACAGCTTGCTGCATTGCACAGGTAATACTGGAGAGGAGAAGAGTTGCAAAGGCCTCAAAGCCCAAAGAAGGAAGTCGTTGTGTTTCTTGTCTACTGAACCATCCAGGTGAGTACACTTGATGAACTGAAGTTGTCAGTTTTGGAGTGACACCATCTGAGGGATTTATTGGAAACCAACAAATGTTAGCTTCCTTGCCTCTTTCGAGTCTAGTACTTTCATGTTAATGTCACTGTTATACATATTATAATTAAGCAATGAAAGAAGGAGATGTAATGCAACTGGTAACCAGGAGATGACAAAATAAACAAACAACAGTATGGTGTTATGGGGGAGACATGCCCTGTGGCAGGTTATTTGCAACTTTGGGTTATGCGCACAAAGCAAAACCTCATTTATCACCTCACGCCGTGGGGGTTAGGACAAGAGTATTGGCACAGCCTTTCTTATCTCCCCAGCGCCGCATGGGCTGGAACCATCAAGATTAAGCAAAGGTATAAAATGGCAAGCAATGCCAAAGCTTGGGGGAAGTTGCTGTGCAGACTTTACAACCAAAACACAAGGAGTGACCCCAGTTTAATGAGGAAACAACAGAATAACCTATCTCCAAAGGGAGGGATGTTGGGTAAACTAAATTGTAACAATATGGTACTTTTGTGCAAGACTGCCAAGATAATGCTCCTTGATAATGTTCCGCTGCTTATTTTTTATTTATTTATTTATATAGTAAGGCTTATATAGTAAGGCAGTGTCTCAAAGTTCAACCATTTGATAGGTAAAGTTCTACTGTAAGCCAAGTAGACACAACGTGCCAAACTACTAGCAATGAGTAGAGCTAACAAAATAGGAACCAATACAAACGAAGCTGCGATACGTTTCTAGACTACCAGTACTAATTAAAGTATTGGTCATGATTTTAGACATGAAAGACTTTTATTCTAGCTACATGAATAGGGAGCATTCATTTATAAATAAAGGCCTTCATTGCTTACTTGTTGCACTTTTTTGGTAAAGCTTGCCTGCCCTATGACCCGTAGGGCGTCAAGTTCCATTAACTGCATTTTCCCACTTGGTAAAACTGGCAATAATAACTTTTTTTAAACATGGCTTATGTTTTAGCAAAGTACTTGGCAGCGAGATCCTCTGGCTGTGATGGTGATTACAGTCAACAGTGCAACTACTTCTGTGTGACATGTTTAACACAAGCTCGGCGTAACCCTCTGGAGTGTCCATGTCATGGGCAAGCTGAACCCCGTATAGGTAAATATTAACAATTCAAAAATAGTAGTGAACAGGGTACAGTGAAATGTGGCTGTCCTAGCTAAGATAAACAAGAAACACTCAGGAGTTTGAGGTAGCCCTCTGTAAGGTACTGAGCCCAGTTGTTTGAAAGCTGATTAATTAATGCTAACCCGGGATTAAAAGTTAACCACAGTTTCTCTCTCTCTTGTTAAAAAGAGTTTTCACAGCTAATTTTAGGTGGCTGTGGGGCAAAAAAGGATTTACAGTCAGGAATACTCATTGCTAGGCTATATAAGACAGAGCTTAATCCTGCTTTGAACAACCATGCCTGGAATGGCAATTGTTGTCCTTAGCTTCTCAAACTCATTAAAAATTCATAGCGGAGCCTGGGGGCAAAGCCCGCCAGCGGAGCTCCATTGCTAAGGAAATTTGGTAATGTATCGATGCGAAAAATTTTGGTTGTGACGTCAGCGTATGTGCCGTCCATCCGTCCGTCCGTCCGTCCGTACAGACTCTGGGGGAGGGGGAGGGAAGTCCCAAGGCAACCCGACCGGGAGTGGAGAATGCCATCTTTTCTTGGCGGGAAATCGCGCGGTGCTTTTGGGCAACCGGCGTTTTTCTTGGCGGGAAATCGCATGACCATCGTCGCTTTTGAAAAAGAGGTTTCTTTAAAAAGCTTAAGTATATTTAGCAAAACGATTGTTCGACGGTACTGTGGTTTTAAACTTGAGAAAAAAACATTTAATACCTATAAATGGAAAGAAAAAGTTCAAAAGAATACTGGTAGTAGGCGAAAACTTCAAGTTACGAAAGCTGCCTTCAAAGGACCTCATCGCTTTGTTTTCTTCACGGCAGAGAGCTTGCCTTGTTCTGAAACACAACCGAGTAAGTGAAGTTTTTAAAGGGTTTTAAGGTGCATGATTTTGAGTATTTATTATGGTCAAAGAAATTACATTTTGAAATTGAATTTATGTCATTAGAAATGTGTCATTTACTTTTGTCTTCAAAGAATTATTAGAAAATGAGCTCAGATTTGTGACAGATGTAGTCTTAGAATATTTTGCCATGCTGGAAGTGTAATGCGAATTGCATTTAAGCTTAAGTATAAACTTACGGGTTTTCGAATAAACTTTTTCAAAAATGATTTCTCTGTATATTATTTTGTGTTTGTTTATTCATAACAGTAGGTCAAAGGACAGTCGCAAGGCAACTGCACAAGCATCACTTACGACGAATAATTGCTTTCAATTTTAACTGTCGGATCGGTTTGTGCAATTGTCGATTTTCTTGTCCTAGAACTTTTCAATAGTAAGCGAAGCAGTTGTCGGTTTAAGACTATTTTATCCGAAAAGCTTCCGAAAAACAAGGTTTTTTGCGTTCCTCAAAGCGCCTAACTTTAAATAGGCTTACTTCGCATCCGCAAAACTTATGCCATAATTTAAAGCGTGTTTGGTGTTTGCTCGTTTTCAATCTTGATGGTATAAATTTTGACCAGACTAATAGGGGTAGTTCATGTTATTTGTCAACTGAACATCCGAACGCGATGAAGATAACCCATTTACTTCAGAATAAGTTTTATTTTGTTAGTGTACGTGAGCGCCGTTTCATGTTCATTCAAGCCAACAGCCAATAATCCAAGGAGATTTGTCAAGCCTTGACAGTTAATGACAGGATATGGAAACTTTTAAAAAACCAAGCAAGACTGCTCCTGAGTAAAATATGTGTTCAGTTTGATGCCCGAAAAAAAAAATTAAGCTGTGCTCAGCCTCTAGAATGACCTTTCGAGCTAAAAAAGAAAGCCCCGAAATATATTTCAGAGCGAAAAGTTTCAGGACTATTTTTGAGAAACGAGCACCAGTTTATTCCTTGGAGGCTCCGCTTTTAGGCATGGCTAAATCTATATATTAAAGAGAAAACAAAGAAAATTACTACCGTGACAGACTGGTTTGCACACCGAATCTTAATTGGCATAAAATTTTGCAAATTTTTGCTTTGAATTTCTCCAAGAATTATGAGTGGTTTGAGAAGCCATATCAAAAACTCAAGAGTGTTTCATCAGGTATCCAAACACCTTGAAATTGGTTTTAAAAAACTCGGCTGCACCTCGTTTTTTCAACCCACTTCTTGGTGTTTGGATATCGTGATGAAACACTCTTTCTTGTGTTTGATCTAGTACTTCTCAGTAGGAGGCATATATACATGGATGTACGTGTAGCTGTAGGCCATTTCTGTGGAGAATGGTCGTACCTGTAGATGGTCCAAGTGATCCTCTGTCTGAGTTCTGACCTTGGTTGTAGAATTTTAAGAACTCTGAACAGCTGGACACAAACAACTTTGAACTCATTGTCATTGTGGGATAAAGTTCTAAGTTGTTGTTTTCTTTGTTTTCAGGTGGATCTGATACGTATGCAGTTCTAATATGTGGAAATGACCCTAATACAAAAGCGACTGCTGCAGTCTTTGAGAGAGATTTATTTGGTATCAAAAGTGTTCTTACAGACAGCCGCATTGTTGGAATCAGGTATGCATGTGTGCCACTTTTTTGGTGCAGTTGAAAGCATTCCATTACATGTAGGTGTTACAAGATTTTAACACTTAGTGCAGTTGTACAATCATGCCAAATTGAAAACTGACTGGGAAGTGAAGATAGTATAATAATTGAGTACTAGCTGGCACCTGTGAACAATTCACCACTGAACAACATGATTCGACTTTCCCAAGTCCTTTAATTTTTTTCAGGTTAGAAGTCCTCTCGCGACTTTGTTGCTTGCTCGGTCGCTTCGCGACCTCATTGAAACCTGCTTCGCTCGCTTTACTCGCAAAACACAGGGCAAATTAATATCAATCGAAGAGGTTGACTTGAAGTAAGTCTACGACACGATGTTTTGAAAGCCGACACAAATTTGCATAAGCGGTTGAAATTAGTCATGCATAAAAAACCGACACCAATTTGCTTAAGTGGTTGAAATTAGTCACACATCAACAGACATGGCGCAGTGTTCATTTGCGGAGAGAAACGTGCGCCTTTTTTTGCATCTTAAGTGGATCTTTTCAATTTAAAACCAAATTGCACACATCCTTGTCAGGAAAGTATAGAAATGGTGTGGTTGTGGCTTTTTGTAACTTCGCCGTTTTTCAGTCCGTGATGGGTGGAGAACAGTTAGAAATAGCTTTCCATTTCTTCAACTTTTAAGTAGAACTTAGGTGTTTAATTCCTCTTAATTCTTTTCTAATATTTCAATGTCAGCATTTTAGTATTTTTAGTTAAATTTTATCTTGTTATATTTTCACGGTGCCCTATTGAAAACCACCTTGCGTGATATAGGCCATCTGTATAAAGAATTACATTATTATTATTATTAATCACTAATTCGTGACGTATTATATGGTACGATTGTTATGATCTGTCAAGTATACATGTATGCAGGCTTTTAGCCAGGAATTGAAAGTTAGCCGTCCAAGGAGCATGTTTCTTGTAAATTATTTGAAAGATTAAGTGAATTTTATTCAAATGTTTCCAAAAAGTGGGCATCCAAAGGATGCCTGGATGCCCTTCTGGCTAAAACCTTGCATGTATGTGCAGTTTTCTGGTCCTCTAGTGACCATTAGACGGCTTACTCAGCTTAGACTCGTTTCTTTTACCAATAAGTTATTATGAACTTGCTACCTGAAGCAGCATATCTTAGCCATGACTTTGCTTTGACCATTTTCTTTGAGCTTGCAATGGCAGTGCAACAGCAAAGGTGCACATCTGTTGAGTACAGTAGATCAGCTTAAGCCAGTGGTTGATTGAGATTGAGGTGCTGAAGAAATACTAAATAAGAATAACTTCAATATTTAAATATACTCCTTATATTGGAGAACTGTTGCATTAGCAGAAATCATTGGTAGAAATGTTTTCTTTGTTTCTGTAAAGTATGGTCACTCAAGCAGAACTTTTAAGACACAAGCCAATTTGGGGCAAGAGTAATTCCAAAACTGTTCTGAGTTTTCCCAAACCTTACACGAATTAGTGTATCCATAAGTTAATGAAAATGCAAAAGAATGCTTTCTTTATCTTTTAGATGTAAAACTGTGCTAGCATCCGTCACTGTAATTTCAATTTCAACTGTAACATTGTAATTGAGGAGGCCTAATTAAAGGAGCATAGTCACGCTATTTTAGTTCACCTTAAAAATAAAAAATATGTCCTCACATCAATGAACGCCCACAAAATTGATAAATTATGGTGTAGTTTTGTTGCCAAAGACTATATTACTTCACTGAACTATTTACTGTCGTCTGTTGCTATGGATATTGGCATGGATGGAAATGGATTGCAACTTGAAAAAATTAGGCTAAACTTTTCAAATTCTTCCAGCGTGTTGACATTAAATCAATATTAAATAGTCATGGGTTGTCTTCTCTTAATGAAATTAAGTTAATATGTTCCTTTAAATGTTCAAACACAATGTTGGGCATAGATAAAGTTAGCTACCAATAATTTTAGCACAGTTTTGACCAAAAATCTGCAAAATCCTCGTGACTATGCCCCTTTAACATAAGCTTCATAGTTTCCTTTTAAGGCCTCCTCACCACTGTTACCGTCATTCTTCCTTCTTTCTTTTTTCTTTACTCATTGTCTTTGTATTGTTGTCTGTGGTGTGGCAAACAAATAAAAAAATGTATGGCATAAATGCCCCAAATAATTTTGTCTTCATATAGTTATATTTGTAGGTAAATGTAATTGTTTAATTCATCCACTGTGTTGTATATTTCATTAAAAAATGTTCTTATTTCAGGAGGGATCACATATTCTGTATCAAGCCACAACCACCTAACATTTCACAAGCAGCTGAGGTCAGGCAAACTCTCAAGAATTTAAAGCAAAAGTTACTCAGTGAAGGAAAGAAAGATGTGTTTTTGTACTTTTACTTCTCTGGCCACAGCGACCAGAATGGCAACTTGGTGTGTTCATCAGAGGAAGACATTCTTACAGAAGCTGAGTTGCGAGAACACTTGCATCTTCTCAAAGTCAATGTAACTGAATTCTTGATTATCTTGGATTGCTGCTATGCGGATGGCAAGATTGCTTCTGAGCATCTCGAGGATGGGGCTTTTCTTGTCCACAAGTCTCCTGAACCAGCAGAAGAAACGGACTCACCAAGACAACAGCCACTGGAGTCACTTTGCTGTCAACTTAATGGCAGTGAGGACTGTGAGGCTACAAAAGAGCCTATTTCAAGTGCCACGGAACAATGTATTGAGGCTGATTCTGGTTCTGATACTTTAGATGGAAACGTGTTTTGCAAGGCTCCATCAGTTGGTTTCACCGTGCGACAGTGGTCTTCCTCCTCAAGTCAGCAACAATCCTATGGAAAGCTTAAAGGCAACAGTTTTTTGACAGAGTACATTATCTGTGGTTTGCGAAGTGCACATACATGCCGCTTTGCAAAGCCACGTTGCTCTTTCTGTGAGACATTTAAAGCTCAAGCAAAATCTGTGGGTTTCATTTCTGTTGCCAACTTAGAAGACTTCATATCTAAGCACGTGAAGTTAGCTGCTCGAAAAGCTGGTGGGCGCATTCAAAGTCCACGCATGCGATCCATGCACTCTAGTGAGACGATATTGGCTTACTACAATGAAGAAGAACTGTTTGATGAGATCATTTTCAAGTCAACCTCTGAGGACAGTGAAAGAATCAAAGTAGATGGTTTTCCCCTCACACTTGAGGAATTTCAGATGCAGATGTTTTCTAAGGTTAAAGGTAAGTTGTAATAATGTCATTTATTCAGGGAACTTACATTACCTAGGTGTTTTTCAGTGAGGCCCTGTAAAATATAGTTTAAATTCAAATAAAGAAATTAAAAATAATTTAAAAAGGTTAAAAAGTTGCAAGTTCACAATAAAACATGACTACAGGAGACAGGAGACAGGAGAATTGCCATGACATAGCACACCATATGTGCCAGATCATTGCACAGCTTGTGTTGGAAGAACTAAGTTGTAGGGGAATGAGTTACACAAGAATTTCACATGAAATAACCTGCAAATCGCTGGAGACTTCCATAGCCTATAATTGATACATCATCCACTTGACTCTGATGTTGCCTTCAGATTAGGTTTTCACTTGGAGAACCATACTAGACAGACCAGTGAGTATAAGACGTGGCCTTTGTGGGCCGCTTGGCTTTTAAAAATTTTGCATTACATCCCCCTAGAAAACCACTCAAAGGGTATAATGTGACTCAGAGGTAAATAGATGATGTCATAATACTTCAGTAATGTAACATAACGTATAATAATGTAACGGCCTCTCTGTCCAGATTAAAATTAGATTTAACTTGAAGTCAATGTAGAAATTTTAAGTGTTCTCTTTTATATTTCTGTAGGTTATCTTCCAATCTGCGCTCAGCCAAAGCACCTTCAGATTCTTTGTGATGATGAGGAAATTCTCCCAACATCATATGTTGACCTCCAGGACTTTATCAGACAAGGATATGACGTCAGATGCCGACTGCGACCTTGCTCCAACATTATTGTTGGCCCAGTAGTGTTGCAAATCAAGGGTAACAGGGATCTTGTTGTAAGTCTTCTAAGTTCCCTTCGGTTGACAAGAAACCAGCAGGTTTGTTAACCCCTTATAAAATAACTGTTAGTGTCATTGTTTTTCATTGTTCTTGCTTCTTGTCTGCTTAGTCTGTGGACTGGCTCATTTGTGAAGAAAGCAAAGTGAAAATTGGTGGGCTTGCTTCTCTCACTGATTTTTGTTCATTAATTTGATGAGAATACGCTGTGAACTTTTGAGAAAACCAAAAACAAATCCCACTTCAACAGTCAGGGCCACTATCCCAAAATGTTTTTTGCTCTGGTAAATTTCATAACTGACTGCCAAGTAAACAGTTTTTTTTAATGGGGAAATAAGTCTGTCTTTGATAAACCCTGTTTGATCATAAGCTTTGGAAGAAAGGTTTTAATGTGGCTAGCTATAGCCTTTGTTGCAATCTTGTAATCACAACCCAAGAGTGTTAAAGGTCACCAAAAGCCACACTGTTGTTTGCTCTTGCATTCCCAACAAAGGGGGGGGGGGGGGGGCTAACAAGTAATACTAATCAACTTCATACATGAAAGGATGTTTTCTTTATTTGTGTTGTTTTTCAGGAAGTGGACACTTTTGAGCTTGACACCAACCAAAGAACATATGGTGCAGAAGATGTGAAAGAATGTTTTGATGAAAATGCAAGCCTCAGTGACTTGCAGGGCACCTCTCTTGTCAACTCAATTATTGAGATCCTCTCGATGGCATCTATGTACAGAGGGCTTTTAAAAATCTGCGTTCTGCATGACAATTTGGATTGCAGTTTTGAGGCTACAACTTGAAAAGTAAACAAAAATCAAGAAAAATCTAAGAAAGATGTGCAAATTTTTAAGAGGTAATTTTTATGAGGTTTGAAAACTTGTAATTAACAGAATCATATTATGCTAGTGTCCTGCTTAGCTGCAGGACACAATGTAAATTAGTAGTGTGCCAGGAAATCTGGCATTTAATTTTGCATCCTAATTTTAAGACCACTGATCACGGTCTCTAATTCATTAATAATAATAATTTTTAATTAATAATTACTATTAATTATTAATAAGATCAAAATTTAATTGCTTCTTCTCTCACGTCTCTCAGTTCAGCCAATAAGCCATTGCCCTTGGTTACATGTACCAAGAACTAAGAACTAGGAGGGAATGGTTACAACAACAACAGCAATCTTTATAATAAAGAACCCACATTAATGATAAACAACCCATGTCACTTTTCAACAATGCCTGTAAGGGTTCTCCCTCAAGTTTTCTCCTTAGAAGTAGCAAGGACTCTGTTTAGTTGTGATGGTTCCTTTTGCAATCACAGTTCCTCAATTAGTGATGTTTTAAATTCCATGAAAACTATTTGTTGCTGAGCAGCTTCAAAGAATGCATTATAAACTATGAAATGGACAGAAAACATGTATTAAAAAAACTTCAAAAAATTAGCCATGGTCAAGTCATTAAGCCTTCCCAGTGAGTTAGTGACAAATTTCAGACTTAAAGCCACGGCTACATGAGCGATTTTTAGCTTGCCATGGTGATGCGATTTTTTGGAAAATTGTCGCGTCACCAGCGCACGGAGAAAATCGCATGTGTAGCCACCCTCGCACAGGTGATGCGATAGAGGAAAAAATTGCAAAAAAAAATCACGAGAAATTCAATGAGCTGAATTTTTTGCGACAAAATCACGAACTTCGTCAGAGGGTGGCTACACATGTGATTTTCGCCGCACGCTGGCGACGTGACAATTTCAAAAAAATCGCATCACCATCACAAGCAAAAAATCGCTCTTGTAGCTGCGGCTTAAGAAAGAAATCTTGAAACAGAAGAGATATTTTTACAGTTTTTTCCAGCTTCAGTATTATTAGAAGTAGCTATGACAATACTAAAACATGTGCATGCATACCAAAGGAGTCATTTCTTTTGCTGCTGTGTGCCCATTTCACGTTTGTGGTCCAAGAACACACGGTTTTTCAGTGGTGTTAACTGCGATTTAGGTACTTGTTGTTAAAAGAGTAAATGGATCTATTCAGCCAGTCCATCACATTTCTCAGAGTGGATTTATGATCAATGTTTTTCTGTTGTCCTTTGAGGCAAGTCATCCATTCTTGAAACAACTAAGGCAAGGTACATGTAGTTAGCAGTTTCATAAGTAATTGATTGAAAAATGTAAGTGTTATTGGCACCACAAAAAATGTTCGTAAGGGGTGTTACGTGTGACTGGTACAAACTCAAAATGTTATTCAATGTCGCATCCATTTTGTTTGCGTGCAACTACTCTGCAAAATCATCTCAGACAAACAAGATTCATTCCAGGAGCATCACTGACACAAATGATTCGGGCTGCTGAACTAAAGTTACTACAATTACATTCGATGGTGTGTAATCAGATACTTAGGTTTCATTCCTTGATTGGTGATTGGTTTGAGGACAGTACTGGTCTCATGTAAACACCCTGTGCTGAATATGTACCACAGACTGTGTTTTAGCTTTGCTCATGATGTAATTGCATAATTATTATGCTTTCATATCCAGTCTCACGTAAATTAGCTCGTACCATTTTAAGTCATAGCAGTCTGCGTTGTACTGGTCTTGTGTAAACCCTGTTAAGTGTGTATATCATTGCCCACTTAACAGTGATACCTGGTTATACAGTTGTCTCTTGATAACTCAAACCTTCAAGGGAAATCAAAAAAGGTTCGAGTTATTGGGATTTCAAGTTATTGAGGGAAAAATTATTTTAAAAAATGACCTGAAGGGAAAAAATCATTTACTTCGAGTTAACGGGAGGTTCCAGATACTGAGGGTTTGAGTTATGGCAAGTCAACTGTAGGTTAGTGCGCTAATAAAACAATGATATTTCATGAAATATAAACTTGTAGTTTTAATAAATCAAATTATATTGTTGGTCTGTGTACATGTATGCTACGGCAGTCATTTCAGAAGTCCTTGCTTTTCTTGCTCCCAGAGCCACGCATGATAAAAGTTAAGTTTGTGGTCATTAGGTGTGACATTCTTCCAGTCCCCAAGACAAAATATGCGATAAGAGTCCTCTCCATACTTTCCAATTCCATGCAATTCCTTTGGGGAAGACCAGTCTTTAGTTAGGAACTCGTCTGAAAATCTGATCATAATTTTGGCTCTTTTCTCATGAAGACCCAAGGTCTGGATGAGCTCTGAGGAAGTAACAAAAGCAACTGGTGAATGTATGCAGATGAACCTGGGCTTTTTTCTGTTCGAGGAAAGAAGGTATTTTATGGGTGAAGTGGGTGACGGTGGGGATGAGTTTCACATTTCATGTGAGGGATCTCGTGTGCTGAAACATTTTCGCTTCTAAAAAGTTTCCCTACAAGAAGTCCCCTATAAGTAAAACCTGATCATGCACATTGAGATGCTGCATCATGTCCCCGGGAATAAGTCATCTCCTTACTCCTGATGTGCTGACCTTTATTCTAACTGCAAAGGTTTGTTGCAGTGAATATACAAATCTCCTTTTAACCAAGCTTCCTAGGAACCATACTGGAAGAACGTCGACTCTCTGTCTTCTCTATACCGACCCAAGGACATTGGGCTTATATTCTTCTGGTCCGGCCCGCACGCTTGGTTTTAAAATAAGATGTATAGCTATTCTTTTCTTAAAGGGGCACTGTCACCAATTTTTTTAGGATTACTATAAAAACTAAAAGAGATATTGCAATCAGAGGAAAACCAAAATACTGGTTTAGTGTTGTTTAAAATTACTCTACCAGTTCTCTGAAACTATAATTACATGTAGTGTGTTTGGCAGCAGATCGCTAGGATGGAAATGGATTACAACTTGGAAACATTAGGCTAACATTTTCAAGTTTCTCCGCTTTGTTTCTTGGAAAAATCACCAGAAACTGATTTGAGAAAATCATTTGATTCCTTTCTCTTAATGTTCCAGGAGCATATCATGTACGATAAAAAGTATTGAATATAAATTTCAGAACATTCTTTGCCCGAAATGTGAAAATCCCCATTACAGAGCTCGCTTTTCTTTATGGCAAACGGGCTGTTGACCTAGACAGTTGTTCACATCCACTTTTTTATATAAAATCATGGATTGCTGCTAGAGAGGCTATGGATAGTCTAACCACTGTGCTGCTAACTTGTGTGGCCAACAAATCGTTAAAAGAGAAGCCCTAGATTCCAACGTACCAGCAATTTGTTTCCAGTCAGCCGCTCTTGTTACTTCAGGATTTGGAAATTTCCTAAAAAACTCCCACATAACTGGAATAGCTTTCCCTCCTGTTGTTCTGTTAAGGAATATCGTAGCGATCAGTAACTTCCAAGGATCATGAAAGAGACTTTCTTGAATCAAATTATAAGGAGATTTAGGAGGGATCCAGTCTGTCGCCAATTTTGACTTGAATGGTAGGTCAGTTGGTTTGAAGTAACCACTCGTGGAAATAGCAGCAGTATCACTGTCGTGTGACTCTAGCTTTGCACTTAAGCTTGCAACTGTGTTGAGCGCCTTTGTTCGCTTTGATGCTTTCGTTTTCCTTGATGGCCGTATAGTAGAGTGCTTCGAATGTTTGGAAGTACTTAGCGCCCGTTTTCGCGCCATTTTACTTACACCTCTAAAAGTTGCATGCACGTCACTTGCTTTTAAATATCTAGATCTTTTAATGGCAGGATTAGAAGCGTCCTTGTAGGAACTGGAAGAGCGAGTTTGGCTTCGCCTTCGTTTGACAGCGTTAGCTTTTTTCTTTTGAGGACTTGAAGGTTCATTTCTCCTTGAAAAATAAGGTGACGTCATGTCATGTTGTTTCGATGTTAGATGAGTGAATTGCTCTTCTTTTGATACTTCCAACACTACTGTAGACTCACAACATATACTTGATATTTCAGCGGCATTTCTACGTGTTTGTTCTTGATATTGCAAAGAATTTGGGACCTTAAAGTCCACATTTTCTATAGACAGACCCGTTTGCACAGTTGACAGATATCTCTTCAGTTCAACTCGAGAGCGAAACTTTCGTCCCTCTGGACTGATTATGTAAACATCATATTTTCCCTTCGTTTTACCACTCTTCCTTTGAGTAACTACTTTCTTCCATCCTGGAACCCCACAATCACAAAGCACTTCTCCTCTGATTGCTCCCGACATCAATATTTCTCCCTTACTCTCACTTTCATCAACAATAACAAAGCTGCCATTTTTATTCAGCGGGTAGGCTGGGTGCAAGTTTCGTTCCCAGGGCCTCGCGATTGTACCTCAGTTTCTTTGATCAGCGGTAACGCCCAAATAAAATTAAAAATGAACGTAAGTCGTTTCTGGATATTGAGTTTTCTGTTTATTTTGACGAAAATGTTTTAGTTTTTCTTTATTAGCGGAGAAAAATGAGCGAATTTAGGATACATCATCATGCCTCAGAGCTTCTGAACTTGTTAGGGTGAGTTGAACGAGAATAACATCGTAAATCAGGAAAGTTTTGAGTGGGACATTGGCTTTCGTCCATTTAGCAAGAGATATCCAAGAAGTAAACAACTGCATTCTAATTGGTGCTTTTGTTTTTAGTTTTCCTTGGATCTTCTTTATAAAAAGCAGTTTCCATTCCAATGTTCCACTTGATTCTTTTGATCTCCTCAATAATACGCAGCTACACTGTACATAAATTATTACTTAACAAATTAATTTATTTAGTTTATTTTATCAACTTATTTTGATGTGTAATTGATAAGTGCATATTAGCAAGAGAAGAGCCAAGTTTATTCTGGGCTCCGTTATTCTATTTTACGTGATTCTACCTATTAATTTGCCTCACACAGAGCCAGCACTGGAGATGGCCCTGAAGTTTATGCCGAGATGTTGACCAAGAACTTGACACCTTATGTGACAACCCAGGTATTTAAACAATGATAGTAAATAAAGAAAATAAGTAAACAAAAAAGAGTAATGACTTGGGAGACCAGAGTTGGGGCAGTAGCAAAAGTATTTGCCTCCCAGTAATTTATTGCAGGTTTGAATAGCAGTCCCAAAGGAATTTGTAGAATTTATAGACTTATCCATGCATCCTTATTTATTTATTTATTTATTTATTTATTCATTTGTTATTTCTTTCTTTTTTCACATATGTATATATCTTTTCTGTTAATTACTTGACTTGCTTTCTGTAATTCAAATCTATTGAGAATGTAAAGACATCATTATTTTAGACATGCATCTTTATTTGTTTGTAATTTCTTTATTTACATATGTATATTTGTTACTTGACTTCTTTCGTTTAATATTAATGTAAAACACTACCTGCCCAGACTAGCCACTGCTATTTGCAGGATAGTGTAGTCCTTTTATTTTAATTATGGAACTGAATAATAAACTTTGAACTTTGAACTTTGGTCTTTGGAGCCCTGGAGCCCCAAATATTTCCAGTGGAATTCAGAGCCTAAAGCCTTTCTCTACATGGGATGCCAAACAAAAATGCCCCTGGAGTAAAGTGAAAGAATCCTGATTTTTCTGTCTTGGAGCCCTCAGAGCTATGCAGCTCACATCTTGATTATGATTGCTTTCCAGAACTGGGTTATTAAAGTCCTAATGTAGTTGCTTGATTTGGAATAAAAAATGAAAACTGATGTGTTAATTTGTATTATTTACTTTTTTGCCTCTCAGGTCTCAGCCCACGCAGCTAAACGTAAAATTGCTGAAACAAGTACCACACCCAGGGACTTTTTGAGGAAATATGATGAACTGAAATCTAAAAAGTTGAGTAAACACCCTGTCAATAAATTTTTGTTACCTTATTACATTAAGTGATTGCCTTAATTTGATCATTTGGACTTGCTGGGAGGTATGAAATGAAAGAGTCTTGTTGGTTCTTTTTGACAAAATGCTCTTTCACACAACTGTAAATGATGGTTAAAAATGGCCTTGTGCAAAGCACAGAATGTCGAAGAAGACGTCGTAGCTGGTCAAGAGTGTTCTACTAGAAGCTTAGTGGTTACTTAACAGAGCACCCTGTAACTCTGCTGGCCAGTGTCCAAGGGGTTGTGGGATCAATTCCAATCAGGGACTCTAAATTTTTTTTCTTGAGATATTGTGCTGCAACAAAGTGAAGACTTGTTAACTTATAATTACAACTTGAACAAGGTTCATATAATAGTTATTATTCATCATTTTTCTCATTGTCACTTCAAAATCCTTGCACATCCTGATGATATTTCATGGAGCTACAACATTCTCTGGTGCAAAACAATATGTCTTAGCTCCATTCAGATAACCAATCATCCTCTTAACTGTATTAGCAATGGATTCTGTTGATTTTTACTTCCAGTGTACGGGAACTTGATCCTCTTGTTTACATGCTGTCTCGACTGGCAGAGGATAAGCAGGTTTGAGGGTTTTCTTTGTAATGAGATACTATGCACTATTGAAAACACAACAGTTCTCAAGCACTCAGGTTTTGCAGCATATTGTACCTGTAATTGAACCTTTGGTAAGCAGTGACCCTTGGGAATGTACCATTAACCACAGGATAGAAGTATGCCTGAAATGTGCACTGGGATTAGTTTACATCAAACCTTTTTCTTAATTAGTCACTGTCAAGTGCCCAGAGCTAACCTGTATAGGTGGTATATATAGGCTGTATAGGTGCTCAGATTTGCTTCAACTTTTATCTGTGGACTTCAATTTACTCAAGAAGCATTGTTCCGTATTTTTTTTGTCAAAAAGGTTTAAGAAGCAGAGCTGCATGCATTGTAAAGGGAAAAACCTGGCCTAACTTTTGAAATGAAATATTATTGTTCTGTAATATGACAGCCCAACCTGGAAAAAATGAGAGGCATTGTTTTTTATTGTAGACCATAATAATACAAAAACTGAGGCAAAACTGACAGGAGAAAACAAAATTTCTGCTACTGTTAACCTTTTTGTCCTTCACAACAACCTATTGTACTGTTGCAATATCCTAGGCTACCACACAAGTTAATTTTTGAATCCTGCCTAGGGTATATTTATTATTAAACAGAAAGGGGTGTATAAATATTTTTCAGATGCTGACATTTCTTGAAAAGAACTCCAAGGACCGTGGCAGGGCACGTTTGGGGGCCATTGCCAGTGGAGCTAAGGCAAGTGCGCTAGCAGCTGCTGAGGCTGTCCTGGATAGTGTGCCTGCATCGGGAACCATGTCACAACATGAAGTTAATGAAGTAAGTTTGAAACAAAGCCTTTTGCTGACAATGTCATGGTCTACAATTTGTGCTCGAAAACTCACAAAATTAATTTTGAGCAGGCCACATCAAAATCTACTGGTAAATGTTTGCAAATATGAGGTAAACTTTGTGGTACTTATGAAGCTTTCTTATTTTAAAGCTGTTAGAATATGATGAATTCTTGTTATAAAAAGAGTGAAGGCAAAATACATGTATGTATTATTCAACATGTTACAAACATAAGTTTAGGGGTAACCCAGAAGAAGAACGAATAGTATCCTACAATCCTTTGCCCCATGGAATTTCATGAAGATGGCAGATGTTTTGTGACACATGGCGGATTTTGCCTGTTTTCGCTTCGGATTTTTTCACTGATAAAGCGTTTCTCTGAGGATAGCACACTTCAAAACACAAACTTACAACTTTCATCATGAAATAGGTGTTGTTTCTTTTGAATTTAGCACATTAGAAATAGGTTTTTTAGATCATAATTATGAATAACAATGTCTCACACCATCCGTTACCACCGCTTCAATGAGTTGCACGAAATTAATTATAGTTCTCTTTATGCTTGAGTAATTTACAGAGGCAGTTAAAATCTGAATAATTAAAAGGTATTTGGACAACTTTTTACCATAGTAACCCTTAGTGACCCCACAGTTTCAAATTTCTGAAGTTTCATAAATGGTCCAAATCCCAGCAATTTCCAGTATCACGTTTGGACTCACATGGTGATTCCGCAACAAATGTAATAGAGTAATAAGCAGGGTTAAAGGAGTTTAATTGGGCATTTGGGCAAACTTTCGAGGACACTCTAGCGAATTTCCTTGCAATAAAGTGCAGCACAGGCAAAACCTTTCAGGTGAACGCTAAATTCCTCCATCGATACACAGTAGTACCAGACCAGACGCGTTATTACGAAACAGAGTATTTTGCGTTGTAGCACGTTACAACCCAAGCTGCCACCATTTGAGTGAAACTCATTTCATCGATCTCTCAAGAGACTGATGATGTCACTTCAGATTTGGATAATATAGTTGCAAATGCAAAGGATTGTGGAATACTATTCATTCTTCTTCTGGGGGTAACCTGTGATGAGCTTTCTGTCTTGGGGGAAAAGCAGTGCTCTTGGTGTCTTTTCCACAAGAACTGGTCAGGACTTAACCTGTGCACCATTAAACATCGTGGCTTGTTAAATCTGTGGAGATGGACCTGAACAATAAACTTATTGATACAAAATCTTATCAAAATACAAGTACCTCTTACACAACATCTCTCACGTAATTCCTAACATGTATATTGATAATTAATTCTTTAGTGTACATTAAACACTTGGTGATGAATTGTTTTTCTCTATGATCCCAAGACTTTATGACTGCATAGACTATGGAACAGCTTCACGAAAAAATTGAGACCCAGAGACATAAAAAACTTGCCAAAAAACAAGTCTGTAAGACCTGTGAAATTTGACTAAGGCCCCGTCCACATTAATCCGGATAAATTTAAAAGTGGCGTTTTCACCCCGTAATTGGATGAAAAGGTTTTGTGTCCACTCTATCAGTTTCAAACAATAAAATGCTGCCTTGGCCTCAGAAATTGCTACAATGTAATTGCATGACGGAGGACACAGATATTTGCTTGGTTTTTAAAGGGATCCCCTTCACTTCCTAAAGTTCCCACGCCATTCTTCAGAAATAACTGCTTCATTTGTGAAATAGTCACACCTCAGCACTAGTTTTACTGGGTCTTGTCCAAAAGTGTCATTCTCTCTGCGTTCAGTAACACCATGGAGCTCGTTGAGGCGGGTTTGATAAGAACAGTGAACTGATGTCTACTGTACATCGGACTAGTGCGTAAATAATGTAGAGCATGACATTCAACTCCAAGCAAGCAATCAAATTCGATAACAGAGAAAACAACATGTCAGTGTTTTCAAAAATTTCCATTTTCGCCATCCACGCTAAAACACCTAGCTGGCATAATTTTTTGACCCACTCTGGTGAGTGGTTTCAAAATGTTCTGTTTTTGGTGGCCAAAAATGCTGTTTTAGTGTGGCCGGAAGGCCAGACTGGAGATACTGGTGTTTTTAAATGTATTTGGATTAGTTTGGATGGGGCCTTAAATTTTACAAGATTCACATTTTTGTTTGTTCATACCACAGAAACTGTTCAGAGCTAACCACCTCACCAATGAGCCTCCTTAGTCCAGCTGACTTGTTCAATATTTGTTTAAGATTTGATGCGGTTTTTGTACATCAAAAAAATTGTTAATTCAAACTGTACTGTTGTCAAACAAATCTAAGCATCAGCTTTTTGGGTAATGTAAAATACCTGTAAAATTTCTAGGGAAGACAATGTTACTCACTTTTCTGTTTGTATATTTTGTTGTAAACCATAGCTTCGCACCAAACTTGCAACAGTAACAAGCAGTGCTAGCCAGTCAGGTTCCTCACCAGAAGCTGTATTGAAAGCCTTGAGAGAGAAACAAGCCAAGAGGACAGGTATGTGAGCCATTAAGTCAGAGGTGTGTTTGATAATAATATTTTAGTAATGACTCAGTCAATTAGAAGCATGACTATTCCCCTCCCCACCCCCCAGCATTTGTTGGGCATTTGTCTTTGATTTTTCTTTTCCGACTATTGAATATCCTTTTGAAAGTCTTGTGACTAGGAAACAATGGCACATCGTATGATGCAATTTAATAGTTGCGATCTTCGTTACAAGAGTCCTAAAACTACAACAATGCAAATTGAACATAACCATTTCATATTTACTTTTAAATTTTTCACACAGCTTCGCCTGTTCTTTCTTTCTTAGCCAGTTACTCACGAAAGCAGTATTTTTTGCTGGGAAAGTCTATCAATTGCTTTTTAAACAAATCAGATCTCTCTTTGAGAAGAATATAGAGTGGTTCATTCATAAAATCAAATGAAATAGGCACAAATTTTCCTTAAAAAGTGAAAATGTGAAATTCCCCTGATGGTTGAAAAATTTGACAAATGCCCCACCCCGGGTACACCTCTGATGACAAATGCCCCACCATGGAGACTGCCAAAATGGCAATTGCCTGACAAATGCAGGGGGAGATGGTCACGCTTGGAACTGACTGAGCCATAAATTCTATAATAACTTACATGTAACTCAGCGGACATCAACTGTAAGGATGTCTTGGATGTCCTGGCCTTTAGGTGTCAGGCAAATGTGCAGAATATTAAGTTACTAATGCTCAACTTCTAAATCTACCTCTCCTACAACAACCAGATAGGCTTCATTTTGAACCCTGCTACATGTACTACACCATATAAGAGTATCCAGTGTTCTCCCTAGTTTTCAGGGTAACAGGTAAGTCAGTTTTTTAGACCGGTAAAGCAGCTCTGTTCAACTACTTTTCTACCATAACCCTAAAGTGGCAGTCTCGTGATGAGACCCGGAATGTTGCCCGACAATAGGCTCGAACACGTTTCGAGAACCCTACAAAATGCTTGACGTTTGCGATTCCTGTTGCAAGGAACGTATTGATGTACAGATAAACGTCGAGAAGAAAAAGTTTAAAGCAACCTCAAAAACGTACGGAGAAACGCCTAGAAGATAAGCCAAACTCCTTACAAAGGCTCCAACTAAGATCTTCAAGAAGATTCAATACTAACAGCAACTTACGAACAAACCTGAACAAACCAACGTACAGATAAACGTCAAGAAGATAACACTATGCATGTACGAAGAAATGTCAAGGAGATACAACTAACAGCATCTCAATTACAACTAACACATGGACAAACGTCGAGAAGATAACAATAATATTTTTCAAATGTTCTAACGTACGGAGAAATGAAAAGTCGAGAAGAAAAGACCAACACTGACGAACATACTATCGATCGCACGGAAAATGGCGAGAAGACTAATACCTCAGGAAGGTACTAACATATGGAGAAACGTTAAAAAGATAGTAACGACTAACATCTTACAATGGTAGAAACGTGTGGAGAAACGTTCAGAAGATTAGATTATTATCTAACGAACTTGTCGTCGAGATGACAACACTTTTCATAATTCAATCCAATAATAAACCTTTTCACAATCCAAAACTGTTGGATGTTTCTAATCCAGGCCTTAGTATGTGGTTCTAACCGGTAACAAGTGGTGCTACAAGCGGTAAATTTTACCGGTTACCGCCTGATAAGGAGAACACTGGTATCATTTTGGAAAACAGTCTTATAATAAACATTATACAATGGACCATTTATAGCTGTTCTAGAAAGTATATTATGTTAATAAATGAAATGTCTTAAGGAAATTTCAGTTCTTGTTGTTGACATTTGTAAGCTTCTGACTCTAAAAATTCAGAGTGCATGTACACAGGTGCTTGATCTTGAGTTAGCGACAATTTTTTAGCATAGATAGAGATAGATAGGTGTCAGAGTTACAATGTACAGAACCATCTGATTTGTAATAAACCAGTAGATCTAGGCATTGTGAGAGGTATTAGGTATGTCTATGTTGGTCATTGGCTATTGGGTGTGAAATATTGATGATCTGTTATACACCTTTAAAGTACTAATAGCTGTGACACATTTAAGTCTCGAGAGACTACTTAAAATTAGTTATTAAATACAATCAAGTACGTTGTGGTTTTTTAAGGCTTGTAGTAAACAGGCAGCTATGAATCCTGGAATTGCAGGTGAATGTCACTAGTGTTTCAAAATGAAAATTAATGATAAAAGTGACCAATGTGTTATTGATTTTATTGTTAAAATTCAATTTTAAAATACTTGTTGACAAGGATCCTTGCTGCCTAGTAGTTGGCTTAAGGAGGCCCACAACAGTTTTTTTGACCTTGGAGTGTATCTTTTGAAATCAAAATTTTGCATAGAGGATAAACTTCGATTTCCTTGATACTACACCACCTTTTCAACAAATGACCAAAGTTTATTTTTTCATTGGTTTCCTAGCAACAGTTGTCACCATAGCAATGGTAATGGACAAGGCCTCATTTTAAATAATGTCGAATACCTAGAAGACTAGTCAGACACTTTATAATGAAACTTGAACTATTTGAACTACTCAACCTACACAACTTGTATGCGAAATTAGAGAAAAATCTGTAAGAGCGTTTTCAAGTAAATCATGATTTTTTTCACGGGCTGATTTTGGTCATTCCTGCAATTTTCTCCAATGTTTCAAGAAAGATAAACTTCACACTTTCTCTTTTCAGTTGAAAGATCTTTCATGACAGCAAAACATTCTTAATGGAAATGGAAATAGAAATGTACATTGAGCTTCCTAGGTGGCTGCGATTTTAAGATATTTATATTTAAAAACTGCTAAAATGCAGCACGAATCAGTCAAAAAGTTCATAATTTGCATAAATAGAAATATTTCTAAACTGCCCTTACAGTTTTTTTTCTTAAATTGATTGCCATTAGAATAATGAATTATTATTTTTGATGTTCCTGCAAGTTTTAGGCTGAATAAACATTTCCTTTATTAGATAAGAAGGCTGAATCTCGGTCAGGTTTCAGTCGATATTAACGTTCACCGAGCAACAGTTTTACTTTGTTTTTCCTGGTCTATTTCACGGTTATTCATGTGCAATGAATATTTATACACGCTGCGCTTGTGTCCTCTCGTGCATTTATAATTCCATCTCATAATAACAAAAAATTTTCGTCTTCTGAGCTTCTTCCTGGAGACTCTTTTCCATTAGTCTTTAAATACTGAATGACGTTTTAGCATTTTTAATTACAGATTGCATACATGTTAATGCCCACGATGGCATTACACTAGGGCGGAAAAACAAGCTTAGAAGAAACAAGCTTAGAAGACGAATATTTTTTTTATTATGAGAAGGTTTTACAATCGTACTAGAGGACAAAAGCGCAGCGTGTTTAAATATTCATTGCACGTGAATAACCGTGAAATTGCCCAGGAAAAACAAAATAAACCTGTTGCTCATTGAAAGTTAATAACCACTGAAACTTGACCGAGATTCAGCCTTCTTATCTTTGATGGAAATGTTTATTCAGCCTAAAACTCACTGGAACATCAAAATGGCAATCTTTTTAAAAGAAATATCTGTAAGGGCAGTTTAGAAATATTTCTATTTATGCAAATTACGAACTTTTTGACTGATTTGTGCTGCATTTTAGCAGTTTTTAAATATAAATATCTTAAAATTGCAGCTATCTAGGAAGCTCAATGCATATTAAGAATGTTTCATTGCTATCATAAAAGATCTTTCAACTGAAAGGAGAAAGTTTTATCTTTCTTAAAATATAGGAGAAAATTGCAGGACTGACCAAAATCAGCCCATAAAAAATGAATCAAGATTTACTTGAAAACGCTCTGACAGATTTTTCCCTAATTTCGCATACAAGTTGTCTAGGATGAGTAGTTCAAATAGTTCAAGTTTCGTCTTAAAGTGTCTAACTAGTTTTTGAGATATTCGACATTATTTAAATTAAGAGCTTGTCCATTACCGTTGCTATGGTGACAGCTGTTGCTAGGAAACCAATGAGAAAATAAACTTTGGTCATATGTTGAAAAGGTGGTGTAGTATCAAGGAAATCGAAGTTTATCTTCTACACGAAATTTTGATTTCAAAAGATACACTCCAAGGTCAAAAAACCTGTTGCGAGCCTCCACCTTAAATACGTTAAATACCTTAAATACGTTTTAGAATGCTTTTCCTGCTTTTTGTTTTAGTTTCTTTTTTTGTTTCCTTTTTTTGTTAGAGTAACATGCTAACAGTAAATGTTTTATAGGGAATTTACCACCAACGCCATCCTGGGTTAAAGAGCGGCCATACTTGAGCAGAGATTATGTTACTGAAACAAGCATTATTAATTCCTCTACAGTTGTGAGTGTATCCTTCTTTACAGTATTTTATTGCATAACTGGTACTCAAATGTTATTCACTGGCAATTAATAATTTGGGTCAGAAGACAGAAATTTTGCTAATCAAATTATGAAGTTTACTGGCCAAGAACCATGTTAGGTTATGAGAAAGCACTTGGAACAGTGAGTTTGACAACTGTGAAAATATAAACAAATTACTCATGACAATAAACTTAGGGCATTGGTTTGAGCTTTTCACAGTCCCTGTCATCAAAATCTCAGAATGTCAATGTCAATTGTGAGAATCCACATTTTATCGTTAAAAGAATCTGTCTGAAAAATGTCTAATGTCTAAACTAGTCATTTCAGGTTACCTTGGTAAATGTTAAGCAACCAACTGTTGAAAACTACCAGCCACTGGTTGATGGGATACTGTTAATTAAATTTAAGCCCAGAATAACCTGCTTCAGACCCAACTGAATGTGAAGAAATAATAGCACATGAGAATTGACATCAAAATCAAACAATTGAAGGGCCCGGTGGAAAAAGGGCGTAAGTGACGATTTGTGGTTAAAATCGAAATTGCTCCTATTTGGCTGAACGTTGGCACACAGGCTGGTTTTCATGTGAGGAACGCTGTTGCGCACTTATTTCTTGACCTGAGATCTAAAATTTGAAGAATTAGTGTATTACTTTTGCGTGAAAAGTGTTGTTGAACTGAACTCGCTCAAGTGATGCTTGAAAGATTTCTTTTGTTCTCTGTCTGAACTAAAACAAAGGAATTCAACCTAGAATCCGCGGTCCTGTTGTTTTCTTTGTGTCAGTTTTAAGCAAAAGTAATACGCTAATTCTTCAAATTTTAGATCTCAGGTCAAGAAATAAGTGCGTAACGGCGTTCCTCACATGAAAACCAGTCTGTGTGCTAATGTTCAGCTAAATAGGAGCAATTTCGATTTCTTTTGTATGATGGCCACTGCAGTTCATATCGGGTCAATTCCTAATTTGACATATGTGTTATGTTACACGTATTTAACAGCCTATGACAGTTGGAACATTACCTCTACCAATGCAAGAGTTGGCCATTGTTGAAGATCTCCTGTTTCTTATGATGGTGAGTTTGGTGTGCATATCGAGTGGTGTTGTCTTCTTAGCCAAGAAGCTTCGTCTCTCTCCACCCAGGTGTTTATGGACGGTGCCTCCTTATACAGACTGAGGACTTTTGCAAAGGTCATGACTATTTGAAAAAAAAGCAGATTTAGCAAGGGTTATTAGAATCCATTTAGAAAAAAAGTGGGTAACCCGCATCTTTCAGAGATACCTGGTAAGTAAGCAACCACAATATTGTAAACAAGCTTTGAAATACAATTAATGTATGGCATTTTCTTTCCAAATCTAAGCTCTGAATTATCTCTGAAAAATATGTGGCTAATACTCCCAATTTTCTTCTTGGAGTCTGATAGCCCTTGCTGAGATCTGCTTTTTTTTACCACATATGCATGGTAAAAAAAAGAGGCACCGTCCTTAAATGGGTGTTACTCTTCAGTGGTCTAGCATCCCACTCAGAGATGGGAGATGCAATATTCCTAGTTGCTTAATGCTACAGAAACCATGTATATCTAGTAACCTAGCATCTCAATACTTGCTAGTATTCAGTTTACCCCACTTTGTTAGCACAACGTGACCAGAAGCATTACTTTTGCTCCCCGGAATCAGGTGTTAAGTCCATCACAGGGTGCATTGGGGTACCTGTTTATGAGTACAACAAGGTAGAAAGAGACTCTGGCTTTTGACATCACTCAAACAACCATTGAACTTCCTGTCAAGAAAGACGGACCCCTTGGCCAAGGAAGCACCGATGAATGTACAATGTTATTTTAATTAATAATTATCTGACTGTAAAAATTGATAAAACATCAGGTAAGTCCAATTTTTTGCCTTTACCAATTTTATTGTGTTTTCTTTTTTCCCTTTTGTTTTCTTTTTAGGGTGTTGAGGGGAAATATCTTCTGGTCAAACCTCTAAAAGACAAGTTTAGCCCCAGGAGTTTCACTATTGACAAAACTCTAGGTACTGTAACACCATTAACAATTTAAATCTCTTTTCATCAGAAATGTAGTTTCTAAGTTGGTCTGAAAAACAACAGGGCTTACCTTTGACTCGGTATAAACGTACAGAAAGTATACAACTGTAGTTTAAATTTCTGGATGTTCCGTATATTGTCATTTTATTTATATTTTTATAATTATACGGGTTTGATGTACAGCTCTATTTAGGGGATTTGGTGTAATTTAGCCCTGTTCTGGTCTGCAATAGCAATTTCTTTTTTATCAGTAAACTTTCAACATAAAAACTGGCAGAGTACAGAGTACAGAGAACAACAACTACACAACAGTGCAACCCTGTTCCTTTATCCTTCCTAAAACTCAGCTGCCTCTCGTCATATTCATTTGAGACTCCAGTTACACTAGTCACCCAACAAAAATACACATCTTGAGATCTTCGTTTCTCAACTCAAACGATTAAAGTAACATGCTACTTATAACTAACTCAGAAGTAAAACTTATTGTAATCATTGTCTTTTTTTACCAGAAATATCAATGTTGGAGCTTGTACAAAGGATGTTACCAGTTTGTTCTCACTACTCCACTATCTGCAGATTCATGGAAGGTATGTGTACATGTAAATCATTAACACAATTTTATGTAGACAGAATCTCTAAAGCAGTCCAACACCTTCTTTCAAAAAATTATATTTATGTGGTCTGGTTTAGACTATAATATTAAGGCATTTCCCTTCATTTGAAAACTATTTCCAACACAATCTACAGAAGTTATTAAGTAAAATCAAGTGTACAAGAATCCAGCCTTTTTTTAAATAAAATAATTAGTGATTAAACATTATTCAAATTTGAGTCGCTTAATATTTAGCAAGGTTTTTTTTTTAGTAACTGACGAATAGTGATGTAATTAAATGATTTCTGTTCTCATATATTCCAGACAAGTCATCTTTTGAGCATGGGCTTGTGAATCATGCCCTGTGTGCAGCTATGAGGACATTACTCAAGGTTACAATAATTAACATATTTGTCAGTTTACCTGAATGTCACTGACATCAATTCCGTTTGATCATTAATGTTTTCTCAATATTAAATTGATATCTATTTTTATTTTATAGGAATATCTCATTCTTGTTGCACAGCTGGAGCATCAGTTTAGACTGGTAAGTGGTTTCATCATAGTTACTCGAGGGACTGGTTATGAAACTTTGCAAGTTTCAAAGGCCATAACAAAGGTGCTGCAATTTATGTTGAAAATACTATGACCGTGTACAATCTTTTGTTTTACATTTGCACACTATGGCTGAATAACTTAACAGTGACATTCTTATTGGTTAGTTGCTCATGCAAAATTCAAAACCTATTGTTGTTTGTGCACCGTCAAGGCTGAAAACGGTAACAAAAACATAAAACAAAGGACTTAGCTGAGCTTCATAACCAGATTCTTTTATTAACTGTGGTTTCATGTATGTAGTAATTCCAAGAAATATCTTTAGCCACAGGCAACCCATCTAGCTGGCACTTAACTCAGGTCTTGTCGCAAGAAGCAACTAGACGTACTGATACTTCCTTCTGGATAAGGTGCTACCACAGGTTCCAGCATTTTGTTAGGTTCCCTGATCATTGCCGGTACACATGGGACTTTCAGTTAGACTTCTTTTTATGTTTATGTCTCCAATTTGCATGTATGCTTAAGTATTTTGACACATTAATAAAGTTATTATTATCATTAGAAGTGGCCGGTAACCATGTAATAAAGGAATCAGTTTTAGGAATCTGTGATGCTGCATGAGTGGGAGAGTGAAGCACTTGACCCTTTAAGTCCTAACAGTGACGAAAATGAAATTTCTCTTTACAAGTATAAAATGTCTTGATATTTAGTCCAGTTCTAAATACAGTGTATTACGCAAGCATATTTTGCCCGTTTTCTTGCTCTTTTATGGTAAAATGACACAACAGTGCAATAATATAGTATGTTATCCAAGGAACAACAAGGTCAGCCATGAACCACCACCCCCCCCCCCCCAAATCTTTCCGTAACAAGTGTGAAAAAAAAGGGAAAGTGCACTAACCACTGAAAGTCCTTATCTGTTTTACCCATGGACACACCTCAGAAATAACAGGGATGCTGGTATGGATTAGCCTCCCACGCAGTCCTTTTTAGGGGACGCATAACCCTCCTCATTACCCTCCTCCCCACAAACGGTGTTTGTGGGGAGGAGGGTAATACGACTCCCCTAAAAACGACTGCGTGGGAGGCTAGGTATGGATTTGTATGGAGTTTAAATGGTATGGGATGGTGCTAGAAAATTAGATAATTTTTAATCCTCCTCTTTTTCGCCACTGAGCACAGTTTTATTCTTAACTTTGAACTTTTAGGGACAGCTGTCTTTACAGAAACTGTGGTTTTATATCCAGCCCTGTATGAGAACTATGGAGATACTCTCATCCATTGCAGTGGCAATTGATAAGGTATTTTTTCGAAGTTTTGAGATTCTTTTATGCTTTTTAATCGTTTTTTAATTCTTTTTGCACTCAGTCTACGTTGTCAAACATGTATGATCCTCCATGATATACGAAGGATTTCTTGCAACAGGGGCGTGTATCACGGGTTTTGCAAAAAGCTGAAAAAGCACTTCAAAATGGTCCAGGTTTTTATGTGCAAGAAAATTCTTCATATCTATTTTTTGTCAGAAGGTTAACTTTATGAAGATTTCATAGTGGCAAGGGGCTGGTTACTAACACTACTGATGACTTTTAAATCAAAATTAAAATTAAAATAAAATAAATTGCAATTGATGATTAAAGTGGTCAGCACGCTTAGCTATCCTCGGTACTGCCTTACGACAGACCAGCTATTTCACAGACGTGCCACTCAAACAACTGAAACAAATATTGCAAATACTGCAGCGAGATTGTTGTTGATTTTGCCTTCAGGTGTAAAAGGAATACAAACCAGTGTTTAAAGAACACGAAATCCACACTGCATGCTAAAGCTGGGCAAGTTTGAAGTCCTTTTTTTGTCCCAAAATCGCGATATACACCTCTTTTGCATGAAAGCCGTCATATATTTTAACCTCATCAAATTATGCTTTCCTTCAGGGAAGCTGCAAAGGAGGATCTGTGCTGACATTGCTACATGAAAAAACTGTAGGATACACCGGGTATGGATTCATTTGATTTACACCACAGCATTTACTGACATTACTGGCAGTTGAATGATTGTTGGTCTGACGAACATTCTCACCGTGTTTATATACATGTCATTCACACAGAGACAGCAAATCCCAGGACCTCTGCCTGTTTCTCACTCAAGCTGTAAGTATAGCAAGTCCTATGTCGTTCACTTGTTAAATTAATGCTTCTACTGGAAAAAACTCACCCACTACGTCCGAGTGCGCTCATCCTGGTACAGTGGAACCGATATTACGATCCCCACTATATAACTAAGTCTCCGGTATAACGAACGAAGTTTTTTAGCCCGGCTTAAATTAGATTGAAATGTATGGAAGAGAACCTCGATATAACGAACCGCGGTATAGCGAAATCCTGGTTAAAACAAACACAATTCAGGGGCGAGTTGCAAAACTGAACGTCCGGCGTAACTTCTAACGTCAGACCTTCACTCCAGTCAAAGTCTCTATTTTATCGTCTGACTTTAGCAGTTACGCGGGACGTCAAGCTTTATGCAACTCACCCCAGAAGCTCACCTTGTCCCGATATCTTGCCGTTGAAGTTGAATTCGTTACGGATCAACAGATATGCATACAGAATCCAAAACAGGAATTTCATTTGACTGTTCAAATCTGGATAGCAGTTGCATGGTTAAACCGAATGCTAAGTGGTGCAATATGCCACTGTTTAATTTTAAGGCCAATCCCGATAATTTTTATAACGATGATTTTGACCTTTTTTCCACGAATTCGTTAGAACAGGGGATCGTTTATAATAAACCCCCGTTACAACGAACTCATTTTCCCAGTCTCTTAGCAGTTCGTTATATCACGTTTCCACTCTAGCTGTGTTAGTCTCGTTTGTATTAGAGATACACCCTGCAGTTATACTTTGACCTAATAAAGTCTGTATTTTGCCACAGGCTTGTGTTCCATATTTTGACATCCTTGAGCAGTGGATTTACAAAGGAATTATTAGCGACCCATATTCTGAGGTACGGAGAATTAAATTGTTACAGTTTAATTTCGTATCAGCTGACTTGATATAAGGTCAATTGACCAAGGTTAAGAGAATCGAATCAAAAGCCAATGTTTTTAGCATTAGAGCAAATCAAGGGAGAATGGAGGGTTTATGGGCTATTTGTGGTATACATATGATAAATATGTTGAGTGAAGGGGCATGATAACGCAATAATTATGAATAGATTGGCTGGAGAAAATGGTTTATTGATTCTTTGGGTGTTAAGAATGGCGATCTAAAAGATATCGAGTGAAATGTTTCCAGAGTAAATTGTTAAATCTTCTTTGCTGTTCTGTTACATGTAACAAGTCATTTTATTGATTTTAATGTGTTTTTCTTTCTATTGTTTCAGTTTCTTGTCGCAGAACATGGTTCTGTTCAAAAAGAAAAAGTTACGGAAGATTACAATGACGCATATCCTTTGAAAAACACTTGTGTTACTGTGAATTTGTTTAATTTGTGGTACATATTGTTTAGCAATATCAAAAGTATACATATAATAACGTGCCCAATTATTTATTATTTTTTTTAACTTCTCTCACATACTGGGAGCAACGATATACAGTTGTCAGAGAGAACATTCCCATCTTCTTGGAAAAGGTAACATTGATTTAAGTGGTACTATGTTCTAATAGTTAATTCTCAGGATACAAGATAAGCCGTTTTTCAGTTCTAGATGATTGCCAGCACTCGGCAAACTGCCATCAACTTCTTGCTGCACACGGAGCTGTGTATCGTTTTGAGATATCACCATCAAGCCAAGCACATGCTGACCTTGAGGGCGTTTGCAGACAGAGTTCTTCACACTTATCCTCAGCTGTTTCTTTTCGTTCCCAAAATGGAGATCGCATACCATCGCTACATGGTCATGGTCATTTAGCGCCATGTGAAGCTGTTTAGAACCATTTGCAGTGCTTAACTCAGACGGCTCTTTCTACCTCACTTTATTTAAGTCTCCGAGTGCCTGTTCTTCGGGCAAGTCTACTCTACCAACTCAGCTAAACAGACAGCAGTTGTTGTAGCAGTCCCCGTAGTTTTGCCATCTACTGTAAATTGTTGTTCATTTTATAGGTTGCGCACAAGATTCTCAGCACCGGAAAGTACTTGAATGTCATTCGGCAGTGTGGTAAGTTTACTTACCCACTACGTGCTTGGTGAACAATCCCTCCTATCTTTCAACTTTTTTCGTGCTTATTATTTTGAGTGGATTTTCAGTCTTCTCAAATGAATGATTTTATCGTTACCAAACTTCATATTTCAAAAAATGATATAAGACTGCAGAATGTCACAAAGAAGAACCTCTGGTTATAATTGTCTTGCTACGCTAGATGCAAATTCCAAGTATAGGTGATGCTGGTGACAGTTTCAAGTGTCACTAGCATAACAAAACAAGCACTTTACTGTGTTGCCGTTAAATAAAACTCACCTTGGTACAGCCCGCACCCTAAAGTCGATGTCTGTTGTGGTTAAAAATTCTATCCATAACCGAGATCGGCTTTTGCCCGCAAAAAAGCCACGGCGACAACTTTTGTAGTGGTCATTCCTTAAAAGTGCGTATTATCCAGCAGCGTTCAAGGTAACTATAAAGCCACGTCATACGTAGAAAAAAAATATGTTCCACATATTCAAATGTCATCTTCATTTATGAAAGTGTAGAAATTTGTATCAAATTGTAACGTACACTCATAACTGAAAATGAAATTTCAGTCAGTATGTCGACACATGTTTAATAAACTGAGAAATGGCATTTTGCATGTACAATTGGTTTGCTGCTAAGGTAATTAAACGTGTGTACTTAATTCAAGCTATCTTTCTCTAGGTCAAAATGTCCAGTGCCCAAATGCTGATGAAATAATTTATACACTTCACGAGAGAGAGTATGTGGATAAAATTGAAAAAGCTTACAGTTATGCCAGCAAGACCTTGTTAGATTTGTTGATGGATGACAGAGCATTGATGGCTCGGTTGAGGTAAGGTACCGTGTGGCACTAAATTTTTGCGGGAGTTTAATTTTGCGGATTGGCGATTTTTTTTGTGTTTTGCGGGAACTAATTTTTGCGATTTGAAAAGACTGGTTATTCTTGCTGGGAATTAATTTTTGCGATTTTCTAGAAGTCGCGTTCCAATGGAACTAATAACACTTTCGTTTTTTTGAGTAAATGACCAGTAAAAGGAATCGAAATACAAATAAAACAACATGGGAATGTCACTATAACACTACAATGGATCGAAAATAACCAGGGTACCACTTGATGTATTATCCACCGAGTTATCTATGGCATTTTCTCCTTCAAATCAGTATTTTTGTATATAATTTCTACAGTGGAGTAAATTTTTTGCGGAGAAAAAATTTGCGGTGATTTTATTTTGTGGGAACTTATTTTTGCGGATCGCGAGAAAAATCGCAAAAATCGCATGAATTATAACCCGCAAAAATTTAGTGCCACACGGTATTAACTTGTGACTGCATTGTTAGCTCCGTTAGAATACATATTAATTCTGCAGGTGGAAATTTTAGTCTGTAGCTGAGGTTTCTTATTGAGGGCCCTTAGTAAGGCTTGTTATCCTGCTATCCTAACCAACCTTTCCCTACAATTCTATCTTGCGATAATTCTTATTCAGGTTGGTTAAATCTTTAACCATTTGCGTTTATATGCATCAATAAAGTACAGGTCCGTCTAATATTCTACCTTGATTATGAATCCCTACCTTGACATATACTTAAAAATCTACTGAACTCCAAGTTAATATTACAGCCGGTGCTCAACCCAACGTCTCTTGCAGATCTATCAAGCATTACTTTCTCATGGATCTTGGAGACTTCTTTGTGCAGTTCATGGACCTAGCTGAAGATGAGATGAGGAAAAACATGGATGGTATCCTCACTGACTATCTTGTGACATTGCATTCCATCAATTTAAACAAACCACTTGGTTAACAGCAATTTAAGGTGATTCCATCGAAAAAGAAGTTGTAATGAGAATTTGTTGAAACTTTGCACAGTTACTAATTACACCTAGTACATTAAAAAAATAAAATAAAAAGAGGGGGTCACCGTGTCTGATTTCACGCTACGGGGCTGTAGTATATAGGTACTTTGCTATCTTTAGACAGCAATATTAAAAAACCTATCCTTGTACTAGAGACACCCATTACTTCAACAAAGTTATAACTAGCAATGAAATATAAGCATTATTCTTATGATAGAAGTACAATGTTACAGTAAAACGTCTTAAAATTGCCGTAACAATGAAACTAATTTGAAATAATAGGCAAATCGAGCGTCCGCACGGTTCCAGTGAAACGCCTAAAATCTGGCTGTAGTAGTGAATCAACTGGAATATTTCAAAATTGAATAATGAAAAGTTCTTCAAATTTGAATATATCATGTAAAGTCGTATTTTCCTTAAATAAATGGAATAAAAAAGTGGGGTCACCGAGTTAGTTTAGGAGAAAACGACCATTTATTTCTCTGAACAGCTCAGCTTCCATAGAAAACCTATCAAGTTCGGAACGCGCGCGCGCTCGTGCGCGCGCTAATCACGCAAAAAATGATGCGCAGAAAGGATGCGCAATGCAATTGAATGGAATCACCTTAACGTTAGCCAAGGGATTGACTTACATTGTTTAACCCATTTGCCAGTTTGGCATTTGACAATTTACTGAGGGACACTTCAGTCGGGTGCACACAATTCTTTTTTGTGTGTGGCTTTAGCATCAGCAGATTGTTAGCGAAACTAAGCAAAGATTGCCGTGATGGACAACCTGTTACTTAACAGCTCTTACATGAAATCGAGTTTTAGGCTGACCTCATATTCACAAAAATAAATAAATAAATAAATAAATAAAAGTTGTATTAGTTAACAAGGCACGTGCCGTGGAGTTGGCTTTGGGTTCGTACAGTATACATCATGAGAAAGAAAAATGAAGGAAACAAAAAGAACAAATGTACAATTCTTCTATTTATTCTGAGAACTTGGACTTTCCAAATGAGGTGTTTTTGGTATATTCTTGGAATAGGGAACCAATTAGATTACCACAAACCACAATATAAATAAAGAACAATACAATATTACTGAATGAGTTTAATAAAATGAATTGATTGCAAAGACTTAATATTCCACGCAGGGTAGCACTAAAATAGCATAAAAAATACTAACAAACCAGTGGCCCTCTAATATTATTTGCAATAAAATATAGAAATACACTAGAATACGAATTTTAAAACTATGGATAAGCTATGAGACAATATAAGGAATAACAATACAAGAAATGTGAAATTATGAATATATGAAATTCATATATTTGAACTGCGGAATGAAGAAATAAATGTAAAGAAGATCTTCGCAGTTATTAACGCAACTTATGCAGTTGCGAAAAGAAAGCCTGAAAAAATCAGGCTTGCCGGGATTCGAACCCTGACCTCTGCGATACCAGTGCAGCGCTCTAACCAATTGAGCTAACAAGCCAACTGGGAGCTGGTCATTAAATTGGTTCGTAATATACCCGGGAATGATGGAGATGAAATTACGAATAAATGAAATTCATATATTTGAACTGCGGAATGAAGAAATAAATGTAAAGAAGATCCTCGCAGTTATTAACGCAACTTATGCAGTTGCGAAAAGAAAGCCTGAAAAATCAGGCTTTTTGCAACTGCATAAGTTGCGTTAATAACTGCGAGGATCTTCTTTACATTTATTTAATACAAGAAATACGAGATAAAATATTAGATTGGTAAAAAGGGTAAAAAGTGTAACTAAATTACAGAATAAAATGATTTAAAAGCTGCTGTTCTTTAAAAATTCTTTTCCAAAGAGAGTTCCTAAAAGATTTAATCGTGGGTAATTTTCGCACAGATAGCGGTAAGCTGTTCCAGGCTTGACAGGCAGTCACGGTAAATGTTCATCCTCCTTCAGTTTGTCGTTTGACAACTGGGCGTACAATGTGATACTCCTGTAATTGTTATATTGTCTTCCTTAATCCAGCGTTTTCTTGTAGATCTAATGCCTTCTAGACTGGAAAATTTGTTAGAGTTGGCTTTGCGGACAAGTACGGCCAACAGCGATCCATATAAGGATGATTTGAGGTAAGCAGTAAAGTATCCAGCGAATTTTTACCGTGACAAATTAATGGTTATGTCATCAGATTGAAGTTCTGGAGGTTTTGAGTTTGCGCCTGACCCTCCTTCTCGAGACTACGAACAATCTTCCTTGCCGCTTAGGAATAATCGAGCGGAGAGAACACACGGCCAAGCGCGAAAATTGTGTGAAAACAAGACGCACATGTGGGAGCCAGAAGATGTTATTAGGTGGGATACTTTGCCTTAAAAGTGTTTCTGTAGTTCGGAATAAGACACAAGAAAAAATTGGCGGAAGGCCCAGTCCACGCTCGGCTCCCGGCTGTGCCCTTTTCTTTTCGGAGCCTGATCACAAGCTTGTTCACTGCCTTGTTCCTGAAATTTAAAACGGATTCCGCTCAACGTTCGAGCAATAAGTGTAAAAAATATTTACTAAAAAACTACTCATAGCACGGTAATATTTTCAATGCTATTTGAAACATCTCACTCTAGTTCACTTGCCCAAGTGACCCCGCGATGAAATTCTCTAGCATTCTCAAGAAAATTAATCTCAAATCTCGTAAAAGTATACTCAAAACGGGCGCCATTTTGGTTTGGACTGACATGTGGCGTCTTTTTAATTGAAATATGGATAACTTCAAATCCAATTATATTTCACAGACTCCGTTCGAAATATATGAGACAACAAATGGTAGGAATTCCCCAGTTAGTGCCTCAAACCACTTTTTAACGCATAGAAGGGGTAGATCCCCCATAAAAGCAAAAGGGGCCTGGGTATACCCACAGGGCCCTGGGACCTAGGTCTCGTGGTCCCGTGATGCTTCGGTGGCTTTTTTCCTTGTGCTTCAAACCATTCGGTAAGTATTCTGATTTTGTCCTGCCTTTTTGCTAATTTTTTACCTTTTGCAGGCTATTCCTCTGTGTTTTTGCACAGTAGGTTTCTTTCTAGCGATTTTTTCTCGCTTTTCAGGTATTTTCATTCGCTGAACATGTCCAGCAGAAAGCACAAGTCCCGAAAAAGGACTCGCTCCCGGTCGCCGTCTTCGCGCCAAAACTCCGTCTCGTCACACGACGCACAAAGTGAAAGTTCTCCGCCAAAACGGCGCAGGGACCTAGAAGAAGATACTCTTCAGAGGATTTTGCACTCGATTGAGAGTCTTCCTGGGCGATTAGACTCATTGGAATCCCGCTCAAATCAGCTAGAATCTGCTACGAACACGGACATTGATGCCTTGTCGCTAATGGCTGATGACACGCCAAGCTTGATGGAGATAAACTTTCCTTTGACGACCAATAAGTCTCTTGAGACTTCTTCATCGCCCATTAGGGCGCCAATAGAGCCTATTGAGGCACCAATAGAGCCTATTGAGGCACCCGTAGAGCCTATTAAGGCACCCGTAGAGCCTGTTAAGGCACCAAAGGATTCAAGTAAGACTGCCGACGAAGCAGTGAGCCTTGATCATGGTCTGTTTGACCCTGTTGTTCAGTCAACCTCCTGGAAGCCATCATCTTCATTCTCCAAATTTTTGGAGTCTAATTTCCGGAGGAAATTAACGTATCAACAATCGCTCGTTATCCTGGAGGACTGGGCCACTCCTGAGGTGGATTCTTTATCCGCCCCAAAACTGGATCAACAGTTATTGAATCAAGTTCCCAGTAAACTGAAAAGGTATGTCCAAGAGAGAGACAAAGAAATGTTCACGCTTCAGCGTGCCCTCTTAAATTCCACTGCTCCACTTTGTGGTCTTCATGACTGCATCGAAAATGGTTCAGCACCATCTTATGAGGAAATCAAATTAGCCCTGGAACAAGCCCTTTGCCTTTTAGGCTCAGCAAATACCCATCTATCAATTTTGCGACGACAGAGAGTCCTTGCATCAATAAATAAGTCGAGGATAAACCTTGCAGAATTACCTCTACCAAATGCCAAGTCTTGGCTTTTTGGAGATGATTTTCCCTCATTAGCCTCAAAGCAGGCTGAATTGTCTAGAGGCCTCACAAAAAATTTGGCACAAAATACAACCAAGCCCTTTCCTAGGCGTGGTACTAGTTCCCAGTCTCAGACCAAGCATCGAGGAGACACCTTCTCCAAATATCAATCTTCTGGGTATTCAAACACCTCTAGATTTCAGTCAAATTACCAGGGAACCCTTAAAAAAAACGGCCCCTTTCGTCCCCATTCCCAGAAGGGACGTCAGCAAGACTCTCAGAGAACCCTAACATCGGACCCACAGATCCTTTCAATTGTGTCAGGGTACAAGATAACTTTTTTCAAAACTCCTTTCCAAAAGTTTCCTCGGTTTACCCAATCATCGGGTCAGGAGGCACTTCTAATTTCACAGGAAGTCAACGAGTTGTGGCAGAAAGGGGCCATAGAGAGAACCCCCTTTTCAAGAGACGGCTTTTACAGCCACCTTTTTCTTGTACCCAAAAAGGATGGACCTATGCGTCCGGTGATAGATCTAAGTTATCTGAACAAGTTCATTTTAAACGAGCATTTCCAGATGAAAAATCTCAGTTGCCTAAAAACGTTGCTTTTGAAAGGAGATTTTATGACAAATATAGATTTAAAGGACGCTTACCTGTCAGTTCCCGTCCACCAGTCATCCCAAAAGTTTCTTCGGTTTATTTGGGAGGACACTTGTTACCAGTTCAAAGCCCTCCCATTCGGCCTGTGTTCAGCCCCCAGAATTTTTACAAAACTAATGAAGCCAATCGTAGCATTCCTGAGGAGAAAGTCAATACGAGTCCTTATTTACCTGGACGACTTCCATCTCTTAGCTGCTACAAAGGAGGAAGCTGTGAAAAACACCCATCTGTTAATAACTCTCCTTCAGTCCCTAGGATTTATAATAAACTTCAAAAAGTCATCCCTGACTCCCTCTCAGGTTATCACCTTTCGAGGTTTCAAAATAGACTCAATGTCTATGATGCTGTCACTCCCAGCAGAAAAGATCAACAAAATCCTAGACTGTGCTCACCGTCTACTAGCTCCTCAAAGGATCACTCTACGAAACCTAGCAAGCTTAATTGGTTTACTCGAGGCCTCTCGGCCAGCCATTTGGCGAGCACCACTCCATTTCCGCCACCTGCAATGCGACCTCATACGGGGCCTACAAATGAACCGAGAGTCTTACGACGCCCTAATTACTCTGTCAACAAGTACCAGAGGAGAACTCGCCTGGTGGTTGGAAAACACCCGCAGTA
Source organism: Siderastrea radians (assembly GCA_964017195.1). NCBI lineage: Eukaryota > Metazoa > Cnidaria > Anthozoa > Scleractinia > Rhizangiidae > Siderastrea > Siderastrea radians. The sequence continues at coordinate 15,175,704 of OZ024887.1, read as the reverse complement.
CAAACGGCAGCCCTGTACACCTGCCTCCTCCAGATATGTTAATCACGACCGACGCCTCCATGAAAGGCTGGGGTGCGGTTGATCACTCCCTCGAGACCAATGGCAGATGGTCACAACAGGAGTCTCTCCAACACATCAATTACCTGGAGCTGAAAGCAGCCTTCCTGGCCTTAAAAACTTTTCTCAAAGACAGGTCTCATGTAACCGTATCTCTGCAAATAGACAACACAACCGCCATCGCCTATATCAACAACAAAGGGGGTACACATACCCTCCAACTCCTGACCCTTGCCCTGGAATTGTGGGATTGGTGCCAGGCAAGAGACATCTTTGTGATAGCTTCTCACATCCCAGGAAGAGACAACGTCTCTGCAGACAAGGAGTCGAGAGAATTCAGGGACACGAGCGAGTGGAAGTTAGACCCATCCATCATCCAACCCTTTCTATCACATTGTCAGACCGACCTGTTCGCGAGTCGCCTAACAACCCAACTGAAGGATTACATCAGTTGGAGACCCGACCCAGGAGCCATCCACACAGATGCCTTCACGATAACTTGGGCTCCTCTGCAAGGCTACGTCTTTCCTCCATTCAACTTGATATCCAGAACTCTGGAGAAGGTAATGATAGAACAAACAGAGATAATTCTAGTCGCCCCAATCTGGCAAACCCAGCCTTGGTGGCCGGTTCTGTTGAGGCTTCTAATATCTCAGCCAGTACTACTGCCAAACAGTCCAACCCTCCTAACAGACCCGTCCGATCTGAACAGAGTTCACCCGATGTATCCTCGCCTTCACTTGGCCGTGTTTCACATCTCTACCAACGTGTCCAAGCTGAGGGCATTCCGACAAACGTTGCCGATCTACTCATCGCAGCAACTCGTACCTCCACACACAAGACCTACGAGTCTAGTTGGAACCGTTGGTGCCGCTGGTGTTCTGGACGACAAATTGATCCTCTTTCGTCATCTATAAATGACATCCTGATTTTCCTAACAGAAGTCTTTAATGAAGGCTTAGCATACCGATCGATCAATGTCCTTCGATCAGCTATTTCCTCGACTCACCCTAAGATAGATGGCTATTCCGTTGGTCAACACCCGTACGTTACTAGACTCCTCCGGGGTGTTCTGAACAAACGCCCTCCAAAGCCCAGATATTCACATACATGGAACGTTGATATTATGGCCAAATACATTATTTCATTGGGGAAAAACAGTTCCCTGTCGCTTAAGGTTCTGTCAATGAAATTAGTTACCCTGTTTGCGTTAACCTGTCCTGAACGGATTTCTACTTTGGCAAATTTGGATCTCAGACATTGCTATGTGCATCCTGAAGGGGTATCTTTCCAACTCACTATCCCAAGAAAAACTGGCAGTGCGGATAAACCAGCAGAAGCATTCTTTGCCCGTTTTAACCAAGACAAGAAACTTTGTCCTGTGGAATGTTTTAGACATTATCTTAAATTGACAAGGAACATTCGACCAGTCATTCCATCTTCTCTCCCTGATAAATTGTTTATCTCATTTAAACGCCCTTTCAAACCGGTCACTACCACTACATTGGGGCGTTGGCTGCGAACCTTTATGAGCGCAGCAGGAATTGACTGTCAAATTTTCAAAGCTCACTCAGTACGCGGCGCCTCTACGACAGCAGCCGCCAAGGCATTTGTTCCACTGTCAACTATCATGTCTATGGCTGACTGGTCTTCCTCTTCAACGTTCAAAACTTTTTATTATAAGCCCTTGTATAACTCAGACTTTGCTATCGGAGTTTTATCCTCAAAGTAGTTGTAACATCAGTTACTCTCCGGTTGAACTTTCTGTCATGAAACTGTTGTTCAATGGAACCGTAGTTGAGTTTTCTATGCCATTAAAATGTTTTTGTAACATAGAACTTTGAATGTATGCTCATATAATGGCGTTAAAAACTACCATTTGTTGTCTCATATATTTCGAACGGAGTCTGTGAAATATAATTAACAATTATTCTACGAGGGCGCGCTGGATATCGAATGATAGATAACGCGCCGAGTTGGTTATAATCATTTGATATCCAGCAAGCCCGAGTAGAATAATTGTTTTATTAAAAACTTAACCACTGTTAAAAAAAAAATCAAGAAAGAAAGGGAAAAATGAGAAAAGAAATTTAAGCGGAATAAGAATCGATCACATGACTGAACGAAAAAGGCGCCAAAACCTTGCGAAGTGTTGTAGCGTTTCATTGCAAAGCTGAATGAATCAATGAAAACTGCTCGAAAGTGAACAAAGTAGCACAAGTTTTGGGAAAAATCTTATAATTATTGGCTCTGAAATATGGTACATGTTTGATTTTTCCTGAACATTGTTGTAATCATCGTTCAAAGCGGATTGAAGCTGTACAATTTCACCATATAGCTGCTGGAGTAGAACTGAACAAGTTTGTAATCTGTTCGCACAACGGAGCCATCATGTGCGTATTTGATCGAACTGAAGACAGAACAAATTTGAACAGTTGAACTTAAAGAGGTATTTTCTATGCAGCTCAGAAGCAAGATTACTGAAGCGAGGAACATTAGAATTCACCATCATAGTTTGTTAAACGCAAAGCGCAAAATGCAGTTGTTCTCGGTTTAGAGGTTGCGGACGGAATGGTAAAAACAACATTCAAACAACTGGAAAAGCGATTCAACTCCGTTTACATGGCATCCGATTTCTATCTGAGCATTTGAACCTGTTGGAACACAGAGCTACAACAAGTGCAGGTAAACCAGTGTCAATTTTGCGTGTTGAAGCCGAAAAACAATCTCGCCCTTCCTTCCTTTTTGGTAGTTTGCAGCTGTATTTTTTAGTAAGCTTACTTGTTTAGACTGCTTCATGATTTCCGCACCGACTCGCCATGAATGTGTGATAGTTTTTATCAAATACTCCTGCCCCATTTCACTGTGTTTTATTTTATGTCTTGTCTTGATATTTTGAAGTGGAAATCCTTTCTGATAAAACCTACCGTTTGTTCAATTTCAATGATTGACGTTACGATCGATGAAAGAAATTAAATGTAAACACAACGCTTAATGCTTAAATTTCTATTTCTGCACAGTTTCTTCAAACAATTATGACTTTTGTTAGACGACTCTGTTGGTGATGCTTGTTGGTGACGCTGTTAGAATTTCTGCTTAATTTAAATTTGCTGGCAAGTGATTTTTCTCGTCCATTTTTCTCGCCGGGTTGCTCGCGAGGAAAAAACTTTCAGCTCACTTTGTTGTTGAGTGTTCATTGACCATATTTGGTCGCAGCAGGTATATGAGCTGATAGCCTAGCTCCGTTGAGCCAATCAAAATGCTAGAAATCCAATATACCTAGTCCAGTTTTTAGTAATGAGAATTATACTAGGGTCGCTAAGCGGCCTGAAGTAATAATTCGGATTATATAAACAGACGAAGTGAGAAATGTATGAGCATCCCTCCCTTTGCCCATCCCTGGCATGGGTCTCCTTTTACCTGTTTATTGTATGGCGTCAAAAAGCCACCGAAGCATCACGGGACCACGAGACCTAGGTCCCAGGGCCCTGTGGGTATACCCAGGCCCCTTTTGCTTTTATGGGGGATCTACCCCTTCTATGCGTTAAAAAGTGGTTTGAAGCACTAACTGGGGAATTCCTACCATTTGTTGTCTCATATATTTCTCACTTCGTCTGTTTATATAATCCGAATTATTACTTCAGGCGGCCCTAGTATAATTCTCATTTTCTCTCGCGGGGTCAGAGACAGTGCTGCAAGTATTATTTTGGTAACTTAATTTTTGCACTTACTGCTCGAACGTTGAGCGGAAATCGTCTTAAAGTGCCACTGGGACCAGAATTTTGGTATTCCATATTTTTGCATTTTCGAAAAAAGTCTGTGGTTGTTAGTCACCATGCCAAATTTCAACTCATTACGACGACTGGAAGTCGCTTTTTTCGGACGGTTTTTGTCGAGATTTTACGGCCGCCATTACTGGCCCATGTTCCGGAAACTGGCTTGCGAATTAGCGGAAGTGACGTTGAGGCTCACCTCAAACCTAGTGGGGCTTCATTCCGCGGGAAATTTAACTGTTGTCGAGGGAAGATTTCGTGACAACTGTTTGCTGTACGGCCTTGAAATTTTCGTTGCTGCAGCAGTTATGAAGGGTATTACTTGTGTTGTACAATGCTACAACAATAAATCCAACCACCAAGCTGGTATTTCGCTTCATCAAAGCCTTGCGAGCGGACCCGCAATGGAAAAATGGATAATGTTCGTACTCACACCAGTGCAAATTTCAACCCGAGAGGTATTTTTGACGGCTGTTCCGATCACTTCACGGCCGAGTGTTTCCAGAGGGCTGCTCATGTCGACGGATCCCAGAGGTCGATTATTCCATTGTCCATTCCAGCTATATGGAAAGAAAGATCCGGAAAAAAACGAGACGAAAGGTACCTAATCTTAACGCAGTTGAAGGGATAGTTTGTTTCTTTTTCAACGCATCCACCATTGTGCAAAACTTAGTCTTTTAACGTGTTTTAATATTTATTCTGCTGGTGGAAAACCCTTTCAGTTCTGCTGTCTGCTAGCGCGAAGATCTTCGACGTAGTCCTCGTAAAATGCATCCTGGGCGAATGCAGGACCGCCGCGATTAAGCCAATAGCGTATTGGTTAGCCTTTTTTTTTTTTCTTTTTTTTTTTAATTCCGCGTGTGTTAATTTCAAAGCAGTAATCGCTTAGAAGCATGGACAGTTTTTTTTATAGCATACCGTCCTGAATGTCGAGAAACTTTTCTCCTTATACCCTGTCGCTGAAGAGTCGATTGACATTACTGTTCGAAATATATAAAGGCTTCGATAGGTCGGCTCGTCTTGCATGGAAATTTAAGTTGGGAAAAAATATCACACGCCACCATTTGTCCAAGGGTTTTACAATGTTATTGCTTTTAACTGTCATAGCAATTTTAGTAAATGAACTACCAAGAAACATAATTAGATATTAAGTTATTATTTTTTACGCAATGAATAAAGCAAGTGAAAGCTTCGTTTCCTTGGCGGTCCGCATGTTGTTGTTGAGCAGCAGAAAATTTTCCTTGTGGCCTTGATTTGCACTACAAATATTTAGATTCCGGTCACACAAGGCCTCCAGTTCTTAAAAAAGGTCTTGGTTTAGTTCACTTTTTCCGGCTCAAGTTAAGAATTCTACAAAAACTGTTCAAAATATTTAGAAACGCCAAGCACTTGTGTTTCAATGCATTAAGCGACCACAGTACAATGATGGACACGATAAGCTTCATCAGCTGACTGCCAGATGACTACAGCATTACGGCTCTTCAAGAAAGTTTCCCATACTATGCTAAGAATGGCCAAAAATCTCAATGCTTTACAATATAATACATAATGAATATAAACAACGGCAAACAAAATATAGCTTCTTTTATTTCTCCAACGAAGCGAGCAATGAAATCGATCGACCGATGCTTGAGAATTCGCGAGCATCAAATTCTAGAGTTTTTATAGGTGTTTTGTCTAAATTTCCAAAGCTTAAAACATCAATTTTTCGAATAGCTGGACAGCCATTTATCCGTTGGAAAAGAGTTATCCGCTCTTTGAGCAACTTGTGCCTGAACTGTAATCACCGTATAAGCATTATTTCGCGCATATTTTGAACTCCCGCCAATAAGGCGAGAAAAACAACTTTCCCGGTATATTACGAACCAATTTAATGACCAGCTCCCAGTTGGCTTGTTAGCTCAATTGGTTAGAGCGCTGCACCGGTATCGCAGAGGTCAGGGTTCGAATCCCGGCAAGCCTGATTTTTTCAGGCTTTCTTTTCGCAACTGCATAAGTTGCGTTAATAACTGCGAGGATCTTCTTTACACTTGTTTAAGACGGATTCCGCTCAACGTTCGAGCAATAAGTGCAAAAAATATTTACCAAAAAACCACTCATAGCACGGTAACATTTTAAGTGCTATTTGAAACATCTCACTCTAGTTCACTTGCCCAAGTGACCCCGCGATGAAATTCTCAAGCATTCTCAAGAAAATTAATTTCAAATCTCGTAAAAGTATGCTAAAAACGGGCGCCATTTTGTTTTGAACTGACATGAAGCGTCTTTTTAATTGAAATATTGATAACTTCAAATCCAATTTTCTCTCGCGGGGTCAGCTTGGGAGCCAAAGTAACGATTAGTTCTTCTTATCTGTTCTCAAAATGTGACAGTGCTGCAAGTATTTCTTTGGTAACTTAATTTTTGCACTTACTGCTCGAACGTTGAGCGGAAATCGTCTTAAACATTTTGTTTACATGCTAATAAGCTGAAATCTCCTGACATCAGTTCTTACATCATACGGTAAGTAAAATTCTTCGTTTGCCGAATTAAATGAATCCTCTGATGCTTCGGAAGCTAAGGACTTCCGAATCGTAGAAATATTCTTCGGAGGTTTCGCAGTCGACGGTAGGCATCTTGAGTCAAAACACAAGGAAACGCGACTGAGGTGAGCCTCTGACGTCACAAGCTATTAAATTGCGCAATCACCCAGGAACACGTTTTCAGTAATGGCGGACACATTTTATGCAACTTTGGAGCTAAAAAATATTAGGATGGACGGTTTCTTGTTCAGTTTCCTGGTTAAATATAGACACAACGCGATATTCTGCGACAGAATTTGGCCGAAACTACGAATTTTCGTCTCAGTGGCACTTTCATAGACACCAGTAATTTCTGTTAAGGGCCCATTTAGACGGTACAACTGTGACTGTATCCTCACAGCAAGCCCACAACAAGAATTGTTTTGAATCAAAGCTACAATTTGTAACTGAGACCTACGTGGTGTAGCATGACGTGTTGTGAGCATGTCACATACTTCAAAGTCGTCCATTCTTAATCAGCCCTATTGTGAAACACTTCACTCTGTGGAACTGTGGACGCTGGAGTCAGGCTGTCAGGTTCCCTGGTTTAGGTTCAGCATGACTGTCGTGACCCGGCCTGCACAGCCAAAACCCTTTTCCTGCGAATGAACCCGTAACTCAAGACATCACTGCTCGCGTGACACTGCTACTTTTTGGTCCCTAGCTCTTGCGCGCAAATATCGGCTTAGAAAGTATCAGCTCAGTTCTACTAAATTAGTAATAGAAGATTTGTTATGTTTTCTTGACAGAGTTGATTTGCTTCCCTATGATCTGATCACTCAGCTGTTTCGTATCCTGTCTGTAGCATATGACAGCAGAGGTAGTGTGCACATAATGTAATACTTGCATCTTTTGCACTATGAAGCATTGAAGAAAAGAAAAGACGAAAAGAACAGAAAATTAAGCCACTTCCACCTCGATCTTTTTTATTTCAAAAGAAGATTCACAAGTACTCAAGTCCACAAGTACAAATGATCGAAAACGCACCAGAATCGGAGAGTTTTTTAAAACACTGCCCGAAGGGTAGTCTTTTGAAAACTGAGATTTATCGTCTATAGGTGTTGATGGAAAAAACGTACAAAACAAAGTTCTTTTTCATGTTTGGATATTAAAAACAAATGAATCCTCCTACGTGATAAAAACGAACGAAAACTTGTACGCATGGTTGAAATCCTGCAGATTGCAGAGCTTGAACACGTCCTGATTAGCAGTGTATATGTTGTGGTTCAATTTTATTCTTGGTTCAACTTTTATTTCCCTTTGCTTTTGTGTATGGTAATGTATGATAACGAGTATAAAGTAAAGGAAAATAAAAATTGAACCAAGGATAAAACTGAACTACAATATACACAAGAAAGTGCATTGAGATAATCCATACCCCAGAATGTGTCTCAGTCTCTTTGCTGGCAATCTCAGTAACTCAAGCATGAGCCCTCACAAGATTAATAGTCTGTTCACAGGCGGCCCAAGCTCAAGTTGTATGTCATATGATATTGCGAAATAGCGGTCATAGCGAAATTATAAGAGTTTGTTTGGGGATATTTGCGATATGCTTTAGAAAACACAAATACTACAAAATTCTCAATAAAAATACCTTATCTTACTTCCATAGTGTCTTACTTGCTGTCTGTGCCCTTACTTTCCGATGAATTCCCGATTTGCGGCGATTTTTGCTAGTTTTAGCTCTCTCGGTTTTCCACTCTAAGAGGAGCTAAAACTCGCAAAAATCGCCACAAATCGGGAATTCATCGGAAGGTAAGGGCACAGACAGCAAGTAAAACACCATGGAAGTAAGATAAGGTATTTTTCTTGAGAATTTTGTAGTATTTGTGTTTTCTAAAGCATATCTTAAATATCCCCATACAAACTCTTATAATTTTGCTATGACCGCTATTTCGCAATATCATATGGCACACAACTTGAGCTTGGGCCGCTTGTGGTCTGTTCTCTAAATTAACAAGCGAAAGGGAAGGGGGAGGGGGTGAGGCAGGAACAGAAATGAACAACATAGAACAGAATTGCACAATAACTATTGCGAGCTCTCTTTACACCACATCAAACACGCTGTAAATCTTGAGGAAACTTCTGCTGCGAGCTCACGCCACTGGTTTTCTAGTCTCCTACGCAGCCGTTCTTAGGGTCGTCACGCAACGCTCCTCCCCACTGACGGCTGCTCACGCGAGCGCTACATTCCTTTCCCTCAAATTGACCAATAAGGAGAAAGGCTTCCATATCCTAGAAACCTGGTCCTAGTCCCTCTCGTTACTTGAAAACAAATATCGCTTCGTACGAGCGAGAAGGCGCCATTGCCGAACCGAATAAACAACTTTGTGGCTTACCAATTGGACATATAGTGAGCCTTGGTAACGCTGAACTCAAGGGCGTTAAGTTGGAAGAAGAACAAGTGGTAGGATTTTCATTTAAAAATGAAAGTGTTTTTTGGCTGATGTCCCAGGTGTTAATTCATTTTCGCTGCACTGTAGTCGTTTGACACGTCTGCCACTCTCTGAATAAGGAGTCTTCAACTCGGTCTTTATCTCTTGGACATGTTCTTCTGCTTTTTGGTATTTCACCGAGGACTTGTAGCACTTAATGCATACTGCAACGTCTGAATTCGAGTAAACAGTTACGTCGATGTCCAATGTCTTGTTTATAAGTCCTTGAAGGTCAACAGAGTTTGTTCCTTTACTACCAGATTTAAAAACACGCATACGTTGTTTAGAATTGACTGCAACTGAGCAGATAAAGCAATTTTTATCGCTATTTAATAACTTTTTTGGAGTCACGTCCATTTCAGATTGTTGTTATTTTGCAAGTGTGTATCTGTCATTTCTTGTTGTGTTTTGATTTCTCAGCAAATATAACGAGAAATACGGATTGACGTAGCTGCTAACAATTACATGCGTTTTATTGGTTCTTAATAACAAAGGCAAAGGAATGTAGCGCTCGCGTGAGCAGCCGTTAGTGGGGAGGAGCGTTGCGTGACGACCCTAAGAACGGCTGCGTAGGAGACTACTGATTTTCCGACCTGGTGATTCTTCTGTGTTGTTTTGTGTTCACTAAATTAAATTTCCTTTAACTGCACCTTTTAACTAACATAACCTGCTGTAACATCTACTAAGTCTTGTAATGTAAATGAAATGCATCATCTGTCTGAGATTTTTCTGGGCTTCCTTTGAAACTCCTTATGGTAACTGCTTTGTAATTGCAAGAATCACACTTCTTAAATAACTTATGTTTTCTGTTGTGTAACACATCTAACTGTGCTATCTAACAGCCATGCCTCCAAGAGCTATGAAAAAAGTTCTCGAGGCTGAGGCACTGTCCAATCTTGAAACAACGGGATTCTCAGGTAGAGTAATGCTACTAATTTCACTTTTATAACACGTTAATGGCAAGATCCTTTCTTTAACCACTGTTAATTCTGGTCTTTAACCTTAAGAATAAGAATTGCTCACGATTTACGACTATTGGTTCAATAAGAGGGGTGTTCTTTCAGTCATTCACTCTTTGGGCAAGACATAAGTGGGCTTAAGATGCGTTTTCACTTTCTTACAATAATTTGTAAATGGTTTAAACCGAGGAGTCGTATCATAAGTTGGTGACGTATGATCGGCCGGGTGAATTTAGAGCTGAGCAGGACTGTTTGTGTTGATACTGACTGACATTGATTGACGTTTCGACAACCTGAGCGGAACTTGACTCCGAGGATTATTTACTTCCGCTCAGGTTGTCAAAACGTCAGTCAGTGTCACCACAAACAGTCCTTCTTGGCGGCCAATAAGTCGAATAGTTTGGAACTTTAAAAGGTGGTCTTGGAAACGACTTAACGGGCTGGTCTCGTTAACCCTCTAATGCCCGGCCCAATAGTGACATGCAACTAATTTCTCATCGCAATATCACTGCCTTGTCAAGCATACAGGTAATGAGAATACAGGAAGTGATCACCAAAAATTAAATGCCTTGATGTATAACCCAATACTCCCAACTAGGACCCTTACAAATATTTGAAGAACATTAGGGAGAATTACGGGGTAATCATAACACCAGATTCCACTGTAGGATTCATGTCCGCTTCATATCGTCATGTAACGCAGAGGACATGCTAGAATAGAATTCCGAACAACACTAGTAGTTGTGCTTGGTCTGTGAAAAGTTAAATTTAAAGAAAAGGTTTGCATACGCGATGTTTTGTTTTTTGATCAAAAACCACAATTTACTTCTTCAGGTGCAACAGCTTATAATCAGGATCCCACAGAGCTCCAAATCTCAGGTTAGTTTAAAAAATTTTGTTGCCGTTGCACTTGTCGCTTTTCTTTTGTACTGGTACTTATGTAAAAAGTTAATAATTATTAATATATACAATATACAACCGATATTATTACTGATACTTAAAAGTTAATGATGCCTCGGCTCTTTTTGACCTGCCTTTGAGAGGTTAGTAGCCATGATTCGTCAACGCGAGGGTAAAAAAAAAAACAAAAAACAGTGGACTGATGGAAGGATGTCCTATACACGTAAAATAGGAATAAGAATAGTTCTCAATTATTATTGTTGTTGTTTTGTTGTAGGACTTGAAGCATTCTCGTTCGATTACGAGGTTAAATGGCCAGTGTCGTTAATACTAAGTAAAAAGGTATCATTTTAATTCTCTGAAAATTTTATTTTACGCTCCCCTTTCAACTTCGACATGTAACAGTTCTCTGTACTGGTCTTCGATATTTCTTATTATATTTATGTAGTAACCCTGGAAAGGGTGTTAAAAGTCACAGACACACGAAACATTTGTTAAATTGCCCACAACAGCCCCCAAGATCTTTCCCAGAGGTCGTGGGTTCGAATCTCCCCGGGGGCAGAGTTTTTTGCTTTTTCCAGTGGGCCGCTAGTTTCCTACGCAGCCGTTTTTAGTGGCGTCACGTAACGTTTCCCCCACGGGGAGCGTTGTGTGACGCCACTAAAAACGGCTGCGTAGGAGACTAGTGGGCCGCCGTAAAAATCTCTAAACTACAAGTTTAAATTGTGCTGCATGTGAGAGCTTGTTTTCAAGTGCTCAATATTGCGCTCGCGGTGTAAAACCATTCTTGCATGGCTGTGTTTTTCCAAGGTGGCCTTCACTTGATTAGCGTCCTCAAAAACCCAACTTTTTGGTTTTGAACGAACATGCTTTGTGATGCGTGTGATTAACAACTACAGTAAGAAACTTGTACTATTCTCTTGTTATTAAGCTTGTTCTCCTCAGTATATAAGGCGTGTTTTCCTCTGCATGCAAGGCGTGTTCTCCTCTGTATATCAGGCGTGTTTTCCTCTATATCAGGCGTGTTTTCCTCTATACAAGGCGTGTTTTCCTCTGTATGTCAGGCGTGTATTCCTTTGTATACAAGGTGCGCTTTCCTCTGTATATTAGGCGTGTTTTCTTTTGTATGTTAGCTGCGTTTTTCCTTTCTGTGTCTAACCGTCTTTTGTTTTCTTTCAAGGCTCTGACTAAATATCAAATGCTGTTCAGACACTTGTTTTACGCCAGACACGTGGAACGGCAACTGTGCAAGTAAGTATTTTTGCAACAGCTCTGCAATGTAGAAACGTGAGTTGTTTTGGTCTATCCAGTGCACGATTCTCCTTACAAATTGACTCTCTATTTTCTGTCTTTCAGTGTCTGGGTCAGCAACAAGCGAGCAAAGCAGTTTACTCTCAACTCATCTCATTGGTAAGAGGTTTAGCATACATTTCTTTCTACGCCAGTGTCCTTTTTTTTCTGAATATGCACCGTTGTTCTAACTAGCAGCACCCTTATAGGACCCTAACTGCTATTGCTCATAGCACTAATTGTAACGTTGTTGATGTCAGGTATGCGGCCGCGTTCGCTCTACGTCAGCGGATGCTGCATTTCGTGCAAACCTATGAGCATTACATGATGTTTGAGGTCCTGGAACCCAGTTGGCATGTGATGGAGAAAAGCCTTAAAACGGTAAGAACACGGTAGAAAATAAAAGTAAAAACTAAATATTGCATAATTAAAAGGGATATTGGTAATGTAAGTTAGAAGTTAAGGTCGAAATTTCTCAACAAAAGGAGAGCATCCTGCAGTGTTATTTTTCTGCTTTACGGACGGTCCTCTAGGAATCTATTGTCAGAAAATACTGGGTTCTTCAGAATTGTTTTGTGCACTTAAATGTAAAAATAATTCAATGTCTATTAAACTCAACTTGTTCGGTTCAGATGTAAAATGACTGCATGTGACTTAGAAAACAACTCGGCAGTATTTGTACATCAGAACCTCGCGCTTCGTCAATGACAACTATGTGAAAATGTAAATCCCGTTAATAATTGAGGGACTCAGTGCAACAAGGGGATAACGTCAAAACGTTGTCGTTAAATTAACAGTGTATCGTTTTGTTCTATGTTTAAAGGTAACCAACATTGACGGTGTCTTGGAGAACCATAATGACTTCCTGGACCGCTGTCTTAAGGATTGCATGCTCACAAATCCAGAGTTGCTAAAGGTGAGGTTAATACCATTCTGGAAGGTTTTTGATCGTACAGCTGAGTAAACGGTACTGGGCGTAAAAAGATGGTAGCTTGTGATTCACAGCTTGATTGGATAAGTCTGTCTTGTGGTGTTAACGGGATGTCACAGTTTATAGCTAAAGTCGTTACCGACAACTGAAATTTTTCTTAAATCTTTCTCGTTTGCCCAAAACTCAGGCAGCAAAAAACAAGTAAGCAAATTAAGAAAAGGGAAGAGGGGTAATTAGGCAAGAAAAGTTTGTGTCCAACGTTGCTGATGAACGTTATATCGTGGAAGGTGCATCTTCATAGCTATTTTCATTTCATGTTTCAGGTTGTGAGTAAATTGATGTTGGTTTGTGTGACATTCACAAATTGTATGCAGGTGAGAAAGTTTTTGTCAAATTTCGACTCGGCCACGTTAGAGAGAGAAAAAATTTGTTGAGTTTTGTTTCACTCGTACCGTTACTGAACATGTCATTGTATTCCCTTCTGTCAGCGTTTTACCCAGAGTGCAAGCGTAGAGTCACAAGAGACTGATGCTCCTGGTGTGAGTCCAATGAACAAGAAAGGACCTCCACCCGGAGAACAGGAGAAAAAGAAAACCACTTTCAAGGTGTCTTTGCAATTATTTGTTATTTGCAGCTTTTTACAGTTGCAGTCAGTATCGTTTTGCAATCTCCTTCATCGCTACCTGCGCTCAGACCGAATGTTAGCGCGCTCTTAAATTATTTTTACGTGTGTAGTTCCCGCGGGAATGGTTTACCAGGTGTAGCAGAAAATAGTGCCCGGTCGCAGGTTACTTCCATTGTTGAATGCGCTTTTTATTTACGTCTTGTCTTTGAGCGTGGAGTCGCGGTGGGTCAGTGAGGTGTTAGTGGTTTGCACTTTCAACCTGACGTCGGCGCTTCAAGTCCTGTGGTAGGATTTATGAAGTCTTCTTAGGTTAAGTTGTGTTCAAATTATTGTTGAAATACAGAAGCGTGTTGTTGAGGAACATAACCGAGGATTCATCTTGACTTCATGGACCCGGCCACTGATTTCTTCACAAAAAAAAAAAATAGCTCCACGTTGTCTCGCTTTACCCAGGTGTAAAAGCGGCTACCAACAATTCGAAAAACACGGGGCAACCGTGCGAATGAATCCTATTTCCCTCGCGCTACAGCAACTGGAGTTGAGGTGAGGGGGATCCAGATTACGTTTTACGGAAGATAAAGGTCCAGCAGTTCATCATCTTACGCGACATTCTGTTTGATGGCTACATAATCACATTTCACAAGTTAAAAACTCAATTCTCGCTCAACGGGCAATTATGAAAAGTCACAGCTCACGTCTGCTCGGCAAATCACGTGTCACGAGTAAGAAATGAGCCATTTTACGCTCCCCCCACCCCCCCCCCCCAAAAAAAAGATAAATTACGCTCACAGTAATATCCTATACCCCCCTCCCCTCCAGTTAAGTTCCGATCCCGATAAGCCACTTGGCTTGTTCATTGCGTTGGATTAGACCTGGACTTCACTGGTCCTTTTTTCTCTTCAAGCAGTGTTTTGAAGTGGAACTAACTTGATCTTCCACCTGCAGATTGTCTCTGAGCACGTGGACCAAATGATAAGTGGTGAGGATTTTGAGCGCACCATCCAGAACTTTGACAACAACTTTTCCCTTCACTTGATGGATTTGCTGGAGAAACTGAGTCACTACTCTACAATGGACTGCGAACATCAAATGCTGAATATCATCGCTCGGCTTGATCATAATGGATATTACACTGCACAGCTGGAAAAGAAGGCTGCTGCTCAAGGTGAAGGTAACTCCAATATATTTATTACTATATAAAAAGCTTCTGCATTTAAGCAATCAGTTCAGTCTATTGTCTGTCTGTTGTGGTGATGTCGTTTACTCGTCGTTTTATGTTGCAGGTAATTGTTAGCATAGGTTAGAGTGGCGTTTTTTCTAAGTTAGTTGTTCTTACTTAAGGAGTCTTCTGCCTTTGTTTCCGTTACGTCCTGGACAAATGGATACAGCGTTTCCATTCAACATCGTTCAACATTGTTGAATTCAACATGTTACCATATGTTTGGCCACCCTGTGGACTAACTTTGGATGATGTTGAATGATGTAATGGATGGCGTCGAGTGAAATTTTACTGCCGTAACATGTTGAATTCAACCATGTTGAACGTTGTTTAATGGAAGTGCTGCATCCGTTTGTCTGGGGCTCAAGAAAAGGTCTGACTGTTGTAAAATAGTGCCTCCTCTCTCTTTTCCATTAGTATATGGCGGAAATAACCCCCTTCCGTTTTTGAGCAAGCACTTAAAGGAACTATGTCACGGTATTTACATCCATTTTTCTGATCTGACAAAATTATTTTCTTATTGAAGACAATTTCAAAACAATCGTTTCCTAAGGTAGAAAAACACCAAAGAAGTAATAATAAACCAAAACTGAACAAGGATGGTTACCATTGAGGGAGATGAAGACGGATTACGAATGACAAACTTGAAAAAACTTGCCAGATGCGTTAAAAGATGCGTTATCCGTGACGTAGCTCCTTTAAAACCGTGATACTTTTGATCTGATTTCCGTCAAATTAAATACTGTCTCTTAGTACGTTATGGTGTTTTAACTAGATGCTAGTGCTCTCAGTGGACCCATGGCATCCAAGACCTCGACCAAGTCCTCCTCGTCTTTGTTATCAGCGTCAGCGGAAAATGTAGCCGGCGACGTTCCCTCCACGTCCGCACAGATGCGATCAGCGGCTTCTTTGGATCAGCTACCAGGCTCTTCTCGGGGCACCAAGTCTTCAGCCAAACCAACATCCCTACCTGACCTGTCGGACAGCAAAGGAACGAAAAAGTAGATAGTCTAGCACAGTCAGACAAAACAGACGCCTTCTCCCGAAATGCTTCACAATTCACGACATTTCTGCCTCACAAAACAAGGGATAACCGGCCTCAACAGCGGCTAGCAAAAAAGAAAAAGAAAAGTAAAACAGACATACACTTAAGGAAAGCAAAAACTTGTTCTGTAAACCGGGAGTTTGAGGTAGCCAGTAGTAAATATCTTTACAGCAGTACCAAGGGAGTTTTGGGGTTTCGGGTTTCTGTTCGAGAAAGTGAGACGTAGCAATAGCAGAAGTCTGCTTTATTCGAGAAAGGTGGAGTTTTGGGGCTCCTGTCGCAAGTAAATTATAGCGCAGTATTTAAGGGAACAGGTTTCTATTCGAAATAGCTGGAGTCTTTTGTATATACTTTAAGGGGTCAGAAAAGGGAGTGGTCTTACCAGCCAAAACGACCTCTGAGTAGAACTGTAAAATTCCACAGAGATGACTGAAAGTTACTCAAGGGCCGGATTCATGAATTCTCTCACGTCAAGGTGAATTATAAGTATTGTTTTCCAACAGTACTTACTTGGGACACATCTTAACCCAGGAAGGCTTCATGAATTTCTTCGTCACCTGAATGGAATTATTGTGTCGTTCCACAGATATCATTTCGTGTCACTGAAAAAACAGACGTTGCCTCACATCGCCATTCAAAAGTTCTCTGAAAAGTGGCCCTTAGAAAAGCTTCAATTAAACGCTGAATTCTGCACGAGACGTCCTTTAGTTCCGTCGCGCAAACTGTAGAAGTGTTTAGAATAAAACAGTGTAAAATACATTGGTGATTCGATTAAAAAAAGCGACAAACTTCCATGCCTTTGTCAAACGTCGAACTTCTTATGCTCGGAACCTAGTGCAAATGAGCAAGTTGTTGTTCTTGGTAATGTGCATTAGGTTTGCCGCGTGAGAAGTTCGACGTTTGGCAGGTCTCAGCCGCCCGTCTTCACACTGAGCATAGAGCCAACCTGTTTTGCATTCGAGAGACATTTATTTTCCAGGACTTTCCAGTCCTGGAAAATGCCAGAATAAAATTCCAGGACTTTCCAAGATTTCTAGGACACGTACGAACCCTGTGGTGTGTGTAAAATCAGTTGGTTGACACTCATGTTACACTTGAAAATTTTAAATTTATTTCCTTTTGGAGTTGTTTATAATTTACGAACAACGAATAACAGTCTTAACAAAACGTTAATATCGCATTTTAGATATACTGATGATATACTGATATCTGAACTATAGATGTACTGATGTAAACTTTTTTCTCTGATGTAAAGACTTAACGCAACCTCTCAGTTGCTGTCACCGTCAAGCGTGAATGTTTTGAAGAGAAAATATCTTACGGACAATTATCACAGTAAATAATCAGGACTTTTACGTGGTGCTAATAAATCCTGACTAGTAAGAAAGCGAAAATGGGGCTTTACCTCGGTGTAAGAACCTGTGAAACTCACGGATGACGTAAAACAAAGGAAACAAAAACATTTTAAACAATACCGTACAGCAAAACAAAAGCTAACAAACAAAGAAAATCTTGTCAGGTTCTTACACCGAGGTAAACCCGAAAATGGCGACCAACGAGCACTTCGCGTTGGTGGCGGACTGTTTTGGTGTCCATCTAATTATTTTTAACTTCAAATTGTTAACCTGTAGTTGAGAATCGTAAATTTTTGCCAAATAAGGACGTCAGCATTTGCAAAAGAAAGGGCAATGTTTTAACAGTATATTATCATTGATGGTAATAAACACGCCATACTAATGAACTAGTCTAAAATAACCTCATTCAAAATAAGAAAAGCTGGAATATCCAGCATGTTGCAAGCGTGGGACTCAGAAAAAATCTGAGTCCCCAACGGGAAACGAACCCATGACCTTCCGTGTTACACATACTACACCTCATTCAATTTACCACATTAAACTGGCAACGATAGAGTTAACAACATAAACTCGCTCCTAAACTAAATAATGGGCTTTTACTTCGGGTAGAAGACAGAATTTGTACAACTAAAAACAGAAAAACTCAAAACAATGAACAGGGGTAAACAATGCCATACCGTACAATGAAGAATACAATGCACTAATTGTTTTGCAAAATCTGTCTTCTACCCGAACAGCCCAACATTGACCAACATTGCAATTCCGCCCAATTCGCTATGTACATTTTCACACTGAAATGAAGAATAAGCTGAAAAACTAATTACAGCAAGCTATAACCTACTAAAATATATTCTTCTTCATGGCTTGGCTTCACGACCGAAGATTTCAGGATGTTACCCACGACCTAACCTGCGATCAGGCCGAATTTAAGCATCGCTCTCATATTCTGTTACGCTGGTAGCTGATACAATCTCTGGCATAACCTTGTGCCCGCGGCTAAGATAATCTTGCTAGCCTGTTCCAGGCTCTCAGATAGTAGGGTCAGCGCGAACAGAAAGGGAACACGAAAATAAAACGCGCGCGGGAGCCTGGGGAAAAGGGGGGGCTTGTCTCTCCCCAGCCCCCGCACGTTTTTTCGCACTCGTTTTCTCAAATCGCGCTTTCCCCACTATCTAAGAGCCTGGAATAGGCTAGGATCTTGCAACCCGATTGGTCCTTAAACAAATAGAGATGCCAACTAATCATTTCGCTCTTCCCGCCTGGATGTTTCCCGAAGCGAAACGAAAATGGGCCTGATCACAGGTTACCAGACCTTTGCAGGAAGTCGCACGCTGATGAATGACGAGGCCTATCTAGCCTTGGATGTTGAGATTCCGGCTTTCGTTGTCTTCTCTTCTTGGCAATGGCTCTGAAATAAGAAATGACACTGCTCAGGGGGAGAAAAGAATCAGTTCAAGCATGGCGTATTCTAGAGTGTGGCATTGCCGGATTACCTCAATTCAAAAAATATCGTGAATGGTTTGAATCCAGAAGTCATGCCATAGGAAGGTTTTGTAAGGACTGTTCGTGACAGTGACTGACATTTTGACAAGAAGCGGAAGTCATCAACAAAGTAGATAGTAGCGTACTGTCGCGTCAAATAGGGGCGTAAAATTTCTTCAAGGAGGCCTAAATTTTATTCTTACCAAACCAAATAAAATAAAAACACTTGTAAACAGCAAAATGTTACCCAAAAAAATGAAATAACAAATCAAATAGTTTTTTTTTTTCTAGAACAGCACGATTTGAAATCGTTTTGCTACAAACCAAAACCAGTACCAATTCAAACCTAACTAACAACACTTTTTGGGGACACTGTTGGGTGGAACAACATATATAGTGTTGGATAGCGGTTTTAGCGTACACTAATTGGCTAATCAAACTCGGGATAGTGAACATTTATGCCCCGAACTGTTGGTGGCTTATGGCGAGGTATTAATGTTAAACGCTGGTCGCCAACACTGACGGTAATAGTTTTAATAAATATCAAACAAAGCCAGCTTCTTTGCGCCTATCACCCAGATCTCAATGTTACGGCGGGCAAAGGGAATGGCCCGAGGTGAGGTGATACAAAACCTTCTCAGAATCGCCTCGTGTTCGTTGAACAATTGACGTTTAGCGGATTTTGCCAATGTACCGGAAGCAGATGGACAAATTTCGTATGCTGAAGAAGATGTTGGACTGATTTTGTTAGTTGACTGAAGAAAGTACTTTAGTAGTTTTCCTTTGAGAAGCCAAACCACTCTGCTTATCTACAATACGATAGCCACAAGTTTGAGCGAAGCCAAAGCTGACTCGTTGACAAGTTTTAATGAATTCATGCACAACTAGCCACCGAAAATCAATAAAATTATCTGAAACTACGAATGCTTCTTTGGTAATATTTTTACTTCAGTATTTAAAACGTGAGCTTACTTTGCACACTGTGAACTTGGCAGTTTTTTTTTTTTTTGTGAACAAACCATTTCGTTCAGACTAAGAAAAAAAAACCTAAATTCAGCAATCTGTAGGACAAAACGACATACAAATAAACACACTGAAAGTCAGCTTTGTGTTGCCTTCTGATAAGTAGCTTCTTTGCTTTTTGATATTAAAAAATGCAGCTTTCAATTTTGTGACCGCAGCAGCTATTTTTTAATGTCTCGGAAAGTATAGCACATGATACACCAGTGAACAGTGTTTTTCGCACGCAGTGATTAGCTCTTCAAACTCGGATTAGCACTTGCTATGCACTTCTGAGCGAAGCAGCGGTTGCCTCTAGTTTTTACCTATTCAACAGAAAACAAAATAACTCTTTGGTGCTGGCTATTCACTTGTGAGTTATGTACTAAGACAATTATTCACCTCAGTGTCGGTAGAAAGTTGTGGATATTTACCTCACTGCTTCGCTTCTCGGTAAATATCCACCACTGTTCACCTCCACTTCAGCGAATAATTGTTTTACTGTTCCATGATTGACCCAATCAGAGCGCACATTATTACTCCGCCGTCAGGACGGGGTCTAGTAATATCCATTTTTTTTCCGTGGGTGTGTTTTTTTGGTGGTCACTTGCCCCAGACCTCCGCTTTTCGCTCGGCCAAACAAATACTCGTCGTGTCTTTCGCTACACAGGAAAGGGCTTTTATCTTGAGTGACCGTAACATATTTTATACTCCCCGGAGAGGGGAAGAACAACGGCGGGGTCTAATGCCCCTGGGGCTTTTCTTGTTATCCTCTGGTTTGGTACACGCGAACAGCGCTATTCACCTTCGTGCCCGGAAACAAACTGAAAGCAAAAATTTTATTTTATTTATTTTAAGTGGCAAAGTAAAAAACAAAAACAAAAAGCGTCTGATATTTGAATACTGATCAAAAAAGAAACTCCTCAGTTTACTCTAAATCGGCAAAAAACGTTTTGTTAACAGAATTATGAACGCCTAGTTTACAATGTTCAGAGTAAGTTTTAAAACGTATTTGTCAGTATAGTTTTGAAAAGACCTTGTTACAAAGGCGCGGCCTAACCCACAGTGACAAATTTACAAATCTCAGAAGCCACAACCGAAGAATATTTACCTCCCTACAATATCCACCCTTAAATTTAATTAAAGTTGTATACATAAAGTTCTACACAAGATGTTCAAATACCCTGTACCCCTTTCGTAAAGGCGAGCCCTCGAAAAACTCCCGTGAAATATGGCCCTCTAGAATCTCAGACGGAAGCCCACTCTGGGCCATCGTAAACCATTTTCTAGAATAGAATCTGCGTATAAGCAGTCACTCTCAAAGTAACAGCTTACACTTCACTTACCAACAGTGCTGACGGTCCTGCTCGTCAAATCTGTTGGTTACGCATTGTCAAAGTGATGACTAAAACGCAGTTATTAACGATTACTGCTATTGCCTTACCTGATAAGAAACTCACTTCCGCTTGATACTTGAAGCTGCAACAAATAAAGAAATACCATAAACACTGGTAAATTTCACCCCATCTTCAGTAAATACACCTAATTGAAAAAACGAGAGATAAAAAGTATAACAAGTGAGCTAGACGACAGAATATTTTTCTGGGAAAAATATCAACTACTAATTTATTTGTGTTCGTAGAAGAGGTAAGTTGATTATGATATTGAAGAAACTGTAGGTTTGCTGGGAATGAAGCCATCCCACTATATTTGTACTTGCCAAATAAATTTAGTGAAATACCAACTCATCGTGCAAATTGTTTTACATACAAATACTTCAAGGCACGTGAACTTTTTCAAGCGCGAACTTTTAATATTTAACACACAATAAATCCCAAGCATAAATTTGTACATAATTGTTTCGTCTTCCCATAGTTCCACTAGGTCGTCACGTTTATGGTTTATTATACCTTTCACCAAGAACAGTGAAAAGGGACATACGTACAAGAAAAAGCGAGAAATGTTCTTGTTTCTACCGAGTGCCAGTGACTATTTCAAACACGAACAAGGCTAAAAAATATGCTTCCGAATCTCAGTGGAACTTCAGGACATTTTCGCCTTTTTCTTTGCATGTGCCGTTGACATAGATAACAAATTGAGCTGGACCTCACATGTTAGTGACCTGAAGAAGAACTTTGCGAACAAATTGAGTCTCATTAAGAAGTGTAGGTTTTTACCGAAGCATGTTCTCTTAAACCTATACTTTAAGGTCATAATTCCGTCACTTACGTACGGCATAGCTGTTTGGGGGGGGGGGGGGGCATGAGCCGCGAAGACGATTTCGATGCACTTGAAAGATTACATTGCAGGGCAGCAAGGATCATCTACAACGTTCCCGAGGATATGCCATCGGCAGAAGTACTTGCTCGCGCTTAATGGGATACTTTAAGAACTAGGTACAAGTTATCGATTCTAAAGCTCATCTATAAGATGTTGCATATTGTCTTGCCCTCCTGCATGTCAATACATATCTCAAAGTTTCAGATATCGTACAATTTGAGAAGAAGCCATCTGATAGTTATTCCATCTTTTAGAACAAATATCATGAAATCTTTCATAGCCTACAGAGGGGCAATTCTATGGAACCATTTACCAGGCGAGTGCCGCAAAGCAGTATCCTTAGGTAGTTTTATTAAAAGTATACATGAGCAGAATGCAATTAAAGACATTGATTTTAGTAACCTGTACAGTACGACGTTTTAGATGTTTTTTAATCGTTTCATTGTCGAAACATCCGTGAACTTGTTAGAAAGAGTTAATTTAAAAGCACTTTAAGAGTTTTGGTGTTTTATTCTAGCGTCTTTTAAACATATTTTAGTCGGAAATTTTGTGTATTATATATCCTATACATGACCCCTCAAGCTACTAAGCTTTAAATGTCATCGTGTGTAAATAAAGGTTTTGATTGATTGATTGATTGATTGATTGATTGATTGATTGATTGATTGATTGATTGATTGATTGATTGCCCAGGGCATCCATTTAGAACAGCTTTAGCTGACGGACTTACCCTGGTAAAACATGTTATTATTATTATTATTATTGTTATTATTATTATTATTATTATTATTATTATTATTATTATTATTATCGTGGATCCGGACAAAGGTTTCCTTCGCAATCTTGAGATCCGCCCTTCTACGCCTTAGAGGATCATAGGCAACAAGAATAATCTCCACGAACTTACAGAACACGGACTTTGCAATTGAAGGAGGACTAGCAGCGACCAAATAAATGTTTCGTTTTCTATTTTTTTTAATATATATACACATAACTTTTACAGTATTTGTTATACCTCTTAAGCTTTTCATTACAGAGTACCTATTTTTGAACAACTATTTTAAACATATTTTTAAATACGAGTAGCTTGTAAGTTGAGAATTTATTACTGAGCGGACACTCGAACCGTGAGCGGTAATTGTTTGTTTTTTTTTTTTTACTTTTTTAAAACTATTTTTGCCTTTTTTTTTTTTACATTTTTTCGACTTTTTTTCAGAAATGGTTTGACATTTTTTCCCTATTCCTAACAATGGCGGATCGCGAGTACTTGAGTAACGCAACACGTTCATTTCGCCGTAATATCGACGTGCAATTACAAATTTCAAAACTTGAACATCTGGGAACACAACATCAAAGCAGTTGTATAGTAAAATACATAACATTCAGAAAGTCAATAAGAGTCAGACCGATTATACGGCCAAACACCGTCAAAACTAAAACTGGGTGCAGGTTGCTGCAAATCCGTTGGTGTCTCCGCTACAGTTCTCAGATTCCTCAATTATGCTCGGCAATCTCCAGTCGTCAGCCTGATCTACGGGAGCTTTATTTTGCAACGCTCTCTGTAACATCATTAGATCTCTATCTATCTAACGCACCACGATCTACGTACTTAGCTGGGTTTGGACATTTCAGTCGCGGCCCCATGATGGCGAAGAAGCTCGATTTCGCGCGCTGGCGTGCGGCTTGAAATACATCGTTGTCGTTTTTGGCTTTTCCGTACTTCTGCTCAAGTTCCTTGAGGTCCCGCTGTAAGGTTCGGATATCATTTAGAAGCTCATGGTGCTTGTCCTTCAACCTGCACAAACTCACATCACAGCACGGATTGTTTTTGCACTTTGCTTTGTTGTGCCCTGATTTGTGGCATATGCCACAAACTTTCCCGCGTCGCTCGTGACCGTCAGAGAATTCTTCCAATGCTTTTCGTTTCTTCTCTAGTTATTCTTTAGCACTTTCCACCTGCACGGCAAGTATTTGGAGATTTTCTGAATGTTCGAGCGCTCTTCGGTCGAGGGGACTGTGTGTTTTCAACTGTGTTGATTCCGACTGGCGACTAGCAGATGACGAAGCTTTGTTTATCCACCCGCCATATTCATATGTGCTCGACTCAGGTGTTTGTTCGGTGAAACTGTCGTAAACGTTCCTGTCCAAATACTGGCTCATGCTTAATCGTCTAGGTTCAAGGCCTGGCGACCGGCGTACCGTGCCTGTTCTTATTTTCTCAAGTTCGGCTTCCAACACACGTCTCTCAGCTAACATCAACTTATCTGGCGAGGGAAAGAAGGAATCGAGGTCCTCGGACATAGGAAAGCGGCCTTCTAGACCTAAATCCTCTACTTTCAAACTGCGCCGACAAACGTTCAAGTTTTAGGCCAGGGGCGCTTTCCATTCGACCAAAAATTCCGATTTGAAGTTTCGAAAATTTCAAGTGGCAAATGGAACAGTAAATCGGGAAATTTTCCGGATGGTTATACCAGCCCGGGTGGACCGAGCCGTTCCATTCAGTTTCGGACAGAAATTTCCCGAAATTTACGACAGAGAGGTACTACAAACCGAAATTTTTTCGAATGGAACAGTAATTTCCGATCAGAACGGACCAACCGAAAAAGCGGTCCACCTCGAAAGGTGGACACTCTTTTCCGAGAATTTTCCGGTTGGTTAGAACCGTTCCATTCAGTTTTGGACCGGAATTTCCGGAAATTTTGGTTGAATGGAAAGCGCCCCTAGATAAAGACTTTAACCAGTTATAAACCTCTGAATGATCCAGCGCGGATCCCTCCATCTCAACACTCAGCACGCAAATTTTTTTCCCACATCTGAACTATAAATAGCTTGCATGCAAAAACCACAAGCTACAAGCTGTCAATCACGTTACAGGTAACCACAGTTTCGAAAATACCCCACTGAATTTGAAGCGCTTATTTTGGAAACAGCTTCGCCAATTGCAATTTCAGTTTCATTGAAAGTAAGCGCTGTGTTTTGTTTCAGGTAGCATTTTACCTGGTTGAAACAAAACTCACAGGTGTTTAGATGCGGTGAATACGCAGGCTGGAAAAGGATGTTACTAAAAAGAGGAACGGGGAATGGGGAATGGGGAATGGGGAATGGGGAATGAGAAATAGTGGTCAGCGGTAATACCTAAAATATTAAGTTGGAGTCTGCGCAGTACGGCAAAGAGACGAGGATTGCACGAGGAGAGCGAAAGATGGAAGGTAAGAATATTTATCTGTCAGTTTTTCCCGAGTTTTTGGGATTATTGAGTTTCTGTTTATTAAAATTAACCAAAAATATTGATTTGCAGGTAATGAGACTAACGATAATGTTTAGGATCATGAGGTTATCGTCATCGACAGGTTGGAATAAAAAGATTCATATCACTTTGAGTACAGTCGCTTCGAGCGTTAATATAAAAACAACGAGTATCTTACATGTTCTCTGTATTTTGACGTTTTAGCGACGAGCCAGTGACAGAGGATGATTCTATGTTTGCAACTGGCGAGAATGAATCTTTGTTTAAGGTAAGAAAACGTAGAATACGGCTTGAACATTTAAACCGACCGCTGCTAAACTGTTAGAGTACTTGCCATCGAATTTTGAATTGATTTTAATGGCGTTCATATTTGAGTTTATAATACAATCTAGATTTATTTGTGGTTTGCATTAAGAACTGAGTGAAGTAACTGCAATATTAACCTGTTCTTCAATTAAAAAGAAAAAACCCAGAGAAGAAGCACGGAGAATAGCTCAATATTGCAGTCACTTCACTCAGGTCTTAGTTCAAACTATAAATGAATCTAGATTGTAACTCAAATATGAACGTCGGCATTAAAATCAATTCAAAATTCGGTGGCAAGAGCTCTAACAGTTCAGCAGCGGTCGGTGTAAACTTTTCAAGCCGAATTCTACGTTTTCATTCCTTAAACAAAGATTCATTCTCGCCATTTGCAAACATGGAATCATCTTCTGCCATTGGTTCGTCGCTTAAACGTCAAAATACAGAGAACATTTCCTCGTAGCTTTTACATTAACACTCCAAGCGACTGTACTCAAAGTGATACGAATGTCAATATACCAACCGATAATGACAAATTCGTGATCCTTAACAATATCGTCACTCTCATTATCTGCAAGTCAACAGTTTGGGTTAGTTTTAATAAACAGAAACTCGATAATTCCAAAAATTTGGGAAAAACTGTCAGCTTAATATTCTTACCTTCCATCTTTCGCTTTCCACGTGCAATCCTCGTCTCTTTGCCGTACTGCGCAGACTCCATCTTAATTTTTTTGGTATTCCCCATTCCCCATTCCCCATTCTCTCGTTTTAGGGGCCGATTACATGAGCCGGGCTGGCTCGATGCACTGAGATGACTGCTCAGCCGGTATTACATGAGGCGAGCCAGCCCGCCTGCGGCTAAATTTAGAAGCTGTCATGTGAAAAGATGGCTACATCAAAGAGCATGAATCGAGTGCTTTTACTTTCGCTAATCCATTATTTTGGTGTATTATTTTCAGTTTTACGTAGCTTTATGGTCTGATAAACCTTCATGTGTTATATAGAATGAGAAATATCGATCTTCTGGTGAGCCATTTTGCTCTGAAGCTAAATTTAGGGGCCGATTACGTGAGGCGGGCTGGCCCGCTTAGCCGGGCTGGCTCGGTTTGCCGGGACCCCCGGCACGCCTGTGAAACACATTAAAAATGAACTTTGTGATTACATGGAAAAATCTCAGCCCGGTTAGCTAGGATCCCGGCATCGCGATGCCGGGATCTCGGCTAGCCGGGATGAAAATTTACCATGTAATCGCAATTGCCGGGCTAACACTTTCTCGTTGCGATGAAATCTCGCGCCATGAAATCGACACCTTGTCGTACGCGTGTTTGCATAAATGTCGAATTTTACTGTTTTCATACCGTTTTCATATGGAGAGCATGGAAAAAAAGCCCAGTCTGTTTTTAGTCTTGGTAACCGCTTACCGAAAAAAGCCCCCCTGCTCCTCCAAAAAAAAAAAGCATAAAAAAGCAAGAAAAAAGTAAGAAAAAACCATTACCAGTCACGGTTCGAGTGTCCGCTCAGTAACTTTATACCATTTTTAATGCTAAATGTACGTAAGATTTTTCATTAGATTATGTTAATAGTTAGTAATTTTGAAAGAAAAATTATTATTATTATTATTCAGTTATTATTATTATTATTATTATTATCATTATTATTATTATTATTATTATTATTAAACATTTCCTCGTCCATGGGTTGATCGATTACGTACTTTACTAAAATGTTTTTAGTTTTATATTTTTAAGCACGAAATTTGGCATGTTTGAGTTGTCTTTTACTCAGTATTAGAACTGAAAAGGGCAGAACTAACCTTTCTAATTTTTAGCGTCCGCTGGCAACCGCACCTGAACAAACTTCAGTTTAGTGTCCTCCAAAGCAATGGCGACGAGAGGATGGTGTAAACAGGCGCCCAAACTGAAAGGCTCATCTCCGATGTCTAACAAACTAAGGAGATGACCAGTTTTGAAGTTAAACAGTCGGAGGAAGTTGTCCTTTCCGCAGCAAACCAGAGATTCACTATCAACAAACTTACAGTCAACAACAATGTCATTCTGGTGTTTGAAGAAAACGTGAAGCGTTTCTCCAGTTTCTGTATCCAATATTTGAAGGCCATATCCTAAGTCAAGAATATTCCACGTCGCAACAAACTCGTCGCGGGGAGAGAAAATTATCTGTGGGTTCTCACACTCTGTGAACATCCATGTCGTGGTTCGTTTCCAAATAACAGAGTTGTTGTTCCATAGACTGAGCGTTACTATTTCTTCGTGCCAAGGGTATTCAGTGATTTCCTCACAGGTGCAGGTTAGAAGTTGGTGCCGGCTACTGCACGAAACCAACAGTACAAAAATGCGTGGTTCCTTTCCGTTTTCTTCGTAGTCAGACAAAGCGGAGGTCTTTACCGACGACTCAAACTCTCCACTTGAAACGTTAAAGATGTTAACGTCAATGAAGTTCCTTGCCGACGACTCAGGCCCAACTACTACTATCGGCTCTCCAATGATTACAGGAGGTATCACAAGACCTTTCTTAGAAGCAGCCAATACGGTTGAGTCATCTGACTTTACTGAATCAGATACCTCCGGTGAGGCAGCCAATTCCGCTAAGTCTTCTAACTTTGCTGAACCAGGTAGCTCAGGTGAAGCAAACAATTTTGATGAGTCATCATCTAGTAACTGCGATGAATCACTGGCTGGAAATTCACGACAAGGAGGTCGACACTCCTTCCAACAAGCTATCAGCTCATCTGAAATAGCAAAAAGAGCTTTAAATTCAGCACCGTGTAGTTTGGGAAGATTTCTGATGACGTTGGACAGTTCAAAGTTCCACAACTCTGCTGCTTTACATTTCGTAGCTATTACTACACCTTCCTTGGTAGGAATAAGGGATACAAAGTTGGAAAATGTCTTTGTCCTCAGCATTTTTCTGTTTGACATTTTCCAAACAGTTACTTCTGTCTCCTGAGAATAATATTCATAGGAAGCAAAATATTTCTCTGAAATGCAATAAATGCTATCTCCTTCAAGTGAAAACGCAATTTCTTTGACCCTTCTCGTGGTGGTAACCGGATCAGTTTCTGTGTTTAAGAGGCCAACATTTACCATGGTGACGTATTGGTGAGCCGGGCTGCAAATCAATACTATTTCATCATCAAGTCTGATGTAGGATCCTGCAAACAAGGATGGAATCACTCTGCGTACATTGTTGACCCACAAAGCCTGTTCCAAAAAATCACATTCAGTCAAATTCCTTGGTTCACAAGGCCACAAGACAAAGTTGTCGTGCCTTACGGGTGCCACTTGATGTGGTCTCAAAAAGATAAATTCTGGTTTTCCAAAAAAGTTAAACCTATAATTATTGGCATACGTCTCTTCCTTTGTTAAGCACAGGAAACCACACACAAGGGAGTTATCTTCAGAGGTGAAGTGCATCAATCCACAGATCCTATCCAACCATCCCCCAGGAAACCAATCTTCATAAGCACAAGTACGCCAATTATAAAACCACGTCTCTTTCACCCGATCAAGGAGAGCTACATGACCAGTCAGGTTAGAAATGGCGATCAGTGTTCCATCTTGGGAAATGGTGAAGGACGCAATTTCTTCTTCGCAAATGATATCATACACATTTTCGCCATTTTCCATGTTCCACAAAACTATTCGCTTTGGGTCGTCCAGACAGTCTGTTAAGATTCTTTTCTTGTCTCCAGAAAAGACACAGTTTGAGAAAGTGCAATCACTCTCAGGAAAAAGGTCTTTCCTCTCTCCGCTAAGAGTGTAAACTTGTTGGAGAGTTCCTGGTAATACCGAGTTACCTTGCGGGTGGAAAACCACTGAACGGTACAACGACAGAAAGTTCTTTATTTGACGATATGCACTATTAATTGGAATACCGACGTAAAACTCTCTCTTCGATAACGAGGGTCGAACCCATTCTCTATTACCAGACTGAAGAGACCATAAATGAATTGTTCCATCTCGACACTCACACACCAAGTAGTCTAGTTCAGGTGAAACATCAAAACAAGCCACCGTATCTGAACAGTAGAATCGGGCTTGATCGGATGCTTTGTGATCTTCCTTGTCTACGTATTCCATGTATGGAACGTTAGGAAGCTGCATTTGAAGGATCTTTGCTGCTTCAGAGGATAGCTCAGGATCTCCTTCATTAAGCAGACTTTGAAAAAACAGACGAGGATGCTCTCTTAACACATAAGAGTGTTTTCTTAATAAGCTCAACAGGGAGATTAGAGTAGAACGACTTTGATCGTTCAGTAAAGCTGGATTAACTTGCTTAAGGGCACTGAGAATATCCACTGAGGCAACTGTGCTGTTCACACAAAGTTTGGCATAAATGAGCTCAAGGTCCGCCACATACTGATCTATTAGATTTTCAGTAGCGTTAAGAGTTCTTGATTTGTCTGCCTCAAACAGGTGTTGAACACCATGTTGCAAGGCGTACCTTTCACAGTTATTA
Organism: Siderastrea radians; assembly: GCA_964017195.1. Lineage (NCBI taxonomy): Eukaryota > Metazoa > Cnidaria > Anthozoa > Scleractinia > Rhizangiidae > Siderastrea > Siderastrea radians. Next base: position 15,145,767 of record OZ024887.1, on the reverse strand, counting down.
AACTGTGTATTGTAAACTTCCTTTTTCTTTATGGCATCCAGCTCACTAATGCAAAAGTTGAAAAGGATTTCATGACCTTCTGTCTCATCCATAGTGAAGTCATGTTCTCCATAGCACGACTTCTCGGTCAGCCAGTCTTTCACCGACTTGTGAAAGAAGTGAAGACAGTCATTGCGAACTGGTAAAAGTGCAGAGATACAAGCGACTGCTTTGTTTACTCTTCGCGGAGACGTCAAGGTCCTTCCTCCGGGGTTCAAAATTTTGCAAACCAATTTAATCGGCAAAGGCTCTCTGGAAGCGGTTAAAGCACACAAGAAACGCAAAACGTCTTCTTCATCCACTTTTAGCTCCTTGCGAAGTTCTTCTTCTAACCGTTTGAAGTATGACAGATAAACAGAGGAAATGCCTAACGGTAAACTGTTTTCTAGCTTCTCAGGGGTGAGAAATGAAACGTTATTTTTGATGAAGTCTATTAGAAAATAAGCATAAAGGAAAAGTCCTTCCGATTTCTTAACCAGTTCCTTTAAGAGAACATCTTTAAACTCTTCCCCAATTACACGGCTTAGCTGCTTCTCAAACAAGATATGAATATCCTTTAAGTTCTCTTCTTGATTTTGCTCGAGTTCCTTAGGTTTCAAATGTTTCAATGCCTCTACAATGTTCCTCTCTGGACGAGTTGTGACAAAGAACCGAATCCAATCTGGGAGCTTGCAGAAGTGGTAACCAATGACATCAAGCAGTTCATTCCGTCCTTGATACTCACTTTCATCAAGGCCATCTATCACTATTAAGAAGTTCCTTCCAGGGTCATCTAACGTGCTAAGAGGTTCTTTGAAGAGAAGTGCAAACAGTTCCTCTACGCCCATGTTGTTCAAGTCTCTTCCCAGATTTCTTGACAGCTTCTTCACGAGCGCTCGTTTGTACTCTGGAATGGAATTGGACAAGTGACAGGCCAAGGACTGAAGCATCAGCTGAGGATTCCGGTAACGTGCATTGTTATGTTGACAAAAATGGCTCCCTGACAGTCTACCAGCCTCTTGCATTCTTTGAGAAATAACGGCGGAGATGACAGTCTTTCCTATTCCTGCATTTCCACTGATTACCATCACCCGGTTTGGGGACGTCCGATCATCTAGCCAGTTTACAACGCTTTCAAACATCCACTCACGGGTTCCTTCTTGGAATTTCTTGGCATGATGTTCGATATCGCCTTTGAATTCGGATTTTACTAGACTTTTGAGAACCTCATCTTCCCGGTCCATCTCTCTTTTTTTCTTGAAGTTATCCAGCTCCTCTTGAATTGATTCACGAAATTCCTCGAAGGCTTGGGAAGTCTTGGCTTGCGACTGACACACTACATCGAGCTTGGAAATGCTCTCCTGAAGTGCTTCTTTGATTTCTTCAACACCTTTTTGTGTATCCTGAAGAGTTTTATGATCATCGTGCTGCAGGTGCTGTGCCTCTTCCTGGTTCTGAAGTACTTCTTTAAGAGATAACTGTGCTATCTGCCGCATTTCTTGAACTGCCTGATGTGCATCCTTAAGAGTTCTGTGATCATCCTGTTGGGTATGAAGTACTTCTTCCACAGCTTGCTGTGTAGACTGAAGTATTGAATGCTGCTCCTTCTGGATCTGAAGAACTTCTTCTTGGTTGTCGCGTAACTCCTTCAGCTGTGACTTGATCTCTTCATCACTTTTCATCCACTGGATTACAACACTGATATAATCGTCCCCACAAGGCTCCGCCTTCAATCTGTCCACCTCTGACTGACTCAACCCGAGAGAAACAAGAACAGCGCTTATTTCCTGCCATTTAACATTAAAAATTGCGGTTTTAATACCAGTTGTTGTCACGTGACCATACAACTCATTGCGATACCACTTAACACGAGCAAGATTTGCCTCAAGAGAGGTGTCACTTGATGGGGGCATCTTGTGCCATCCTGAGGGAGGAGGGGACAGTCCACAAATGGTAGTCAGTAGAAGGAACAGGAGAGTGATGTCAAAAGTGTTGGAGTCTGGGACGTCTCCTCCAGGTGGGAACAGTTTGTCCCACTGATGCCTATTTAGAATTCTTCGACTCAAGAGATTGCTAAGAGTGACATAATTGGTATTGAGATCAGCAGCCAAGTTGGCAGGAGGGTGATGACGATCAAAAACGCTCCTAAGAACTGTTGTTCCACCATCGATGAGAAGCCTGCTCAGCTTGGCTCCATTTGTCTTCTCCACAGAGCTGGTCAAGGGTGAAGGTGTTGCAGTCGCCATTCACTCGCCAAGTTAGAAGCGCAAAGCTTTACCAGTTGTACCTCTACGCACTAAAAACAGTCACAGAAACAAAACCGTCAGTAGTGTACATATTACAACTTATCAAAGTTTTAGCTGGAACTGGGTGTCCAAGTATCCTACGGACGCCCACTTTACGCATAAATTCATTAAAAATTCACTTAATTGCTTGTAAAATTTCAAAAAAAAACGTCCCTCGGATGCCCAATTTTCATTTTCTGGCTAAAAGCCTGGGACTTACTTATTTGACAGCTACTCTTCTACAACTGACTGCAATTCGATGAACATTGTCTTTGTATACAACATTTCCAATACGTTTTGTTTTAGCAAAGGGCCAAAACTGAACACCAAATATAAAACCACACGCTAGTTAAACTGGAAATCACTGAGGGCTTCAATGCAAACCAAGGTCAGTGGGAAGATTCACGCTTTTTCAAAAAGCAAAAATTAATATTTGTAAGAGTCAACCAAAAACTCCCATTAATGGTTAGCAGACACCTTTTCTAAGTGCACACTCAGTCATACATGGTCCTCAGGAATGCGCACAAACACTTTATTTCTATATTAAACCTCCCAATAGGCTGTCACCTGTTCTGGTTCACAGGTGTGATGTACATGTATTTATGCAAATGGCAGCACAAATGTATCTCCAGTTGATTGCATTACAATATAACGCAATTAATGCAAGTGCAAGGACTACCTTTCACGTGCAACATCACATAAATCTCCTGAAAGGGGGGGTATTAACTACCAAGAAAAGCCCCAGGGGCATTAGACCCCGCCATTGTTGTCCCTCCCCTTGGAGTGTAAAGTATGTTATGGTCACTCAAGATACAAGCCCTAGCCCGTGTAGCGAAAGACACAACAAGTATTTTTTTGGCCGAGCGAAAACCGGAGGTCTGGGGCAAGTGACCACCCAAAAAAATAATGGAAAAAACGAACGAAAACAAACGAGTATTACTAGACCCCGTCCTGACGTCGGGGGTTACAAGCAGCAATGACATAACAAGCAAGCCTTGAAAAAAAAAATTGCACTTTATTTCTATAACCTTCCCAATAAGCTGACACCTGTTCTGGTTTACAGGTGTGATGTACTAATGCAAATGCAAGCACAAATGTATCACCAGTTGATTGCATTACAATGTAATGCAATTAATGCAAGTGCAAGGACTACTTTTCATGTGCAACATCACATAAAGCTCCTGAAAGGAGGACCATTAAGATCAGTAGCACAGTACACGTGCACAATCAGAGTGTTGGGATCATATTTGTGAATATCTCCTCAACCGTTGCCAGTACATTGCTAAGACTTCACATCAATAAAGATAACATGTTTCTTAACAAACACACAAAGATTCATGAAGTTTCGTAATATTTTAATTTTTTGAGAATTTAATGTATTACAAAATTACAACAAAATATGGCCGTCACGCGTAACATTTGCTCACGAAAATATTGTGTTGATCATGAATTTTACGGCCGCAACGGGTACTACACATTCCAAAAAATCTAGGAAAATACGAAAATGAACCATACTTTCAATGGCATAAGCAAAATTTTAGAAAACTGGAATCAGTATGGTGAAAATAATAAAATTGTATGTCACAGTAATGGCGTCACGGTATTACTTCTAGCATTTGAAGTTGTAAGTTAGACTGCCTCATCCAGTCATAAACACGAGTATTCAATAAAATACTAATTCTAACAGAATTCTCACTTCATAAGGACTCTTTCCTGAAAATATGAACAAACTAGGCCCAGCTGGTCCGATGTAGCGAGCAAAAGTCTAAATCCCAAGCCTCGTGAAACGCTCCAAAAATGGCGGTGCCATTCACAGCATAAGACAAAGTCAAAGCATCGCTGAAGTTGTTCAGTGCACACAGCACCTTCCGACTGCCGTCACACACGATGCTCATCTCAAAAAGAATGTGTCTGAGCATTTTCACGGTACAGACTACAGTAGTTAGCTCGATAGAAATGTTTTTTGCAATCCCAAGCCTTGTGAAACGCTTCTTCATAAGTTTCAGATTACATCTACAAGACTGCCGCTCAAAGCGCAACCAAAAAACTAAGAAATCTTGCCATGTTCTCGTACGATTCCTTCGTCTCAAAGGCAATACAGGGCCTTGGCAACCTCCCAGGAAAGTTCTAGAAGCTTTTTGTTATGTAATAAGCCTAAAATAACCCTTGCACGTGCAGGAAAACATGTGGTTTTCAAAGCAAATGTTCAAGAGGTCATGTTCCCCATGTGCTTTTTCTTAAGCAGTCCTGACTATATTTTTATGACTTTTTCCATGGAACGTAAAAACAAAGCAAAAGGAATGAGAAAGTGGAGGGAGAAGCAAGAGGAGAAGAAAAAAGCTATCAAAAAAGATGAAATTCATTAGTTATATAAACTGCAAAGTATTATGGGTAAAACAAAAATGCTGACAAGCATTAAAAATTATGATGAAAAATGTCTAGCTCATTAAATACAATGATCTTCATTAAAAATTGAAGTACAGGTATGAATTTTGAGAGATTTCTAGAGTGTATTTTCCTAGTTACCAGGGTTGCAAAGCCTTATGGGTAAAACAAAAATGCTGACACTGCAACTAAAACTAGTTAAAATTGTCTATTTAGTTCATAATTGAGATTTACTTCTTAAATCAACTTGTTTTTACCACTCTGGAGAAAATTCTAATAAATTTGTATTTTTGATGAATGTTACACAATTGTACATGCTTACTGTGCTACTGATCTAACTAACAAGCAAGCCTTTGAAAAAGACTTGTAACAGACTGGCCATGGGTGCCTGACAATAACAATAACACAACACTTAAAGCACAAGTCTAAGACAATACCAGAAAGTTCTCAATGTTATATAGTGACTCCCCCAAAAAGTGACCCTTGGAAATTTGTGATAGAATTTGATGGTTGTTGGCCAATACTAAAAGTAAGGAGCCCTTGAAAGTAAAGCCCCCAAAAACAAAAACCTCACATTAACTCGACCTTCTGCAGGAAAAAAGTAAACAGATTCATCTTTTCCACCAAAGTACCTCCTAAGAGTGCTTGCAGAGAAATACTGAATATATAAAGAGCAATTATTATATACATCCAAAACAACTGCCTGGAATTTCATTGTTAACAACATATAAAAAGGACTGTAAACACTCAAAGACTCATTACTTTGAAAAATCCAAATCTTCCAACTAATACGATTATTGTATGCACATTTTCATATTTGTCACCACTTAACTTACTCATGACAGCCCATAAAGGGTACAGGTTTTCACTTCACGAAAGTAGCCCCCACCCTCTTTTCCATGTAATTAGTGAGAAAGAAAGGCTGCTAAATCCCAAATTCCTGGGGTATCCAATCGATGAAATCAATAATCGATGAAAATCGGTATCAATCAATATCAATCGATATCAATAAATAAATTGATATTGATAATCGATGACCAATCAATGAAGCAGATCTTTGTGACGTTTTATCGATTGCCATCGATTTCCAATAGCAATCAATAGCTTAACTGGTATCAATTGGTATCAATTGGTTGCGAATTTTTTCCCATTTCAGCACCATAGCGATTTTCTCTTTAGCTTTTGTATCCAATTGCCACTCAAATACCAGATACTGGGATTTTAGAGATGGAGAACGGATGATTCTTATAATCTGACCCACGTACGTTTCCACATTCTCCCCTCTTCTTGCAAGCAGTAAAAAGCTCGCCAGTATTCGCTTCAAATGGCAATGGTGGTAGCCTTTAACGATGCCGCTTATGGACAGTTGAACTTCTTGCGACTCAGACTTTCTCTGCGTGTCCGCCATGGCAAGTGGTATTAAATTTGAGTTCGCGTGCCAATTACGGTACTTATTCTTTGCGTTAAGAAACTGTGAGCTACTTGTTTTGCCAATCAATGACAATCGATGAACGAGTTTCATTTGACTGTCAATTGGTCTTCGATTGGCCGTTACCAATCGACATCAATTATCTAATTTTATTGATCGATATCGATTGATTGATTGCCTTACCGATCATCGATTTCCATCGATTGGAAATCCTGGGCAAATTACAGCATTCAACTGTGCTTTACAGAAATTTGTAAAAAATCTTGAAATGTACAGAAATTAATTAATAACAAAAAGAACTTTGACCAATTCTGTCCTCTGGCACCAATAAGAAAATGTTTAATCTATTTTACATCCATGGGACCATACCAATCAAAATATACATAAAATCTTCCAAAAGTACAGGATGTCATCAGATGATAAAATTAAAACACCTGTAATTCAGTTGCCTGTCTCGCCATGGAAGGGGGGTTGGGGGGTGGGGGGGGGGGTTGGTGGGGCTACAGCAAAGAAATGCATTTCAGACTCACTGTACAAAACCTTACAGTGATGAAAACAACTTCTATCACCTTGGCATTCTTAAGAGGTTTGGGATGATGGCTGTTTAACAATCTTGTTTCAAAAAGCAACCTCTTATAAACTGTCATTAAATCCAAACTCAGTGGGTTAATGTGCAACTTACCACTGATCTTCCAGTCCCGCATTAAACTCAGCTCATTCCTGTCAATTTTACAAAAAAAGAAAGTTTTATTTGTAATAGATTCTAATGGGGGTTAACTATTTATCAGATAAAACTAATGTGAAAAGTGGAGGATTGAGTGGGTAACAGCGAAAACGCACAAAAAAACTGGGGGTCTTTTCAAAAGGTAAATCACAGGGAACAATGCCAAAGGTTTTCTCTCATGGCTTATGCCACTCATTGGTCAGGCAAAGCATGTGAGAGAAACCTCAGTAACCCAGGGTAAACAAATGCCTCTCTAATCAATACCCCTTAAAAAATCTGGAAAATTTAACACATGCAAGTGATAGATCATCCATGGGAAACTAAACACAAAAGAACCAGAGTGTGTCATGGTTATATATATATATTTATATGGCTATTAAAATTGGGTTTCACTGATATATTACTAATTAAGTAATTTAAGTTCTTCTTAATGCTGTGTTACACAGTACAAGGTAGTTTACTGTTACATTCCTGTCACAGAATGCTTTTTTGGCAGTGGAGCTAGTGATTTCAGTGCTGTAAGGGGGGGGGGGGGAGCACGATTCGAAGGGTCAGTCACGGAAATTTAAAGAAGGTTTAACAAGCCTATCTAGGGAGGCTGAGGTGTTCAACCCGTCAAACACATTAAATCCTTAACGGTGCCAATGGGCATACCAAAGTATGCTTTGATTTGAACATTTTCTTGCATATTTACTTGCAAGATTTCTTTTTTTTTTTCAGTTAACACTTTATTGTAACAGTTCACATTTACACAGGTTCACATGACTAAAACATAAATAAATAAATAAATAAATAAATAAATAAACAAATAGATAAATACATAAATAACTAAAAGAAAAAAAGGGGGGGGGGAGAACAAATTTAAGGCAAAGTAGACGGAGAGCAGGATAAAAAAGGGGAGGAACCCGGGTAAAAAATACTTAAGCAAAAATTGGTTTTGGATTAAAGAAAAGGAGGAGATTAAAGTTGTGTAAGAAGCCACTTTTGCACCATCTCTGCTGAAATTTGTTCTCTGAACCTGTCACCATAGAAACTTGTTTTCCAATTTCAAAATTGAATTTCAGCCGTTGCACGTATTCTCCGATACGTGGAGAGACTTGCAAGATTGGAGGTCGATGAATAAGACATTGAATTACTTTTTACCTCAGCCCAATGAATAAATAATTCTTTGATAATTTGGTGAATGGAAAATATATATATAGTCTATTTCAAAGACAGATAGATTCAAGAGACAAAATACAAGGTGCAGTGTAACTAAGAAAACGGAATACCCCATTGGACATTAAGCGTGAAAGAGTTCGCAAGGTTAGCAAATCTTTTCGGAGTGCCCCCCTTCCCTGATCATGGGGAATTACTTCACGAGTACAACTTATAAAACTTCAGAAAAATATTTATGTAATAACAAAAAAGAAATGGTTCATGTACATCGAAGTGAAAACTTGGTTTGGTAGAGAAACTTGCATTGTGAGCTATCTTTGAAAGAAATGAAAACAGCAAGGAAAACCGGGGGGGAGGTATGTATTTTTCGTATTGGATTTAAATCTTACTTCTTAACTTAGTTTTGTTACCTGTAATTAGAAGTAACGACTAATAAATCACATCCTTGTCCTGGGATCCAAGCTTGAAACCCTGTGCAGATGATTAGAACGTACGAATGATGCAGAAATCAGCAAACAGTGAAGACTTCGATCAATCTTCCAAAAGCGGAAGTGATATTATTGAAGCTAACAGTTAAACAGCCGCGTGAAACCCGAAAAAAATTGCTCTCACAAATAGAAAGTATGAAATTTGTTACTGCTGAACTAACCTTCCCCTGTAAAACCTGCGCTTTTTCAGAATTTGACGACTGGAATTTTGTAGAACGTTCCGCCCAACTCATGAAAATTCTGCTGTGTAGGAATGCAGAGAGAAAGTGAAACTGGACCAGACCCAGAATCCCCAGCAAACAAAATCAGGAATGGCATCTGTTAACAAAGGGACTTCAGGAATGTGGAGCATTGCAACTTCCTTTCCTCTTCGCTCACTCTCCCGCCCATACTACTCGCGGCTTGCGGCTCGCGGCTCGCGGCTCGCGGCTCGCGGCTCGCGGCTCGCGGCTCGCGGCTCGCGGCTCGCGGCTCGCGGCTCGCGGCTCGAATATCGCACTCGCTTTCTCGCCACTCCTCCGGCAGGGATTTTAGAGCAAAAGAGGGACTGCTCGCAGTCTAGGGAAAGGAGAAAAAGGACGCAAAACTGCCAATATATAATATAGCCACCAAATGTTTTCAGACTATGTGAAAATTGCAAATCTCTTTTGCAAACGTCACTCTTCACAGCAGTGATCCAAGCTGATCGTGATCATGATAAAAATCGAACTTTTTGTAGGAATTATAATTACTGATTTGTCACGCGACGAAATGTGGGGTGCCGTAAAATAACATACTTTTCTTTGTACACCAATGTCCGTTTATTTAACAATTATTCTACGAGGGCGCGCTGGATATCGAATGATAGATAACCAACGAGGCGTGTAGCGCCGAGTTGGTTATAATCATTCGATATCCAGGAAGCCCGAGCAGAATAATTGTTTTATTAAAAACTCAACGACTATAATGGTTATAAAATCAAGAAAGAAAGAAAAAATGAGAAAGAGATGAAAAGGGAACAAGAATCGGTCACATGACTGAAAGAAAAAGGCTCCAAAACCTTGCGAAGTGCCGGTTGCAGCGTTTCTTTCCAAAGCTGAATGAATCAATGAAACTGCTCCAAAGTGAACGAAGTGGCACAAGTTTTGGGGAAAAATCTTCTAATTATCGGCTCTGAAAAGTGGTAGGTGTTTGATTTTTCTTGAAAAATTGTTGTTATCATCGTTCAAAGCGGATTGAAGCTGTGCGATTTCACCATATTAGCTGCGGGAGTTGAAAAGGAGCAAGTTTGTAATCCGTTCGCACAACGGCGCCGTCATGTGCGTGTTTGATCGAACTGAAGAAAGAAATTGAACTTGAACAGGTAATTTCTATGCAGCTGAGAAACAAGAGTACTGTTGCGAGGAGCATAAGAATTCACCATCATAGCTCGTTAAACGCAAAGCACAAAACGCAGTTGTTCCCAGTTTAGAGGTTGCGGACGAATTGGTAAAAACAACACTCAACCAACTGGGAAAGCGATTAAACTCCGTTTACATGGCATCCGATTTCGATTTGAACATTTGGACCTGTTGGAACGCAGAGTTACAACCGAAAAAAAAAAAATGATTTCTCTGTCCATTATTTTGTGTTTGTTTATTCATAACAGTAGGTCTAAGCACAGCCGCAAGACACCTGCACAAGCTTTGCTTTCAATTTTCACCGTCCGGTCCATCTCTTTGTGCAACTGTCGATTTTCTTGTCCTAGAAGTTTTCAATAGTAATAATCTTTTAAGCGAAGCAGTTGTCGGTTTAAAGCTATTTTATCCGAAAAGCTTTCGAAAACAGTTTTGTGCGTTCCTCAAAGCGCCTAACTTTATATAGGCTTACTTTGCATCCGCAAAACTTATGCCGGCATAATAACAATTTAATTAAAGCGTGTTTGGCGTTTCTTTGTTTTGAATCTTGATTGTCTCTAGTTAGAGAACAGAATATAACAGTTACTTGAAAAACTAAAGGCGAAGCAGTTGTCGGTTTAAACCTATTATGCCCGAAAAGCTTCCAAAAACAGTTCGGTGCATTTTTTAAAGCGCTCTAATTTCAGACAATTTGCAGCCGCAAAACTTATGCAACAGAGTTAAGAATGTTTGGACGGTGTTTGTTCGTTTGTTTTCAATCTCGATGGTCTCAAGTTAGAGAACGAAATATAAGCGAAGCAGTTTTGAGTTTAAAGCTATTTTATCCCGTAAGTAATTTGTGTTCCTCAAAGTGCTTGAATTTTTTCGCGGCTGCTAAAACCTACGCGACATTTCTTCGATAAGTTTATTACAAGTGCTTCGAAGCTCCCCAGATCCTTTATTTCGGGTAATCCCAGTAAAATGCCGGTGAAATGTCAGCATAAATGTTTGACCAGACTAATATTTTTATTTAGTGGCAGTTCATGTTATTTGTTAACATCCGAACGCGATGAAGATAACCCACTTAAACAGTCGAATAATTTTTATTTTGTTTTTGTAAATGAGCGCCGTTTCAAGTTCATTCAAGCGAACAGCCAATAAACCAAGGAGATTTGACAAGCCTTCACAGTTAATGACAGGATATAGAAACATTGCAAACACCAAGCAAGACGGCTCGTGAGTAAAATAATCAAGCTGTGCTCAGCCTCTAGAACGACCTTTCGAGCTTGGTTTGACAGAACAGATCCCCGAAATATCGAAGGACAATTCGGAACAGTTTCAGGCTTTTTGAGAAACACTTTTCGAAAGCGAACGAGCCAAAAAAAGCCCCGAAATGTATTTCAGACCGAAAAGTTTCAGGACTATTTTTGAGAAACAAACACCAGTTTATTCCTTCGCGGCTCCGCTTTTAGGCTTGGCTAAATCTAAATATTAGATTGCCTCATGATTTTCCTTCTAACTCGCCATGAAAGTGATAGTTTTTATTAAATGCTTGTCCCATTTTACTGTGTTATATTTTATGTCTTGTCTTCATATTTTGACGATTGAAAGCCTTCTTGATGAAACTGTTTGTTCAATTTTAATGATCGACGTAACGATGAAGGAAATCATGTTGTAAACGCAACGCTTTAATAATGCTTAAATTTCTATTTCTGCACGGTTTCTTGTTGTCCTAATAAATTAGCACTACGGAGCAGTTTAGATTTTTGTCTTAGTATAAACGCTGTTGGAATTGCTGCTTAATTTAAATTCGCTGCAAAGGAATTTTTCTCGTCCATTTTTCTCACCGGTTTGCTCGCAGGGAAAAACTTTCAGCTCACTTGGTTCATTTTGTTGTTGAATGTTCATTGACCATATTTGGTCGCAGTAGGTATATGAGCTGATAGCCTAGCTCCGTTCAGCCAATCAAAATGCTAGAAATCCAATATACCTAGTCCAGTTTTTTATAATTCTGAATATACACCCTGGTTATAACTAACAGCTCTCTTATAGGACCCTTACTGCTATTTAGTAAATAAACCCTTCCGACGGCTGGTATATCTTTTTTTTTACACTTTATTTACTTGCATTACGTCCAACATACTAACTTACAGACATAACTTACATAATATTTACATACTAACTTACATGACATCATATTTACATAATACATGCCATACATACTACACTTCACTTAAAGAACATTGGTTACATACTAACTTAATAGATAACATAACACTTACATAATACTGACATACCATACCTACATACTATATTTTACTTACATTTTTAAAATAAATTTATTGATAGTAAGCAGCGGAAAATGCTATATAGCAGTACAACAGAGTAGAAAATACAGCATATAGTTATTACCTGACATTCGTTACTTTACTTTCAACAATACTAGCTTACATTAACCCCCCCCCCCCCCAATAACTGAACTTATTATGCTATCTTTTCGAAACTACATGTACCCTGACGAGCTACCGTTCCACATACGTGGTCCTCAATCCGCAAAAGGCAGGAAAAAATATCTTTCAAAGATTGTAATGTGAGAGGAAAAGGGGGAAATTGTCTATCGTAGGACGAGTACATCGTGTTCTACAGGTCCAAATGTAAAGTCTTGCGACTAAGAATAAAAAGTAGAAATACTTGCGAAGAAATGGGTGGGGCTTTAAACCTATAACCAAGGAAGGCGTTAACTCAAGCGAACGTAGAGAAGTTTCATTATTGAGCAGCCATTGTTTAAAATTATCCCAAAAGGAGGAAGTTACCGTACAATTCCAGAAAAGATGGATAAGAGTTTCCTCTTTGAGTTGGCAGAAGGTGCAAAGGTCGTTGTCGTTCAGATTTATTTTTTTTTTAAGAAATTATTAGTGGCCAGTCTCCTGTGTAAGAGTTTGAATTGAAAAACAAGAAGTTTTGATATTTTCGTACATTGAAAAGGTAACTTGTAAGCAGTCTTCAAGTCAATAGTTTCATTTTCTTCTATCATGCAGTCCACCGACCATTTCGTTTGGCTGTTAACGGGCTGCTTTTGTTTCTTTTCTACAAGTTTTTTGTATGCAGCTCTGTTTGGATTTTTGGCCTTTAATTAAAAACTTATCAAGAAAACTTTCATAGTTGGTGTTTTCGTGAGAGGCGTTTTTCTTAAAGATTATGACCAACTGTTTTATGGCTGATATTACCCCACAGAAAGATAGAAAGTTTGTCTTGATATTATAACGCTCTTTGAATTCAGAGAAGGATAGAAATCTAGTCTCATTTTCCATCAAATGACCAATATTCTGTATTCCTTGAGAAGACCATGCTGGATAGTGTATTGGTTCATTATTGACTCGAATGAGAGAGTTTAGCCAGAGACACTGTGAAAATAACTGTTCCTTTGAAGAAATATTATCTTCGTAGTTAATATTTGACCAGGTTTGCAAAATTTCTTGCAAGAAAACATCTGATACCTTGAAGTAGGCTAGTAAATCCTTTTTGTGCAGATTACCTTTGAAGATAGTACCGCCTCCTAACTCTCTTAATTGTAAATTGAAAAACAGCTTCCATTTTGCATGATTTCCTGTGTCAAGGTACTTTTTCACCCAGTTTAGTTTTAAGGCTTGGGTGAAAAGTCTTATATCAATCATCTTTAGTCCTCCATCTTCGTATTCACTGATCATTACATCACGCTTGATCTTGTCACCTTTGCCATTCCACAAAAACTTGAAGAAAAGGGTTTTGACCTCGTCAACAGCACAATGGTTTGTTGACAAAGGTGACAAAATATACGTGAGCTGAGAAACAATTAAGCTTTTTAACACTGTGATTTTTCCAAGTAGACTTAATCTTCGCAGTTCCCAGCAGCTCAAGCTTGCCTTGAGTTTTGTTAACTTTTCATCATAGTTAGCTTTCATCGTTATTATTGGGTCGGTTGAGAGCCAGACACCTAGAGTTTTGACTTTATTTTTCATCCATTTCAAATCATGTTCAGGACACAATTTTTCTTCGCTACCCGCATTGGCGCCAATCCACAGCACTTCTGTTTTTTTTTATAATTTAATCGGAGACCTGATATCAAACTAAAACTCTAATACCTGCAGTGAATTTTGGAAAGTTGCCCTAGATCCATCTAGAATAAGAGTTGTATTGTCTGCATATAAACTGATTTTAATTTCCTGTCCATCAACTGTTATACCTTTGATGTTATTGTCATTTCTTATTGCGTCCGCAAGGACCTCTGCACATAGAATGAACAGAGAAGGTGACAGCGGACAGCCTTGTCTTACCCCTCTTTCTAGTTTGAAAAAATTACTAGACCAGCCATTGTTCAAGATACAGGTTTCTATATCATGATAAAAGAGCTTAATCCAGCTGATAATTGATGGGCCAAAATTAAAGTGTTGAAAGGTTTTCTGTATGAACGGCCACTCTACTGTATCGAAGGCTTTCTCAAAATCAAGGAAAACTAGAAGCCCAGGAATGTTTTTAGCAGCTGTAAAATTAATGACACTATCAATAAGTCTGATGTTCTCCCCGATTAATCTACCTTTAAGAAAGCCGGTCTGATCGTTATCAATAAGTTTAGGAAGTACTTGTTTGAGTCGATTAGCGACAGCTTTCGTAACCAGTTTGTAGTCGCCGTTTAACAGAGATATTGGACGCCAGTTTTTAACATAATATGGCTCTGCATCTTTTTTTGGAATGAGTTTAACGATCCCACGCTTCTGAGATACGGATAGTAGCCCTGTTTTATAAGCATAATTGATTGAACCAAGAAGGAAGTCAGCAATATCATTCCAAAAGATTTTATAAAATTCAGCAGGTAACCCGTCAGAGCCCGGTGTTTTATTGGAATCCATTTCTTTAAGTGCCTTTAGGCATCCTGCTCTCGTCAAAGAACCCTCGCAGCTATCCTGCTCAATTTGATTTAGTTTCTTTTCTGTAGAAGCCTCGAAGAAGATGTGATCATACTTTTCATTAGGGGGGTCAGTTTTTGAGCTGTAAAGGTTTCTATAAAAGGCTTCACATTGATTTAAAATTTCTTTATCCGTTGTAACGAAGTTTTCATCGTCTACTTTTAGCTGGGTGATGGCTCCTTGCTTAAAATGTCGTTTTTCCAAATTTAGAAAGTATTTCGTGTTTTTTCCCCTTCGTTATACCATCTGCATCTAGACCTTAAAATTGACCCTTTGGTGCGATACTCAATAATCTTTTCCAGTTCACTTTTTCTAGCCTCGAGGATGCCAGAAGTCTTTGTTTTATCATTTGGATTTATTTGGTTGGATTCAATATAATTTTGCAAAGAATTAATTTCTTCCTCAAGTTCTTCTTCTCGCCTTGACATTTTTGCCTTTTTAGCCGTCGCGTACTTTATTGACTGCTCTCTTATTTTAAGTTTCATCATCTCCCATAGTAGGGCTCTGTTTACGGTATCATCGTATTGATATTCTTCATGTGTTTTCTTAATAACATCTCGAATTCGATTAACATAGTCGATTTCAGTTAGAAAGGAAGTGTTAAGTTTCCAGAAACCTGGACCTCTAGGGTTTGAGTGAAGAGCTATTCTGATGTCGATTAGCGAGTGATCTGTTTTGTAACCAGCTGAGATATTCGCACTCGTAACGCTGCACATAAGACTCTGGCTTACGAGGAAAAAATCAAGGCGGCATGAGATTTCTGGCCTTCTCCGGCGCCAAGTGTATTTACGACTATCCGGGTTTATTATTCTCCACGCGTCTATTAAATTCAATTGGGCAGCGAGGTCGTTAACTATTTCTTGAGACTTACTGTTTGTCCTAGCAAGTCCACCTTTTTTGTCCATATCTATGTTCAAAACAAGATTAAAGTCTCCGCCTATGATGATTTCGTCACACTCAAAGTCGAGCAGATGTTCAAAGACAATCTCAAAAAAACTTGGATCATCAACATTAGGCGCGTATAATGTAGCTAAAGTAATACATTTCTGTTCTGTTTCGATATCGCAGATAATGAACCGACCGTTTGGGTCAGAGAAGTATTTTCGGATTTTAAAGCTGAAGGTGTTGTTAAACAAAATGGCGACCCCACACTTACTGCTAGCTTGTCCATTAAAGATAGTCTTATATCCCCATTCTGCAGACCACATGGAATTTGTGTTTTCAGAACAGTGAACTTCTTGCAGCATATAAATTGAGTGTTTTTTCTTTCTAAGCCAGTTGAAAAGTTCTCGTCTTTTCAAATTGTCCCCCAGTCCCCTCACATTAAGAGAACAGATACTGAGATTCATTTATGTTTGGGTCTATATTGCCTATTGCAAATTGGGTAGCCACGGTGTGAGAACAAATGCCTAGGGAACGAATTAACGCACACGTAACAAACAAAGATTTAAATATACGCACAGAAGAGCAGCACAGCATACTGAAATAAAAACTCTCTATTGTTGGGCCTTTTCCCCTTGAGGTTTTGTCCATCATCTCACCTAAAAATGGATTTTTCTCGTGCAACTGCAAAATTAGTATGCACAAACCGACCAGGTAAATATGTTAAATAGTTTGTACGGCATAAGATGGTTCTAAATTTCAGTCTGCGGATGCAATTCTAAAGGGTGACAATTCAAATAAATCCTCTCAAGCAGTATTTCTTCTGTGTTGCCCTTCTTATCAAATATGTTTTCACAGTACAGAGACCTTCAAGGCATTTTTTTTTAATTTTTAAAGCTAAAGTCACATCAAACTGTCCGGGATCGATCTGCAGTCGAATTTCTCACCGTTTACCACTAGAAATCTGCCTACTACTTTAACGTTGTCTATTCCATCGTTTCGAGCTTTCATCATAGCTTTAATTAAGATTTGTCTCTCTTTTTGGATCGCCCGGGCGTAATCCTCCGTTATGTAGGCTTCTTCAAGTTGATGTATTTGTTTAATCTTACCTCGTTTGGACCACACAAGCTCTCTGTCTTCACGACTTACAAAACGCACAATAATCGGCCTGTGTCTTCCTTCCAATTTTTTCCCTACTCGATGCACAGCATGGTACCGTATTGTAGAGGAATCAATCTCCATTTGCTGAATAATGTTTTGAATAACTGATTTGCAGTCCTCATCCTCTGTTTCCAAAATGTTGTTGAAGCGAAGGTTTTCTCTTCGAGTATACTGCTCGAGTCTGATGTTATCCTCTATCTGCTGCTTGAGTTGGGTTTCGAGCTCCGCAATTTTTGCGTTCAAGGCTTCAGTGACTTCAGGGCCCTTTGGAAACTGCTCGAGCTTCACGATTTTTTCATTCAAAGTGTTGGTGCTCTTTGAAAGATCCTCGGTCACCTTCTTCACGTCCTCCTTTACAACTTCGACTTCTTCTTGCGTGCTCTCCAGGCTTTTTTCGATATCCTTAATAGTACGTTTAATTCCATCGATTTCGGTCTTTAATTCGAGGCGAAGATTGTCGATATCACTATGGATGTTTGCGACGGCTGGTATATCAGAGGATAATGCCCGAGGCTGAAGGACTGTCCAAAAAATCACCTGATTTGTATCACCTGATTTTGTACCACGTGATGTGTTTCATCCAATCAGCGCGCGTGAATATTAATCGCGCAGTTTTGAAATGAGTGTCGTAAAAAAAAACGAGGTAATTATTCTAACCAAAAACGACAGGAACAAAACACAAAATAACCAATCAGAAAGCGAAGAAAATACATGTAATTGGCATTAAGCAAGGGAAAACGCGTGGGAAAAGTCACGATTTTTATATTGGTTTTACCTCTGATTGGATAAGAAAGTTCCACGGCCTTTCTTATCCAATCAGAGAACATAGTAAAGCAAAACCCAAGCAAACACAACTTAACCTTCGACACTCAATTGAAAACTGTTGTTTAGCACTAGTTGTAACGTTGATGACGTCAGGTATGTGGTTGCGTTCGCTCTACGTCAGTGGATGCTGCATTTCGTGCAAACCAGGAGCCATAATCCCCGATTATGGCCCCTGGTGCAAGCCTATGAGCATTACATGATGTTTGAGGTCCTTAAGCTAGTTGGCATGTGATGGGGAAAAGCCTTAAAACAGTAAGAACACAGAAGAAAGTAAAAATTAAAGTATGAAAAAAACTAAAAAGTTTCTTTTCTTCTTTTTAAAGTTTACTGTATATAAGTGACTTGATGTAAAAATTCATTGTTATTTCATTCAGACGATTCTCTCAATCTCTGTTAAGTATAAATTCTAAAATAATCGTGCAGTACTTCTCCACACGGATCGCACAGCCTTAAAATCTTAAAATTATCCGATTTGTCCGCCATTACGGCCATATTGTATGTTATATGTCATATATGGTCATGAGATTGACACAACTGATCACCTGACCTGACGAGGTAGGCACCAAATTCCCTCTTTCTGACTGATTCAAAAACAAGATAGTACTGGTACGTCACAGTTCTTTATGATTATATGAATCTCCAGGTTTTTGGGCTCCCTATTTTTCAGAATCTCCAGAGTTTCAGTTTCTGCAGGTTGGCAGGTCTGGGATATGGGTGGTACAGATCACGTTTTAAGAACAATAAAACTACAGTTCATCTTTCGAGACATTTGTTTGGTGGCTACAAAACCACATATCATGGCAGTTTAAACACCTAAAATTCTTGCTTCACGAGCAATAATAAGGGAAAGTGACGGCTCCGGGGGCCCGTTTCTCGAAAGTCCCGATAACCTTTTCGGACCAGGAAAACTATTTTATGTGTGCGACTTAAATTTTGTTATTTTTGAAAGTTGTGCAATAAAATTCTAAGTTGAAAAAACAAGTCAGGCTGATGTGGAGCCTAAAAACTACGCCAATGTTCTATAGAATCTGATCTTAAAATATAGTTGCGAGCCCGAATAGTTAGCGGGACTTCCGAGAAACGGGCCTCTGGTCACTTAGCAAATCACGTTTCAGGTGGAAGAAGTTAGCCATTTTAAGTCTCAGGAAACCTTCCCCCGTCCCCCCAAAACTGTGGCAAATAACAGCTCACGAAAATACCCTTTATACCCCTCAGTTAAGCAGGAAGTTCCGGTATAAAAAGTCCTTGACCTGGCAACTGAGAGCTTATATGTTAGTCAACCACGGTAGAGTGCAGATCTCCGATATCTCTCTATTTAAGTAATCGAGCATTTGTTACAGGAGGGCGGCAATTTCAAACTGCTATCGGTTCATTCAGGAAATTTAGCGTATCACGCCGTATTTCTCGCCAACTACGTTGGAATAAATGAAGCATTAGAAGACACAATGGATATAAACAACGAGGAATTGTCTCTTTTTTTGGGGGGGCCCTTTTGTAGCTCATAGGTCTTCTTAACCGGTCTAACCGTCTTCATCCGCCAATTCGCGAGTGCAACTGAGGCGTGTAATGGAGAAGGGACTTGCCTTTTTATGCCGTAACGTCTCAGTTAAGCACCGACCCCGATGAGCCACTTGGCTTGTTCAATGCGTTGGATTAGACCTGGATTTTACAGGTCTTTTTTTCTCTTGAAGCAGTGTTTTGAAGTTGAACTAACTTGATCTTCCACCTATAGGTTGTCTCTGAACATGTGGACCAAATGATCAGTGGTGACGATTTTGAGCGCACCATCCAGAACTTTGACAACAACTTTTCCCTTCACTTGATGGATTTGCTGGAGAAACGGAGTCACTACTCTACACTGGGCTGCGAACATCAGATGCTGAATATTATCGCTCGGCTTGATCATAATGGATATTACACTGCACAGCTGGAAAAGAAGGCTGCTACCCAAGGTGAAAGTAACTCCAATCTATTTGTTAATTATTTTTTGGAACGCCCCTGCATGTAAGCAGTCAGTTCAGTCTATTATTTGTTTGTTCTGTTGAGGTCGCTATTACCGAAAACAGTCGCCCTTCCTCCCCCCTCCAGAACTTTGTCGAAAATAAACACTTCATTTTGAGTACCCCTCACGTTCCTGCGGTTACCGAGGACACAAAAGCTCCATCCTTTTGATCCGATTTCCTTCTAAATGAATTCTACTTCTTAATTAATGAGCTATGATATGTTAAAGCTGAGGAGTGTTCCTATTTAACTAGATACCAGTGCCCTCAGTGGACCCATGGAATCCAAGACCTCGACCAAGTCCTCCTCGTCTTTGTTATCAGTGCCAGCGGAGAATGCAGTCGCTGACGTTCCCTCTGCGTCCGCACAGATGCGATCAGCGGCTTCTTTAGATCAGCTACCAGCTTCTCGGGTCACCAAGTCTTCAGCTAAACCCACTCCCTACCTGACCTGACGGTAAAGGAACGAAAAAGTATCCTTGTTCCTTTCTTGTTCATCGTTTGTCCAAATCTAAGGCCAAAAAAAATCAAATTAAGAAAAGGGAAGAGGGGTAGTTAAGCAAGAAAATTTTGTCTTATAAGTTGGTGAGTATGATCGTCCGGGTGAGTGTAGTCCTGAGAAGGGCTGTTGTAGCCGGACATTGACTGACGTTTAGACAACCTGAGCGGAAGTCCTATAAGTCCTGTAAGTCCCGGAAGTACTATATAACGTGCTGATGCACGTTATATAGTAGTAGGTGCATCTTAATAGCTATTTCCTTTTGATGTTTCAGGTTGTGAGCAAATTGATGTCAGTTTGTGTGACATTCACAAATTGTATGCGGGTGAGGACGTTTTTGTCATATTTCAACTCTGGCACGCCAAAAAGATTGAAAAATTCTTCACTCGTACCGTTACTGAACGTGTCATTGTATTTCCTTTTGTCAGAGGTTTCCCCAGAGTGCAAGTGTGGAGTCAAAAGAGACTGGTGCTCCTGGTGTGAGTTCAATAAACAAGAAAGGACCTCCACGTGGAGAACAGGAGAAAAAGAAAACTACTTTTAAGGTTATTTTTAATTTTGTGTTATTTGCGGCTTTGCACAGTCGCAGTCAGTGCCGTTTTGCAATCCCCTCTATCGCAACCTACGCTCAGACCGAATGTTAGAAGCTCTCTCGCATTCTTTTTACGTGTGCAGTTCCCACAGGAATGGTTCACCAAGCGAAACAAAGAATAGGGCCGTGGTCAATTTAATAAAATATTTACAAGTGTAATTTACAAGTGTTGCTATTGTTTCAGAGGTTGAAAACAATAGCTGCACTTGTAAATTACACTTGTAAATGTTTTATTAAATTGACCCCTGGTCGCAAGTTACCTCCATCGTCGAATGTTCTTTTTACTTACTTCTTCTCTTTGAGCACGTGGAGTAGTGGTGGATTAGTGAAGTATTAGTGCTTTGCACTTCCATACCGATGTCGGTGTCCAAATTAGTGTTGAAATACAAAAGTGTGTTGTAAAAGAACAACACTGAGGATTCATCTTGACTTCATGAAGCCGGCCACTGATTTCTTCACAAAAAATGAGCTCTACGTTGTCTCGCTCCACCCAGGTGAATAATTGGGTAACAACAAACCTTTTAGATAACGTTTTACTGAAATTAAAGGTCCAGCAGTTCATCATCTTACGCGACATTCTGTTTGATGGCTACAAAATCACATTTTCACAAGTTAAAAACTCAATTCTCGCTCCACGGGCAACAATGGGATGTCACGGCTCATGGATACTTAGCAAATCACGTGTCACGAGTAAGAAATCAGCCATTTTACGCCCCCCCCCCACCCCAAACCCCTCCCAAAACAAATTACGACTTACGGTAATAACCTATACCCCCTCAGTTAAGCACCGATCCCGATGAGCCACGTGGCTAGTTCAATGTGTTGGATTAGACATGGACTTTACAGGTCTTTTTTCTCTTCGCGGAGTGTTTCGAAGTGGAACTTACTTGATCTTCCACCTATAGGTTGTCTCTGAACAGGTAGACCAGAAGTAGTAAAGGGGGCTCACATAGGGAAGTTGGCCTCGTTTGGATGCGAGCCATTTGATTAGTCGAGAGCGATCACATGACCAAAATCCTGGCTTGTGATTGGTGGAAAAAAAAGGGGATCGCAAAGGCTCATGGGTATCACGCGCCCCCTAGCAACAAGAAGGGGTCAAAGGTCCAAAATACCCTAGCAACGGAACCCTTCAGGTAAATTCAAGATGGCAGACACTAGTACTAGAAAACAGATTTGTTTATATATGACATCCTGACTTTGTGGTACAAAAAAAAGGGACGCATGACGTGTCCTCCCAGCAGACTAGGAGGGATCGCGGGTTCAGATCAAGAGGACATGTCGTGACGCGTACATGACGTATCCCCGCCTCTGGCTAGGGTGGGAAACCGCGGACCCGTCGAAAAAAAGCAGCGCGGGCTCAGGTAAGATGGAGGACGGAAGGCTTTTGGAGTTTCTGTTAGATCATACAATGGGTGGACAGAGGAAAAAACCGCGGACCACCTCGCAGGCGCAGATGAGACAGGAAAACACGCATGTGTTTGAAAAGAAAATGCCATGTTTTTTAATCCAGCTTTTTTTTCCTTATTACAAGAGGGGCAACGTGGACCCGAGTGGTTAACAACACGTGCTCCAGGGAACGAGTCCAAAGTCCAATCTGGGCACCGTGGTCTGGAGGCATGCTTCCATGAAGAGAGGCACTGGTAGAGGACGAGTGCAGAACGACGAACTATCCAAGCCCGACAACGGCACGGAGTCCAAAGTTCAAATGCCATGGCGACGCGGTGGCAAGCTTTAGGACAAGCGCCCTGGGAAAGAGTCCAATGCAGCCCTGGGAAAGAGACCAATGCAGGCCCAGGGGAGATGTATCCAAAGCAGCAAGGCGAAAAGGTGGATTGTTGCAACATCTTGGTCACGCAAAGTAGGAAAGTAGTGGTGATGCCAAAAGAAAGTAGACGAAAGTCCTAATGGTGGGATGCCATGGAAGTCTGCCACGTTCCAAACATATCCTCTGGAAAGTACGACCACAGTCCTATCGGGGGACCCTGTGAGGAGGTCTGGTTTCAATGAACTTGATCCTTGCAGAATTCAAAAGTATCACCAGAGTGCTAGCGATGGTGATTCAAGTGAAGAGGAGAATCCATGTCACCGACGAAGAAAGCGAGTGGAGTGAAGACGACTGCAAGGGTTCTCAGTCGAAGTTCCAATGTATTGGTACAGGATGCATGCTTCCACATAGAACTGGTACAGGATACATGCATGAAGAGGGCAACTGGAAGATGACGTGGAATGGTTAGATTCCCTCACAC
Source organism: Siderastrea radians (assembly GCA_964017195.1). Taxonomy (NCBI): domain Eukaryota; kingdom Metazoa; phylum Cnidaria; class Anthozoa; order Scleractinia; family Rhizangiidae; genus Siderastrea; species Siderastrea radians. The sequence goes on along the minus strand of OZ024887.1, from coordinate 15,122,777 downwards.
TGAACGACACGCGTCAATGGAACTGGAAGATCATGTTTCTCCCCCGCCAATGGAAAAACATCTGCGTCACGAAGACTTGCACCCCATCAACATCCACAGAAGAAGAAGAAGTCAACAAGGTGGTTGCAATGGGTCCGGAGGAGATGGGTTGGATGATTCCAAAAACGGGCCGAGCCAAATCCTCACGTCGTCCAAGCGCCTGTTGTGATGGAAAAAGTCTGGACCGGACAAGAAGTCAACAAGGTAGTTGCCAAGGATCTTCATGAAGGAACAGAAGAACCATAGGGAGAACAGAACCATAGGGTGCTTGACTTCCAGAACCATTCCAGCCTGATGGGGAAAAAGACTGCGCCGGATCAATCACATCCTCGCCGTCGTCGTCCAAAAAGATGTGGGCAAGATGAACCAAGAACAGGTGGATGCCATGTGTCCAGACGAGAGGAAGAGAAGACGGCGGCTTCGATGGTCCATTCTATTGAATAGGTGGATGGATAAGATGCCTTTCAGTCCAAGGATCCGTCCTGGAGGGTGTGTTGCATTGGAATCGAAGAGATGGAGGAGATGCTTTTCAGTCGAAGGACCCGTCCTGGGAGTTGTGCATGGGATGCCCAGGATGACAATTGCAAGAGATGCATGAATGAACTTTTTTCAGTCCTGGGTGTCGGTCTCTTTGATAACATTTTCGTCAACACCAAACAATAGTGACGGTCTGAAGAGATGGAATCGTCAACACAAGGAGAAGATACACCAAGCAGTGATGACGGTCTAATGGAAGGTGCACTGAGTGCAGAAGACAACGAGGCAGTCAAGGAGGTCGTGGAGTGTTGTCCCAATTAATGTGGATGGTGCAAACACAGATGCAAGGCCTGTGAAGATCCAAAAAGATCTGAAGGGGGAATTCCAAAAAATGCAGACGGCAAAAACCAAACCAGTGAAGGTGTTGTGGATGCTGAACAAAAGACACCTGTGGTCCAAGAGGGCAAAAATGTTCAAAACGAGAAGGCAGTGGACTTCATCATAGGACATGAAGAAGGCATGGAGTAGAGGACAAACACGTTCAGAACAAAGAGGTGTTGTATCACAACAAAACATGAAGAAGATGATTTTTCATGGTGCGTCACTCCCACAGGGTCCAAAGCTGAAGAAAAGAAGAGGTGTTTTGCAGCGATGTCAGCGATGACGGGAAAGACTCTGACGAGGGCGATAGATGGGTCCCGTGGGAGCAAAGGAGGAGGATGGGATGCCAGGGACGACAGACTCTGATGAGGTTTATAGCGATAGACAAGATTCTGATGACAGCGACAGTGACAATCAAGCGTTGAAAACGTCGAGGGACCAAACTATGGTTTACCAAAGAGATGTTCCTTTTCCTATTACACGGATGAGTTCCTATTCATTGTTCTTATTCATGGTTCCTATGACATGGATGAGTTCCTATTAAACGGATGAGTTCCTATTCATTGTTGCTTTTGATGGTTCTTTTTCATGGAGGAGTTCCTATTACGTGAGTTCCTTTTCATGGTTCCTATTCATGGTTCCTATTACGTGAGTTCCTTTTCATGGTTCCTATTACACGGATGAGTTCCTATTGCATGGTTCCTTTTGATGGATGAGTTCCTATTCATTGTTCCTATTACATGGTTCCTATTACACGGATGAGTTCCTATTGCATGGTTCCTATGACGTGAGTTCCTCTTTTCATGGTTCCTTCCTATTCCATGGTATTCCATTCCATGTTTGCTTTCCTATGGTGGCAGTCAGACGAGGTCAGGTTTCTATCAGCCTGCAGCTGGGTGGAAGCGCCTGCATGACCTTACAGATGTCCAGATAGAAAGTGTCAGAACGAGAAAGACACGAAGTGCATGGTGCTAGGAGTGCAGGGTGTGGTCGCCATTGTCCCACGAGGAGCCTGTTGGAAGCAGTGTAGGAGTGATGGCCAAGTGTCCCATTTGGTTTCATCTCTGCGGGGACTTGGAAAGATCTTCAAGAGGGTTTCACTCACCATGGGTTCTCACCAAGAAGGACAGGATGCTCGTAGGGGCCAGATGATCGAAGAGGAGGAAGCCCGATTAGACGTGAAGGCCGCTAAAACTACTAGGTCTCTTTTGGCTGTGGTTCCAAAGGACGACAGAGGAAGAACGTGGTCACAGGCTGTCAGGAAGGAGGGAGAGGTCTTTCCCATTGCATGCTCCAACGAACTCTTCAACAAGGCTGCAAATCAAGAAGGAGGACCCAAGCTTCAAAGCACCCTCTTCTTCTTGGGAATCATTTCTCATTGGTATCCATACGGGTAAGTCTGGAAGGTGTTTGGATCCACGACTCTTTTGTCGTACACCAACTGGTAACGTTTGTAATCAGGAAAGGTGTACAGTTCATAGGTTTTAGCGTCTCGCACGATCTGATGCGTTTTGACGACTTGGGTTTGACGTAGTTCCTTTTGAGGCTTTTGGATTTCATCCAGGACGTTCTGACGCATGACGTTGTAATTCAATTGGGTTTTGCCTTCGCTGTTCAGGCGGAAACCCCTCACTTTGCATTCAACGTGACCAAGCTTGGTTTGGTAGCCATAATTCTTGGGACCGCCCGACACGAATTCCACAATGTAATCGTCGGGGTCCAATTCACTCGTAAATTCGCCGAGGTAATCGCCCAAGACCGGGTTAGGCTGATTCTCGTCTGCCCAGTATATGATGGAGTCCGTGTCGTAGTACAAGACACGTTCCCCCAACAGTTGAAGGGCTTCATAGAGCCGGAGCCGGGCCCAACAGGTTGTGAAACAGGCCACGAAAATGTTGAGGTTGGGTGACACGGGGATGTCTTCGTGTTGGTACTGGTAATGCACCTCCACTAATTGGTCATTGATGACGGCCACGTGCCGCACGTCCAAGGTACTGGTATCCAAGAAACGATGCAAGGCTTGGGGGTCATCAAATTCTTGGACTTGGGTCTTGTTGAGGCGTTGTCCAAACTTGCCCCACATGGAATTGAGCATCATCTTGGCCAGGGTGCGCAGACCCGGGTTGTGTTCGATCTTGGCGTACTCCAACTGGATGCCTTCATGCTCGAAGTACTCGCGGAGGTACTGTTGCCGTTTGGTTTCATCGTCCCCCACCCAGGATGGCCACCCACTGGCTTCTTGCATGAGTTTCAACCAAGTGTTGACGTAGTCTCGGAAGAGTCCCTCACAAGTCTCGTCAAACTGCCAGACCTCGTAGATGTACTGGACTTCGTATCCCAAGTCCACCGCTTTGTACAATTCCGGGCTGCACCATGTCCCGGTCAGGGCGCGTTGCTCGTCCGTGTGGTGGCATTTGGCAGTTCTCTCCCAAGGACGTTTGTCCATTTCTTCTTTGACACAAGTAGCACAGAGTGGAAAGAGGAGTTTCCCCGCATGACGGTGAGGCAGTACTGGATGGTACAGTTCACGTGGGGGGAGGACTCGGCAACGGATCAGGCCAAAGTACTGACGGATGTCCGTGTGACCCGGATGGGAGAGGAAGCGAGGATGCCCTTTGGGGTACACGCAGGTCTTGTTCACCCAAGGGTACAAGGAAGTGACATCAATGTAATGGATCTTTTGACCCGGGGTCACGCGATGGTACAGTTTCACGGCATTGGTACGACCCCCGCAGAAGGCGTCACGGGGGTTGAGAGGTTCCGTGAAGGCAAGGGTCTCCACGAACGTTCGGATGTCAGGCGAGGTGTCTTTGAGGCGGCTCCATTCACATTCCCACATTTCCACCACATTGTACCCCAAGGCTTGAAGCAGGCTGATGCGTTGTTGGGTTCCCTCGTAGACATCCTGCATGGTCCGATCACAGTGGCGTAGATGGTGTTCGTGACGGTTGGGATAACAGTGGGGACACCCGTGCCAGAAACAGCCATGAAATTCGTACACCGTCTTGGTGTCGTGGCAGTACCCATCCACGAAGAAGCCTACGCCAGGGATACGCACCTCGCCGGCATTGCCCACGTGTTGAATGGCATGGTAGTGATGGGGTTGTGGACCGTTTGGGTAGACGTCGGCCATGAGACTGTGGTACGCTTCCTGACCTTCAGGGCTGAGTTGGTCCACGAGGGGCAGGATCTCTTGGCGTCATGACTGATCGCACCAGGTTAACCATTCGAGGGCCACCTGCGATTGGTTCACACGGTTCCGCCATCCGTACATGGGTTCACTGGCAATACTGTTCGGGATCATGGGGTTCATGCGTAAGTCCCGGTTACAGGCGGAGGCAATGGTGATGTGGTCAAACGGGTTGAACCCCGCTTGAGCTTCAAACAATCGTTTGAATGTCAAACAGCCTTGTTTCAAGAGACGGACATCCGATTCGCAGTACGTCACTAATTCTTTTTGGAAATCAAAGAGTACATTTTGGGCGCGTTGTTCTTGATGCCACGTTTCCAAGGCTTGCTTGGCTTTGGGAGACATGGTTTCGGGCATGTAGTAATCGAGGGCCGGGACGGGTCCCACGTACGTTTGGTGGTCCGGGACATTAAACTTGTGTGGGAAGTACCCTTTTTTCACCTCGGTTAATCCAAAGGTTTTGGGAAAAGCGGACAGCGGCATCTGGAAGAAACTGAGAGAATCGATGAAACGAAGGCGATCGTGTTTGACTTCCAAGAGTTTACACCCGTTCCTGAGCTGTTGCACAATGCGGTTGTCATGGTGGTATTGATGAACGACAAAGTACCCGTCATATCCTTGGAAATTATGGGCGAGCACATTGACTTGCCGGGTGTCATTCTGTGTCAAGGTATCAAGCCATTCGAGAAAATCTCGGATACAATGGTGTCCTAGGAAACGAACGGGGGAGTCATCCTCATCGGTTTCGGCGACGACGAGATTGGGCACATGCTGTTCATGGGGTTGCATGGCCTCAATGTCAAAAAACACGTGGAGGGGTGGCCTGTCGTCGTCGTGGTCCCCCTCGTCATCGTCTAAGGCTTCCTCGTCCATCTCGTTGGCTTGTAAGGTGGGAAGAGTCGCCGCTCGTTTGGCGCGAGGCCCTGTCCTACGTTTCCGTTTCTTTTTCTGCGCCCGGAGTTCTTAAGGAGAGAGAGCTCTTTGAATGAAACAACGATGGGTCTGGGCGTCCACGTACTCGTGGCAGGAAGGGCAGTTCAGGTAGCCGCACCGATGCCGTTGAACCTCTAGCCAACCCACTTCTAGTTTGAGGCAGGTAGGACAGCGACGTCGACGAAAGCAAATAGTGTACTGAGGGCAGGGGGCCTGTTTGCCTGCATGGTCCTTGACGAGATGCATTTGGAAACAAGTCTCGCCAAAAAAGTCTCGATGACAAGTCTGGCAACGTCGGGTGGCTTTGAGTCCTCGGGGGTAAGCATGAAGAAAATCGGGGCACTCCTTTTGGCGACAGGCCCCACAAAGGCCCTTTCGGGTGCATGGATGACGTCCCTCTGTGTTATAGGGTTTCCAACAGTGGGCACACACGTAACTGGACCCGAAAAATCCGGGCAAACGGGTAATGACATTGTAATGGCCTTTCTCGTGCAACAGGATCAATTGTTTGAAAAGACCGGTCGGCATCCACCAACAGGATCTGGTAACCGAGGAGGGAAGGAGCGGCACTGAATTTGGTCAAGGCATCGTAGCTGCAAGGACGGAAGGGCACATGTGCTTCGTGATGAAGCAACACCGCGAGTTCTTTTTGGAGTTTGCCCTCTTTTCGAATACTTTCCCATTTCGGGTGTTGGTCCACTCTGGCTTTGGCGACGACTAGGGCTCTGGCACAACAGAGGTCATCGTTGTAATTGTGGATGCGAATGACCGATTTCGATGTCTTAGTTAAGGTTTGAAGTGTGGCATGACCCGGTTTGTTCTGGCGTCGTCTGCCCGTTCCCTGAGGGGCATGATGGACTTGGGTGATGGACAATTGAAACGAATCGTCCATTTCAAATTGTTCGTTGCTGTTCAGGGCTTGCCCCAACCGATCGAACAGGGCGTCCAAGCGAGCGCCTCCTTCGCGCCATTCTCCCGCACGTAATCCCCATCCTTGGAAATTGTTCGTGAGACGAGTGGAACTCACGGTGAAGTAGAGGCGGTCTTGATCGTGCAAGTTGGGCGTGGTGGCTAACACTTGATTCACCGCGCGTCGTAATCCTTCTTGAAGAGCGTGTACGACATGGGGGCTATCGACAAAGTTCCCCGTTTGACGTAAACGGGTATTGAAATGACGTTCGCGCACTCCCAGACGGCTACTCTGCCGATCGACATAGGGTTGCAGTTCAAAGTCAAACGTTCCCACCGAGGCATCCAAACCTCCTCCACTTTGTTCAAGGAGCTTGGTTTTAAAGGCACGTTGGCGTTCGAAGCGATCGAAGACGTTTAAACAGACTTCATCCTCGTCACTGTCATCCAGGATTTCGTCGCAGATGAAATCATCCTCGTCACTGGGGGCTATCTCTTCATGGCATGACAAAGGGTCATCCAAGGCATTCTCTTCATGGTATAACAAAGGGTCATGGAGGGAATTCGCTGCCGTCTCTTCTTTCTCAGAGTCCGAGGTGTCCAGGTGTAGCAACGCCAAGATCTCTTCAGTGGTCAGGTCACTCGGGCCTGCTTGGGCTTCTTTTGCCTGAGAGGCCATGATCAGATGAACCCACTGGCGGTGGATGTTCGGCTTATATAGGGAAAAAAGTCATTCCCCGCAAAGTATTATGGGCCAAATAGGGTGGGGGGACCCCCTCCCCCCTCCCTAGATGTCCCATCATGCATGGCGAGGAATGACCCCAGAGACTATAAAACAGATCGAACCTCGGGGTGAGTCATCCCAAGATGGCCTCTCGTCAAGACCACTTACTCATAGAGTTTGAAGAACTTGAAGCGGATCTGGAAGTGGAGCAGGTGTTGAAGAAGATCAAGACGGACTGTGCCCTTGATGAAGGGGTGACTGCCTTTGGTGAACAATTGAAGGAAAGAGAACGGCAGAAACAGAGAGCCCAGGCGGCACGCAAGGCCCAAGTGGAAGAACAGTGGTCCCCCGGCTGTTACCCGCAACTGACCACAGCGTGGTTTATCGAGGGATTAGACTATTGTTGCGACTATTGGAGGTTCCATTTTAAGAGGCCCTTAACACCTCCGCCTGTACCGCCATCCTCCCCCGAACCATGCCGGACATCCCAGAACAAGAGGAGGAAAGTTGGACCGTTCTGAATTTGGATTCGGGGGACATGATTTCCGTGGAACGCCGTGTGTGGCAACAGGATTCTCTGTTGTCTGACGAGGTGATGGCATGGTTGGACGAGGTGATGGCGACCCTGGAGGACCCTTCCTCTTTAGAAAGGAGTGTGGATCTCCAAGACTTGTGGGAGGACATGACTCTCGAGGAATGGGAACAATTGCTTCAAGATGTATGCAATGATGATGTTGTTTAAAAACCAGACATTTTTTTTTATCTTTTTATTTTTTTGATAATGGACACGTTCGAGACAGTTAAGCATCAAGCAGTGTTGGCGTGACAGACTGGCAGTTTATTTATTGACAGGTTATAATTAATTTCGAAAGCCGTCCATAATCAAACAATACAATCACAAACCCCTGCCGTAGGTAACTAACTAAAAAAAAATACACAATATGACACAACAAAAACAAAAATAAAAAAGGAAAAAGGGTGGGTAGGGAGGGAACAGAAATCGAGCGAGCTAGTGAAAGGCGTGCGAGGAGAACTGACTGTTTCGCAACGCGGCGGGATAAAACTCATACTAGACAATTAGCGGAAGTACGTCACCGCACTGTCAATTATACCCAGATAAACCTAGTCGTTTTATCTTACACATAATGGACACGTTCGAGACAGTTAAGCATCAAGCAGTGTTGGCGTGACAGACTGGCAGTTTATTTATTGACAGGTAATAATTAATTTCGAAAGCCATCCAAAAGAGAAGCACGCCAACACAGTTCAAGCAACATTAATTTACTGTAAAAGTAGAGAGTCAGAGGTGGATGTAGAAGTTGCAATTTGAGTCGCAACCTGTTCCGCCAAAGTGTAGCGCTGTCGGAGTGGTCTTGCTAAGTACTCCAGGTAAGCGGTAGAAGCCCAGTCACCTTGAAGTTGAATTAACTCGTGGGAAATACCGAGTGAGCTGGCATATGTGGCTCCTCCACGGCGGAATGAGTGCCCGGAGTAGTTGTTGGGAGAGAAACCTGCAAGGCGTAGGAGATCTTTTAAATGTTTAGTAAATGAGCTGTAAGAGAGTGAGTGAAGGCCAGTAGCCGTAGGGATAACAAAGGCTGGACTTGAAGCTGGAGCTGGGCACATTTCGAAGAACTCGCGAAGAGCTTGCACTGGACATAAAGCATGAGACGGTATGGAAACCAATGGAATGAGAAGTGTCCTTTCGCGGAATTGAAGAACTTTGGACCGTTTGACAGAGACGATTAGGCCCCACGTGGTGAAATGGAAGTCGGAGCGTGACAGGTGTTTGTTCGGAGAGAATTGCGAGTGACTTGGAGGGATGATATTGGACTTGCGAAAGAAGCTGAAGAAACCAAGAAGGAAGGCTGCCCAGAGCGCGCGATGAAGTGGCAAGGAGAAGTCCATGACATTTCGTAAAGCCAGAAGAATGGACGGTGTAATCGGGAGCTTGCGTTGAACCGACGCGGAGAGAAGACGTTTCAAGCCTCGCAGGGTCAACTGCACGCGACAGTGGGAAAGCGGAGGCGGTGGGTAGTCGAGCATGACATGAAGCCAGCGGATACCATCCAAATAGTTGACGATGGACGAGTACTTCATTGTGCGCCCCAAGAAGACACAGTAGCGACAAAGATTCGTGACCGAGACGGGAAGAGGGGACGTCTGAGGTAGGCGGCAAAATTGGATGTATTTCAGGACTTGAGACTTGCGAGTGGCGAGAGTGGAGGAGGCATAAGCGTTGGAAATCGCGAAAGCAACAGCGTCATCAAGGGAACCACGAGGGTCTAGGAAAGAAGGAGAAAATCGCGTAATTAGTCCAATACAAGAAGACTGTAGTCACTCTGTATATGTTTCTGTAAGACGAGATAAGTGGTCGGCGAAAACGTTCTCTAGGCCCTTAATATGGCAAGAGGTCAGGCGAAAGTTGTAGATGGCTGATAACCAGAAGATTTCCCGTAGCCAATCCATAGCGGTAGTGTTTTTACACGAGCCCTTATTCAAGAAAGACATGGCCTGTGTATTATCCGTGTGTAAACAAACGTGACAGTTCGCCCAGTGCGGAGACCACCTACGGATTGCATGTAACGCCGCATACAATTCTAGATAGTTAATGTTCGCCTGGAGTTGCGACGGGATTTCGTGACCAGTTGTGTGAATCCAATTTCCCGACAAGCGAAGACTCGGCGGCACTTGTGTGTCTGAAAACCAAACTCCGGCAAGAAAATGATTGCGCCAGTGTGCCCCAAAACCCGAAAGGGAAGCATCTGTGTAAGCATGTTCGATAATAGGCGAGTAGGAAATACTAATAGCCTGGCCATTAAACACGCGACAAAAGTCTAGCCACCAACAGAAGTCCTTGCGAAGGGCGGAAGTGATACGGGCTTTGTAGAAAGGGCGCTTTAGAAGATTCATACGGTCAAGAACGCGACGCAAGAAGGTTCGTCCCCCTTTAACCACTTTAGCCAGAAAGTTCATGAGGCCAGCAACTCTTTGTAATTCCCGCTTGGAAGCTTTGTGTTTTGAAAGAAGGAAATTAAGTTGATCTTCTAATGATGAAATTTTGTCCTCGGGTATAGATGCCTGCATTGCAATTGAGTCGAAAATAATCCCGAGAATTTGACCCGTTGAGATGGACCAGAGAGCTTAGACCAATTAACTTGAAAGCCAAGTGAGTGGAGAAGATGAATAAGTGTCAGTTGTGCACGAAGGCACTCCTCCCGTGACGAAGCAACGATGAGAAAATCGTCCAAATAGTTAACAATGTTAGTGAAGCCTTTGCGAGCCATCATACGGGTAATTGCGCAGGAAATCCTGTGAAAAATACTGGGCGCATTTTTGAGACCAAAACAGAGGAAATTGTCCGTAAAGAATTTGTAAGATCCATTGAAGGCCCAGCGGAATCCTTGAAGTGTGCGATGAGGGGGATAAACGGGTACCCAGCGATAAGCAGATTTAATGTCAACGGTGGCGAAGTAGCAGCCTGGATGCATGAGAGCGATAGCATCATCGATAGTCTTGTAGCGGTAAGATTCGCAGGATGTGTAGTCATTGACAGAGTTGTTTAGAGGACGACTCATGTCTGTTATGGGTCGAGGGTCGCCTGAATCTTTCTTTATAACGCACCCGATGGCGTTGACGCGAAGCGGTTTGTGGGGAACTTCTTGGATTCGATGGGAACAGAGTTCGTCATGAAAAAGTTTGTCGAGGGCTGGTTTAACATCAGGGTTTTCGGCGCTCCGATAATTTTTGCAGTCCGCTGACGAAACAGTAGAGAGGTCGTTGACAAGATGAAAACCATGTGCGATGCCCGAGAGAATAAAATCTTTGTCGCCTGGGTCAGAGTCCATTTCTCGACACCAAGTGTCGAAATGGCGCGTAAGAGAGCAAATGTTTTGCAGATCAGGGTCTGGAGAGAATACAGCCGAGCACGATGCAGAAATAGCGATTAAAGAGGTTGAGGCGGCCGCTGCCGTTGTAACTGGTCAATTGGAGGAAGATTTTTTCCCTTGGGAAGATTGAGAGCGATGAAATACGGCTCCGTGTTGCGTGGAGTCGCACACGAGACACGCGTGTGTGTAATTGCACCCTGCACAGTTATTGGAATCCTCGTTTCACTTGTAGCAGTGTTTGCCGAAAGACTTCGAACCACCAGCTTGGGAATTACCTGGACGGGGACGACCGCGATTTTGGGGCCGAGTGGTAGTTGTCTTCACCGCCGACGAGTCGAAATGGTGGGCTTGCAGATCATTGAGCGATGTATGATCGTCGTAAGCCGCCTCGCCACGCGCGACCATGCCACGAAACTCGTCATCGAATTGAAGAATAGCCGTGGTGGTGAAAGCGATTGCTTTCTTGGATAAAAATTTCAGATAACGGCAGAGCTGTTGAGCCTGGAGGTGCTCTCCGCTTTGCAGCAAGCCGTCCAAAATCGAGAAGTAACCCGCTATAAACTCAGAATAGCTCAGTTCAAGCGGGTTTACTTTCGCGTCCGTTGTGCCGGTACGGGGCTTGAGATAAATAGCCTCGTGGGCGCGAGGTAAAGACTTGGTCTTACCTTGGCCAGTTTTTTCCGAGCCCTTGTCACCTTCTTTGTTCTGCGAGAGGGCTAGAATGGACGATTCTAATGCGTCAAGTTCACTTGCCAGTTGGCCAGAGACTGCGGCACCGCCAGCGCCAGCCGTGGTCGGGGGAGAAGGCGCTGATTGTGCTGTGAGTACAGCTTTCTTTAGTAGACAGCGTTGAGCCATTGATAGGTCGAGGCTTGACATAACTTCGGCCGTCATGGCCTTTATGGATTGCATGGTGATAAATTCCTCTTTGACAAGAGATTTTACGGTGTGGCCAGTGAAGCCATTGGCCTCGGACCACGCCTGGGTTTCCTCATCCATGGATGAAAATTTAAAGTAAAGATCCAGAAACAGAAATCGAGCGAGCTAGTGAAAGGCGTGCGAGGAGAACTCACTGTTTCGCAACGCGGCGGGATAAAACTCATACTAGACAATTAGCGGAAGTACGTCACCGCACTGTCAATTATACCCAGATAAACCTAGTCGTTTTATCTTACACAACGACTGTAAAGAGTGTGCCATTAAATTACAATTTCAAACGTTTCTTGGCTTGCATGATTTTTTTGACGACCCGTTCCGTCTTGGTTTTCTTGCCGGGTAACCGATCAATGGCTTGGATCATCTTGGTATCGGCTTTCCATTTGTCTTGCAAATTCTTGGCACGGCTGTAATCAATGTCGTGTTGTTTGGCAATCTGGTCCAAGCGATTGATCCCGGGATCCCCTCGTTTCAGACGTTTGGCCAAATGCGTGCCGGGTCCCCTGTACTGATACCCAGGCCAATGAAATTCTTTCCCGGTTTTAGCGATCCATTTTTTAATGTCCACCCCTTCGCCTCGTTGGGTGCGTTTCCGTTTGATGCCCCTTCTCCTCTGGGAGGTCCGTTTTCTCTTGGTGGGCATCTTTAGTCACTGTCGTAATCCAATCGACGTCGTAACTTTTTGCCTCGGTGCCAATCTTTCCACCCGGGTAAGGGTTTTAATCGTTCCACTTCACGCGCGGGTCCTTTGCCTTTGCCTCTGCCTTTGCCCCAGGAACTCTCGGCTACCTTTTTTTCCAACGTCTTGCGCCGTTCTCGAGTGGCTTCTAAACGACGACTGAGATCGTCTCCTCGACTGGTGGATGGGCTCCCTTTCTTGATGGGAATTTTGCTGGTGGTTTTGCCTTTCGGGGTCACCGGTGTAATGAGGGGTTTGGGGGTGGACGGGCTGCCTTTTATCATGCGTTTCAACCATTGTTCCACGGGTCCCGTCACCAAATCCCCGGCCTCTTCCTCTTCCTCGCCTGGCGGCAAGCGTTGTTGATCGGAAGAGGCCGGGTGTAAATCCAACATCAAATACCCATAAGGGCGCGTGGTGGCATGATGAAAGGTCTCCAAACTGTCTTTCCAGGTGGTAGGAAACGATTGCAGCAACACGTTGCGCACCCCTAATTGATCCCGGGGGTTCTTGAACGCCACAATGTAATGGGCATTGCGGGAAATGCTTTTGGCATATCGGCCCACGGGAAACATGTCTTGGCACAAGTACAGCACCGTCACACCTCGATGATGCGAATGTTTGGTGAATAAATCCAACACGCGTTTATCGTGACTCCCTTCGTCCATCAAATCATCCAACACGAGTACCCCTTGACGGCCTGGAGGAAACCAACGCGTCATGATCGGGAATCCCTTCGTGAAACACCACCCCTTGATCTTGCATGCCTCGAAATCGATCTTGCCAGGCGCCATAACAATAATGCACTTGGGTCGGTGGGGTTTCAAACAAGTCCGCGTTCTCTAACAAAAGTTTTTCCGTAAACACGGTTTTCCCACATCCCGAGGGCCCCACCACCAAAATACTGGACGGGGTATGAAAACGAAACGGTGGACCCGTTTACATGATGAGGACTAACACCATGAAAAAAAAGGCACCTTTTTTATGGAGTCGGTGGGACTCGAACCCACGCACGACCCGACCCCTGTTTTGGGTCCAGTCCACGGCTCTACCGACTGAGCTACGACTCCTTTTTGGATAGGACACAACAACAGACTGGGTTTTATTTTTGAACCTGTTTTATTTTAACAACCACATTGATGATACGGGTGACAACAGACTTGGTACCATCTCGCTTCTTGGCCTACAATCCATTGTTGAAGGCGTTGACCGGCTTGATGGTCATTTCTTACATAATCATGATCGGAAAAGTCATTTAAAAACGCTTGCAAGGTACTTCCGCGGGCTTTGGCTTTCAAGTACAACAGCGCATAATCGCCACAGGACTTGCTTAAGGTGGCTTGTAGGGACTTGCCATTGGTCACCACATACTTCCAATGTTGGACAATCCACGCTCGCAACGGGGTGGCTTGCACGTACGTTTCCATGGGCAAGGCATAACTGTCCAACACTTCACAGACGTTTCCATCGGTCCAGACCGCTAACCAATGTTGTCCGGGTTGATCGTGCGGGTCGGTGTTGACAATGTACCCTTGCGGGGTGGTCTTGACGGGACTCTTGGGTAATCGATCACAGGCCACCATCCCGTAAAAGTAAGATTTCAATTGTGGGTCGTCGCGGGCTGAATAATCCAACTGCACATTATTCAAGGCCACGTGTTCCATTTTTAGTTCTGTTAAATGTTGTACAACGCGGCTCCGTTGCGGTCAATCTCCAGCAAGTTCTCAAATTCCCCATACACGAGCACGGTTATATTGGTACCGGGCGCGGCTCCAAATTCCAAGACGAGTTGTAAATCCCCGGTTTGCTTGGGGTTGAGGTTTTGACTGTCCGCACATCCATTGGCTACATTGTCAAACATGACCAAGGTACAATTTTTACCTTGCCCCCAATCTTCTAGTTCCACCATATTGCCTTTCTTTTTACACCAAGCGCCACTGGCTTGCAGAAAACGGAAGTACCCCAGGTTATCTCGGGTGCCATTGTTGTGTACCAACTGTAAGGTTTCATAAGGGTATTCTTCCCCTTTGACAATCTGTTTAATGGAGGTCAAACCAAATTTCTGGAAGCAGAAGGGATCTCGGGTCACATCTCCATTGAAGGCGCGGCTGTCCAAAAACCCCACAATCAATCGGTCAGGTATTCTGTTTTGAAACAGGTTGGGGATGTCAAAGCGGGTCAGGTTGCCTTGCATGCTGAAGGTGCGGATTTCACTGCGGACGGTCGGGTAGGAGGCGATTTTTCCTTCATTGTGTCGTTGGGAAGACAAACTCCTGTAGATGGCGTCATTCAAACGCAGCTGACATAGATGAAACCGTAGTTTGACATCCCCTTCCATCAAGCGGCCGGCTAGAGCCACCCCATTCAAAAACAGGTTCGGACCATTGAAATGAAATTTCATCTTGATTTCTATCCCAGGCACCAACAATTTGCCGGTGTGAAACACTTCCAAGTGAGGGGTAAACACCAGACTGTGGGTGACACCTTCAGCATACTTGGCGGTTTCTGCTACCATCGCGGCCAAAGCCCCTTTGTGATTAGCACTGAGAGCGTTATAGGCTGCATCAGGTGTGCCATAGTCTGTGTTGGCGGCGGTCCATTGGGGTGGGAAATCCACTTGATTGAACCAGCCTTGGGGTCCTAGCACGGTCTTGCCATCTTCTCGGTCATAATTCAGCAAGGTTTCCAGGTAGGCTTTGCAATGATACGTGTCGGATTGAGGACTAATCAACGTACCATTCAAATGCAAGTCAATTTGTTTGATGATAGAATGGGCCAAATTATTGACGGGCCACAATTTCTGATTGGCCACCAAGTTGGCATTGTCACTCTTTTTCAAACTCAATTCCATGGTAAAGTAACTGCGTCCCAAATCCACAAAATCGTCCAACCCTGCACAATGAATTCCATGGGATTGATGCCGGTGGTGGTGGGTTGAATGGTGACCATGCGATAGGCATTGATGCTAATGTCCGTAGGAGGCACCTTGAAAATCCGTAACGCGGGGTTCACGGTCCCTTCGGAACGCGCGTGAGCCGGCGTGGCTTGCGTACTCACGTCAGGCATGTTTAACGTCGTCGTCGTCGAGTGGTGGCACCCCGGCGTCGTGAGGGGTTTTTATACCGTCGTCGTGCTAAGCGTTGTCTCAAATCAAACCCGGGCCCTCTCATCACCTCGGGACTCAACCACCCTCCACGTTGTCGTCGTCGTCGTCGTTGTGGGGCTCTTCTCATGAGTTTCCACAAAGGAAACAGTCCTCCCCATTGCGCCAAACCTCGATCACTACGAATCCGTCGAGGTCGGGAATGCACGGGCTCCATCGCACCCCAAAAATATCACGAGCGCATTTGACTTGTTTGGGAAACAACGCACTGGCTACCCGCACGGCTTGTTTCACGTTCTTATTGCTCAAGGCTTTCTTGGCTCGTTTGGTGATTTCTTTTTTGATGACGTCTTCGGCTTTGCGTTTGATACCTCGTGATAACCCGGCTTTTAATCCTCCCACAGTATGACTAGGCAGTTTCAAGAGATTGCGCGTCCTTTTAAGGCCTTGGAGACCCCCACGCAGGACATCCGTCACTAGCCCTTTGCCATGTTGATCATACCATTCGTCCGTACGAAAGCGTGTCAAACTCCCTCCTCGCATGATGTCACCAGGGATGCCTTTGGTTTTCACACAGGGCTCGTCTCTCTTTTTATACTCACATGAGGTTGCACGTAAACGATTCCCCCGCATAGCGTTTTCGTTTTCCTTTTCGGATTTCCTCCATGCGTTTCACATGTGCTTTTTTGGAATTCTTTTTAGCCAACTTTTCTATCCCTTTGGTGATGGACCAAGCGGCTTTAGGAATTCCCGCAATCACCGTGTTGATCCCTTCCCCCGCTTGGGGACGCTGTCGTCGTTTCCGAGGCATGATGATTGACTTGGGTTCCCTTCTCGTCTCTCTTTTTTATGCCTTTTTGAAGTGTAACGTCACAAGGGTGTTCCCTTCACCAAACTTCACCAAGTCTCCCCTGGTGCCAATCGTTTCGGCCACTTGAATGTGAATGATTTCCACCACCTCGTTACGAAGAGGCAGGTATTGAATGTGCAACGGTTCAAAGTACATGGTACCACGTCCTTCTCGCTTGTACTGGATTTCTCGCAACAAATCGGTCACGCGGTTCCCCACCACACTGCTGCCTGAGACGTCCGAGTACACGTGGAGCGTTCGTGTGGGATCCCCCACCACGGCACGAAACACCACATTCAAGTTGGTGAAACGCCAATTCACACTGAAACTCAACCAAATCCATGTGGTCCCACCCCCATCCGTGGTGACTTGATAATACTGCGGGGCTTTTTCGCTATTTCTTAATTCAATGTTTCTATTGTCGGGGACCCGTCCATCACGGAATTCCATGTTCAAGTTGGGTCCCAACACATATTGGTCTTGGTCGTTTTTTTCAAACCATCCCATTTTTTCGGCCATGAGATGATGAATGGTAAAGTGAGGGACGAACATCGTGTTGCCGGATCGAAGCACGTACTTGTACCGTGTGACGTTACGATTGTCCATCACCAAATCTTCGCCGTCCCACACAAAGGTCGTACAAGTCTTTTCTCCACTCTCCGTATTCGGCGCGCCATGGAAGTCCAGGAAAGCATAGTTCATACGTTGCGTCACCCAATGCAAAAAAGCTTTCATGAAGGTCACACCATCCACAATGGAATCATCATGTTTCAAATCGTCCATTTTCAAATTGAAGCTACGCACCGTACGCCCCGCGGAGGTCAATCGGTAACAAGAGGTGCCAAACACGAACTGATCCGCTGGCAACAGATTAAAAATGTTGACCCCCGTGTCCGGCAACGAAATGGCACTCAACCCCACTTGCCACGGACCCTCCGTGAGCCGTAACGGTTGGAGTAAACGAATCTTGAACGAATTGGCTTGGTTGTTGGGAAATTCATGTCGGTTGGCATGACTCGGTAACGTCACGTAGAAGGACATCTTGTCTTCTTTTTTTCTTCACACCACCACTTCCCTTTTAAAGTGGAGGGTTAGAAGGGTATGCCCTTCACCAAATTGCACCAGATCCCCATTGGTTTCGGCCATCTGCGTTTCCACGATTTCCACCACTTCGTTGCGTACCGGGACATATTGAATGTGTCGAGGTTCAAAGTGGGTGGTGTTTTGAGGGTGGTACTTGATTTCTCGCAAGAGATCTGTGATGCGACCCCCTACCGTGCTACTGGTGCCTACATCGCAATACACGTGCAAAGGACGCGTCGAGGGAAATTCCGACGAGGGACGAAAGGTGTCGTTCAAATTCACAAACCGCCAATTGCGACTGATACTCAATTCCATATAATCCCCATCCACTTTCCAAAAGGCGGGCTTGTTGTTGGCATCGAGGACATCCGTCGGCGTGGGAATCGAGTCCGAATGAAATTCTTGTAATAGATTGGGACCCAGGCGATACACGCCCGTCGACACTTGGTCGATCCATCCCATTTTCAGGGCTAAGGTTTTCCCCCATAACACGCGTGCCACTTGGCTTTTGTAATCCACATTGACGGTATTCAACAACAAATCCCCTTCCGAGGTCCATTCAAAGGTCGGGTACAACTTGACGCCATTGTTCTCCGCCCATTTGTTGAGGGGTTGGGTTTCTTTGGCACGTGCTTGCTCGTAACGATACACCAGTTGGTGAAAAAAGTGCGATCCCGTCGACGAGGACAAATGGTCTTTCATATCTCGACCGTATACAAAGACTTCGCGACGTTGATGCCACCAGACATCATTCCCTTGATCGTCTTTGGCATACACCCGTTCGTGCCATCGCACGTACACCAGAGGATGGGAGTCGGGGACCCATTGTTCCTCCACCACAGGAATGCTGGTAAGGACAAACTCACCATGCCCACCATCCATCCTCGTCCCATAAATCGAATGGGTTTGGGCAACCGGTTTCTAAAATGATGGGCTTTGTTCTCACGAAACTCCCGGGCACTAGCATGACTCATCAACGTCACGTAAAACGAAGAGTTGGGCACCCACGCCATGCCTGTCTAGTCGCGCCGTCGTCTTTTGGGGGGTCTTGTCTCTTTGTTTTTCTTGGGGGGTCTTGTCTCTTTCTTTGTCTTGGACGGTTGGAGGGAGGTCACGTCTTGGCTTGCAATCCAACTATTGTACTTGTCTGGCCACCCTTTCCACTTGACCAACCACCGATCTTTTTGACGCTTAAGTACCTTTTCGATCCGAAACACGTCGGACACGTGCACTTTTTGTAAATCCGCCTCGTAAAACGTGCCTTGCACGGGGGTGTCATCCCATTCGCGAATCTTATAGGTGGGCACCGGGCCTGGTACCACGCGATGCGCCACAAACACTTCTTCGGTCCAACCGGGGAGATAGCCTATTTCAAACGTCCGATGAATCTTGTTAAGACGGACCCGATCGCCTACCTTGAATTGGGGTTTTTTTCCCTTTCACACGTTTCTCGTACAATCGTTTCCACACGGCTTCTTCGTTGTCCCACGTCACGTCTTGGGGGACCATGCCAATACTTCGATGACGTGTGGCATTGTAGCCTTGGACCAACTCGGGTAACACGTCGTCAAATTTCAACGTGTTGGCAGCGGTAAAATAACGGTACAAACGTTCTTTTAAGGTGCGGTTAAATCGTTCCACCACACTGGCTTTGGCATCCCCTTCGGTGGAAAAATGTTGGATCCCTTGCTCCTCCAGCCATCGTTGAAACGTCCGGTTGTAAAATTCCTTCCCTCGATCCGTTTGCAATCGGTTGGGTTGACGTCGTTGTGTCACAATCTTGTCAAAGGCTCGGACCAGTGCCACCCCGGTTTTGGCTTTCAACGGTTGCAGCCAAGCGCACTTGGATAACACATCCAACACCGTCAGCAAATACCGTATGCCTCGATTATACTTGGCCAACGGTTGCACTTCGACTAAATCCGCCACCCATTGATCGTCTAAGCCTCCCACGATCACGGGCACGGTGGGAAAACGCGTTTTATGCAAGGTGTTGGCCAAATCCCGTTCCAACACGCGTTGGGCTTGTTTCAAAGGAATCTGATGGGCCTTGGCAAACCGTTGCACGCCTCCTAAACTGCCCGGGGTACGAGGGTCGTGGTAACGGCTCAACCATGATTGGGAGACATCCTTTTTCTTTCGAGGGGCCATACGTTCTGACACTCATCCCATAAGGTCGGTATGGAAGGGACGATATCGGGATGCGGCTTTTGAATGATTCGATACCATCGCCAAGCGTTCGGGTGGGATTTCAACCATAAGACAAACACCACCCATCGATACAGGTTGAGGTCCACGTGGGTTTCTTCAAAGGCGTGAAGAGGATGGGTGTCCTCGGGACAGGGGGGAATGGGGATGCGTTCGCCTGGTTGGTGATCATATAACATTTGGCAAAGAGATTGATGGCATTGCCATTCCACCAGAGAACAAGACAGAATCCCACGCATAACACATCCACACAGACTCCATGGTCACACTCATAAAAAAAAATTTTATTCTTACGCCTTTTATACATGTTCTTAAAAGAGACCTAGACGTCCACAGGTGATCGTCTCTAGACCTTTCTGCCAATTCTCGACACTGTCATTGTACTTGGGGGGCGGTGGAGCCGGGGCTACCATCATTTCTTGACGGTTCTTGAGATCTTGAATTTCTCGTAGCAACTGTGTCTCATAGGCTGTCAGGGGCCGTTCTCGTTCCACGTCCTCTTTCCTTCGGACTCGAGGGGGTGGACCAGGGATGTCATAGCCCCGCTTGGGATACCCCTGGACATCACGGCTGGGTAAAGGCGGTTCGGCGAGTGGGTCGGCTTTTTTGGGGGATGGTCATGAAACCAACTCCAGTACTTGGGACCCAACGGTTGATCGGCCCACCGGAAGAAGTGGCACTTTTTCTTGGAACAGCTCACATACAAGCGATCGGGGTTCTGGGTGGAATGACTCTGTTGAAGCGTGGCGGGTTCACGGCAAAAGCACTGCAAACAAGTCCACATGTCCAACACTTCGGGATGAGGTTGACTATACACCGCTTTCATATAGTCCAGGGCTTGATCTTGCCCACAAAACAGCAAACACGGTTGGATGGGACATTTCACATACTTCCATCCCTTTTGAGATTCTCGTGCCGCCAAACGCACGTCATGGCAAGGACACACCATATAGTCCACCGAACTGGGAGGAATGAGGTCTTGGGCTTTGTCATACACGTTCGTCACAATGTATTCAGGCGGGGATGTTTGAGCGATTGCGTCCACCATGTCATTCAATTCTTTCATCATGTCTTCCACTGCGGCTCGGGTGTCTTCCACCACCTCGCGTACCACCGGATCACAGTCCTCAGGTGTCCTAGGTGGAATGGCCTTCTTCTTCTTCCTCACAGGGGGATGGGTCGATTTTCTCTTCCGATCGGGACAACGCGCTGGAGACACATCGACAGACATCGTGCTGAAGGTTGTTTTCACCCCCTACCACCTACGACTTTTTATACCCTCGAACCTTTTGTCTCATTGTCAGTTTATTCAATCCATATAAGGGCCTCTCGTGTTCCCATTGGTCAGATTTTCCCTATCCATAGTTGGTCCTCTCGTGTTCCCATTGGTCAGCGTTCCCTATTTCAGACGGCCCCCGCGTTCCCTGGGTCTTCATTCAAAGCATGGTCCCCGACATCGACATGATTGGAGAACACGATGTGGACGCCTTGGAACTTCAAATTGGCCATGGACATGTGGTGTACACCGGGGGAGCCAAAGGCACCGACGAATTGGTCGAACAAATGGCCAAACAGTTTGGGATGCAAGTGGAAGTCCTGGTCCCCCCCAATCATCCTCGAGCCACCTTCATCACACCGTCCACCGTGGAAGTCCTCATGCTAGCCAACCCACACCTTCACCAGGCGGCGGAGAAACTAGGAAAACGGATGCCCAGTCATTTTTACACGCTACAATTGTTGCAACGCAATTATCAAATTGCCAAAAAAGCCCATACCATCTATGCCTTTGGGATCTTGGAACAGGACAAAAAACGCGTGAAAGGGGGCACAGGTTGGACCGTGCAATTGGCCATGGATCAAGGCAAACCCGTCTACCTCTTTGATATCCCCAGTCAATCGTGGTACCGCTCGGACCATTACTACCAAGTCAACGAGAATGCCGCTACCCTGGTCACTGGTAGTCAATTTGTCCCTTGGGGTCCCAAAAAGCCCACCCTTCATCAAAGCAGTGCTATCGTGGGATCCCGTGATTTGGACAGTTCAACCGGAGCAGAAATTCAAGAAATTCAATTACTCCTGGAGCTCGAAGACTTTCATTTGTAGCTTTTAGTTTTTTAATTTTTACTTTTTGAATGGACCATAGCTTTTCCAATTTTTTAGTTTTTATTTTTTCAATCTGTACATATCCATTTTTAGTTTTTACTTTTCCAATTTTTAGTTTTTTCAAACTGTACATAGCTTTATTCCAATTGCACCTAGGCGCGTCCCACCCGCGTGGCAAGAGATGGACACGGACAACCATTTGTAAAAAACATCAACTTTTTTTTAGTTAAAATAAAAAACTTCACTTACAAATGTTATCTGCTGCTTCTTGACTCACAAAAAACTCAACAAAAATCAACAACGTCTCTATAATATTCGTCCGTTTGACGGAATTGGAGATAGTTCATTGCCTCAGCATCCTCCTCCTCCTCCTCTCGGTGCCTCTGCACTTCTTTAAAAAAATGAACAACATTTTGCCAAGGTTGACCCGCATGAATGTTGGGGAGATGGGACACCAAGTACCTGTCAAGTTCTTTGAAATTGTTCATACTAATGGGCCAGTACGTTTCGTCCAAACTAAACACAAGGAGGCGGTCAATCCAGGGGATGATGCGTTTGCAAAGGGTCTTCTTCAGTAGGCGGTAGGTGACTGGTTCTAATGGCAAGCCATTCTCCCTCTCCACAAAACAAAGCATAATAAGACGAAGGAACGCAGCCACGCGCTGCCGAGTCAGGGGGCGCCATGCTTCCTCGCGTCGTTCGTACATTTGCATGGTGTGCCGTTGCACTGGCGTTCTCTGCATCACTCTCCTCCGCAAACTCTCTTCCCCATGAACATTCTCGTAACTCCGCAGGGAACCCAAGGGCCTTCTCGTTTGGGACATCTCGCCAACAAACAAACAAAAGTCACACAGACTGAACTCAACGCTAGGAGTGACGTCCTGGGGCCTCGTCCGACCTATATACCCTGATCCACGCAAAGCATCATGGGACATATAGGGAGGGGGGAGGGGGTCTCCCACCCCTTCCCCTCCCAAGGCACCATGGGACCTCCCTCTCATTGGTCCATTCCCTCTCCCACGTGACCCTTTGTTTCTCTATAAAAAACGACCGTCCCACTCCATTCTTCACTTTCAGCCCATGGATGATCCAGTCCTCAGTCCAGAAGCCCAACAAGTCATTGATCGTCTACGAACCTTGTTAACTCAACTCGAAAAAGACTTGGAGGAGATCCGCTTCAAAGCTTCTTATTTTGAACTGCTTCGCCTTCACAGTGAAAAACACCTCAGTCGCAACGAATTGTGTTTATTAACCTTGAAAAACTTCTACCAGTGGTGAATGGGCGACAAGATCAGTCCTGAAGCCGTGCAAATCCTACAACGTCTAGGACAAATCCGAAAGCAAGTTTTAGACCTGATCCAGCCCTTACGTTACCAACTCACTTACCAAGAATTGTCTCGACTCCACCTCGAAGGCATCATCACCCACACCAAATTTCAGCTCTTGACCAATCCACTCTTTGATCCTTTCGCCTGATGGCTCAATCCAAACCATGTGTGATCTGTTTGACACCTGTCACCAATTATGCCACGTTGAGGTGCTGTGGTCAACCTTGTCATGCCTCCCGTGCCAACCAATGCAGACAGCAACGTCAGACCCTCCTATGTCCTAGCTGCCAACACGTCGTTCCTCTTTCCGTCCTTCAAGTCAACCCTCTTCAACAATGGAAAGAAGACCCTGAGTTTGTGGAGCAAGTCAAGGACGTTTGGAAAGACAATCCTTTATGGTATGGCATTTGTTATGAAAACAACGACGAGGGTCTAGAAGGATTCTGGGGAGAACTCCGAGATCCGTATGATGCTAACCGCAAAACCCTCTACTTTCTGGGTCACACCAAAAGCCAAGTCATTCCACGCATGAAAACCTGTTTGAGCTTCTTGTAAAGGACCCCACGCGGTGTCCGGATTGGAGTTTGGACTCGTTTTTTCCATTTTGTTGTCCAACATGAATGAATAAAGCACGTTCCATGGCATTTCCTGTGTTTTTTCTGATCTGAGCCCGCGCTGCTTCTTTTTCGACGGGTCCGCGGTTTCCTACCCTAGCCAGAGGCGGAGATACGTCATGTACGCGTCACGACATGTCCTCTTGATCTGAGCCCGCGATCCCTCCTAGTCTGCTGGGAGGACACGTCATGCGTCCCTTTTGTTTTTTTGTACCACAAGGTCAGGATGTCATATATAAACAAACCTGTTTTCTAGTACTAGTGTCCGCCATCTTGAATTTACCTGAAGGGTTCCGTTGCTAGGGTATTTTGGACCTTTGACCCCTTCTTGTTGCTAGGGGGCGCGTGATACCCATGAGCCTTTGCGATCCCATTTTTTCCACCAATCACAAGCCAGGATTTTGGTCATGTGATCGCTCTCGACCAATCAAATGGCTCGCATCCAAACGAGGCCAACTTCCCTAGGTGAGCCCCCTTTACTACTACCAGATGATCAGTGATGAGGATTTTGAGCGAACCATCCAGAACTTTGACAACAACTTTTCAGTCCCTTCACTTGATGGATTTGCTGGAGAAACTGAGTCACTACTCTACAATGGACTGCAAACATCAGATGCTGAATATTATCGCTCTGCTGGATCATAACGGATGTTACACTGCGCAGCTGAAAAAGACGGCTGCTGCCCAAGGTGCAGGTAACTCCAATCTATTTGTTATTATCATATAGAAAGCCCCTACATTTAAGCAATCAGTTCCGTCTATTGTCTGTCTGTTCTGTTGATATCAATGACAGGTCGTTTCTGTGATGCAGTTAACTTTTAGCATTAGTTTAGTGGGGTTTGTTCTAATTAAGTTAGTAGTTCGTACTGTAGGTACCGCGTTCAGCAGAGTCCCAGTCAATTCTGTTTTTCATTGCTTAGCAATGTGTTTTTGTTCAGTTAGTCATTTGCCAACTTCACCAATGCAAGGAATTGTCTGCCTTTGTTTCCGTTAGGCCCTGGACAAACGGATACAATGTTTCCTTCCAAGAACATTCAACATTGTTAAATTGAACATGTTAAAAATTTGTTTGGCCATCCTTTTGAGTGACGTGGGATGAAGTGGAACGAAATTTCATTGCCAAAACTTGTTGAATTCAACAGAGTTGAACGCCGTCGAATGAAAATGTTGCATCCGTTTTTCCGGGGCCTAACAAGAGGTTCGACTGTTGCAAAATAGTGTCCTCCCCCCCCCCCCTTCCTTCCCACTGGCCTAACGGAAATAAACACCACATTTTAAGTACCCCCTCCCGTTTCTGACTGAGGACTTAAAACCTTGATCCTTTCATATTTGATTTCCGTCAAACTGAATTCTGCCTCCTAGTACGCTACAGTGTTGTAGTTGAAGAATTCGGTTTTCTTTCCTTTTTTTTATTTTTTCTTATTTTTATTTTTACTAGATACCGGTGCCCTCAGTGGACCCATAGCATCCAAGACCTCGACCACGTCCTCCTCGTCTTTGTTATCAGCGTCAGCGGAGAATGTAGCCGCTGACATTCCCTCTGCGTCCGTACAGATGCGATCAGCGGCGTCTGTGGATCAGCTCCCAGGATCTTCCCGTAGGGATGTTGGTTTAGATGACGACTTGGTGACCTGACCTGTCGGACGGTAAAGGAACGAAGAAGTAGTCTGACAAAGCAAGTCAACTCGCTAGACTTCTCTTGGATCACGGAAAAAGAAAAACAGGCCTAAACAGGGACTAGCTTAAAAAAATGGAAGTACTCGCAAGGAAAACAAAAATAATTATTTGAGAAAGCGGGGATTTCAGGTAGAAGTGATAATTATATTATACAATGTATATATATTTAACTAATTAATGATTAAGGGCATATTAATTGTTAAAACAGCAATTGCGCGGCTGTTTTAGCTTTGTAAATCTAATTTGTAATTCTTTGTAATTCTGTGTTTGTATGTACATTGTGTTGTAAATGAATAAATAAATTAAAAAAAAAAAGGTAGAAGTGATAAACACTGTAACTGTACAGAAGTACCAAAGGAGTTTCTGGCTTTCGAGTATCTGTTGAGATAGCTAAAGCCTGCTGTATTCGAGAAACTCAGCGGAGTTTGAGATGTCGTGAGTAAATTATCGTACAACCGTATTTAAAAAACAGGTTTATGTTTAATTTATAATAAGAGGAGTCTATTGTTTATACTTTAAGGGGCCAGTAAAATAGAAGTTCAGAAAAGGTAGTAGCAAATCAACGCAAAAACGACGTTTAAGCACAATGGGAAAATTTCCATAGTGGTGACTTAAGGTTACCCAAGGACAGACTTGAGAAGCTCGCCGAACGGTGTAGATGAATCCTGTGTTGTTTCCTAACAACAGGATCAGTTGTTTTCTAGCAATGCATAGGACACATCTTGGGGCCAAATTCACGACGTAGATGTAGATTTGATTTTTTTGGTTTTGGAGTCGGGGTGGGGAGGGATAGATTTAAGAAGCGTAGGTGCATCTCATATAGCATAGATATCCAAGATCTTTTAGAAAAACAAGATAAGAAAATACGCACTTAAGTTATGGGCTTAGAGGGTCACCCGCTGTATAACATGTCGCTGAGGTTAAGAACACCAGATACCAGCTTAGAAGAAAGTCGGCCGTGAAGCCTAAAGTAAACACGAGGCGTTTTATGAGCTCCTTTGTTAACCGCCTACCTTTTAAATACGAGTTAGCTCTTTAATTTCATTAGAATATTATTGTTATTTCATGTACTGTAGCTTGTGTTTTACACTCATAATTTTATAACATAGGATATGTGTTTATCTTATGAAATAAAGATTTATTATTACTTATTATTATTACAAACTACTGTTCTCATTAGTTTGCATTATAGGTTACGTGGTTTGACATGTGTCTCAGCAGTACAACTTACCACGAGCATAAAGCGTCGCAGGATAGAGAATGATATACGCTTTGTAAATTTTATGCGTCTTTTGTATGTCGGAGGCGTTGTCTTTATAATCTAGAGCTAATACTTATCTAAGCGCCATTTTGAAACTAAGGTATTTGAAGTCCTTTTATCCTGCTTGGGCGTCTTTATCATTATCAAAAGAATGCTTCGTGGCCATTGAACTTTAGAACCAGTTTTTAAAATAACAATTCAAAAAACAGTAAGGTTGTTTCTAGTATGGTATGTGTAAGCTGTTAGCGAGACTCGTTTAACCCAATAAAGCATTCTCATCTGGACAGTTTCAAGTTTATTTCCTTTGGAATTCTTTATAATTCGCAAAGAAACGAAAATTTACAGTATTTCTATAATTAACAAAACCGTTTAAGGTGTTTCGATACAGTTTTTGGGGACCATACCTCACTTTTTAAATGGGCTCATAGACAGTCTTCATCTTGTCTGATCAACGTGAAATTTGCAATACTTGTTAGTTTTGGATTGAACTTTAGCGTGGTTTGCATTTTGTAAAAATCGATATTCCATGACAACGATAAACAAAAATCCTCGAAAACAGTAAAATTAAAATTTTGCGCGATCCAGATTTCACTTTGGAAAGCAAATACCAGCATTTTAAACTGTGGTGTATGGCAAACAAAATATACAAGAACAAAAAAATGCTGTATGTTTGTTCTGAAGTAAATCGCAAAAACATTTTCAACCTTAGTTTTTGCCTAGTAATAGTAAATGCATCGAAAAATAATCAATGCTTTGATAAAATGGCTAGAAAATACTGTTAAAATGTGTCTTTTACTTACAATTTTAAGCCTAGAAAGGTTTGTTGAAACTAGTGTTCGCGATCTCGAGAACGACTTGTTTTTCTAAGATCATTCGCGTAATAATTTTGTGGTAATTTTTGAATTTGAGCGCTTTTGCGAAAATCTTAAGAACGGCTCGATAGATTTTTTTAAAACATTAGACACGCGTGCTTGACGATGTGACCAATTTTACTTTTGAGTCTTATTAACATTGATTCACTGGAACACTTTTAGATTTAACGTTAAAAAGAGGATGTATGAACCGACGAAGAAGGTTGCGTTACAAATTCACAGTTGGCAAGTAAATGCTAATATATTCAAAGTAATGCGTAATTCATTGCTTCGTGATTTTTATCTGGTTTCTTTGTTCTTTGTTCCACTGTAGATTACAACGAAAAGTACAAATCACGGACGAATGCATTGCGCATTACTTTGAATATATTAGCATTTACTTGCCAACTGTTTATATGTAACGCAAGCCTTTCCGTCGGTTCATACATCCTCTTTAACGTTAAATCTAAAAGTGTTCCAGTGAATCAATGTTAATAAGACTCAAAAGTAAAATTGGTCACATCGTCAAGCACGCGCGTTTCATGTTTTAAAAAAATCTATCGAGCCGTTCTTATGATTTTCGCAAAAGCGCTCAAATTCAAAAATTACCACAAAATTATTACGCGAATGAACTTAGAAGAACAAGTCGTTCTCGAGATCGCGAACACCAGTTTCAACAAACCTTTCTAGGCGTAAAATAGTAAGTAAAAGACACATTTTAACAGTATTTTCTAGCCATTTCATCAAAGCGTTGTTTATTTTTCGGTGCATTTACTATTACTAGGCAAAAACTAACGTTGAAGATGTTTTTGTGATTTACTTCAAAACAAACATACAGAATTTTTTTGTTCTTGTATATTTTGTTTGCCATACACCACAGTTTCCGATGTTGGTATTTGCTTTTCAAAGCGAAATCTGGATCGCGCAAAATTTCAATTTTACTGTTTTTGAGGATTTTTGTTTCTCGTTGTCATGGAAATATCGATTTTTACAAAATGTAAACCACGCTAAAGTTCAATCCAAAACCAACAAGTATTACAAATTTCACGTTGATCTGACGAGGAGAAGACTAAGAGCCGATTCAAAAAGTGAGGTATGGTCCCCAAAAAACTGTATCGAAACACCTTAAATCGCATTTTGAACAACTGTAGATATAATGAGTTAAATTCTTCTTGTTTTCACCTAAGACACCTTTCAATAGCTTAACATTGATGCGTAAATATTTACTGTTTTAAGATAATTTTGCACACAAGATGTTTTCTATCATATGTTTCAAAACGAAGTTATCAGTGTCAATAATAACCACTAATCTCCATTGTGTTTCCTAATAAACCCTGACTTGAAATAAGCGATACATGGCGACCCACATTTTTCATTTGACATAAGGCATATAATAGAACACATGATTTAGCATCTCTTTAAAACCCCCATCTGTTTAAAAAATCTCGTAATCACAATGTGAAGATTTATTTAGCTGAATTAGATCTTCCTATTAAATTAAATGGCAGTTACACGAGAATTTGTGTGAAATATGCTGTGCTTAAGATTGAAATATAAAAGACGAACAAAAAGATTTCTACACACCACCAGACAGACCTCCCCCAATCAACAGCACTTCCAGGGTTGATAGCAGACTATTTTGATGTCCATCTATCAATATTTGACTTCAAATGTTTAGAAACTGTAAAATTTTGGCCGAATGGAGCCTTCAGCACTTGCCTGAAAAAGAAAGGGCGATGTTTTAATAGTATACTACCCTTGGGCGCGACAAATACCGTTGCACAAAACTAGTCTCAGGGGCCTGGCTAGTTTAAATAACCGTTTTCTATTTATTTGGCATGATAAATTGGAAGCCTTCGGAATCATCCTGTTTAGAATGCAGGAAAGTTGTAGGCCTAAAAGTAAACTTCAGGAAGGTTACTCAGGAAGCGGCAAGTGAAGCGAGTAATAAAATTTGCTGTTATCAATCCGAGAAGTGCATGAATTCAAAGAGTGCCTTCACCGAGTGCGAAGACTTGAAGAAATGTTGGAGCTTTCCCAGCAAGTCTCGGGTATAATCGAAAAAAATTGTCGACAGTGTTTAGCAGTGTTCACGAATTGCTCTGTAAACTGAAAAATCTCATGAACTGCAATGTAAACGTAAATGCTAACTGCAAACAATGATTTATCATGGAAGGTAATAAACATTTGTTCAAGCACTGCATTGTTTTTGCTAATTGATTTCCAAACAGACGTGTTTGGACATCCAAACACGCTTGATTTTATCTGTTCTTTACCGGGGTATGAAGGGGTGACCCAAATGGGGCCAGGCATTGGTTTATTACCTCATGCATAATTAATGAGTTTGAGAAACTCAGTTGACAAATCCAAAGTTTTGACCTTTACTCGCACCTACACTAAATAACAATGCTGAACTTGTCACGTTAAATTCGTTATGTACAATTTCATACTGAAACGGGGAATAAGCTGAAAAACGAATTTAGATCAGCTGCTGCATTCTCTGAACATACTAGCAAGCTAAAACCTATAGATATACACAATTAAAAAATCTTTTTTAAGTGGCTTCGCAAACCCAGAAGCCAAGACGGTGTGGTCCACGTGCACTGCGGGTAGACGCTGATGATAACGAGCCCCGCCTGTCCAGTCTCGATCCCGCTGCAAGGGAAAGTCTGGATGTTAATTGTTGCTGAGGATTCTTTCGTCGTCTTCTCTTCTTCTCTGCACTGGCTCTGAAATCAGAAATAGGAACTCGTTTTACTCTTGAACAATTTTAATTGTTAATTCAATTTGTAAATGGCGACAGTGACTAACCCCGCTCTCGACAACCTGTGCGAAGTCAGAGTCAAAGTGAGTGTATCGTCAGTATATTGCTAGCCTGCGAACGCAGACGTATTTCCGGCTGTCGTTTCTCTCCGTTTTTTTGGTGGAGAGAAACGACAACCGGAAATACGTCTGCGTTCGCAGGCTAGAATATTGCCGCACAAAATTTGTACTTCTGTATCAAAAGTGGCGCACAAAATTTCATTAAGAAAGCCTACATTATATTCTTACTTTTGAAGTAAATATAATACTTTAAAACATCAAAATGTTACCTAGGAACATGAAGCAACAAATCAAATAGCTTCTTTGGAACAGGATCACTTGATTAACTACAAACCAAAAGCAGTGCCAATTCAAGCCTAACTGACAACACTTTTTGGAGACACCGTTTTTTGGAGCAACTTACATAGAGCTGGATGGCTCAATTAAGCATACACTGCAACACTGGATGGTGTTTTTCGCACTCTGGTTGACTCAAACGCGGGATAGTGAAATACTTTTTCCTCGAAGAGGCGGTAGCTTGTGACGAGGTGAATACTAGGACCTTAAGACTGGATTCCGACTACAAGGTTGAGTACGAGTACGCCTTTTCAATCCTAGTGCACACGCTTTAGATCATCAATTGTCACACAAATATTGTTACTAGCGCTTTTTTCTCTACTGGTCAGCAACACAGGCACGAAGGCTCTGGTTTGTGAATTTCAAACCAGCTACAGTACGACAGGCACAACTTTGAGTGTAGGGAGTGGTCACTCACGCACCAGAGCTAGGGGCTCAAGTAACAAACGCTCGACTATGATAAAATATAACAATTAAAAACAATATTATAATTATAATAAGAACCTTTCCAGAATGCTTTGTACCAGAAAAATTTCAATGCAAAATAACTTAGTTAATTTGTGGTCGAAGAGAATGCTGTACCATGTGTTATTTACAACTTCGTGCAAGTTATCCCCCATATCAACGTTAGGGTGATGACGTCATTATTCACGTGACTATGGCAAAAAATATGTTTTAGCTCACTGCAAGAACAGGCCGCCATCAATTCAAAAGCAGGTAATGTGCCCTGATAGTCATTGGAATGGGCAATACGGAAATTGCCAGTTTACATCTGGCATTTGAAAGTTAAGGTGGCTCTGTACAGGAGCATTTCCCAGGGGACTGGTAAGGAGTCAGTAGCTATGGTCGTTTAAGGCGGAGAGAAACAAAGCTTGGCTGGTTAATAGAACTTTGCATGAAAGTAACGACCATGATATGCTCACTGTTGTGACGTCATTGGTCACGTGACCAGAGCGCACAGACATTTCAAATCACTTTAAAACTGCTTTAAGCTCAATAAATTCGTTATTCACAGTAGTATTGCAGAAAAAATTGCAAGTTATTCAAAAACGTCCATTATTATTTTTCCTTTTGAAAAAAGCACTATGAAAAATGAACCTTAAACTTTTGATAATCCCCTGTTTTGTAAGGTTTTAATATAAATGTAAAAACGAATCAGCATATTTGATTTCAAACTATGCTCTTTCTAACTAAGCTAACAGTTTTTTTTTTAAAATTCGTTTTCATATAGCTTAGGGATGTGAATTTGCAGGCACGCGGAGTACTGGGTACCAATGTCACGGATTGCTCTGGAAGACCGGCAACCTCGTCCCCAGGGTCTTCTCGCTTTTCAAAATGGCGGCGGCTCGGGAGAAGACCCTGGCACACGGTTGTGCCTAAATAATACCGTCCAGAAGGACAGCCGAGGAGTACTAGGAACGACTTTCCGATTCGGCCGGCTTTCGGAAAATTCTCGGCAAATATCCAATATGGAGGACTGAGCATTCAAAGCAGGCATTAAAGAGGCCGAGAAACAAGGTTTTTACTGTACACTTCACCCCATTCATGTACAGTGCTTGTTTAAACATGAAATTGGCGTCGAACTGTTCAATGTCTTCGAAAAAAACCTTCTGTTAGCCGACGCTAAATTAGCTCAAGTACTCCAAATTAAGAAACTGAAACGGTAAGCTTGTGAGGGTCTTGTAAGAATTGAAATCTTTATTTAAAAACCGTGTTTTTGCGATTGAGACATTGTCTTAGAAATAATGGATCCTTTGTCACAAGTCTATTCCGTTTTATGTGTAACTAGGGTGTCCTGTCCCTCTAGTCGGTATTACCCTAAGAAGTAATACCGCCCAGGGGGACATACAGACATATGAGCTTCTTATACATCATACTTTGAATATTTTTTCAAACCATTGCAGGCCTTGCTGATAAGGTATAATGGTAACTCGGAAAACTTGACTTATCGTAAATATTTTTAAACTTAGTGCTCTTGCCTTCACCTTTGGGGGGGGGGGGTGCAAGCTGTGTATATGTATATTCATCTTTCATACACAGTTTCTTTCAGATTATGCTGTTTACAGGTTTCTACTATAACTCTGATAGCTTAACATAAATATTTTCAGACTTAGTAGTCCTTGTCCCTTTGACTGGTATTACCTAAAAAGATTGTACCATCTGTGAAAGGACATACTGTGTGTTCACGGGCATTCACAGCTTACATTTCATTAATATTATCAAAGATATTGGTCTTGTCCCTTTGAACCATATTACCTAAGTAAATAGCACTGGAGTACTGCCTAGATGGACACATGGCTATTCAGCTTGCATGTTGTAGATATTCTCATGCTTCGTAGTCTTGTCCTTTTGGCAGGTATTTAACCCAAAGAGATAGTACCATCTGAGGGACACACTGTTTGTATTCATGATTATTCAACTTACATTTCATTAATATCTTCAGACTTAGTGGTCTTGTCCCTTTGAGTGGTATTACCTAAGAAAATAGTACCGCCTAGAAGGACACATGACTATTCAGCTTGCATGTTGTAGATATTCTCATGCTTAGTAGTCTTGTCCCTTTGGCAGGTATTACCCAAAGAGATAGTACCATCTGGGGGACACACTGTTTGTATTCATGAGTATTCAGCTCACATTTCGTTAATATCTTCAGACTTAGTAGTCTTGTCCCTTTGGCTGGTATTACCTAAGAAAAGAGTACCCCCCAGAAGGACACACGTGTATTCAGCTCGCATGTCACCAAACGAGAGCCTGCTCACAGGCTATCATGCTTAGTGGTCTTGTACCCTCCATCCTAGATTGAGGTGTCTAATTGCAGTTTTAAGTATTGTCAGAAAATGCCCACAAAGGTGAATGGGTTAACAGAGGTATCAGCTAAGGGCTATTTGTTAATTCATAAATTTCTTGTACACATAAAATTGAAATATTGTGAATGGAATAAAATTATTGTTTGAAAATTAGATTCAATTTGTTCTGTGTTTCAGTGTTCTGTGTAGTCTTTCATTACAGAAATTGTCCAATTCCCTTCCATGGAAGGTTTTTTTTTTTGGGGGGGGGGGTTGAGACACCTCCCCTCACCCAACCCCTTGAGAGATTTTAAAACTTTGCACTTTGAGACTTCCACCCACCTCCAAATTTCCGAGAACATTCCGTGGTGGAGGTATGGTTATTTTCTGGAACAACACAGTTATATTTTTATCTGGGGGTTTCAGTGATATTAATGGAACTGTTCCTCACTCTCTCAGATTTTACCACAAGAAACTCGTATGCAGTCGGATGCTCTCTCAAAATGAAAACCCTGCTTAATCTTAGTATTTTGAAAGAAACATGTCACCGTTTGTAAAAAAAAATAGAGAATGCAATTTAACAATGTGCATTTCAAAACCATAAAGTTCATTCAAGTGAAATCCAACTACAGGAAAACTCAGAGGTAAAGCTGTTAAAGCTTCCCATTGAACTGAAAATTAAGGTTAATACAATAACACCAACCTTTGGCACCAAAGCCTTTGTCTACTCTTCTCACAATGAATTTGCTGATTGTGGGCGAATTCTGAGATCACTCTATTTGTTTCTTCCAGTGTGGAGACAAACAACTCACTGCCAGAGGACCAGTCATGCAAATTTTCAGCTGTCTCCAAGGAAAGCTAAGAATATTGGAAAGTCCTACTTCGAAACAGTCGTTTTTCCCGCCAATTTTACTGCGGGAACGCGCACACGTCTGTAGGCCCGGTTTGAAAACCCATGGCAATGTTAAAGTTAACACAGTCACATTAAGAATGCCATTCAGTAATCATTCTAAAAATTAGAACTTCTTGTAGTCATCACCCATCTTGATAAAGTAAAGAAATTGATTAAATAAAGGACAATTTTTTGTTAAATGTTTTATTTACCAAAATTCTCTGTTTTCGTCTTCTGTGTCTTTCTTTTACCACCCTTACCACCAAAATTAGCACCACATCGTTCCTAATTGAGCAGTCTCAGTTACGAGCGGGTTTTTTTCTTCAACAGATGGTGAACAAGTTGATTACAGTTACTATTCCCTTGTCATTGTAAAAATGAAAAACAAAATAGAAAAAGGCAAACAATCAACAATAACTCATTTTTATTACATTTGAAACAATTAGATACATACATAAACTTTATTTACACATTCGGATTTGTACAGTAGCAATTCCTGCTAGTATCTCCAAATAAAAAACAAAATTAACTAAAAATTAAAAAGAAACAAAATTAATTAAAATTACTGTTTGTTTTCCTTCCAATGGTCTTTGCCTCCTTCATTGGCAAAGTGAGAAACAGTTCCATTAATATCACTGCAACCTCAAGTCAAAAATATAATTGTGTTGTTCCAGAAAACAACCATACCTCCCCCACGGAATGTTCTCAGAAATTTGGAGGTGGGTGGAGATCTCAAAATACAAAGTTTTAAAATCTCTCAAGGGGTGGGGTGAAGGGAGGTGTCTCAACCCCACCCCACCCCCCCAAAAAAACCTTCCATGGAAGAGAAATGGACAATTCCTGTCATAAAATACTACATTAATGACACAAAACAATGAATCTAATTTTCAAAAAATAATTTTATTCCATTCACAATATTTCAATTTTACGTGTACAGGAAATTTATGAATTAACAAATAGCCCTTAGCTGATACCTCTGTTAACACATTCACCTTTGTGGGAGTTTTCTGACAACACTTAACACTGTAATTAGACACCTCAATCTAGCATGGATGGTACCCTGCGAGCAGGGTCTCATTTGGTGACAAGCGAGCTGAATACCCGTGTGTCCTTCTGGATGGTACTATTTTCTTAGGTAATACCAGCTATAGGGACAAGACAACTAAGCATGAGAATATCTACAACATGCAAGCTGAATAGTCATGTGTCCTTCAAGGAGGTACTATTTTCTTAGGTAATACCATTCAAAGGGACAAGACCACTAAGTCTGAAGATATTAATGAAATGTGAGCTGAATACTCATGAATACAAACAGTTTTTCCCCCCCAGATGGTACTATCTGTTTGGGTAATACCTGCCAAAAGGACAAGACTACTAAGCATGAGAATATCTACAACATGCAAGCTGAATAGCCATGTATCCATGTAGGCGGTACTCCAGTACTATTTACTTAGGTAATATGGTTCAAAGGGACAAGACCAATATCTTTGATAATATTAACGAAATGTAAGCTGTGAATGCCCGTGAACACACAGTATGTCCTTTCACAGATGGTACAATCTTTTTAGGTAATACCAGTCAAAGGGACAAGGACTACTAAGTCTGAAAATATTTATGTTAAGCTATCAGAGTTATAGTAGAAACCTGTAAAACAGCATAATCTGAAAGAAACTGTGTAATAGAAAATCCAGGTGGAAAGTAAATGAAAGATGAATATACATATACACAGCTTGCACCCCCCCCCCCAAAAAAAAAAGGTGAAGGCAAGAGCACTAAGTTTTAAAATATTTACGATAAGTCAAGTTTTCCGAGTTACCATTATACCTTATCAGCAAGGCCTGCAATGGTTTGAAAAAAATATTCAAAGTATGATGTATAAGAAGCTCATATGTCTGTATGTCCCCCTGGGCGGTATTACTTCTTAGGGTAATACCGACTAGAGGGACAAGACAACCTTGTTACACATAAAACGGAACAGACTTGTGACAAAGGATTCATTATTTCTAAGACAATGTCTAAATAGCAAAAACACGGTTTTTAAATAAAGATTTCAATTCTTACAAGACCCTCACAAGCTTACCGTTTCAGTTTCTTAATTTGGAGTACTTGAGCTAATTTAGCGTCGGCTAACAGAAGTTTTTTCGAAGACATTGAACAGTTCGAGGAAAGATTTCCGCACAGCCCCATACTTCATTATGCATGCAGAATAGATTAATTATGCATGCGCTCTATTGTTTTTTAAGACAATGGCCCTTTGAATATATACATTGATAATTACTACTTACTTTTTCAATAAAAATGGATTTAGTTGCGTCTGCCTTTTTTTCTCTCTTCTCTCACTCCTTCTTTTCTGTTCCTCCTCTTTTTTTCTATTTTTCTCTTACCCAGACCCTTACCAGTTTTTTTCTTCTTTTTTTCTTTTGGATTTACCCTCGGCTTGCCTCGAACTCTCGCTCTTCACCTTACCTTTGGATTAGCTGTCCATCTACTATACCACTACACCACGGTGATTTGTTGACATTTTCCCGGCGATAAATTATTTTTATGTTTACCTATCAATTAACATTATTAAAATTCAACGAAATTAACATTTGAATTACTTCTATTACAAAGACACCTCACCTTTTAGACTTACTACACGAAAAAATGATTTATTTTTGTCCATCCATTGGTTCTCAGTTGAACAAAAAGGCCACGCATTTCACTCTTCTGCTCGATCCAGTCTTCGGTGGCCGTGAAACGAAGGCTTGCTTCCTTGTTCTTGTAGAGCGCAGTGATAAAGATACACTTTTTGCCCATCATACGCGCACACATCTTGCCAGGAACACGCGTGATGAGCGCCAAGTGGAAAGCTTATGATTACCTACAAAACGAGGGCTATATTCATCTCTCAGTGAACTAGTACAGCTTAAACTTCGCAGACTTAGGCACCGAGGTTTGCCCCGCACAGGAACGTCCAAAGAACTCTACGAAAGCTACCTACAGGAGTGGATGTAGCATCAGCATTATAACAAGGATCCTTTTGGCAACATTATCAAGCCTATCGTCGACCTTTGTGAGGTCCGCAAGGACGCATAAATGGTTCAGTTCCCGGAGTACCACTTTATGCACCGTTCGTAATTCGGCCACGCTACATTTCAACAGGGAAAGCAAGAATAAAATACGAGAAATTCCTGCTTCACAAGCGTTGTCTCCATGTTAACAAGGAAAGCAAAAATAAAGAAATAAGTAAATAAAATAAAAAATAAACGACACAAGACACAAGAAGGGTAAGAAAACCTTTTATTTTTAAAATGTTAGGTGGTTTACGTGAACAAAATATGCGCTGTCCATAACCTCATTTATGGCTAACCTTACGACTTAAATCCGCATTTTTTCTAACAATTTACACTCGAGACAGATTTAAAAACACGGGAAAAGTGCACAAGTCTTTAAAAAATTGCTCGATTTTCCGTATTTTTGACCCGAAATCCGTAAATTTTGTCTAAGCCCATATGGACTTAGAAAAAAAATATAAGCTTTGTTGAACAATTGAAAAGGAGTCATTAGAAATGCGCATTAGAAATACGCGATATTGTTTTCTTTAAACAAAGAGCTGTATGCATAATGAAGTATGGGGCTGTGCGGAAATCTTGCTGGTTCGACGCCAATTTCATGTTTCAACAAGCACTGTACATGAAAGGAGTGAAGTGTACAGTAAAAACCTTGTTTCTCGGCCTCTTTAATGCCTGCTTTGAATGCTCAGTCCGCCATATTGGATATTTGCCGAGAATTTTCCGAAAGCCAGCCGAATCGGAAAGTCGTTCCTAGTACTCCTCGGCTGTCCTTCTGGACGGTATTATTTAGGCACAACCGTGTGCCAGGGTCTTCTCCCGAGCCGCCGCCATTTTGAAAAGCGAGAAGACCCTGGGGACGAGTTTGGGAAGACTGGTGCACTTTTTTAGGCGCGGCGGCATAGCTAGCGACAAAAGCTGAAAAATGTGTGAAAAGGTGTTTTGCTAGAAATTTGCTAGCTTTCTGTGGTCCATTTCTGCTAAAGAATTGTTAATGGTTTCTCGGAAAGAGGACAGCACTTCATTTTTCGCTGCATTGCTCATGTCAGGTACGTGTAATTATAACTGTTTATTGTCTTCGGTAAACAGCTTAATATATTAGCAGGGCTTTACCGATCGATCATTATAGTTTCAGGGGCGGATCCAGGAATTTCTGAAAGGGGCGGGGGGGGGGGGGGTTGTACACTATTGTAGTAACCTTTAACGCCAATGGTGTGGTGGAAGTGAAACAACTTTGTAAAAACCAATTTTATTCTATTATTTTTAGGAAGAATCAAACAAAATAACAACAAAAAAATGCTGCTCAAAGGGGGGGGGGGGTTGCAACCCCCTCAACCCCTCCCCTGGATCCGCCTCTGAGTTTGATGTTTCATATTTATCGTTAGTCCAGTGCTTAAATAATTTGTCATTTTCGTTCCAGTAGCAAAAAGCCGAAAGATAGACACTTAGGTTGGTAACTAAACTTTATTAAGTTTCGTAAGTCTTTAAATAAACGTTATATAGAGTGATGTGGTTTTTGTACACTCGTCTGTGAATCGTATGTTATTTGTTGGCCAAGTACAAAAAGGGTAGCATTGCATCCTTTATGTTTTCAGTAACTTTAATTACAGCGTTGCTGTTAAAATTAATGTTTCAAACAGCTATTGCTTAAAGCAAGAAAGTCAGGCTATTCTCCTAATGTTGATATTGGCAGATAAGCTTAATTCTTTTGTGTAGCATCATTCAAGCTTACGTGTTGTAAACATCTCATAACATTTATCCTAACACATAACATACTTTATTTTATCTCCAACTCCATTTGTTTATTCGCTGGGCTTTTCTTCACTGCTTGCAAATTATTTATATACATCTAATGACTCACGAACGTTTCTTAGATCAAGTAAGGTTCAAAGCTATAGTTGGCATGATTTGATGACAAACAACAAATTTAGATTTCGAATTAGGTACATGTAAAACTTTTATTAAAAGTTATGTGTTGATCACGTTTGGGAAAATATGCTTAAGATAATCGAGTTCAAAGCAGGTGGATGTAATTTTTTGTACATCTCATTCTCTACTTTTACTGATTAAGTTATTCCATAATTTGTACAGTAAAAAATTAACTTCAGTGCTTGAATCATTGAATTGCAACTCGGGCAAGTATCCTTGAATTCCAACCTCATCCCCGGGGTCTTCTCGCTTGCTCGCTTAGTATAGTGGACCAGGCCATTTAGATAAAGTGGCTTTCAAAATCCTCTAGTCTAAATCAAAAAAATTAAAACCATATTTACTTGAATAGAGCCCTCCCAACCTGGGTGAGAAGTAAGTCTTTTATCCAGGGATTTCACCAATGATCATGTGGAAACAGTACCACATACTGTAGAACTCTATGTATATAAGACTGGAGTCACATGTCAATAAAAACAAACCTCAACTTTTAGTGGCCCTGGTCAGTTTTAAATCACCACTGGCAACCAGGAGACTGTCAATTTTTAGCCCTGAAGTTGTTGTTTTCACTGATCCTTTTTTATCTATACTAGGCATGTATATGTCAGCAGTGATCAGTGATGCAGCTTTTCTTACAGTAAAGGTATGCACATGGAAGATATCAATCATATAATTATCCCAGCTTACGTACTATCTTACTGTTCAGTAAAATGAACTGGGTCAAATGCAATGATAGGTTTAATTTGGGTTCGGTAGTTGAACACAATTAAACCAATAATATGCATGCAGCAAGTGTTCGATTCCAATTTCTGAACCCAGTCAAACATAATTAAGCACAGTTAAACAGTTTTAAAATCATTCAACTATACCAGATATTTAAACCATCTGCCTTTAAGTGTGTGAGAACAAGCACAAATTTCTGTAGTGTGGAATTTGAGCATGATCTGTTTTATATTGTCATGTAAACACATAGAAGACTAGGTGGCTAAAACAGCCTTTTCGGAAAAAGAAAATTTGGCAAACCTAATACTCACAAAGGAAAATAAAAATTGAACCAAGGACAAAATTAAATCACAACATTTACATGAGTGTTCCATCAAGACTTCCATTGGGGTAGGTGATGAAAACCTTATACCCACTTAAGTTACAAAATCCATTTTTCACGGTGATGTAAGATTTATTCTTGATGGTTAAAGGATTAAAACTTAATGCAGAATGAATCAAAACAGTTATACCATGTATGGGTTTCCGTACCACAGTGATAATTGTGACCCAGTACCACTACTGGGGCAAGCTCACACAGGTATGACTTGTACAGTTATGAGATTTTGTGCTGTAATCATTAAACAAATACAGAGAAACAAGAGGAAATCGGGAGGAACTTGTACCAGAATGAAAATCATGCTGGTATTATGTAAACATCCCCTTAGCCTAAAGTCGAGCAGCTCTCAAGAATGTTTAACAACATCCTCGGAGACCCAGGGGCAGTGACACCCTGATTTCATGAGACCGGTGCAAACTCAGACTGGCACGATTTTGTTTAAATGAGACCGGTCTGAAAGTCAGACTGGCATGAAGTATTTACATGAGACCAATCTAAACTCTGTTTGTGTTAATATGGTCCACAACCATCCCATCCTTAAAAATCCAGTTTATGTATTATCCAACAGCTTGGAATGCTCCAATGCCACTTATTAAATGTGCATACCCAAAACAAATATCTCAGATCAACTGGAACCCTGTTCATGCTTAAGTGGCTCCCCAGTCTGATTTCAAACCGTTCTGAGTCATTCATATTGGTTCAGCAGCAGTGATGAGTTAAACCAGCCTTAGGCCCTGTTTGCATGAGTGACTTCATCCCGGGATGACTTTTATCTCATCCCGGGGTGACCTTCATCTTGGTGTCTGGTCATTTACCTGTAAATGTTTACATCATTTGGAGCTGAAATGTGTTCACCCTGGGACGATTTCATCCCGGTCTATCCCGGTCTTCAGCACTGGGATGAAATCGTCCCGGGGTAAACACCATTTCAGCTCCAAATCATGTAATAACTTACAGGTAAATGACCAGACACCGATATGAAAGTCATCTTGGGATGAAATCTCTCGTGTAAACACGGCCTAAGATGATAATCATTTTATACTACAGTAGTTTCATGTTTCGTACGTTTCATGTAAACAGAGGTAAGCATTTGGAGTTGATCTGAAGTCGTACCAGCCTAAGTTGGTACCATTCTCATAGACTACAAGCAGTCTCTCATTTTTCTCTGGCGCGTGCACACCGACTGTCCTACTATTAAATCTGCTTTGTTTTTCTTACAGGTTTTTATTCCATCAACCTGATGTCAGGAAAATATGGCAGTTTACAGTTTATTATAAGGGTTTGGTTAAGAAATTTGTACTTTTAGCTATATTCCCAGACACACTTTATCAATTCAAATAAAAAAAATTGAAGAGCAGTTTTGAAATAAGGTTATATATTTTTTTTGTCTTTTTCTGCTTAAGGTATCAGGGTACCCCAAATGACAACACTGCGTTTTCACCGTTTGAGCGTCAGGCGTTTGACAAGGACCCTAACAAACTATACATTTTCTGAAAGCTTAATAATTGAAGATTACGAAAACGTATTTAGATAAAGAAAAAAGACAACTGTGTCGAAACTAGAGACTACGTTTTTGAAAAGTACATAGTTCACAAAATCGGTTCCGCTCCAGTCGAGAATGATCTGGAGAGATAGACGAACATCGCGCCGAATTCTTCACACCTTTGTCTCAAAAACCGTGTCTCGGAATTTTTGTATCTGGCCTGGTTTATTTTCTGCACTCAGTTAAACTTTGAAGTTCGAAGAAACACCTCTCCTCCTTCTTTTACGGATCATAACTTTTGAATGAAAGCAATAATTAAAATTCGGAGAGTTTCGAGAAAAAAGCCAAAATATGATTTGGAAACTTTTTCCGGTCTGAGGAGATTAAAACACTTAGGTGTCAGGATAATTGCCTGCGGTTGACAGAGGGGAGACTCAACTTACCGCCTTACAACAGTAGCACAAACATGCCGACAAGAATGGTGTCAAATTCTGCGTGTTTTTATGTTGGAAAGCGACTTTCGTTGAGTACGAGTGCCGTTCAAAGGGTCTTCAAACGCAATAAACGGAAATTTTAAAGTCATAATATCACGTCGGCTGTAAAATGCCGAAGGCATCATCTTTTGAGCTGGGTAAGAGTACCCAAGCTGTCGGGACCTGAAAGACGAAAGGAAAGGCGAAAGGAAAGCACATTGAAATCTGCGAAGAAGCCGCCACGTGTTCGGCTCAAGATCTAAGAGAGAACATCCTGTCAGAAATGCGAGCAATAGGGAAAAAAATACGCAGTCGAGGACTGCATGTGACTCAGGCATAAGAGATTTAATAGGAACATAGAGATCTAGAATAGGACATAAGACAGTGTAATTTGAAGTCTCCTTTATATTATTCGCGAAATAGAGATAGTAAATGAAGATAATTAGGACCTTGTAATTCCATCTTAAAAAGGACGGACCAGTTTAATGAGCTGACTAGATACTCATGCATGGAAAAATTCTTCTGACAGTCATTGTTGTTATGTAAATTAGGTGTTTCACGCTTTTATGCAATGATGTCTAGAGTGAACGCACTAAATTCATCCAACAAATATTACTACGTTACTAAATAGTGTTGATAACAATAATTAGAGAATCAACATAATCTATCATCGATTTTGCACTATTTTTGTTTCACGGATCAAAGTGAGTTCACTCTATTATGGTTGTATTTCAATGTATGATCAGTGAAATTCAAAAATAACAATACATGTATCTTTATTAACTTCTATAGTTTAACAGGAACAAAATAGAGGCTTAAATACAATATATCAATAAACGATTTTAACTATATTAGATTATATAAAACAATATATCAATGAACAATGTTAATTATGTAGATGATATAAAACAGTATATCAATAAATGATGTTTACTAAGATACAGTAGCAATGAATATAAACTTTGAATAATACAATATATTAATAAATGATTTTAATTATACCAATTATATAAAACAATATATCAATAAACAATTTCAACTATGTAGATGATATACTAATGTATACTA
Source organism: Siderastrea radians (assembly GCA_964017195.1). Classification (NCBI taxonomy): domain Eukaryota; kingdom Metazoa; phylum Cnidaria; class Anthozoa; order Scleractinia; family Rhizangiidae; genus Siderastrea; species Siderastrea radians. Next base: position 15,079,599 of record OZ024887.1, on the reverse strand, counting down.
ATGTTTACTAAGGCGTCGTCCACACTGATACGTTTTCCTAGCGGTTTTGTATTGTTTTTCATTCCCTTGAGGACGGAGAACAGAAAAAGGGCTATGAAAACTTATCAGTGTGGACGAGTCCTAAGATAGTAATGAATATAAACTTTGAATAATACAATAATATCAATAAACGATGAAAGTTCTCTCTATTGTAAGTTGAAAGTTCTTTTTATTATACATAGAAAATTCTGTCTTAATCATGTTCAGGCAAAAATTGTGCAATGACTTGATTGGCTTTATCGATAATCATTTTCATTACGCCTGAATCAAAAATTTTTTTCCTTAAGTCAGCAATATCTATTTCATTTAAGGAATCTTGGCAATTATTTAAATCCAACACACTTTGAATACCATCATTAAAAGATGTAAATTTGAGAATTTTTTTATCTGCAGTTTTGACAACAAGCTGGGCAACCACCTTGGTATCACAAGCAGATGCCAGAGGAGGTTGGACACGGCCCGGATTGCTTATGGGTCAAATATTAAATTTTGCTCATTTGACTGAAACCGTCGCACCGTGAAGAGCTCCGTGACAAGGACTTTTGCGTATTCCGTTCATTGAATCGCTGTAACAGGGCCGTCAATCGGTAGTATCTTTCAAAATCATTGATTATCAATCGAAAACTTTCATTCGCGATGGGTATCAAAGGCCTTCTTGGTTTACTGAAGTCAGTAGCGATCGAATCGCACATTTCAGAATTCCGTGGTCGTACTCTCGGTTTGGATGTTTCTTGTTTACTGTACAAAGGAGCGTACAGTTGCGCAGAGAAGCTCTGTCTTGGTGTTCAAACAACCGAGTAAGTATTTTTTGGTGATTTTGTAGTCGTGACCTTCTTATTTATGTCGAAGTAGAAGTGAAATGCAGTTGTTGTGAGTCATGCGATCGAAGAAGTGATAGATTCAACTTGAGAAAAAAGGTTCTTTACTTCAATAATTCTAAACCTCGCTTTTTTTTATTCGGTAGATACTTGAACTATTCACTTGAAGTCATTTCCATGCTTCAAACCCATGGCATAAAACCGGTAATGGTGTTCGACGGAAAGAACCTCGAAGCGAAGAAATCCGTGCACGAAAGTCGTGCTAGGTGAGAAATTTTCTCACTTGATGTGTTTTGTGTTTTAAATTGCGTGCTGTCGCCTTTGTATATTCCTCTGATATCGGGTTAAAGTAATATTTTTTCTTGTAAACCTAAACTAGCCTAAATTTCATTTTTCAGCCTCCGAAATTCCAACGTACAAAAAGGAATTCAACTTTGGAAAAATGGAAATCGAACGGAAGCAGTCAAGCACTTCCAACAAGGTGTGAAAACTACCTGGCAGATGACTCATGAATTTATCAAGGTACTGGAAGTTACTAAGATTATTTAGTGTATGGTTGTGGGTCATTTCCAGCAAAGTTTAAAAAATTGACCTGATTATTTGCTTTTTGTTTGGAGGTTCTTCGAGAGAAAAGTATCGATTATGTAGTGGCCCCATTCGAGGCAGATGCTGAGCTGGCATTCTTGTGCAAGAACAACCGCATCGATGCTGTTGTTACTGAAGATTCAGATCTTTTGGCATTTGGATGCTCTCAGGTAAAATTTCAGTTGTTGACATTCTTATTTGTAATTCAAGTTATGCCTTTATTCTCTGAGCAATGAATCAAATTATGCCCACAAATAATGTCAACTTCAAAATTAAGCCTTGTTGCTTTCAAGTCAAATCTTTATTTTTAATTTTAATTTCATACAAAAACAAACATAATGTATATATTGTGATCTGTTTTTCATACAATAGTAATAATGATGATGATACATTTTAGAAAACTAGAAACTTGGACCTAAATCCTAAATCTGCTTTTAATGCACTTTAAAATAAAATTCTTGCAGGTGTTATTCAAGCTTGACTTGCAAGGGAATTGTCAACTAATCAAGAAGGAGGACTTGAACAAATTCCTCTCATTTGAAAACTACACGTTTGACCATTTTAGACAGTTGTGCATTTTAAGTGGATGCGACTACCTTGATTCCATTCCTGGAATTGGAATCAAAAGAGCTTTGTCATTTATGAGAAAGGTGGCACACATGAATTTGAACATATTGGAGGTATTTGATAGTGCATATTTTTCAATCTATTGATAGATGAAAGTAACTGACATCAATTCGCCATTTGTCATCTAATAGAGTTTTCTGGTGACTGTTTCTTTTCTTTGTGGGAGGCGTGGTGGCTAGTGCTCTTGACTCCGGATCGAGCGGTCCGGGCTTTGAGACCTGGCTGCGGCACTGTGTTGTGTTCTTAGGTGAGACCCTTAACTCTCATTATGCCCCACCCACGTGTATAAATCAGTACCAGTGAATTTACTGCTGGGGGGTAACCCTGCGATGGACTGGCGCTCCATCCAGGGGAGAGTATAAATACTCCTCTAGAGCTGCATTATGCTACAGAAACCAGGATAAACTCTGGCCTCTTGGCTTGACAGCAGCCTTATCCAGCTTTACCATAACCTTGCTTTTGTACAGGCCATTCCCTCAATTAGCAGGCTGATTGGAGTAAGAGTGACTGTGCCAGAAGGTTACGTTGAGAAGTTTGCCCATGCTGAAATGACATTCAAACACCAGTCAACTTTTGATCCAGCCACAAGAAGGGAAGTTTGTCTGGAACCTTTGCCAGAAACATCAGACTTTAGCATGTATCCTTTGATTGTTATTTGATTATTATCGTAAATTCATGATACAGCAAACTCCCATAACACCTCCCACTAATTTAAACATTTTCCATCTATTGTCATTCTTTACTGGTTTCTACCTAGTACAAAGAAAGATTCAAATTTGTGTTCCAGAAGTTGTCCATACTCCGGGCCCACAGAAGGGACGGGAATATCCTTGGGTTGGATTGGTCAAAAAGGACAAACCCTTAGAAAATGTATATGGCTCTATTGAGCTTTGCTAAGATGTAGGGGGGGGGTTCATTCTGTGAAGGAGGTAAGGATAATTTATGGGACTACAAATGTTCACGGACAAGTGACCCTACTATTATCCTTTCAACTTAAATAGAATTTACTGTATATTGTTTGCTGTCACCCTTGACTGTTCTTAGCCAGGTGCAAGGAGACAATGTTCTGGACTTCTGCATTGGCAACATAAACAGAGACACTGGGCTGAAAATCAACAACTATTCAGTTACTGATTTTCAGGTATGAACCAAGTGAAACCATTTTCACCTGTACTTTTGATATTTTCGTTGTTGTTGGTGTTGATGACTTTGAGTTTCAGATAGTAACTGACAGTTGTCATTATTTAATTCATTATAGGCTAATAGCATCTGGTCAGAAAAAAGCTCCACGGCTCCAAGTGGTAAGTCGAAACATTACTTCTTATGATCTCTCAAAGCAGTTAGTTTCCAATGTATATGGTCAGGTTTTTTTAAATGGAAACTTTTTTTGAGATATATTTCAAGAGATTCATGTCAAGCTTACTTTACATTAGCGAACTTAAGGTGAACGAAGCACCAAGTTTCACCTGATAAAAATGCCATGTTGAATCTTGATTACAATTCTATTTGTATATCCTGAGTTTTTTCTCCACTACAAATGACTTAAATGTGCCAAGCTTCTTGGTTAATATTTGGAAAATTAACAGGCTTTTTTTAATTTCCAGATAATGAATCCGATGACCCAGAGTATTTACCCACAACACATGGAAGTCAGAATTGTTTACTGTCTGCGCAAACTCGGTCTAAAAGCATCAAGTTCCTTATAACAAGTGTTGGAGATGAACTGGAATGGACTGTGCCGTGTTTTCCAGTTTTATCCATACATTTTGTTAAACTGTCCATAGAAATAGATGGGAAAACATTGAATGGCTTAGTAAATCAAGACGATTTCAACAATTTGCACTGCCAAAAACTTCCTTGTGAAGGGACATGTTGTTCCCATTGCCAAATTTCTATAGATGGGGCTGAATATACTGTGCTTTGGAAATGGGAACTTCTTCTAGAATTGCCTGATGATGTAGACAGCTTTTCAGAGGGGAGCAGTGTCATTTCATGTATTTCTGAGACTGACATGTCTGATGATATGTCTGACACAAGTATTGGAGATGTCAACCTTGGGGATGATATAAGTGACAATGAAACTGATGACGATGACAATGACGATGATGATGAAGCCCCTATTTTTCATACCCTGCCATTCAAGGTTATGGGAGTGGCCCACACTAATCAAAGTCAAACCCATCTAACAAGAGCCAATCTCCGAATGTATGAAGAGCATGAAGAGGTCACTGCCCATCTTGAGCCAGAGCCTCAAAATGAAAGAGATGCTGATGCAATATCAGTTCAGATCGATTATGGCAATGGTCGTTGCCATGTTGGATACATTGCAAGAGAATTGACTAAGTTTATCCACCCTCTGTTAAATGACAATGCAATAACAAGAGTTGAAATTGGAGATATTACATTTTCTGTCAAGTGGCTAAGGACAGGGTTTTACATGAAGTTACTTATAACAAGGGTGGGAAGATGGCATCCCTACGTAGTGTACAAAGCAATGCGTGTAAAATAGACTGTCCAGCATATAGTAAAGCCAATGCATTTTATTAGAACAGTACCCATGCAATTCACATGTAATTGAGCATGCTGAAAAAAATAATGCTATTTATCAAATTTATAATCATATAATGGTAGTACAAGAAGTGGAGAATTTGATTTGTGACAAACATGTACTTAAAGAATATTTCAATCAGCATTACTCCTATTTGTATGAACTCATTATTGGAGGTTCAGTTAATACTCTACATGTTATAGTTTTGTTCAGAAATTAAAAATGAATTCATCGAAACATTATTGTTATTCTGAATTTTGTAATTTATGCATATGCCATACAGTGTTACCCTTATTTCTTGAAAACTGTTTTGGAAAACACTGCAACTTAATTAAAGTCTCACAGTCAAATACTGCATTTTTACCTTGATTCCTTAATCTACACAATTTCTGAAACCGATGTACCTTCCCTTGAAGGTGAAAGATCAAAGGCTCTTCGAGTAACCTCATGGTAATTCGATGAAGTTCCAACTTTTAAACAGTTTGGCCCTCTAATTAACAATTTGATTGCAAGCACAAGTTGATAGCTGATAAGTGGCTCAGGGCTTCACCCTCCCCCAGAAAACAGAATCTATAGAAACTGAGAGTGAGCCGTCTTACTGTTTAAGCATAACTCACCGACCACTCTATTACACCCAAAAATCAGAATTAAATTTTGAAGGTTATGATAGAAAAATGAGGCTGCACTCCGAGAGCTACCTATCGAACTATACATGTAGGTGGCACTTGTGTAGCAAATCGGATGGTGTGATTACCTAATAGACGGTCAGTGGGTTATGCTATTGAACCATATAAGCACCAATAACACAAGCCTAACTTTTGGTTTCAGAAAAAAAGATAATTAAAAAACTTTTACAGGTTGAAACAACCATTGATAGGTTTGCCCCCCCCCCCCCCCTCCGTAGAATTACAACACCAGAGGTGGCAGTCCTTCAGGTTCTGAGTGAAATGTAGCTCGTGATGTAAGAGCACCCTTTTGTAGTAATGATGCCCTGCGGGAATTAAACACCCCTGGGTCTCCACGACGTGATATGAGGACCATGTCTAACCTTTCCATTCCACTGTCAGACGGAACATTAAATGACGACATGGGGCCAACATGAAATCGTTCATTTACACCAGTCCAGTGAAAGAAAGGCAAATCAGGATCTGCCTTCTTCACAAATTCCTGAACTATCTTTGGACAGTTTTCTTCGTACGTTTTGTGGTCGAAGATAGCACCCAAGAGATGATGAAGTACTGCAAAGTATGCTTCTAAATCATCGGTAGCTGATGCTCTTGGGTGCTCAGGGGGCAAGCCTCTTGTCTGGCATTCACTTCTTCGCAGCTCCAAACTCTCAATATTTGCCACGAGAGCAATAATTACCTCTCTTGTCATTCCTTTAATCTTCTTGATTGGTCTAAATGATAAAAGAAAAAATACAGTACTAAGGAATCAGTATTTATCCATAAATTAGCAGGTTCGCATCTTAAAAATAACAAAGAACCGCCAAATTCAATGTGCAATTAAGTTAGTATCTACTAGCCTGGGGCTAGTGCCTTTTCTGGTCGGGAATTTATTGGGGGCTACTAAAAAGGACTTTCGGGCCCATCCATCCTGGCTTTTAGCTTGCCCGCTGCAATCTAAAAAAAATCAATTTCTTTGCCCCCTGAAATTTTTAAGTTCCTTGCATTGATAAATCATGCCCTGAATATGAAACAACAGATGATTATTTATGTATTATGTAAAATCATTGTACCATCAGATGACGAGTCCGGAAATAATAAGAAATTATGATGCTAGATGATAAATCACTTCCAGAGCAAAGATAAAAAAAAATGACATTTCTTTTCAAACAAAGCATCACAAGTTGAAATAATGCATACCTATTAACATCCATGGTAGAATAGTCCCTGTTTGATTCATACCAAGGCATCCAGTCCTCTAGAAGGTAATCAAGCATTTCTAAATTGTACTGCTTCCGGGTCTCCTCAGTCAAGCCACGTCCATCACTGGCCTTGTGCCAATTGTGTACCACACGCACAAAACGAGCGGTGCTTGTGTGCCCATTTCTCTCCATAAACTCAATGACACCACGTGAGAACACCCGCTCACAATCTGGAACAGACTGCTTGTGTTGTCCTGTCAAGGCAGTGTATGTAAGACCAGTGTTTGGGTCGTGAAGGGCTTCAACAAATGCTCTTACGTCAACATCAGGCACATCCCCATTCCTTGTGCAATTAGTGATTCTTTTCAAAACATGGTTGTGGTCCTCACGTTCGTGAAAATACTCATTCGTTCTGGGATCTATTTCTGGGATGTAGAGATGATCTTTGAAGTTCACTCCTTCCTTGGTATAATTATCAACCATCTGGCGGTACAAGTATGTGGCCATAAGAGATTTTAGGCAGTCATTTTGTGTCTCATCTTGACCTGCATAAATCAACAAAGAAATGATGACAATTTTTAAAGACGTATATGCTTGTGGTTTATGTTGCAATGTCACACTACATCATGCATGAGCATGCAAGCTGCGAAAACTTTTTAAAGACAAATAAAAGTAGGATGATTAGCTGTGGTGTTAACATGCAGTTTCCTCTCCTGTAGCATTAGATCAAAAATTTAAATGTTATAGTGACCAATTCAACCATGCTGTTTGAGACACTCAACAACTAAAGTTGGTATACAAAACATGCATAAAATGATCAAGTATTGTAGTATTCTTAAAGGCCACAAAGGCCAACAACTCGATCACACAAAGTAGCACTTCCACATACGCACTAAGCATCTCCAGAACACTCCTTCGCTAGACACGTGACCACAGTTTCCCGCGCTGTGGGAGTCCCGGATGTCTATACAAATGTGTAACACTACATCTCTCTCTTTCCTCGCTTACGAACTCTTAGTAAAATCTCAACAAAACAATGTCAACAATGTCCCATAAGGTAAATAGGGCACTCTTGCAAATGTAACATAATCAAAATACTGTCACTGCAGAAAACTTTTGTTATTGCAGCAAATAAGAGTTTCTGTCACTGCAAAATGGCAACCACCCTTAGGTGGTGACATAGTCGCTGAATCTGTCCGGGGGTCGGGTAGCTCTCCCCGATCTCCTTGGTGCTGTCGGTGTCTGCATTGAACTCTGATCCTCCGCTGCAACAGGGCTTGCTCCAATCTCCGGGCTGGGTGTGGCCTCTTGCCCACACATCTGCTCAAATGGTACTACTGCAGGAAGGCTTGGCTCCGCTGACTCTATAGCTGGAGTCACAAATCGCTTGACATGCTGGATGTTTCGCTTGTATTCCACACCTTGAGGTGATTTTAACTGGACCTGATCACCGTAACGTGCTGTCACCTGATATGGCTCTTTCTCGTAGTTTGGCGACAATTTGTTCTCCTTCCTTTTCTCCAGTAACACGAGATCTCCCTCTTGTATGCCTTTCTCTGCAGCTTGGTGCTTCTTGTCAACATGGTCTGCCCCGATTTGCTTTTTCTCTGCATCATGATCTCTGGCTTGCTGATATCCCAGATTCTCAGGTTCTTCCAAATCAGCAACTTCTGGCAATTTAGTGGACATTTTCCTCCCATACAATAATTCTGCTGGGCTTTTGCCAGTCGTTACATGCGGGGTGGAACGATAAGCCAGTAGGAACTTGTTCAACTCTAACCTCCAGTCTCTCTTCTCAGCATGGGCAACTCTCATTGCTTTCAAAAGGGAACGATTTTGCCTCTCGACTTCCCCATTTGCTCTTGGCCATAGTGGGGTGGTCAACCTGTGCTTGATGCCCATTTCCTCCAAGTATCCTTCCATTTCTGCGGACACCAGGTTGGGTCCGTTGTCGGTTCTCAAGGTACTAGGTACCCCATATCTAGAGAACTGTTTATCTAAACACTTGATAATCACTGCAGAGGTAGTAGATTTAATTACGTCAACTTCCACCCATCGGCTGAAGTAGTCCACTAGGACCAGCAAATATTCTCCCGTTGGCATGGGCCCAAGTAAGTCCAGTGCTACATCCTGCCATGGCCTTTCTGGCATCCTGGTTGTTTTCACCGGTGGGGTGATGGTCTCCTTTGTAACCAATTGACACCCATAACACTCTCGGCACTTCTGTTCCGCATCCTTATCAATACCCGGCCACCACACCTTAGACCTCAGCCTCTCCTTCATTTTGACTATTCCCTGGTGACCCTCGTGTGCAAGCTCAACAACTCTCTGTCTCAGCACCTTGGGTATCACAATCCTCGTTCCACGCAGGATAACTTGCCCAATGAAAGTCAGTTCGTTACGCACCATGACAAATGGCCTCGGACACTTCTCCCAGTTTCCACTAACAAGGTAGTTACGCACTGCTTGCAGCTCTTCATCCTCTGCTGAGGCACTCTCTATCTCTTGAATCTTGACTGCTATAGGGACTGCTTTAAGGGCAACCATCCGAACGTGCTCATCGTCATAACGACACTTCTCTGATGCAGGGATTGTTGTCAAACGTGACAGTGCATCTGCAATATTATCTCTTGATGCAACATAGCACACCTTATAATTATAAGGCTGCAGTCTCAACACCCAGCGCTCGATACGTGCCGATGGTTTGGATCCTCTCGAGTAGATCACCTTCAGGGCCTCGTGATCTGTAACCAAATCAAAGGTTTGCAACCCGTACAGGTATAAGTTGAACCGCTCACATGCCCACACTAGTGCTAACGCCTCTTTTTCTGTCTGACTGTACCTCCTCTCTACACTGCTGAGGCTCCTGCTGGCGTAACAAACAGCTCGACCCACCCCATTCTTTTCCTGGACTAACACCGCACCTAGGCCCACAGGACTCGCATCGGCTATCACTCTAGTGTGTGCATCTTTGTCGAAATAGGCTAGAACAGGTGCACTGGCTAACTGCTGTTTCAGTTTCTGAAACGCCTTTTCCTGCTCACTGCCCCATTCAAAGGGTACTCCTTGCCTGGAAATCGCCCGTAGGGGCTCTGCAATGGTCGCGAAGTTGGGAATAAAACGTGCACTGAAGCCAACCATCCCCAGGAAGCTTCTAACCTCTGTTGGCGTTGTTGGGCGGCTCGACTCAAGCACGGCACGAACTCTCTCTTCTGTTGGGCCAATACCGTACTTTGATACTAGGAGCCCCATGAAGACCACCTTGTCCATTCGGAATTGACATTTCTCTGCGTTGAGGGTTAGGTTCTTCTCCTCCAATCTCTGCATCAATCTATGGAGATTCCTGTCATGCTCCTCATTGTTCTTGCCATGTACTATCAAGTCATCCGCAATATTCTGTACTCCGCCAATATCTGATATCACTTGCGTTACTATCTGCTGGTACTTCTCGGGTGCAGAGTTTACTCCGAAGCTCAATCTCTTGTACCTGAATAGTCCATCATGTGTGGCAAATGTGGTTATGTCTCGGGAGCCCTCATCTAACTCTATCTGATGAAATCCAAGACGGAGGTCCAATTTCGAAAACACTGTACTGCCATTGAGGTTCTCTAACACTTCATCCACAGTTGGTATAGGAATCCTTTCGCGAATAATAGCTGCATTTGCCTTTCTCCTGTCCACACACAACCTGATATCCCCTGATGCCTTCGGCGCAATCACCACCGGACTAATCCACGACGTCGGCCCATCTACCCGCTCCACAATATCCTTAGCAATGAGGTCTTCTACCTTCGCCGTTACTTTCTTTCGCAGTGCAAATGGAACATGCCTTGGCTTCTGAGCTATTGGTGTCACATCTGGGTCAACATTTAATTTCAACTGGTAGTTCTTAAGTTTACCGACACCCACAAACACCTTTGGGTACTTAGCCTGAAGAGCTAGGGCTAGGTCCTCCCCGACAACATTGCATTGCACCGATCCACCACTGGCACCCAAACCGATTCGTAGCAGACCCAGGTCCCTTGAAGTTTCATGGCCCAGCAGACACCTTCCAGTCTTGGTCACCACTAAGTGTGAATTTATCTTCTTGTCACCCGCTGAGATCTCAACTCCAACCTGACCGATTACTTCTAACTCCTTTCCACCATACGCATACAACCGCTTGTGGCAATCTTCCATCTTCGCAGTAAGGCCTTGTGCCTTAAGTTCCTCATATTGTTTCATTCCTATGAGGTTGCTTACCGAGCCAGAGTCAATAAGAACCCTTGTTGTAATGCCACTAACACTTACTTCTACTACTGGTTCTTTAGAACTGATTACATTGCATGTTTCCTCTCTATTTTCAGTCACTGCGAATGCAAAAGCACAGTCCTCCTCACTATCGGATACCTCTTGATCACCCACAAAGTTAGCATTGTGACTCGGGCGTCGCTGATTTGTTTTACTTTTGCTTCCACAACTATCACTCTTTCCCTGACAACACAAAGCAAAATGGCCATACCTTCCACATTTTGCACATTTCTTTCCTTTTGCTGGGCAGTTCCAGTCCCTTGCCAGATGCCCCTCTCTTCCACAATTGTAGCACTTTCTGCTTTTCTCATCCCCTTTTCCTTGTCTTGTCTTGACTGCATTGACACTGTCTTCCACTACTTGCGGTGTCGGTGGGCTCACCGTCATGTTTGTTGCCTGTCGCCCCGCCGCTTCCCACGCACGAGCTGTATCTAACGCCTCTTCCAGTGTAATATTCCTTTGTTCCAACAGTTTTCTCTTGAGTTCAAAATCCGTTAACTTCTCGATCAGCTGGTCCCTCAAATTGTCGTTCAAACTCGTTCCAAAATTGCAGTGTCGGGCCTGTTTTCTTAGCCGAACCATAAACTGGTCAGCAGTCTCTCCATCTTGTGGTGTAAGTTGGCGAAAAACATGGCGTTCGTAGGGAATGTTCTCCTCGACTCGAAAGTAGGAGTCCAGCTTGCGAATGGCAATTTTGTAAGCATTGTCACCCTCCTCTGGGACAGGGCCATAAGGGTCTTGTAGATCTTCAAATATGTCTTGTACTTCCATCCCGGCGAAATGCAAGAGTTGAGATGTCTTCTTACGAACATTTTCGATGCCCTTTCCCTCGGCATAATATTCGAACGCGCGCTTCCATTTACGCCACCTCTCTGCGACTTGCGAAGCCGGTCCGGTTAAATCCAATGGCGGTAAGTGCCTCTCAGTCATATTTGGACCATCTTCGTCGCCAATGTAGTATTCTTAAAGGCCACAAAGGCCAACAACTCGATCACACAAAGTAGCACTTCCACATACGCACTAAGCATCTCCAGAACACTCCTTCGCTAGACACGTGACCACAGTTTCCCGCGCTGTGGGAGTCCCGGATGTCTATACAAATGTGTAACACTACAAGTATGATTTTCTGATAGCCTACCATAAGGAAAATATTAATGCATTATAGATGTAGATACCACATTTCATTAGACATTGTATTGTACTAACCAGTCACCCATGGATGTGGATCATAGAAGAAAGGAAAATGTTTTCTCCTCAACAGGCGGATTGCTTTGGGGAAGGGAACAGTTTCACCAATGTACATCAAGTCATACAAGAATTGTAGGTCTTCCTGTGGTATGGCATCATGGGGTGAAGCAGCCACTATAGCGCCATCTGCCCCTGAAGGAACAATAGATGGAGGGACAAATCAATATTTACTTTCACTGACTCATATACAATATTTGTAACACAGTAAAAAACCTGCAAGTAAGAACCTAACATTAATTTAAGAACCTATTAGGCTACAATTGGCAAATTAGATACCATTTTTTAAAGGATCCTATTCAGCCTAAAATTTACTACAGGTTCTTATTTTCTGAAATTGATTATAAATGTTTACTTCTGGGAAAATATGATAAGTCAACATATTTTCTGGATCCTCTTTGGAGATATGTAACCTAATGAGAAGCCTTATTACCCAAGATGCAATGTAATGCACATTTTATACAAGGAAAAGACAGAATACCACTGAAATATCTATTTAACATAAAAAATTTTTCTTCAGAATTTAAGAACCTAATTAGGCTAAATTTGTGTTAATAACCCTTTATGTAAGAACCTCACATGACATCATATGGTAAAAACTGTTTCTAGAAAAAGTTTCTGTCAACAGTCTTGAGAAAAATTGAGATACACAAGAAACAAAGTTTACAGCCATCTTTCCATTGTTAGCCAGTCTGTGATTGCCACCTATACATACACTGTAGTTCAAGGTGACCAGCCCATTTTCAATTTGGAAAACATCTTTTCTCTTCACTTGAAATAGAAGATGCACATAATGTAACTCAGTGATACAACAATGTGCTTACTTTTGATTGGCGTCAAGAACTGTTTGATACTTCGGACTGGTGTTGACTTGGCTAGTTTTCTTGAATCCATCATCAGCTGGATAACAGATATAGGCCTGTTACTTCCCTTAGTTCTTAGAGAACTAAATTCTCCATCTGTTGAAAACCCTTTAAGGCAAAACATACAACATGAGCGCAATGCCTTATTAAATTTTTTCTTCTTTTAAATTAAGGAACTTATTTTCATCTTTTGTTTTGCCACAAAAAAAATATATGAAACATCTTTTCCAACATAATAACATAACAAATGTCTGTATCATTTCGTATCTATTATTCTGAAGGGCAGCTCATAGAAGATTTTTATAAATTGCTACTAAGCATAACAATTATGATTATAAAGGTTTTATTTCCAAACCCTCCTATGTTTTGCAGTTGAAGCAAAAAAAATTACTGGTAAAAGCAATTTAGAATATCTACTTGATGCACTGTAAACATGACGGATGATCTAGCATTGAAAAAATATATTTTGGAAAAAGCTATAAAAAAGAGGTGTCAGGAAAATTCGAAATGCCTTCTAGATGTATGAAAACCAAATTTCTTACCTACAGCAAGCATCCCAAGTTCATGCATGGCATCTCTGATTTCATCCCGTAACTTTCTTACCATGTCATCTGTGATGCTTCGGTACGGTAGAGATCTAATGGGAATAGCATAAGGCTTTGATGCACGTTGCTCGTCGCTCACCATGAACACAAGAATGTGAGAAGCTGCTTCACGCTTCTTCATAGCAACTCCCTTGACATACTCTTCGAGGACCTTCCTCAGTTCCGTCAATTTCTTTGGAACATTTCCTCTTCTAGGACTAGCTATCATTTGCTCAATGGTGCGAATAGTTGAAATAATATCATCTTGCATCTGAATCAGCTTTTCAAACCCGTCCACCTCCCATGCCAAGGCAAACAGACTTTGTTCACCAACGTTGTGCTGTTTCCTTTTGGCTTCGTAGGTCTCTTTGGCCTGTTGACACCCATCTCGGAGAAATGCTTTCTCTGCATCAAGTTCTGAAACAAGGTGTTGAAGGTCTTGAAGGATGACAATGTCGACATTCCTTTCCTTCAGTCCAATACCTAGCAAGAATTTTATCATTTTAAATCAGAATAACAATTTAACAAAGTCAATTTCTTTCACAAGGCTGTTGGTTGATCTAAAGAAAATTACCTGTATATGATATCACATAATGATAGGATCAAAATGACACTTTTTACTTTGTAATAAAATAATTGTATGTACATCACAAACTAGTCATGCTGCAGCCTTGCTGCCAGTTTTTAAGATGACAAATTATTGGCTGAAGACAATGGGTCATGTGTATGCTCAAGTTTGCCAAAATAACAATTTTCTGCACAACTTTAAGGAATTAATTAATACAGGCTATAATGTGAATGAAAATGTTAAACTGTACCTCTCACTCGTCTCACACGCTGGTCGTAGTCGTCTTTCATTTGTTGAAGTTTTCCATCGCCAAGATCACAATCCCCAGACCACTCTCCCCTCATCGACTCCCGCAAACCAGCTTTCAAGTCTGTGGCATCTGCTTTTATGTACCACCGTCTATCTGGGTATGACTCTTTCAGTTTCTTCAATGCCTCAACCTAACCAAGTTGAAACCTCAAAATTACTTTTTAAAGCAAAAAAGATCTACTTCAATAATTATTTAAAAAAAAAAATAATTACTAAAAATAGAAATAAAATTTTAAATGACAAAATAATTGAAGAAATAACAAAATTGCCATGATGCATACTAGGTGTTAGATCATTATTTAAATGTACAATAACTGGGTTTGTACTCTTGAACTTTTAAAACTTCATTGCATTTCATGACTATTTACATTACTTTCAAAGTTTTCAAAAACATAAACTTTATCTTGAAAGATTTAAAAAATTATCCAGAATATTTTTATTGTACCTTTTTTCAAAAAATTGCCAATTTTTTTTGGCACAAACAATATAATTTCCCAAGACTATTCATGGCCCACACTAAAATTCCATGACTTTCCAGGTCTGGAAAATGAAATTAAACTCCCTGTTTTATAGCCACGCAATAATTCCCACCTGTATTTTACTGTCACGTGTGAAGCCACTACTTTCAATATGTCTCCTGATAGTTCTGGCACTGGGACCGGCAACATTAACTTTGGCCTATAAAATAAAAATAACATTAAATTTATCATTTCTGTTTCAATAAAAAGTGACTGACCCTCAGCCTTCTAGCATTGAAGTATTTGTATGTAAATTATACAACTTCCGTTCTCCTCTACCAAAATTGTAAATCATTGACTAACGTCAATGAAAAATTTATAAACTTGTATGTGCAATGTTATTTAAGCTACACAAAAACCTGTAACTATACCTATACAAATTTAACATAAAAGCTTACATTCATAGTTTTGCGCTCATATGATCATTGTGATCTGGAACCAGAGGGACTGACCTGGTGCATGGCAGCAATATCTCGAGGGTGGACCTCAGATTCTGCAAGTTCTTCTCTTTCGCTTTGACTAAGCCCACTCCACAATGTGGATACATTATGCGTGTGTCCACTCTGATCATCATGTTCTCCAGGAGACACGGCATTGGAACTGGAACAAGGAGTAGAAGTTACAACACCACAGGCAGGGGCAGCACTAGTAGTTGGAGATCTAGGAGAAGGTTGTTCTTCAGCTGGAGAAACAGCACCATTACCAACAGGGTTTGTAGAAGGTGATTCAGCGGCTGAAGCAGAAGGAACACCAACAGGACTAAGAGCTAATGGATGATCAGAGTTGACATCTGGTATGGCCAATTCACCAAATGCATTTACAAAAGCCTCGGTAAGAATGTCTGCAGATGGTAAACCTGCCGTTCCTCCTTCACCTTCATCATAAGACCACATGGGTCCCAAAAACAAGCTGGCCCAAGTGTTTCCAAAGTAACTATACATGGATTCCATCCATTTCTTATAGTCCTCTGAAGCCCTTAGGTTGCTTGCATCATCACTTGCAAAAAATTTACAGTTGTATGCAAGCAATCCAAAGGGCATTGTATCCACATTGAGCCTTGCGGAAGACCCATCCTGTCTCATTTCGCCAAGACATTTGCATAGATGGTAAATTACATTGTCCTTCTCCTTTTGATGAAGGTGCCTCATCCCAGAGAGCAACAATGGCAGCAAGTCACGTGGCACAAAATACATCAAATCTTTGCTGAAGTCCATTTCAATCAACATTCGCAATTGGCAAGTTACTAGCTCCATTCTTTGAACTTTAGATAATTTGCCAAAGTTTTTAGTAACATACTGCATCACTTCCCCAGGCAACACACTTTCTTCATCATTAACCTGTGATGACACGTCATTGTAATATGTTATCCCATATGCAGCCTCTGCATCATCAATGTTTTCAAATTCAATTCTAAGCTTCTTGAGGACTTTAGTACGACAGGCTTGTGCTGTTAAAAAAAAAAAGAATTGTTTATCAAGAGAGCACACAATATCACCCAGCAGCATGTTGTTACCACAATATAAAAAAAAGCAAAACTAATGAAAAGTAATATAAACAATTTTTAACAAGTTGATAGAGGACTCTCCGTGAGCACAGCCCAGTGGAAATAAAAAATATGTTGGAAATAAAAATATGTTGGACAAATCAGTACTCACCAGATCTTACAGCTTTTCCAGTATTCTCTGAAATTGCTGTAGCACAAGCCTCCCAGAAATCTGACTGCTTAGTTGTGGGCCATTTTTTTTCTTCAGTGTACAAAGCAACATATTGTATCAGGGCAACAATTTCCTCTCTAGACCAATCAGCAGCTTTTTTAGCGGTTTCCTAAATGAAAGAAAACGAGATATTTTGTGATATGCACAACCTCTTTTCACTATTAAGATTTTTTTAAAAAAATTCAACGATTGAAATTCTTATCCACATTAAAACTTACCGGAGGCGCGAAATTAAACAATGATTTTCTAGAGGATCCAGTGCTCTCATTGCCTCTTGAGGTCTTTGCCTTCGGTTTCCCTGGTGTGTTGCCAGTTGGACCGCCGTGTCTTCGCTTTTCACTACGGTTAGACATAACTGCAAGGAAAATAGGGCGGTTTAAAGGACTTAAATGCAAGGAAAACAATCATGCACAACCGTTTTGTTTTGTTTTGAGTCCCTTTGATTTACCGCCAAAAACCCCCAAACTTTAAACGAACATAACAAGAAAACGGTAAGAGGTGCGATGGGGTGCGATGTTTTAAAAGCAAACTATAGCTATTCAAGAGTATAAAAGTTCGTTTCCCCTGATTTGAGATGAGTTCGAATTGGAGCAGAATCATGATTGATTGTGCACACCGTAATTCGCTAATGCGACCCGCCATTTTAAGACCACCTTCAATCGAGGCCGATCTTGCCGAAAGCATTCACCAAAATGGTCAAGAAACATAATAAATTGAATCATTTCTTACTTACCTTTTTCTCTGTTCACTTGACTGGGATTTCAAACACGTTCATCTTGATAAAAAAAGGACAGAAACCACGTATACCTCTCGAGCGACGAAACCTTCCGAAAAAACTTGTGAAATATTACACGCTCTCTGATTGGTTAATTACCGCTACCATAATGCAATCCGGGCCGTGTCCAACCTCCTCTGAGCAGATGCCAAAGTGGTCATTCCACATTTGTCACATGTTATTTCATCTTCTTCTTTTGATATTTCTTTTAATGATGCATTGCATACTATGCATGATGACGACCGCTTGATTAGGGCACTTATGACTCTTCCATGGAGAATCTTTTCCTGCATTTCAGGGGTATTGAAATTGACATCTGGCATATCTTCAATTTCCTCAATGATAGTGAACTCATTGGTGTTAAGAAACTTCGCATCATCAAAGATGTGCACCGTCAAGTTTTTGAAGTGGTATGTTTTGCCAATGTTTACTTTGCTTATGATATCTTCCCAAAGTACTATCTTAATGGTTTCTGTTTGGTCTGCAATAAAGGCATCAACTTTATATTTTGGCTTTTCTTTTATTAGAATCTTTTCCTTCACATCATCTTTTTGATATACTTTGCCTTTGACGTCTACTCGCTCATACACATCTTTTGACAGTGCTTCTTCTATTGTGCAGAGTCTGTTGTTCATTTCATCATTGTATTCAAATGGCAATGAACAAGGTGCAATTTTGGCATTTTTAGTGATGGTAAATTCATCAGAACCTCCACTATGATACCTCTTGGGGGCCTTCTTAACTCCAGTGATCTTGATAGAAGATTTGTTGACGTACGCTTGTTGCAGGTTGACTCTTTTTTTAGGTGAATAGCAAACTGCACGTGCTGCTTCAGTATCAGATGTCTGGAGTTTAAAATCAAAATAGCTTGATGTCGAGTTTGAAGCAGATTGTACATCGCTTAATAGGTGTACATATCCTTCAATAGATGATGTATCTAAACAGAAATAATTGAATATAATATTAGAATGAATATACATGTAATATATTCCTTGACAAAGCATATTTTTGAGTAAATGGAAGAAACAGTTATAAATTATGAATACAAACAATGAAATGGTATGTTAAATTTTTACCTGGATTATCTTTTGACATGTTCTTATTGGAGGGAAAAAAATTTAATGAGAAAGATGTTGATTGTTGTTCTTGAGTAGTGTGTATAAGATCATTTGTTTATGTGACTATTGATAAAGATACTGCTTGTATACTGCTTGAAGCAGAGTTCAGATCACATTGCTGTGATTACTAGTTCCCCGAAGGGAAGTTTGAGTCTGCCGAAGCAGAGTTAAGATCACATTGCTGTGATTACTAGTTCCCCGAAGGGAAGTTTGAGTCTCCCGAAGGAGAGTTTGAGCCCCATTTCTGGGTTTATTTGTTCCCCTAAGGGAATTGAAGAACGCCATACGGCCAGCACTGGTCTTGTGTAATAAGCCAAGCGAAGCAATCGGACTTTTGTTGGCAAACAAACCACATAAAGCGCCCCAAAATCTGAAATATTCTTTAGAAATACAAATTTGACTGCAAATGCATAGAAAGTTGTGCCTAGTTCTAGACACAAAAGAGTTTGAATACATTGTATTGTGATAAAAGAAGAACAACTCACCTTCGAAAGCACAAACACGTCGCTGACGAGTTGAGAAAAGAGAACGCACATGGTCAGGTCAAATCGATTTTTCCTCGTAAATTTCAGTCGTCGGGATTTCGTAGACGATTTCGTACAGGCTCGTAATCCGAAATTACTTCCAGTTGGTTACAGACACTCACTCATAGCCGATGACATAGTGACGAGAGGCCCCATAAGGCCTTTCGTCACAAAAATAAACTTCTTTATTACTGGAGACAAATTCCGTACTTTCCTGGACATGCCATCATTTGCGCCAAGTTGATTCTTTGATACATCTGGCTTTGTAGAAATGTTATGGAATTTGAATGGATGGATTGTTTTTCACCGTTCGCGTTACGAAAAGCGAGCTGGCAGTCGAAGCTTATCACACTGACAAGCGAGGAGTCAGGAAGCGCAAGTAATTCCTCAACGCTCGATCTTTTCTCTCTCTCTCTCTTTCACAGATATGATCGAAGCCACTTTGTAGACACACTCGAAATAAGCGGGAACTGCTACGCAATCGATCGCGTGTCAAAACATCGGGGCCCTGTTATGTCACATGCTATTTTCAGCGTTGTTGACAGATGACTGTCAACAAATGATTAGAGAAAATTAATGCCACAAATCTTTTTTCGTCCATAACTTTGCGTAGAAACAATCTTTTTTTCTGAAACCTTTTGTAAAAGAGAGGTTTGAATAATATCTATCTGAAAATGACAGAAGTGCATTTTTCGAAAACATGGTCAATTTTGGGGTACCATGATACCTTAATATTTTGATGTCATTGATTAGTTTGACTGACCTCTCAGTACTACTAAGCGGATGGTGTATGAAAATGGAATGAATCCTGGAGTACACCTTTTAGGGCTCTACTTCAAAATATCTGATGAGCACACCCTGCCCCATATCTTTTTTGGGGGGAGTATCCCCCCCCCCACTACTATCCCAGGAATGAAGAGTCAGACCTATTTGATTGAATTCTGTTAATGGGGAAAACTATATCGATTGACTGATTCACCACAGTCTGATCCCTTTTTGTCAGTCCATTGCCTGTTAGGTTTCAGACTATTCTGAAATGATTTAGGATTTTTGTTTTTCTTTGGTACCAGATTATGGCAATCAGTAACAATGCTTATTGGTGACAAATTATCAAACCAAAAAGAACTAAAGTCTTGAGATCTACTGCCATCACGGTCTGGGGTAGTAAGAGAGTGAGTCATAATCTGTGCATCAAATAAAGTCACTAGTCATTACTGGACCATTTGTTATTCGCATTGGCAACACTGAAGTCACAGATTGATTGATTTATTGACTGACTGATTGATTGATTGATTTTTAATTGGCTGGTTGACTGATTTATCAGCCAGTTGGTTGAGTGGTGGATTGATTGACTGATTGGTACTTAAAATAGATGAATGAATTGATTCCCCTGAATTATGTAATTACATGCATAATGCTACACTTCTTCGCATCTTCCTCTGGCAGTAAAATAATCCCCGGCATCAGTCGAAACATAAAATAATTTTCAAGCCCCAATCTCATGACATAACTGTAAGCAAATAACTTATTTGTAATTTGCAAGTAGTAGGTAAGAAGGCGTATTAGAGAGCAGGACTTATTAGAGTTTTTTCAGTAATTCAAATTATATTTCATATTAACTCCAGTAAGCTACTCCTTCTGAGTAACTACCACTATTGGACAGTCAAGAAAGAAAGCAATGCCCTGGGATGTTTTAGGGTTCACTACTTCCTACTACATGTATTAATTAAACGCCCTGGGGAATTAATACAAGTAAATAAGGTACATCACCATCATCATCATCATTGTCATCATCATTATTATTATTATTCAACTATAGCGTCAGTTTACCATATAAGGAGAAAAATATGAGTATGAGAGCGTCTTACACTGTAAAAAACGTATTGCACTATAGTATCCCGGTTTCAAATCACTTTTTGAATAAAGCATTCAAATTGCTTAGATATTTAAGTTTATTTTACCTACAACAGAGGCTTATTTAAAATTTATGAAACACTGGTTCTAATTTGATGAGAGGTGTATTACAAATGATTAACCAAAAATTGCGTTCGACGATAGGAGAACGCAACCGTAATCCCGGCCGGAGTGAAATCGAGATTTTCTCTGTAATGGATGGACACCAATTTAGCCCCCCGAAGATTTTTGCAGGGGCATAACCTCGGCCGGGAACTGGTGTATACTTTGACTCGGTTTCATGAAACCAAATGACCTCGTTTTGATGTCCAAAGGCCTCTGTGTTGTGAAGAACAGCAAAATTTTGGATTTATCAACTGAGTTGATAAGGTAAATTGGCCACCGTAAAGAGATTGAAAGCTGATGTTTCGAGCGTTATTTGCTCTGACGAAGGGGTTAAACGCTCGAAACGTCAGCTTTCAATCTCTTTACGGTCGCCAATTTACCTTATCAACTCAGTTGATAAATCCAAAATTTTGTGTTTCACGTCCCCACCGACGCAGCACCACAGTTTCTTTAGAAACTAACCCCCTTACTTGTGTTGTGAAGAAGCTTGTTTCGAATGAGAGACGTTCCAGGCTAAACAAAGCAATCTTTCTACCAAGGGGTTATTGTAAATCCTTGATCGACGTCTTAGAGAAGTATGTACGACTCCTTGGTACCTATGTCAACCTGCAGTTCGCAGTTTAGTTGGCAAACCTCGCCTTCGATGAAGAACTACTCGGCATACAACATTCAAATTGATATGTCCGTGAAAGAAACACTCTATTCAAATTTACTTGATACTAAATCATTTCTTTCTCGAACAATCCCTTGGCGAGTCACTTTCGAAGTTTTGTGTATATCTCCACGCGGGCGACCTTTAAATTTAGAAATCGCGTTGTCTGCTTATTTCGAAAATCGACGGCCAAAAAATGCAAAAAAGACTTCATCAACGAAGCCACGAACTAAAAGAGGTTGAGAGGACCATTGCACGAATATTTTTTCGAGGTTATCAAGGGTAAAGGGTTAAACGGTAGTTGTAACTTTTCACTTTAATTCTGTATTTACATGTAAAACTTTCCATGAGTACATACATACAAGCGGTCATGTAAATAAATATGTCCCCTATAAAATGACATGTGTCACCCAACTTTGTTGTTTTAAGATTTATTTCATTCCTGACAATGTTCGATTCCTTTAAATCATTTTCAAGTTAACTATGAAAAATATATTAACTGAGAAAAACCCAGGGGAACGGTCGAGAAAGATCAGAAAGCTGAGCAGACTCTTTCCCTAATTCCTGTGTCGACAAGGGTTGCAGTCGAACGCACTCCACTAATCTGTGATTACTACTAGTTATAATATTGTTTTCCGGTCTCACTTGTAATAATAATAACAATAATAATAATAATTGCGTTCGACGATAGGAGAACGCAACCCTAATCCCGGCCGGAGTGAAATCGAGATTTTCTCTGTAGTGGATGGATGGATGGACGAACACCAATTTAGCCCCCCCGAAGATTTTTGCAGGGGCATAACCTCGGCCGGGAACTGGTGTATACTTTGACTCGCTTTCATGGAACCAAATGACCTCGCTTTCACATCCAAAGGCGTCTTTGTCGCGAAGAAGCTTGTTTCGAACGAGGGAAGTTCCAGGCTCGAAAAAGCAACCTTTCGCCCAAGGAGTTATTGTAAATCCTTGATCGAAGTCTTAGAGAAGTATGCACGACTCCTTGGTACATATGTCAACCTGCAGTTCGCCGTTCAGTTGGCATTCTAACCTTCTCGCCTTCGATGAAGAACCACTCGGCATACAACTTTCAAATTTATATGTCCGTGAAAGAAACACGCTATTTAAATTTACTTGATACTTAAATCATTTCTCTCTCTCGAGCAATGCCTTGGCGAGTCACTCTCGAAGTTTTGTGTAATGTCCATGCTGCCACTTTTAAATTTAGAAATAGCGTTGTCTGCTTATTTCGGAAATCGACGTTTATCAACGAAGCCGCGAACTAAAAGAGGTTGAGAGGACCATTGCGCGAATATTTTTGGAGGTTATCAAAGGTAAAGAGTTCAACGGTAGTTGTAACATTTCAGTTTAATTCTGTATTTACAGGTGAAACTTTCGATGAGTACATACAAGCGGTCATGTAACTAAATATGTCCGCCTGAAAAATAACATATGTCACGCAACTTTGTTATTTTAAGATTTACCTGTATTTCGTATCTGACAATGTTCGATTTTCTATTGAAAATGTATCAACTGATAACAACCGAGGGTCGAGAAAGGTCAGAAAACTGAGCAGACTCTTTCTTTCCCTAATATCGGTGTCGACAAGGGTTGCAGTCGAACGCACTCCCCTAATCTGCGATTACTACTAGTTGTGTTCGACGATAGGAGAACGCAACCCTAATCCCGGCTGGAATGAAATCGAGATTTTCTCTGTAGTGGATGGATGGATGGACGGGCACCAATTTATTTAGCCCCCCCCCGCGAAGATTTTTGCAGGGGCATAACCTCGGCCGGGAACTGGTCCATACTTTGACTCGCTTTCATGGAACCAAATGACCTCGCTTTCACACCCAAAGGCGTCTTTGTTGCGAAGAAGCTTGTTTCGAACGAGGGAAGTTCCAGGCTCGCAAAAGCAACCTTTCGCCCAAGGAGTTATTGTAAATCCTTGATCGAAGTCTTAGAGACGTATGCACGACTCCTTGGTACATATGTCAACCTGCAGTTCGCCGTTCAGTTGGCATTCTAACCTTCTCGCCTTCGATGAAGAACCACTCGGCATACAACATTCCAATTTATATGTCCGTGAAAGAAACACGCTGTTTAAATTTACTTGATACTTAATGCCTTGGCGAGTCACTCTCGAAGTTTTGTGTAATGTCCATGCTGTTCACTTTTAAATTTAGAAATCGCGTTGCCTGCTTATTTCGGAAATCGACGTTTATCAACGAAGCCGCGAACTAAAAGAGGTTGAGAGGACAATTGTGCGAATATTTTTGGAGGTTATCAAAGGTAAAGAGTTTAACAGTAGTTGTAACATTTCAGTTTAATTCTGTATTTACATGTGAAACTTTCGATGAGTACATACCTACAAGCGGTCATGTAACTAAATATGTCCGCCTGAAAAACATGTGTCACGCAACTTTGTTTCATATCTGACAATGTTCGATTTTCTATTGAAAATATATCAACTGATAACAACCCAGCGGAAGGGTCGAGAAAGATCAGAAAGCTGAGGAGACTCTTTCTTGCAAGGGCTGCAGTGGAACGTACTCCACTAGTCTGCGATTACTACTAGTAATAATAATAATTGCGTTCGACGATAGGAGAACGCAACCCTAATCCCGGCCGGAGTGAAATCGAGATTTTCTCTGTAGCGGATGGACGGACACAATTTAGCCCCCCCCCCCCCCCCCGAAGATTTTTGCAGGGGCATAACCTCGGCCGGGAACTGGTGCATACTTTGACTCGCTTTCATGGAACCAAATGACCTCGCTTTCACATCCAAAGGCGTCTTTGTTGCGAAGAAGCTTGTTTCGAACGAGGGAAGTTCCAGGCTCGAAAAAGCCACCTTTCGCCCAAGGAGTTATTGTAAATCCTTGATCGAAGTCTTAGAGAAGTATGCACGACTCCTTGGTACATATGTCAACCTGCAGTTCGCCGTTCAGTCGGCATTCTAACTTTCTCGCCTTCGATGAGGAACCATTCGGCATACAACATTCAAATTTATATGTCCGTGAACGAAACGCGCTATTTAAATTTACTTGATACTTAAATCATTTCTCTCTCGAACAATGTCTTGGCGAGTCATTCTCGAAGTTTTGTGTAATGTCCATGCTGCCACTTTTAAATTTAGAAATCGCGTTGTCTGCTTATTTCGGAAATCGACGTTTATCAACGAAGCCGCGAACTAAAAGAGGTTGAGAGGACCATTGCGCGAATATTTTTGGAGGTTATCAAAGGTAAAGAGTTCAACGGTAGTTGTAACATTTCAGTTTAGTTCTGTATTTACATGTGAAACGTTCGATGAGTACCTACAAGCGGTCATGTAACTAAATATGTCCGCCTGAAAAATAACATATGTCACGCAACTTTGTTATTTTAAGATTTACATGTATTTCATATCTGACAATGGTCAATTTTCTATTGAAAATATAATATATCAACCGATAACAACCCAGGGGAAGGGTCGAGAAAGATCAGAAAACTGAGGAGTCTCTTTCTTTCCCTAATTTCGGTGTCGACAAGGGTTACTACTAGTAATAATAATAATTGCGTTTGACGAAGGGGAACGCATTCCTAATCTTGTGTTCGGTGTCCTGTATTGTACAGGCAGAAATATTCGAGATTTTCTCTGTGGTGGACGCCAGATTTGCTCCCCCCCCCCCGAAGATTTTTGCAGGGGCCTACGCTCGGCCGGAAACTGGTATTGACTTTGGCTTCGCTTTCATGACGCCCAGGCCCCAAACGGTCAATTTAGCGTGTAAACACAATCTCACCAGAGCAGGCAAATATTGATGGTGGCTTCACGAGCAAATTTGTTATTTTCTTCGAGTTTTTTAGAAAAGTTTTCGAGTTTGTCGACAAGGCACAGTTTCAAGTCAGCGGCGTACCTAGGATGTAAAGCGGTCGAGAAAGAATCCATTATTCGTACGGACTCTTGAAGAATTCGTACGGACTCTTGATTTCTGCCGAGGAGCAAAAAGGCTTTCAAAAGACTTTTCACAAGACTTTTCCGGGAAAACTTTCAAGTTTGTTGACAAAACACAGTTTGAAGCCCACTTATAAACGCATGCAGCGGAGGTAGGATGTAACAGCGCTCGAGAAAACATGGATTATTCGTACGGAGAATTTGTTATTCCTTGTTGCCGACTTTAAAGAATTTTAAGAGTGATTTCTGCTGTCAGAGCGAGAAACTGGTCATGTTGTTGTTACAAGTCATGACGATAAAGACTGATAGGAAGGCTAAATTTTACTTTAAATGCAGGATGAAAGTGGACACTTCTGTTAGGACATCGTCGAGACACGCAACAGCCTAGTCTCTGTTATTTTTGACACGAGGAATTTTAAGCGAGTGAATTTGTCAGCAGAGACATCAAAATGCTGCTTGAAACTAATTAATCGTTGTTATGTAGTGCTTGAAATTTTCTTGTTAATCTGCAAACCTTGATGGTCATTTTAAAAACATACCACTGGCAAATTCGTGGATGTAAAGTTGTGCTCAAACCACCAAAGGGGTTATAGTTGAATTGATGCCAGTTATTTTGTATATTAAGATGCCTGCCTGTGACGTCGTAGAGCCCAAAGCCACATGCACACCGGCAAATTTTCTGTGGCAAACCTTATTTGCTCGTGTAGATGAGAAAATTTTGTCAATTTGTTTTGTTACAAATGTCTTTGATTATTAAACTGGCATGTCAGTTTCATTTGTCATAGAAAATTTGTCCTGTGAATTTACTCTTGTAAATAGGTAATTAAAGATTTCTGGAAATTTAGTTTCAGGCCCTTTGTTACATGTTTTGGAGCGTTTGCGCTGGCTAACCAAGTGATAATAGCTGGGTTGGGCATTCGCTGTTCCACTGACTGAAACACATTGTCAGCACATATTCAAGGACATTTGTCATCAGCAGAAAATTTGTTCACCGTGTTTCAAATCTTTTCACAGCAATGCTCATCACAACAATATGTAAACCCTAGCTCAAAGCCATGCCTTCACTTAGGGGAAAGCGAAGGACTCAAAGCTTTCATCTCCTTGGCGACAACTTGGGAACCGGAAGTGTTGGCTGTCTGATGTAATGCAACAAGTCGAACGCACTCTATTAATCTTTGATTACTACTAGCAATAATAATAATAATCTCTACTAGCTCTACTACCACTGCATTAGATACTCAAAGACCTTGGAACCCTTTGGAGAAAAAGGGTCCCTGTAAGTCTCCTTTTGGTGAAAAGGTGCCTTAATTCGCACGCGAAAATGGGAAAATATACCCCGTACAACTAGAACATAGACATAGAACTGTTCAACATAAAACTGTTCTTTCAGTTGCCTTCAAGGTAACAGCTTACACTTGAGTCAACAACAGTGCGCAGTTCAGTTAACAACATTGCTGTCAATCATTCAAAATAAGAACTTCCAAAAGAGTAATCAACGATCAACGGCTTCTTCTTACCCAGTAAGCAACTCACTTCCGTTTGGTACAGGAAACTGCAACAAATAAAGTAAAGATATAAGAACTGGCCAATTCACACCCCATATTCAAGCAAAAAGGTACATATGGGATCAGGAATGGAACTCTTCTCACGTATTTTAAACTCACGAGTGGAACGTGGCGAGAAAAAGCTTTCGTGGGTTTCCAAAGCTAAGTTTCCTTAAATTTCCAAAAGCGTCCCCAGAACCCAGTGGAGGTAACGAAAGTCAGTTTTCTATATCTGGATAAAATAAACGCTTAGCCGGAATATTTTTCTCTGTTCCCATCAAATAGCTATTGTTACCTGGACTTATTAAATAGGTATGTATATCCATCAACAAACACACGCTTCGCCAGCGCAAAAAATCACCCCAAGCCTCGCTTGCACCGAACTCTTTCCATATTTAGCAACTAGACACTGTTTGTCTGCGAGTATTGTTTTCAACTTTACTCCTTTAAGAGTTCATTTCTGCGTGAGACATGAAATTCACAGATTTCCACTTCAAAAGAAAGGCTGGGGGGAGGGCAGAGGCTGAAATTAGCTAGTTTGACGTCAAATCAAGAAGGAACTAAAAATTTAGAAAAACCACCTAAAATTAACCATTGAGTCACGTAGTTCTGAGATTGTAAATAAAACTGTGAAATGTGAGTGTGAGTAATACTGAAGCTCTTTGTGTGAGCACCTTCACGGTGTTATTTACAAGGTGGTCGATTACGGGAGAGTGCATTTTAAGCAACAAATTCGCCATTACTGAATTTGGCTTTACGTACCCTTGGGACTAAAAAGAGCAAAGCTAACCTTTCTTGTTTTGAGTGTCCACTAGTAACCGCACCTTGATGAACTTCACTTTCGTGTCCTTCAGTCCAATGGCAACGAGAGGATTGTATAAACAGACTCCCAGACTGAAAGGTTCCTCTCCAATGTCAAGCAAACTCAGGAGATGACCGGTTTTGACGTTAAGCAGTCGGAGGAAGTTGTCCTTTCTGCAGCAAACCAAAGCTTCAGTATCAATAAACTTACAGTCAACAATGTCTTCCTGATTTTTGAATAAAAGGTGAAGCGTTTTCCCAGTTTTTGCATCAAGTATGTGAAGACCATGGCCTGCGTCAAGAATGTTCCAGATCACAACAAACTCGCTGTGAGGGGAGAAAATCATGCGTGGGTCCGAAAAAGCTGAACCATCGAAGTCAATCCATGTCGTGTTTCGTTTCCATACAACAGGGCCTTTGTTCCTTAGACTGACTGTTATCACTAGTTTGTCCCAAAGTCTCTCATCGATTTCTTCACAACTACAGACTAGAAGCTGGTGCTGGCTATTGCATGAAACTAAACGTATACAGTGTTCTTTATAGTCAGCAAAGATCATTCCTGACGACTCAAACTCTCCACTGGAAACATTAAACGTGTCAATAATAGCAGAAGGACCAGGGGGAAAAATGAGAAAGGGACTTAAATCTATTTCAACTTCTAATGGCAACAAGTCATTCGTCTCTGATAGGTCATCTGAGCCTGATGAATCAGGTAGCCCTGTTGAGACATTCACCTCTGGTAAATCATCTAGCTTTGCTGAATCAGGTAACTCTGTTGAGACATTCACCTCTTGTGAATCACCTAGCTTTACTGGATCAGGTAACTCTGTTGAAACATTTAACTCTGGTGAGTCACCTAGCTTTGCTAAATCAGGCAACTCTGTTGAAACATTTAACTCTGGTGAATCATCTAGCTTTGCTGAATCAGGGAACTCTGGTGAGACATTCACCTCTGGTGAATCATCCACTGGAGATTCGTAAGCAGGCCGATGCTCCTTCCAACAAGCTATCAGCTCGTCTGATATAGCAGTAAGACCTTCATAGTTAGCACCGTATAGTTTGGGAAGATTTCTGATGATGTCAGACAGTTCGAAGTTCCACAACTCCGCTGCTTTGTGTTTCCTAACTATTAGTACACCTTCCTTCGTAGGAATGAGGGATGCAAAGTCCGAAAATGTCTTTTTCATCATTTCTTTTCGACTTGACATTTTCCAAACAGTTACTTCTATCTCCTGAGAACAACTTTCGTAAGAAGGAAAAAATTTCTCCGAAATAGAATAAACGCTATCTCCTTCAAGTGAAAACGCGACTTCTTTGATCCTTCTCTTAGAGGTAACCGGATCAGTTACTGTATTTAAGAGGCCAACATTTACCATGGTCACGTAGTTGTGAGCTGGGCTGCCAATAAACACTATTTCATCATCAAGTCTGATGTAGGATCCTGCAGACAAGGATGGAATCGCTCTGTGTACATTGTTGACCCAGCAAGAGCCCAAAGCCTGCTCCAAAAAATCCCATTCAGTCAAATTTCTTGGTTCACAAGGCCACAAGACAAAGTTGTTCTGACATACGGGTGCCACTTGATATGGTCTACAAAACATAAATTCTGGTTTACGTGAAAAGTTAAACCTATAACTATCAGCCCACATCTCATCATTTGTTAAGCACAGGAAACCACACACAAGAGTGTTATCTTCGGATGTGAAGTGCATCAATCCACAAATCCTATCCAACCGTCCAACAAACGAATCTTGATAAGGACGAGCACGCCAATAAAACCACGTCTCTTTCACCCGATCAAGGAGAGCTACATGACCAGTCAGGTTAGAAATGGCGATCAGTGTTCCATCCTGGGAAATGGTGAAAGACGCAATTTCGTCTTCGCAAATGATATCGTGCACATTTTCGCCATTTTCCATGTTCCACAAAACTATTCGCTTTGGGTCATCCAGACAGTCTGTTAAGATTATTTTCTTGTCTCCAGAAAAGACACAGTTTGAGAAAGTGCAATCACTCTTAGGAAAAAGGTCTTTCCTCTCTCCGCTAAGAGTGTAAACTTGTTGGAGAGTTCCTGGTAATACCGATTTACCATTCGGGTGGAAAACCACACAACGGTACAACGACAGACAGTTCTTTATTTGACGATATGCACTATTAATTGGAATACCGACGTAAAACTCTCTCTTCGATAACGAGGGTCGAACCCATTCTCTATTACCAGACTGAAGAGACCATAAATGAATTGTTCCATCTCGACACTCACACACCAAGTAGTCTAGTTCAGGTGAAACATCAAAACAAGCCACCGTATCTGAACAGTAGAATCGGGCTTGATCGGATGCTTTGTGATCTTCCTTGTCTACGTATTCCATGTATGGAACGTTAGGAAGCTGCATTTGAAGGATCTTTGCTGCTTCAGAGGATAGCTCAGGATCTCCTTCATTAAGCAGACTTTGAAAAAACAGATGAGGATGCTCTCTTAACACATAAGAGTGTTTTCTTAATAAGCTCAACAGGGAGATTAGAGTAGAACGACTTTGATCGTTCAGTAAATTTGGATTAACTTGCTTTAGGGCGCTAAGAATATCCACTGAGGCAACTGTGCTGTTCACACAAAGTTTGGCATAAATGAGCTCCAGGTCCGCCACATACTGATCTATTAGATTTTCAGTAACGTTAAGAGTTCTTGATTTGTCTGCCTCAAACAGGTGTTGAACACCATGTTGCAAGGCGTACCTTTCACAGTTATTAAACTGTGTATCGTAAACTTCCTTTTTCTTTATGGCATCCAGCTCACTAATGCAAAGGTTGAAAAGGATTTCATGGCCTTCTTTCTCATCCATGGTGAAGTCATGTTTTCCATAGCACGACTTATCGGTCAGCCAGTCTTTCACCGACTTGTGAAAGAAGTGAAGACAGCCATCGCGAACTGGTAGAAGTGCAGAGATACAAGCGACTGCTTTGTTTACTCTTCGCAGAGACGTCAAGGTCCTTCCTCCGGGGTTCAAAATTTTGCAAACAAATTCAATTGGCAAAGGCTCTCTGGAAGCGGTTAAAGCACACAAGAAACGTAAAACGTCTTCTTCATCCACTTTTAGCTCATTGCGAAGTTCTTTTTCTAACCGTTTGAAGTATGACAGATAAACAGAGGAAATGCCTAACGGTAAACTGTTTTCAAGCTTCTCAGGGGTGAGAAATGAAACGTTATTTTTGATGAAGTCTATTAGAAAATAAGCATAAAGGAAAAGTCCTTCCGATTTCTTAACCAGTTCCTTTAAGAGAACATCTTTAAACTCTTCCCCAATTACACGGCTTAGCTGCTTCTCAAACAAGATATGAATATCCTTTAAGTTCTCTTCTTGATTTTGCTCAAGTTCCTTAGGTTTCAAATGCTTCAATGCCTCTACAATGTTCCTCTCTGGACGAGTTGTGACAAAGAACCGAATCCAATCTGGGAGCTTGCAGAAGTGGTTACCAATGACATCAAGCAGTTCATTCCGTCCTTGATACTCACTTTCATCAAGGCCATCTATCACTATTAAGAAATTCCTTCCAGGGTCATCTAACGTGCTAAGAGGTTCTTTGAAGAGAAGTGCAAACAGTTCCTCTACGCCCATGTTGTTCAAGTCTCTTCCCAGATTTCTTGAGAGCTTCTCCACGAGCGCTCGTTTGTACTCTGGAATGGAATTGGACAAGTGACAGGCCAAGGACTGAAGCATCAGCTGAGGATTCCGGTAACGTGCATTGTTATGTTGACAAAAATGGCTCCCTGACAGTCTACCAGCCTCTTGCATTCTTTGAGAAATAACGGCGGAGATAACAGTCTTTCCTATTCCTGCATTTCCACTGATTACCATCGCCTGGTTTGGGGACGTACGATCATCTAGCCAGTTTACAACGCTTTCAAATATCCACTCACGGCTTCCTTCTTGGAATTTCTTGGCATGATGTTCGATATCGCCTTTGAATTCAGATTTTACTAGACTTTTGAGAACCTCATCTTCACGGTCCATCTCTCTTTTTTTCTTGAAGTTATCGAGGTCCTGTTTGACTTCTTGAATTGATTCACGAACTTCCTCGAAGGCTTGGGAAGTCTTGGCTTGGGACTGACACACTACATCGAGCTTGGAAATGCTCTCCTGATGTGCTTCCTTGATTTCTTCAACACCTTTTTGTGTATCCTGAAGAGTTTTATGGTCATCATGCTGCAGCTGCTGTGCCTCTTCCTGGTTCTGAAGTACCTCTTCAAGAGACAACTGTGCTATCTGCCGCATTTCTTTAACTGCCTGGTGTGCATCCTTAAGGGTTCTGAGATCATCCTGTTGGGTATGAAGTACTTCTTCGACAGCTTGCTGTGTAGACTGAAGTATCGAATGCTGCTCCTTCTGGATCTGAAGAACTTCTTCTTGGTTCTCGCATAACTCCTTCAGCTGTGACTTGATCTCTTCATCGCTTTTCATCCACCGGATTACAGCACTGATATAATCGTCCCCACAAGGCTCCGCCTTCAATCTGTCCACCTCTGACTGACTCAACCCGAGAGAAACAAGAACAGCGCTTACTTCCTGCCATTTAACATTAAAAATTGCGGTTTTAATACTAGTCGTCGTCACGTGACCATACAACTCATTGCGATACCACTTAACACGAGCGAGATTTGCCTCAAGAGAGGTGTCACTTGATGGGGGCATCTTGTGCCATCCTGAGGGAGGAGGGGAGAGTCCACAAATGGTAGTCAGTAGAAGGAACAGGAGAGTGACGTCAAAAGTGTTGGAGTCTGGGACGGCTCCTCCAGGTGGGAACAGTTTGTCCCACTGATGCCCATTTAGAATTCTTCGACGCCAGAGACTGTTAAGAATGGAAATATTGGCACTGAGATCAGCAGCCAAGTTGGCAGGAGGGTGATGACGATTAAAAACGCTCCTAAGAACTGTTGTTCCACCATCGATGAGAAGCCTGCTTAGCTTGGCTCCATTTGTCTTCTCTACAGAGCTGGTCAAGGGTGAAGGTGTTGCAGTCGCCATGCACTCGCCAAGTCGCCGAGTTAGAAGCGCAAAGCTTGGCCAGTTGTACTTCTACGCACAAAAAAAACAGTCACAGAAACAACACCATCAGTACTGTACATAAATGCTTTGATTGCTATGTACTCAAGAGATACAAAAATGTGTTTTTAAGATGAGGAGGAATAATTTCCCAGAAATTAACAAAAAGGGAGCATAGTGGTACACCAGGCTCTAAGGCGATTTTTACTGAATTGAGTTCAAATGACTTGATAAGAAAAAATTATTCTTACTATGGACTTAGCATGCATATCGTACTTTAGTCCTGTAACTTTGTTCATCAAGCTAATGGGTGGTTCCAGAAAATATCCATACCTATACCACGGGCGGCATCTCGGAATTCCGAAGGGGACGGGGGTTACGTCGACTGGAATTCCGGGGACATGCGGGGGTTCATTGGACTGGAATTCCGAAGGCATGGGGGGATTTTCAGGACAGTAACTTCCAGTTTGGTGTAAAGTCTCTTCAAGAAAAACTCGTCAAAAACGACTTATCTAAGGACGATGATTCACTCGTTAACACGAGACACGTTCAACTCAATCAACATGCCCGAGACACAATTCAATGGTCATGGTCAATATGTTTATGCTAACATGACGGTTGAAAGCTGTTCACTTGCCAGTAGATCGGTCACAAAAGCGATCGTAGGCTTTTCTTCGATTGTTTTGCTCGAATACAATACTGTAGATCCCAGCAAAGGGTTTTCAGCCCCTACATTAAAGCAGATATCATCGAGACACTTGTGAAATTGTTGCGTTACATACCATGCGACGTGCATTGAAAAGGTCAGATTTCACGCGTTATGCAAATTTGATGCGCTTTTGATCAGACTACATTCACTATTTTGTACAAATTCTTTTAAAGTTGTCATTGCCTTTGAATTTCAATGTGAGTTTTATTTACTATTTTAATTTTAATCGAAGGATAAAATGCGGGGAAAAAGTTTGATTTGTTCTCGCGCAATTTATTTGAAGCCGCAGTACAGTATGCAAATTGCGTTCACTGTGAACTAAAAATAATTGCAGGAAAAAAGCTTGCTATTTTACTCTAATTCTTTTCCTAACATCATAACCTTCGATTTTTAAAATAGGTTGCATTCAACAGTTTCGCTTTTGACGGTAGGTTTGAGTCTGGCAAACGCAATTATAAATTCCCATTTTCAATTCTGAAAATTTTAGCTTTGTTGTTAAAATTTTACGACGCATTCGGCACGCAAATTATTCTCGGCAACCTGCGACACCAAAACTTATAGACACACGTTTAAACATTGGACCAAGCGTTGGAATGACTTCAAAGCCGTTTGAGTTTTCTAATGTTTTAACGGATTATCGGTAGTGTACGTTTTGCCGTGGAAGGTTACAATGTAAAATATTACTCAGTCGGCCGCTGTTTGTCATCACGCAACGTTGATTATTTGCTGTGCCGAATGTACGTCTTTTTTCTTTCGGAGGGAGCGAAAGGATTAATTCTACTCGATTTTCAAGTGCCCTTCAAGTGCGCTTTGGCCCCTAGTGTGAACCGGCCTAGCTAATGACCACAGGCTTACCATCCTCTGTTTGTGTGGTGGGCTGTGCGTTTCTAATGGCTGTGTTGGTTTATCAAATTAGCAAAACTAAAACCGAAGTTTAGGAGTTTTAAAACTGAGGAAAATGAAATAAAAACTCATAAAATTGCTGCCATGGTGTTTTGATTTGTGTTTCTGTGTTTATTTTGGTGATTTAAGGCTCGTGAAAGCGATGTTTTCAAAATAACGGTCGGACTCGCTTAAAAGTAGAGAAAGAGAACAAGGCATGCAACTAGGCGACCCGCAAATTACACTACCCAGTCGAACATTTCGCCAAAAAAATCGTATTTGCCGTATTCACTCACACACAAAAATCGTGGCCCTCAAAAGAATAGTCTTCGAAGAAAAATTAGGCCAAATTTGAGTTGGATTCGATCGCGGATAGACCTTTAAATTCGAGCCCAAACTTTTGAATACGACCGTCAATTTGCTTTCTCCCTATGATCTGCAAGAAATCCGAACTCAAAGGAATTCGAAGAATGCATTTTCCGTTAAAATTTGAATTCGCGTACGACAAACTGCTGCGCCTGGCCTCCCTACGCGAAACTTTTGGTCCGTGACAAAATCTTCTCTGTAGTCACCCGAGTGGGGAGTTTGACCGACAAAGCGGAAACCCAGTTGAAAGACACGCGATTTTTTAAATTTCCCCTGCGCGTAGACTGAGGGTCGCTGGACGCAAAAATTCAAAACAAAACAAAATTGAAGACGCGGACTCAGGCCAGCCTAAGGCCAAGAAGAAAAAGACCGAAAAGGGAAATGAAAAACGGTGGTGGTATGTTGAATTGTTTTTTTCTTTTTTATCTTGTGTGTGTGTGTGTGCCATTTACCATTGCCAAACAACAGCAGCTATTAAGATCATGCGAATCGCTTCGTTACGTTTAACTGGTTTGCATTTTTCCGTTTTCATAAGAGGTTAACACAGAATTATGAGTTAAAATCCGGATAAAAAATTTCCTCGGGTGAAAGCGAAGGACTTTCGTTTCACTTTGAAAGGAAAAGAAGTTTGCACCATAGTAACAGGAGTGTTTGGTTAACTGCTGAAAAAGTAGGGGATCTATAACTCGACTTTTTGGCTTTTGTCTGTGGCTAGGTTTAGGAAATAATACTGAAAGTAATCGATGGCATGGTAATGAGCTGCTGAGTAGTTTATTCCGTTCAATATAGTAGAAGCTCGAAAATGTATTTTCATCTCACAGAATTCTTTGCCCTGCAAAATAAGTCTTCTTCCCCCAGAAATGTAAGAATTTTAAGTACTTGAATATTTCTGGTACCACCACCGTTTTTCATTTCCCTTTTCGGTCTTTTTCTTCTTGGCCTTAGGCTGGCCTGAGTCCGCGTCTTCCATTTTGTTTTGTTTTGAATTTTTGCCCCCAGCGACCCTCAGTCTACGCGCAGGGGAAATTTAAAAAATCGTGTCTTTCAACTGGGTTCCCGCTTTGTCGGTAAACTCGCCACTCGGGTGACCACAGAGAAGATTTTGTCACGAACCAAACGTTTCCCGTAGGGAGGCCAGGGGTGGGAGTTTGTCGCACGCGAATTCAAATTTTAACGGAAAATGCATTCTTCGAATTCCTTTGAGTTCGGATTTCTTGCAGATCATAGGGAGAAAGCAAACTGACGGTCGTATTCAAAAGTTTGGGCTCGAATTTAAAGGTCTATCCGCGATCGAATCCAACTCAAATTTGGCCTAATTTTTCTTCGAAGACTATTCTTTTGAGGGCCATGATTTTTTTGTGTGAGTGAATACGGCAAATATGATTTTTTTGGCGAAATGTTCGACTGGGTAGTGTAATTTGCGGGTCGCCTAGTTGCACGCCTTGTTCTCTTTCTCTACTTTTAAGCGAGTCCGACCGTTATTTTGAAAACATCGCTTTCACGAGCCTTAAATCACCAAAATAAACACAGAAACACAAATTAAAACACCATGGCAGCAATTTTATGAGTTTTTATTTACTTTTCCTCAGCTTTCAAACTCCTAAATTTCGGTTTCAGTTTTGCTAATTTGATAAACCGACACAGCCATTACAAACGCACAGCCCACCACACAGACAGAGGATGGTAAGCCTGTGTAATGACTCCCCAAAAACGTTACCCTCGGAAAGTTGTGATAGAATTTGATGGTTGTTGGTCCCTCCCTAAAACTAGGGAGGCCTTGAAAGTAAAGATCCCCCCAAAACAAAACCCTCACATTAGGTAACTCAACTCTCTCCACAAAAAACAATGGGGAATAAATTAACACCAAAGTACCTGACAAGAGCGCCTGAAGAGAGATACAAAATATATAAATCCAAAACAACTGCCTGGAATTTCATTGGTAACAAGAGGCTATTTATAACCTTCACACGGGCCATAAACAGCTTGAAAGCACCCGAAACAAGAGCAAATTTGCATCAAAAAGTACAAAACCGTTTAACTCCAAGACAATAACACCCTTGCAAAAGGTTCACAAAAGCATGTTCAGATGATGATGCAATCGCCAAACGATTATGTATTCTCATACCCAGAGCCCGCGCGGCCTAATACAATCATGACACAAACAAAAAGAACCGCATGGCAAACCCTGACTCGTGGCCAGCTCCGGCCCGAGTAATAATGTATGAAAAGGACTGAAAGGGCTGATTAAGACTCATTACTTTGAAAAATCCAAATCGTCCAAACAATAACATTATTTGTGAAAGATGAAATAATCAACAATGACACGAGCGTGGGACAAAGAAAAAATCAGAGTCCCCAACAGGAATCGAACCCATGACCTCCCAAACACCGGGCGGGCGCTCTATCCACTGAGCTACGAGCACTCATGAAGAGCGAGGCCATTTTTACTGAGTTATTATATATGTGACATGCGTCCTGCATACTGCTAGGATCAGCAATGTCGATATCATCATGAATTGTGATAAATGAAAGTGATGGCGAATTTTCAGCTCGGTAAATTAAATGGGAAAGATGAAATAATCAACAATGACACGAGCGTGGGACAAAGAAAAAATCTGAGTCCCCAACAGGAATGGAACCCATGACCTCCCGAACACCGGGCGGGCGCTCTATCCACTGAGCTACGAGCACTCATGGAGAGCGAGGCCATTTTTACTGAGTAAAATTTTTTTTCTTTGTCCCACGCTCGTGTCATTGTTGATTATTTCATCTTTCACATTTAATTTACCGAGCTGAAAATTCACCATCACTTTCATTTATCGCAATTCATGATGATATCGACATTGCTGATCCTAGCAGTATGCAGGACGCCTGTCACATAAGAACTCAGCAAAAATGGCCTCGCTCTCCATGAGTGCTCGTAGCTCAGTGGATAGAGCGCCCTCCCGGTGTTCGGGAGGTCATGGGTTCGATTCCTGTCGGGGACTCCGATTTTTTCTTTGTCCCACGCTCGTGTCATTGTTGATTTAATTTCATCTTTCACATTTAATTTACCGAGATGAAAATTCACCATCACTCTCATTTATCACAATAATATTATTGTACACACTCGTGACAGCCCATAAAAATAGGGTACAGGTTTTTACTCCCTGAAAGTAGCAAAATGCCCACCCTCTTTCCCCTGAAACTAGTGGGAAAGGAAGGCTGCTTAATCCCAAATTACAGCATTCAACTGTGCCTTACAGAGATTTGTAAAAAATCTTGAAACGTACAGAAATTAATTAATAGCAAAAACACTTTGACCAAATTTGTCCTCTGGCACCGATAAGAAATGTTTAATCTATTATTTACCATACCAATCATACCAATACGGGTACCTCTCTACCTACTATCTTCCAAAAGTACAGGATGTCATTAGATGACAAAATTAAAACACATGTAATTCAGTTGCCTGTCTCGCCATGGTGGTGGAGGGGGGGATGGGGATAGAGCAAAGAAATGCATTTCAGACTCACTGTACAAAACCTCACGTGAAAACAACTTCTATCACCTTGGCATTCTTAAGAACTTTGGAATTCTGTTCCAAAAAGCAACCTCTAATAAATTATTATGAAATCCAAGCTCAGTGAGTTAATGTGCAACTTACTACTGATCTTCCAGTCCTCACCCCATTAAACTCAGCTCATTCCTGTCAATTCTAAAAAAAGAAGAAAGATTTATCAGTAATAGATTCGAATGGGGGTTAATTATTTATCAAATAAAACTAATGTGAAAAGTGGGGGATAGAGTGGGTAATGGCCGGTGAAAACACAAAAAAAAAACGGGGGAATTTTGTCCAGCCCCTAAGCTAGAGAAACAAGTGTCTTTTCAAAAAGACAGTATTTAAGACAATGAAAAAGCTACAAAAAATGCATTTGTTGTTGATAATTGTATTGAAAAGGTCATTTAGGTCCATCCAGAACGGCAAATCACAGGGAACAATGCCTGCAGGAGTTTTCTCTCATGGCTTATTGCACTCATTGGTCTGCCTTGGGCCAATAACTGTTCCACAAAAAAGCACATGAGAGGAACCTTGGGAATCCAGGGGAAACAAATGCCTCTCTAATTTATGCCTCTTTAAAATCTGCAAACTTCAATAAATGTAAGTGAGCATTTAATTGATCATCCATGGGAAACTAAACACAAAAGCACCAGAGTGTGTCATGGTTATATGGCTATTAAAATTGGGTTTTACTGATATATTACTAATTAAGTAATTTAAGTTCTTCTTAATGCTGTGTTATATGGTACAAGACAGTTTACTGTTACATTCCTGTTACAGAATTTTTTTTGGCAGTGGAGCTACTGATTTCAGTGCTGTGTAATGGGGGTAGGGGAGCATAATCTGAAGTGTCCTCATGGAAATTTAAACAAGGTTTAACAAGCCTATATATCTTGCAAGGCTGAGGTGTTCAACCTGTCAATCACATTAAATCCTAAAGGGTGCCAATGGGCATACCAAAGTATGCTTTGATTTGAACATTTTCTTGCAAAACTTGCAAGATTGGAGGTCAATCAATAAGATAATTAATTACTTTTAACCGTGGCCCAATGAATAAATAAGTCTTTGATAATCAGATGAATGGAAAATGTTAATGTAGTCTATGTTTTCACCTCGGAATTTTTGCAAAGACGATTTTCAAAGACCGATAGATTCAAGAAACAAAATACCAGGTGCAGTGTATTCATATTAACACCCTAGGAAAACAACAACTTGAGCCAGTATGAAGATGGCTGTTACTAAAAGCAAAAAGGGATAAAATGACCCAGATAGCCCAGATTGGACATTAAGCGTGAAAGACTTCGCAAGATTAACAACTGTTTGGGAGTACCCCCCCCCCCCCACCCCCTCCCTCTGTTCCCTCACTTGCAATCACTCCCTGAGATCAACTTATAAAAACTTCAGAAAAACATTTAATAACAAAAGAGAAATGGTTCGTGTACATCGAAGTAAGAACGTGGTTTGGTAGAGAAACTTGCACTGTTAGCTATCTTTGAAAGAAATGAAAGAAGGCGAAAACCGGGGGGGTAGGTATTTGACGTATTCGATCTAAATTTGCTTCTTAACTTAGTTTTGTTACCTGTAATTAGACATACCGTCTGATAAGTCACATCCTGCTCTTGAGCTTCAAGCTTGAAAACCTGTACAGATGATTAGAACGGTAGAACGCACGAATGATGCAGAAATCAGCAAACAGAGAACACTTCGATCAATCTTCCAAAGGCGGAAGTGATGTTATTAAAGCTAACAGTTGAACAGCTGCGTGAAAACTGAATAAATCTGCTCTCACAAAAAGAAAGAATGAAATCTGTTACTGCTGAACTAACCTTGTCCCGTAAAACTGTGCTTGTTTCAGAAATTGCCGAGCGAAATTTTGTACAACGTTCCGGCCCACAAGAACAAAACACTCCCAAAAATTCTGCAATGCAAGCAACTGGAACAGACCCAGAATCCCCAGCAAACAAAATCGGGAATGGCATCAGTTGACAAAGAGACTTTGGAAAAGTGGAGCTTTGCAACTTGTTTGGACACGAGATGAAATGTGGGGTGCCAAAAAACTTCGCCATCCAAAATTCTTCAATACAATGAACAGTCCAGGCGAAAGCTGTTTGTTGAATTGTTGCTGAATTGTTTATGCAGGGGGACCTCAGGCATATGTATAGCATTTGATTTTTTTGAAGAATTTTTTATCAAAACCCCCACCCAGGGGTCAAAAAAATGGTTCAAATCAGGACAAATCTCCCTACCCTGGAGACAAATTGTATTGAATATCAGAGTATGTGACCGTGTATTTGTGAATTTTACTACACTTTAGGGACATTAAAGTGTCGTCTCTGCCTCAGATACGTTGTTCGTTCTTGTCTTTTATAATAACAGATGACAATTTTAGAAATGACTGTTCTATTTAATATTTAACTTTTGAAAAAACCTGTAGCAATGTAGTAACTCTAGCTTTCGTCTTTCATTTGTTGAACACTTAATACCAATAATTCACGTAGCGTATTTTACTTTTTACATTTATATTTAATATAAAAGTGTGAAATGTGAAAGTTGTCCACTGCTTACTACAGTTTTTCTGAGACACAATAGACCATTTTCATTATGACATTACACGTGCAAAGGCTTCTGGTAGTTGTAGTAAAGATCGCGCCCAGTATCGCGCGATCGCGGGAAAGTGTCAAAAAATCACCAATCTCGTACCCAGAGTCCACTGGCTTTTTGGTCAGCGGGAGGGCGCCAGTAGAGACTCTGGGATAATGGAAAAAATTGATTTTTTTGATTGGTCGTCTGCATAACAATGGCAGTCCGACAGGAAGCCCGTTCGTCAGTTGCGGAAGTCAACCAAACCGGAAACCCTGGAACCAACTTCCTTGTTGTTTTGGAGGGAGATTTGAAATGTCAAACTCGGATTTGTATTTTTTTTTTCGGTATTTCTTTTTTACTTTTTTTTCTCACCGGGAATAATAATAATAATAATAATAATAATAATAATAATAATAAAAACTCCATTTCAAAAGTTTGCAACGGACTAAACATGAGCCGTTTTAGCGCGGGAAGTTTGCCACTACCGTCATACGACGGTGAAGCACGGCAACATGCAGGCAGCTAAAACTGATTACTGTCGCTGTTGCAAAAAAGTGATTCTAGGAAAAAATCACTATATCAGTCTTTTTGGAGAGAAAGCCGTAGAAGAAGGTATTATTGAAGCTGTTCGCAAGTATGGAAACATAAACGTAGTAGAAGAGGACGTCGGTGTCGTTTCGACAAAAATATGTCGAGCATGTTATTCACTAGTAAGGGGTATCATGGAAAAAATAGAGAAGTTCTCCAACATCTGTAAAGTTAGCTGTTCGGACAAGGATTCTCTGGCTGAAAATTTGGAGATGAAGAGATCCATTGCCGAGCGGAGTCCATCTCAGGTTGCCGTTTCTCCTTCGGTTTTGCAACAAGTGAAACGCTCAAGACATCTCCCAGATGACCAAGCGCCACACACGAGAGCAAAGGTTTCACTTTTTCAATCTCGGCCCATCTTGCCAAAGCCAGACCACTCAGAAAACACAACCCACGCAAACACGGAGGTAATCTATTTTATTTTAAGCATAATTATAATGGTGTGTGAAACAGATTTTGTTCTCACTGTTCCATTCCACTTGCAAAATACAATTAGTTCATTTCCCCAAAGAGGCAAAATTTTGAGCAATTCACCAAGTGTTGTAAATAAAAAGTGTAAAATGCCGTGGTTGAGGTTACTATCAGATCAATGTTAAATCTACCATGTAATATTACACAAAGATTTGAAGGTTACTTTAATGTAGTGGAGGTTTGAGAATTAAAAATTTTTATATTTCTTAAAGCCATCTTCTCTGCAAGAAAGTCAACACAACATTGACAGTGAAGAGCCACCCAACTTGACCAGTGAAAAAACAGGTGTAGAAATACTGAAGAAAGCTGGACTTCGAAATGTAGAGGTACTTTAAAACATTTATATTTACATTATTTATTTGCCACACATACATTCACATACAAATCAAAGAAAAAATATATTGAAATAGTGGACAAGCATAAAAGAAACCATGGGGCTTGTGAATATTAATCCTCCTCAAAAATGAAATAAAATTAGGATGACAATATTTTAATTAAGGAACTGATAGTTTAATTGTACTCTGTTGTGCTGTACTAGTGATGAAAATTAAATTTCTCTACATCATCACTACTTGTTCAAACATTCAAGTGATGAGAATAAAGGAATTAATCACAAAGGATAAGATATCTTGTTATTTAGACAAATTCTTCTTATTTGCTCCTTAAGAAATGTATGGGAAACAGTTAGGAGAATATGCATTTTTATATCAGGGCTTCAAGGGTTAAGAGAAAATGGTCTAACTTTTTTTTAAATTTCTTTTTTCCCTTCAGCTGACAAAACATGCAAACACTCCATTGAAGAAGGATGAGATAAGGAAACTGTGGGTCGCCTTGCAGACAAATATTCCTGTTGAGATTTCCAAAGCAATTATGCTATTGCCAAGTGTGAAGTCATGCCTGAAGTACCAGTTTTTGGAAGAAATTGATGAGCAGTGCCGTGACCTCTGTGTACGAAAACATGGTAACAATGGTCCTTCTGTCTTACATGTCCCAAGGAACAACACCAAGTCATCTCTTGAAGGATTCAGTTGGGATGCTATTATTGAGGAGATGCAGGAGAGGGCTCCTGATTTGCTTGATTTTATTTCTACTGTGAGTGTACCTGTTGTACATGAAAATGGAAACCAAGTACCCCCAGTTTGTGTGGCATATGGCCAGATGCTGAATGCACGGTGGAGGGAGCTCAGCCTTGTCCAGAAAGTGATCACTTTCATCCTTGGTATTGGGCACTCCACTCGTAAGGTAAATTTACTAACTGAGCCAGTGGATGGATTTAAGTCTCCCCCCCCCCCCAAAAAAAAAAAAAACTTTTAAGATTTCTTCATATCACAACAAGCTTAACACAAAGGACACTAGAACCTAAAAACTTTTCCCTTAATTCATTTAAACAGCACGAATATGAAATTTCCACAGAAGAAATGCACCTATCAATTTAAAGCCAGTGGGGGGGGGGGCAAGCGTTCACCGTGGGGTAATTTTTGTGCATTGGACTGGAATGGTTTGCCCATGGGCAGGGAATCTGACGGGCAATTTTTTTAAAGATGTCAAATCCACACCCCATGCCCTACCTCCCCCCCCTTTCACCAGGGCCCCCCACTGGCTTTAAATTGATAGGTGCATAATAATAATAATAATAATAATAATAATAATAATAATAATAATAACAATTATTATTATTATTATATAATTATTATTATTATTATATAATAATAATAATAATTATTATTATTATTACTAGCCTTATTATTTATTCTGCTAACTCAAAAATAAATATTAGACATCTTTAGATAAAGTTTTGTAACTGATGGTATAACAAATATGATTTTGAATTATTATTTTGTGTATTTCTCTTGTTCTAGACCTTTGATCGATGCAGCTCACTCGGCTTGGCCCAGTCCCGCCAAACATTCCGCAATATGCTGGATGACCTTGATGATGGCCTGATAGACCATATCAGAAGGAAGATCCAGGAAGGGCTCGAGCTGAGAGTCACATTTGACAATTTTGACTTTCAAGTCTTGGCCAACATAATTGTCAAAGGACACCAAAACTCTGACATACACTGGATTACACAGTTCATTACTTTTGACAGGGTGTCCAGCGAAGGTCTCAATGACACTGTGCCAATCATTCGGGACATCAAGGAGTTTGACAATAGCAATTATCTGTTGTCAAAGCAAGAGCTGCAAGATCAAAGAAGAGATTATATTATACTAGTTAGCAGAGTGTTAGTTGAGTACTTCCCTTGCCTGAAGTCAATTACAGGTGTGGTACCAAAGCACATCGCCCACCAGTACTCAAAGGAAATGGCCAGTCCTTCAGAAATCATAAGTTTACCAGTTGTGCCCTACAACCAGAATAAATTAGGTGATGTGTGCCAATACCTGAGCTACCTGACTCAGCTCTTGGTTAAAGTGTACACTCCACAACCAGATGAAGTTCCAACCCCCCCTAATGCTTCTGCAGTGGAA
Organism: Siderastrea radians; assembly: GCA_964017195.1. Taxonomy (NCBI): domain Eukaryota; kingdom Metazoa; phylum Cnidaria; class Anthozoa; order Scleractinia; family Rhizangiidae; genus Siderastrea; species Siderastrea radians. The sequence goes on along the minus strand of OZ024887.1, from coordinate 15,035,012 downwards.
GTGGCAGAACATGCAACACAAGTATTGAAGGACCATCGCATTCCCTTGGCTGGAGATCTCCTAGGACGGGAGAGAGTGACAGGTGCCAAGAAGACAAGAGCGGGGTGTGACTACCGAACTGACCGCTTTGACCACATTGTGGAAACACCAGCTGTACGGCATGCCAAACAGTCCTTCTTGTGTGTAAGTTTATTTCTTTCTATGTCTGTCTCAATCTTCCTATAAATTTTATAACATTATTACAACATACTGTTCTTTTGTGCAAAGAACAAGGTACTGGACATGATTCCTAGTTGTACCCATTCATCATTTTCCAGGGAGAGAATTTTTCTGTTTTCCTTTCTCCCTTGTTCATTTTGAGTTAATACTGTGAAAAAAGTTAGGGTTTTATCTTCCTACATTTCCACTGTCTGGTGCTACCAGTGACTATTGGCAATAATGTTTCTGTATTCTTAAAGAGTAAATCTGCAAAAATCCCTTTACTTAACTCAAGGCCTATATCTCTTTAAAAATATGGCCAAATGTCCGAACAGAATTACCCCAATCTATTGACCCCCTCCCCAGTCTCCGTGCAGTTCTCATAATACTCTGTGGCTAGGCAAAATTTTCAACAAATCTCAACACGGCTCACTACCTTATTTTCATAGCCTATTGTCACAGTTACCCAATCATTGTGCTGGGAAAACGTTTGGTACTATAATTATACTGGTCACTACTGGGATTTGAGTAGAATAAACCAAACAGGCATTGAAATGCATTTAAAACACTGTTATACTACTTCTGCCATTTTATTTCTAGTATGCCTGGGAGCAACTCTACAGCACCAAAAGCACGCGAGATGTGGGCACTCTCTATCAGCTTCGCCAAAAGCTAGGCAAAAGGAATGTCTATTCAGATGCAAAGAAAAACTACAAAGCTGCCGCAGAATTCATGATGGAAGTCACAAAGGCATATCTTTGTGAAGCGTTTATGGAGTGGGCTGGTATAGAGAGCATAGAAGGAAATCCTGCAAACATTAAAGTTCCAAGCCTGCATGCCTCCAAAGAACACAAAACCAAATTTGTGAATGAGACCATTGGCACTTTTGTTGATGAATACGTTCTCCCTGAGTTTGATATAGAAAAGGTGTGGCGACTTCAACAAGAGCAAAAGGCAGAACAGCGAAACAATCAGAGAGGTATGTATTAACCCTTATAGCCCCAATAATGACAAGCACCTAATTTCTCCTTACAGAATTACTACTTGATCAAACATACAGGTCATGAGAATAAAGGAAATGATCACCAAAGATAAAATGCCTTGATTTTTAAACAAATTCTCTAACTAAAAACATAAGAATCATAATTTTTATGGAGAATAGTCAGGAGAATAAAGATGTTAATATTGGGGCTTAAAGGGTTAATTATGCTGATGTTGATTTAGCTTGCATTTGAACAGATACGACATCTTTATATTCACTTTAAGAAAAGTGTGCACACAATTCAGTCCAGTAAAATGTAATTTATTACTGTTTTATACTTACAAATAAAAAGGAGACATCACCTCTCCTCTCACAGAACTGAGCAGCTGACAGTGTATTGAATTTGTCTTAAGTTGAAATTACCATTCCTCCGTCCCCTTACAATTTATGTCCAATTATGGGATTTAGCAGCAGCTTACATTTTATTTTTTAATTAGCAACATTGCACAGTGTTATGAAATCACCAATTTGCTTATTATTTATTAGTAGTTGCTTCAACTGGTGAACACATATTAACTTACCATAATTTTTGATAGGTTAAATCACCTGTTCATATCTACTGTTGTTATGCAAGTTTAATTTGATTTCAAAAAAGTTTAATATTACTTGTCTGTTGTAGCAATGTCAAGTCAAGTCCACTCTAGTGTGCCACCACCTACACCAGTACCAGTAGATGTAAGACCTCCTGTCGTTGTCCAGTTACCTACTGTATCAACTCTAGCTGACAGTGTACAATCTCCAGTACCATGTGGCACAGCACCCCAAGGATCAGTCCAAATAAGACAGACACCAAACCTTGCTTCTGGAACAGCGGAACCTGTAACAGCCAGAGCAGTGCATCCAGTGTCTTCCCAACCAGTATCAGAGCAGGTTCTGCCTGCTCCTCAGCATTCTGTCCAATCATCAATTGTCAGCAGAAACACTGTACAGCAATCCCTTGGACTTGCTTCATTTGTTGCTGTAACAGACCCCCACAACACTTTCAAGCAAGGTAACAAAGCTGATGAACAGACAAACAAAAGTGAATTGTCAAGCTTTAAAATGGGCTTTACTACCAGTAGTTTAAGAATTAGAGGGGCCAAGAGAAGGAGGTTCTAACTAATTCGGTGGAAGGCACAACTTAAGCTGGAGATCAAGGACAAATGATTGTTTGAATAGCAGTCCAGTATTATGAGCATGACATGTACATTATCAAAACTTCCAGGGAGGATATAACAAAGGGAGGAAGCTTATTATTTAAGGGGGGTGGGTTTATCACAGAGGAGGGGGGGAAGGGCTTAGTAAGATGATTTTGGGTAGCTACAATAATAATTTATAACAATAGATATTTCAAGAGAGTGCTTCCTTGACAGTTAAAGATTGATATGCCAGCGGCTATCTCACCTGCAATAAAATTCATGGTTTAGCCACCTTTGTATAAGATTACATTTTCTACATGCAAGTGACTAGTAATAAGTCTCTGATAACATTTATTTATTTCTTCTAACAGGAGATGGTGTTATCCTATTAACACAAGATAAGAAGCAGTCATTTGCAATTGGGAAAGTTGCTGAAAACAACTACCATCAAGCTGGTGAAAATTCCGTAAGATTAATGGTCGACATCATTCTCACACTGCAGAAAACCAATCCACCCCTTCAAGGAAAACGAATTTTATGGCCGAGAGATTTAACCGCCAAACCTGTAAGGGTAGTTGGGTCCTCTGGGGGAGTGGCTCCCAGTGCAGAAGTAATGTCCAGAGCTGAACATGTTCCTCCCCATCCAGTCAACAGCTTAACTCAGAGACAGAGGCTGGGCATACAGAATGCACTTCACAAGAAACACCTGATGAACCTGTCTTGCCCTCCCCAGTCAGTGACCTTCCACCAAGCAGCAGTGAGGATAGAATATTTAATTATGGGCTACAGGTTATACAGCTGGGTGTATTTCTAATGCAGATGGACGACACAGAAAGGGAAGGGGATGGTGAGCGTATGATGAGGAACTGGAAACTACTGATGCTCTTCAATCGATCAAGGAAGAGGGGGAAGAAGTATGCCTTTGAAGCAATGCGCCTCATCACAAATTGCAGGGCTCTGTACACACCAAAGATGGCACACAGAATAATACACGGTATGTTTGTTAACCCCAAAGGGGGAGAAGGCAATAACTATGCAAATGACTTAAAACAGGAACACATTGTAAAGGACCATAAGGTAACACTTCACGACCTGCGAGGAAACAAAACCTTGAAAGCTGTAACACGATCCACTTCAACTTCTTACAGCCAGCAAGTTATTGCAGACAGGATTGACAAAGAGAGCAACATCTCCAAAGACTCCACCGCTCACACATATGGGGATTGCAGAGAAGATGTGAAAGATATAGTAGAGTCATTGCACAAACTGAAGCCATTCACATTTACACCGGACAGGTACCACACTGCATTTCCGAAAATTACTAAAAGTCCACTGGACCAACTAGACCCAATACTCTTGGATCAGTGGCTGACAAAACACAAAAGAAAACTTGAAGCAAGTTCCTGTGTTAATGATGACAGTGAAAATGAAGATGGTGAAGACGATGAAAATGAAGTTTCATCAACTGACTCTGATGATGAAGACATCATCTCTAATCTCTGAATTGACAATGCTTAGATTCTGTAAACACAAACAAATATAGCTGGCTCAGTCACTACCCTGCATACATGTAGTACCAAAATATGAAATTACACAAAATGTAAATTTAAACCTCAGCTCTAAGTCACTGACAGCCTTGCACATGAAACACACAATCCAGGTATTAAGTACACACTTGTAATGTGTACATAACTTGAAATGCATAATGCATAACTAGAAATGTTTCAATATTCTCAGCAACTACACATGGATGTTAGTGGTTGAAAGGTGGTTGAGAGTTTGTAAACAATAACACAGAAGAATGTACATATAATTTAATTTTGTATAATAGCTTATGACTTGGGAAAACACAGACTGGGAAACAATAATTTATTATTTTATACTCTGCATTTATTAATTCACAATAAGGAGAATGATGCTGGAGGTTGATTTCATTAATTTTACAAAACCAATACATTAATGGAACTAAATATACAAGGCTACTCAGTTTACTATATGATTATTTTGTTTGTCATTTTCAGGCTTGTTAAGGTGTTCACTGCCGGTGTTTAAGGAACATGTCCAGACCTTGATATACCTATTAGAACAGTTTTTGGACCCCTCCTGTTAAAAAAATTAATAGCAGAAAGCTCCTGTACCAGTTCCTGCCCTACAGACATTTTGAGGGGAGTTGCATTTAACTCTCCTAATATACAACTTCCCTAAAACAACTGCGTGGGAGGCTACTCTTATTACCAATTCTCTAAAAATTCAAACTACTTTTAATTGACAGTGATAAATGGCCAAATCAACTGACACAAGGCAAAAACATGTTGACAGTCACACTCCCAACCCTGCACACAACTTCCCACATTGCCAGATACATCTACATGTAGCTCGGTAGGCTCCAAGTTTAGAACAGATCATGTTGATTGGGAGTCTGGAAATACTAGAAGAAGTTTGGGCTTCAAGTCCCAGTTACAAGTGCCTAAATTCTTTCTGTTCATTTCACTGTGTTATTAGTTATTATACTACAGAATTCCCAAACACGTCCCCTGGGGCAATGTGACCCTGTACTTTTACATCATTCAGTGGCTTACAAAAACAAGAGAAAGCATGCAGCTACTCCATAATCTGACATAACAAAAGTGATAGCAATGGTGATGATAGTTAAACCATGATTTCAATGATGAAAAGCACCCAAATATTAAGCCCAGGGCTTCTTGTCTGGATTTTATGGTTATTTTCCTTTCATAACTAATAACAGCCTGAAATCACAATTCCACTAGTAAAGGAAATGATCATGAAATATACTTTGACACAATACTATAAACAACTTCAGCATTCTCTCTGCTAAAAACAGGCAAAAGATCTTGAACTTTCTCTATAGAGTCGAGCTTATTACAGTGGAAAATGGTGAGATTAATTAATTCAAGGCTGAAACCTGTTGACAGTGTTACACCCCCTACACATGACTTTCCAAATTGCAATGAAGCACGATACGCTTCAAGTTCAGCACGAATGCCTTCTTTTTGTTTCTGAGTCACATGCCGTTCATCTGAAGGGTAGTCTGTCATTAAGGTGTCTGAGGAAGCTAAACTGATGGTACAACCCTCCAATCCTTCAGAGAGACTTGTCAAACACGTTTGACATTCACATACTGATTTGTGGAAATCACAACACGAATGCAAATTGCTTCTCTTGGGAGGTTCATGTCCAAAATAACATAGAATTATCTCTCGTTTACACTTGTTTGAAGTGGCTAGTTCCCTCATGACATCATCAACTGGATTCTTCCCCTTGCCAATATCTCGACCATTATAATACAAGGTCGCTATTGCCTCCTTCCCATCCCTTCCTGCTCTTCCCGTCTCCTGAAAGTATTCTTCCATTGTTTTCGGAACTCCGATGTGGATGACTCGTCTGATATCAGGCACATCAACACCAATGCCGAAGGCAACGGTCACAAAGAGAACTCTGGTTTTACACACTCCTTGAACAACTTCATCCAGAATACGGTCCTTTTCATGTTGTGGGTATTCTGCATGAAACTGTGCAAACAGGCGATTTTTTGATACGTGTTCAGCACCCGCAGGGTAGTACTGAGACTTTGCTAGAAATTGACTAAAATACATAAATGCATCCGAGCAAGTCGCAAGACTACCATAAACAATAGTCAGAGGCATGCTTATTTTCTTCTCCAACAACTCCTTTGCCAGAGGTTCCAGCACCGCAGTCACCTTTTCTTCACCACTTGATGGCCTAACTTTACACTCATAAAAAATATTCTTGCGATCGGGATTGACTTCAATCACAACAGCTTCATCAAGTTTGAGGGAATCCGTAATAAATGCCTGAGTTGCTCTTGTTGCAGTGGCAGTTAAGGCAACATGAGGAACACTTGGGAAAAGGCTGCTAAGAACATCCAGCTTTCCATAGGCAGGACGAAAACTTTTCCTACACAAAAGAAACAAATTTCAGAACCCATATACTTAGCTATCCACTCAAATCATGAGGAAAACACGAAATGTACACATGAATACAGAGTAGTTCTATTGCAAACGGAGTACAAAGTACTAAGAAGTCTTACATGGAAGGAAACTGAAAAGAAGGACTAGGATTTGACAAATGTATCCTCTTTAGCAGCACCCAAAGGGAAAATTTTAGCAAAATACTTGAGATGTCATTTTCTGCTTTCTTACACTGCTTCAGAGCTTTTGAAAGGAATATTTGTGTAAGTTGATACAGGTTTAACTGTTCGGCGTTTTTAGCGGAAAATTTAGGCTGCAGAAAATTTTGGGAAACAGAATCCTATCCACTGAATTTAAGAGCTGCCAATGGCTCTCCAAATGCTAGCTGGCCTTATTTTTCATTCTGAATGACGTAATTGTCCAATAAGTCCTCTTCTTATTTGGGTCTTAGGTGATGTTTTGCCAAAGAAAATTAAATGAAATCCGAATATCTCAGGTGATTTAGGCCTTCCAAAAAGATATTCCCCAAAATGAACCATTGGGTGCTCATGTCTTGACAAATCCATGGGCCACACAGTCTCCTACAGTCTCCGCTGCAGTTACTGGATACGTTTGTAGACCTTCCTGCACAAAATCCCTTATGAAATCCATCTTCGGAATGCCTGATCTATACTAAGAAATTTACGGGTAATTTAAGGTGATCACCTCAGTGCTAGGCAACTTGTGGAATAATAACAGTACACCTTTTTTTTTTCCTAATTATTTTACTGCAAGTATGTTTTCTTTTGGGGCCTTATGGGCCACATGGCTAAAAGGCCTAAGTTTTCTTTTATGTTATTATAATTATTATTATTATCCTTGTTATCATTATTATTATTATTATTACAATTATTATTATTATTACTATTGATATTTTTATTATTTGACTGACTTATTTATTTACCTATTTTTTTTTATAATTACAAATTGAAAATCCAAAAAAACTGACTTACCATTCTTTGATGAGATGCGCTTCGTCCACAACCACGCATTTAACTCTTCTTTGAAAAATGGGGGATTTAAGTAGTGCAAAAAACCTCTTGTCTTCCACGCACACCTCAGGGTGAACAAATAATAAGCGACAACGGGGGTCCTCCAATGCATCCAATGGAAGACTGGCATGATATTCTTCGCCGCGGGAATCCTCCACTTGAACTAAATTACCTTGCACCATGAACGACGACACCCCTCTCTCGTTCAGCTTAGAAATTTGATCCCGCATAAGCGCATTGAGTGGCGAAACAACTAAGACAATCGCTCGATCCTTACTTGAACTTACCGACATGAAATCAAAAACACCCGGTAAAACTTGGTATATGAGCGACTTTCCGAAGCCCGTCGGCAACACGCCAAGAACGTCTCTACAGTTTAAAACAATGGCTTCCACTGCTTGTCTTTGTTCCTTCTTTAACGATACTAACCCTAGTTCATTTAACGTCGAGGAAATTGCTTGCTCGAAAACATGAACTTTCTCCGTGTTGCTAAAAGCCATCTTGAAACTACCCTATTTACCGGCGAGTAACATTGGACTTGCCACGCGCGGGAAAACGTAGAACAAGACTTTAAACACATATACACGATGGAATGCACACTAAAACACTAAAAGAACACAACTTACCGAGAGAGCCAGACAACTTCATCTTTCGCTCGTTCTTGCAGGAATCCAATGAACAATATTCCTTGAAAAAAAATCCAGTTCCTTTGATCATGTGGAAGAATCAACTTTGGCTTTCTCGAACACCTTCAAGGTTCGATACCATGGCTACGATTTTGAGACATTTGACTTCCGTTTTGAACTTGAGCATGCGCACAAAGACCGGAATCCCACGTTTTCTGGGATAAAAAATTCATTATCCCAGAGTCTCTACTGGCGCCCTCCCGCTGACCAAAAAGCCAGTGGACTCTGGGTACGAGATTGAAAAATCACCAGAAGTGCCATGTCGACCAAGGCAAGTTACCAGGTGTTTCACAAGGTTATGTGCTCGATTGCTATACAAATTCAAAGAAATTCAGCCTGGAGTTTTTAAGTTTTTTTTCGATGAACGAAGAATTGCGAAGAGTGTTGTTAACAAACATTTCAAATGAAAACTTTTTTCCCAGATTCTGGATACCGAGTGTGTAGAAGGAAAACGTGTCTTATAAACAATGTGCAAATATAATTTCCCTCATGAGAAAAAGAATCGAAGGGGAGGAGGGAGTGTCTGAGATAGGAGTTGTAGAACAAGTAGAACAGTTTTTAAATAACACTGACCAAATGGAGATGGAAGCAATAAAATTTTTTTTCATCTAGAATAGTGCAAAACAAAACAAGGAACCCATTGAAATGCTTTGAGCGACTCGCTCTGAGATTTAATAAAAACAAAGCAAAACATTTACATTTTAAAAATATTTCGCTTTGAGTGAATCGGCAGTCCTAAGTTAAGTAGTTATAATGGAAGAGAAATACCATTCACTACTACAAGTTAACGCAAACCATGTAAAGATGATTGAAATATTCCGTCAACTGAAAAAGCAAGCAATGTTATTCGCACTAAGACGGGCGAACGATTTTTTGCGTTCAAACAACCCAATGTTCAGTACCAAAGGAAAGCAAACTGGCTTGAGAAACAACACTAACTCAGTCTAGAATAGTTTCTATTACTAATTTTTTGAATTATTTTCACCATTTTGCGAAATAAGACGTAATGACAAAACCTACAATGACAAAATCTTGAAAGTTTATACGCACAACATTTTCTCGCCATGATTAACTGTAATAAAGGCAATTGCAAAATCAGATCGCTTATTTTTAGTTTCAATACGAAATTCCATGAAAAGAGAAACAGAGAAAAAGCCTTCAGGTATGAAAAGATTATTCAGAATAGCATGCACTTGCTGTCCTGGGAAAGCAAAATGCCTCGAAAAAATTCCGCTTAACTTGACACTGTTCCGTACCAAATTTCTACAAGTTTTTTAAACATTTCAATAAAGCTATTGTAAATGTGGAATCGCTCGGTTAGAACATTCTTACGAAGTCAATCCACAGTCAAATATCTAATTTACCAACGCTTGAAGTGGAAGAAATACTTAAAAATCGACCGTTGTCCTTGGAAATAAAAACGGCACTGACAATACAGTCTGTTTCTCGAACAACGATTTCTCTGCTCTAAGCTCTCCAATTTCTTCTATAACCGCCGTCGAGTACTCTTCAGGTCTTTTCCTTGTAGCAAGAAGCTTTTAAAAGAAATGTCTTCAACAGACTTCATCCTAAGGATGCATGTAAAATTACCGGCCTGAAAATCGAGCGTACAAGAAGACATCCGCGAAAAAGTTTTGCAACGCACCGAGGGCGATACGATACAAAAATCGAAAATCTTACAAAATAAACCTTCCTTACTTTTACATTATTGTCTCTTGGCTTGTCCTGGTGGGGTAAAAGCAGGTTTGTCGCTTAGGACACTCAAGGTCCTCTCAATTATCCACATTATAGACATGATATGATCGGCTGACCCGGCTGCCATTGCATTGCATGTGTTTTTGTGGATTACTTTGAATTTTCCCGCGATTGAGCGACCCTGCGCGATTGAGCGACCGCGCAATCTTTACTACAACTACCAGAAACCTTTGCGTGTGTGACGTCATAATGAAAATGGTCTATTGCGCGCGCTGAGAAATTCTGACGCCATTTTTTTCGCGCGTGCAATACTTGACGTCATCATTGAGAAAAAGCTGAAAACACCTCTGAGATCTGGCTTGTAGAAATCGCTCGTGGCCTACTATTAACATTCTTTATCATGAACGGACGACCTATTGAAGCAGTTAGTGAGCGCTACCGGTATAAAATATCTGTAAAACCTTGACAAAAACCTCGAGAAGTTGTTTTAAAAATTCCTATGTTTCTCGCACGCGCCATATTGTGTTATTTCAGCGTTAGATTTCAGCGCGCGCTTAAGTTGCACGCATGCTCAGTTTTGCTCACGAAGGAGGTCGCAAAAAAATCGCAAATCGACTTTTTGACCCCAGTCTACTCGAAAACTGACCGTATAACCCACAGTAAAAAATTCAGAATCAATTTATAGTAGTAAGTTTCACTTGTAGACAAAATATTAGCAAAATCTATAAGACAGATTTTTAGAAATTCTCAAAAAAGCGAAAATTCGACATTTTCTTCATTAGCAAAACTTCGGCCTTAAAGATTTGCATTTTCTTTTGCATGGTTGTTTATTTGTAGCCACTTTCCAAATCCTGAAAAATTTAAGTAGGGTCGTACGGCTAGATTTTGAGAAAAAAGCCCTAAAAAAGTCTAGTTTCCAGTCCCCTTCTAGCACTCGGTCTGTTTTATTTGATATTTTCTAAGCTTCTCATATTTCCTTTACAGGATAATGAGGATTAATATCATTTCTTTTAATAGTTGTAGCAACAAATGACCCAAAAGGAAACTCCTGTTGGCTTTAAACTTAAGTTTTAGAAAGGTTATCTTTCTCTTCTGAAAACTGTAGTAAGCCACCTTATTAAATCTTACTTTCATGTATTATAAACTGAATTTTCAATACATCCAACTAATAAACACGACAGCACGCTACTCCTCGCGTTTTAAAGTCGCCGCCTTCAAACAACACCCTACTAGGGCGCAGTCCACTTCTCCAAAACTCAGTCAAATTCCCGAGGGCGGAGATTGCAAAGGTAATTAAATGCCCCACCTATGCCCGAGGGCCCCTCCCCCCCCCTCGGGCTTAGCATTGATAGGTGCATTATTGCTAAATCAGGTAACTCGATGCAAGGACCACTTGGACAAACAGTAGCGAGGTGAAGCTGGATCTTGGTGTAGATCAGGATGCTGGATCTTGGTGTAGGTCAGGATCAGCAATATTGCTACAATAGCAAAGTACAGTGAATTAGGAGAGGGGCCCCTGGAATTGAAACGAAAGCCAATTATAGCTGCTTACTGGCAAAAGGAGCAAGCCAAAACTTTTCTCTAACGTGATTCACCGCAATAATCATGTAATACTGAAAAGAGTGATGAAAATACGACGTGCGTCGTTTTTTCTTTCTTTTTTCGTTTCCTTTGTCACGCAACGCTCTGCGGTTATCATTGCGTGACAAGTTCAATGGCCCAAACTGAAAGCGTGGTGCAACACTAAGTCTTATTTCATTTAAATTTCTGCGACGGAAGCTTTTCATATTCCTGCTAGATTCCTGCTTTTATTGTCTTCTTTTCTTCTGCATTTCTCCCCATGAAGTGTTTTCATTGGCGCGCTGCCACGCGCTCCCGCTCAATTCCCAAGGTGCTCAGCGCGTTGTGCTAAAAGACAAGATCCGATCAGGGGTTGGAACGTTCCTTACAATACCAGGCCCCCCATTCCAGGCCCCCCATACCAGGCCCCCCATTCCAGGCACCCCATTCCAGGCCCCCATACAAGGCCAGGCCCCGATATAATAATTGCAAGCGATGTCAAGCTTTGTTCGCGCGAGACTACAACATCTAGCTCCGGTATAATATAATAATAAGGACACGTTTCTTTCGCGTTTAATAGACTACATGGTCAAGCCTAGGTCTATTAAAATATAAGAACACGCTTCTTTTGCATGAGACTACAATATTAAGCCCCAACAAGCAAAAACAGGCCCCACTCGCGACTATCCCGGTATAATAACACGTTTATTCCGAGCGAGACTACACTGTCAAGCCTCATATCAAGCCCCTGTATAAATGTCTAGCAATAATGAACTTCGTTCACTCTAGACTACAATATCAAGCCCCAACAAGTAATACAAGGCCCCGCTGGAGACTATCCCGGTATAATAACACGTTGAGTCCGAGCGAGACTACACTATCAAGCCTCAACATACCGGCAATATCAAGCCCATACTGAGTATACATGGCTAGTATTATACTCAGTTGCGTTCGCTCGAGACTACAATATCAAGCCCCAACATGCAATACAAGGCCCCGGTACAACAATACCGAGCTTTGTTCGCTCGAGACTATCCCGGTGTATTTTCTGCGCTTAGTCAGCGCGAGACTACAATACTACCCCAAACATTGTTTATCAAGCCAACATAATGATACCAAGCTTCGCTCGCGCGAGACTACAATATTAAGCCCCACGATGCAATACCAGGCCCCTGTAGTATAATAACACCGAGATTCGTTTGCTCGAGACTACAATATTCCTCAACATGCAATACCCGGACCCGGTATAATAATAACAACATAAGTTCGCGCGAGACTACAATATTAAGCCTTAACATGCAATACCAGGCCCCGAAGTAATAATTCTGTACGCGCGAGACTACAATATCAAGCCCCGGTGTAATAATAACACGCTTAGTCCGCGCGGGACGACAATATCAAGCCCCTCTATAATAATACCAAGGTTCGTTCGCGTGGGACTACAATATCAAGCCCCAGCAAGCTTCGTTCGTGTGAGATTCCCAGAAACACGCTTCGTTTACGCGAGTCTGCAATGGAGAGTCCCAACCGGCAATGTCAGGCCTCGGTATAAAAATCACTCGCTTCCCTCGCGCGGAACCACAATATAAACTGCGTCCCGAAAGCTTTTGTTAATTCGCCGATCGGTAAATTAATACGTGATGAGTTTACTCATGTTGTCATGTCATGAGTGAGACCAGTGCTGAGTGGTGTGACCTTAGAACATTTTGACACGATCACATTATAGGTACTGCAAACCGAATAACCTGCGCTGTAAAACTTTCAAGGTGACGTCTCACAAAACGAAACTACGAAAAAAAAAGGTGATAAGTTGCCTTTAAAATGAACAGGGTTTATTTAGATAGAGGATGAGATTTCGCCCTCAATTGTTTTTTGGCACCCTGATTCGCATCTGGGGCCCGGGGGGTGGGGGTACCCTATAAGTTTTGTACGGGGAGGCTCCGCCCGGAGGCGAACTTTCTTATGCCTCAGGGATAAGCCAAAACAATAGAATTTCCTGTAATCGCCACGTTTTTGCCGGGTTTTCAGTCTTTTTGAGTCAGTGGGCCATTTCTGCCAAAATGTGGCACCCTTTGAGATACTTCGCTTTAGTCACCATTTCTTCCGCTTTGCAGTTGATTTTGTGACCTTTTCGTATACTAAAATGGCAATTTTCCCTACCTTTTTATATACTGCGAGCTTAAAAAAGGCACCCCTTTCGGGCGGAGCCTCCCCGTATAGCCTACTATAGGGAGAACCCCCCCGGATCGGGGTCAAATCCACTTCAGCAGTTCTTTCCGCTGTTATCAGGGCAACCTCCAATGGGAAACTTGAGTTTACGGTATCAACACACTTCGTTCGCGCGAGGCAAAAAAAATCGCTTTTTTGTCTTTCCTAGAATGGTTTAATTTAGCGTACAAAATTGATCCAAATCTTCAAAGTCGTAGATTCAAGACTAAAGATAAAATCTTGCCATGTTTCTATCTTTGGAGCCTGGTGAGTTTCTTTTGGGATCTGTTCATCGACAATCTCATTTACCCACACACATTTCCTTTCACTTATTATGACAATTGCGTCAAAGCGTTGTTACGACGTATTGCAAAATGCTGCAGCAATGATTACAAAAGCGTACCTTCCGTTTATCACAAACTGCCGCAACGCTCACTACAAATGCGTAAGTTATATCGAAATACCGTAACCCTTGTAATAAAATACGTACGTTATTACAAAATGCTGCAACTGCGTACGTTATTTAAAAAAACGCCCCAACCCTTATTACAAAATGCGTGCACGTTTTTGTAACGCCCAATACATTACGTGTTCCAGGACTTGGAGGAGGTGGCTACGTACCGAAGTGTACCTTTGCGGCCAAGTGGAATTTCGGGTTTTGCTTCAGAGTTTCTGTATTTTAGTCTCGGCCTTGAGAAATTGTTTTGTCGTAAACTTGCTTTTTTTTAACATTTCAATTTTCCAAAAGAAACTACTTTTGCACTTTGGCACATATCCCTTTTACCATTACGCCATATCTCCATTTCACCATTTCGTTATTTCGTCATTTCGCTCGTCATTTCGTCATTTCGTCATTTCGCCATTTCTTGTTTTAGACACGCCCAAAAGCCGAAAGTTGAAATTCACGCACTAGTCACAAAAATCGGAAACAGAATTCTGTGAAGCCGGAGTGCTGCGAATAAGACCACATTTTGGACCCAAAATTAGTCCCATTAGGCTACAAATAAACCTCACGCAGTCTTTGCGACATACGCTGTCATTCAGTCTTCTTTTTTACCGGCGGCTGATGTGACCATCACTCGAAATATCCGGCTATACCATAATCGCTGTACAGTATCCACCTTCAATTTAAAAAATGTCAGCCTTGTTCTGTCGAAGCTGGTTGAACTGAGGGTCAGAACTTCTTACCTCTCTGTGGAGCAATGGAAGTAAGTTATCTGTTGCGTTTATTTTTTATATTAGAATTATTTTGTTAGTTAAATTTCGCTATTGCTAACACCTTTGTAACTCGTCTCTCTTTTTATTTACAAGGGTAACTCTTCACTACATATCTCAATTGTCCCGGCTAATGCTGAATTTCCCAACACATTTGATCGTTGTGGGGATGACAACTGTCCACAACCTTGTAACGGCCGCCTATATCATTGTAGTCTTTGTCCGAGGACCGGGAGACAACCGTTACCTAAGGAGTGCAAACTGAGAGAGCATTTTCGACAAAGGCACTGGAATAACAAAATTACACGAGGGGGCAAGTGCTTTCAATTTTTATCTTAAGGTTCGTAATGGGATCGTAATGTGGAGGTGTGGCATTCACGGTTCCCGGCACAAAAAGTAGTATTTTGACAGTAGCGGCTAATTTTCTGATCTTTGGATCCTTGTCAGTTAGTCCAATCATGTCAAACGCTTATCACGGTTGACGGTAAAAAAAATCAGGGGTCGAGATCGAGGTTTCCATGTCGAGGGTCAAGGGTACAGAGTTTCCCTCATTGCTTTTTTTTGAATTAATAAAATGAATAGAGAAAAGAAAAAATGAATTAAGAAGGAATTTAAGAAGGATACAATCGTTTTAGCGTTGCGATTTTCACGTGTACATAAGATTTTTTGAACGTGGACATCGCCCCCCAAAAAAGAGTGAGTTGGGAAGGTGGCGGGCGGGGAGGGGGGGGGGGAGGGTGAGAGTTTGACCAGCACGCGGACATCCCAATTCGTTTTTCAACCTGATGAGTTGGACAGAATTACATTTGGAACCAACAGAAGCACATAACTGATGATAAATCTAGTTAGCTTTTCCATGTTACGGTAAAATCACGAATCGAAGGAAAATCGAGGAAATGATGACAAAAAGCGTGGCTTGTAACTGGTTTTGCAACATGGAGTGTATTAATCCAACTGTCAAAGAAACTCTTTTGTTCTCCTCGACGAAAAGATAGACTCAAAAAAAATGCTTTCATTTGTCGGTAACGGTTGATGACCCGTTGATGGCTAAGATTTCGTTATTGCCGATTGACGTTGAGACCCCACATTTAGACCCTAGTTCATTTCAGCCTCCTCAAAATTTAAATAACGGTAATTACCTTTTCAAATTTATTCCTTAATGGTTCAGTCGCTCGTTTATTATCTTAAACAGGGTATCTTTAATTTTGGATAATGTATCCAGTTTGTCATAAACGAACGTCTTCAGAGCAGGAAAGTATAATTTTGTCTGAAACAAGCATAGGTTTACGGTACCCAGTGGTGGGGTTTGCTGTAAGTTAAGCTTTAGGTAGGGATCGCGGAGCCGGGAGGCCACTTATCTATTATAATCCATTCTGTGGCCAATTATAGACCCCATCTTAGTCACTTTTTGTGCAATTTTAATTTCGCGATTCCAACTTAGTCACTGTCACTCTTCCATAAGAACCCTTTTAACTATGTCATCTTCAAATGAATTGACACATCAGTTAAACTGAATGTAGAACACTTAACTCTCTCCACCTTCAACCATTCTGGCGCATTTGCTAACCCTAAATATTTACAATCTGACAGAAAATAAACCGACATCGTTATACGTGGTAACATGTCATTTAGCATGCTAATGTTATTTACTATATACTAACGTTCGAACAGAGTCCTCATTAATTATAAATTAACAGTAATGAAACAAATTACCGCAAATAAAAGCAGACTAGGTGCAAAGAATACTATAAAACTATTCCCTATTTGCATGCCTTGGCAAGGGTTCCTTCGCCAATCTTATGTCAAGAGGTAAAGGGTTGAAGGCGAGCGCACCAGTTGAATCGGTTGCTTTGACTAAGTGCAAGAGGTCACGACATGCTGTGTTTTGAAAAAGCGTGAAATTTGAGACAATAATAGATTTAATCACTTTCACTGACAAAATAATAAAACTATGATTAATTTAAACTTATTTTCAGTTTTATCATAGTTTTATTACGAACTCATCAAATATTGACGTAACTGTTCAGTGAGTTGAAACCCTCCCGTTTATAATAAGCCCACCCAAAAACCTTACGAAGTTGTGTGAGCCTAGGGCTTACAACCGG
The DNA here is from genome assembly GCA_964017195.1 of Siderastrea radians. Lineage (NCBI taxonomy): Eukaryota > Metazoa > Cnidaria > Anthozoa > Scleractinia > Rhizangiidae > Siderastrea > Siderastrea radians. The sequence goes on along the minus strand of OZ024887.1, from coordinate 15,018,204 downwards.
GATTTTACGGTACCTTTACACGGGGAACCATGACTGAGGTTTTTGGCATCTGGATCAGAAACATGCTCAGCGTGGTATCCTTTCCTGAGTATAGCTCATACCTTTTGTTTTTTACGGTGTCATTTCTTCTTCTTTTCTTGTAGATAAAGCAATACTTAAGTACATCCTTCAGTGCAAAACAACGTCAGGAAAGACCTTTAACAACCGTGGCCACTGGCATTGCATTCATTGTTCGCGTGTTTTCGAAAGACAACATGCCATGATTGTACACCTGAACAGTCATTTTAATGTCACCGTATCCGGACATGAACGGTCAGCCACCAGCGCAAATCAAAATTTGGACAAAGCGCGAGAGACGATAAAAGAAGAGCCAAACAAGTTAATGTCCTCAGAAGGCAAATACATTTGCCCTGAATGCTCTAAGTGCTATCCCAACACGAAAGCTCTGCAGCGTCACGTACGGGACCAGCACAAACGAAAGGTAGAGGCTGTCGTTGGCCCTGGACGACACCTTAAAGGAATTTGTGTCGACTTTGACAAAGGCACCTTCATGATAAGTCGCACCTTTTCGGGAATTATGCATCCTATTCATTGCCAGCACAAGACGAATGCACCTTATGATTCTAAGCCAGTGACAAGCTCGTGTGAAATTGATGAGTGCATGGATGCTGCACGAGTAGCCAGACGAAGTGGACATCCGGCGTTCGAGTGTATCCACTGACAGAGTGTGCAGTATGCTCGCCCAGTTGAAAGTCCGGTTCCCCTAAGTGGTGAATCACTTGAAGAGATCGTTGGTGGCCGTCTTAAATGGTTTACGAATAAACAAAAGGACATATGTTTGGTACATAGAGAAAGAGCAAAAAAGGACGATATGATAGTCCATTAGTCGTTCGTTTTCCGAATGATGCGTATGGGACACACTCATCTAGAACTGTTTACCTTTCAGTTTATGACGGTGCCGTACACTATTGGTCGCGTTTTGGACGAGTTGTCGTTTCATTCGACTCTCAAACTGGTAAATGGTCATGCCGGTGTTGCAGATCGAAAGTCCCCTGCATCCATAAAGCTGCATCGAAATGGTTCCTTTATCAAGAGGATAAATCTCTGATAGAAAGCATCGCAGAGGAAAGCGAAGACGAGTTAGAAATTGCAGCTGAGGAAGTAGACGACGAAATTGATGTGACGATCAGTCCAAATCTGAAGCCAAGCAGTGTGTACCCTCCTTCTGGAAGAGGAGTAGAAGTTATGACAACCTACCATATACAACACAAAAGAATACCAGCGACACTCCCTAGAGAGCACCTGGATGGTTTCCCTTCTGTCTTAGTTCCTAAGGAAGGAGAATGTCACGAGTGCAACTGCAAAATCCCTCTAAGTGGCCCATATGAAATAACTGCGCGGGCCATGATCATAGGGGTGACAAATGTGATAAAAGGTAAGAAACAAACTTGCCCGTTTTGGTTTTAACCAATTCAAACTTCGTTCATTGCTAAGGCTTTAAAAGCTTTGTTCAATAGCTTTTAGTCTCAAAAGTGAATAGAGTTTACGCCTTTGGTTTGGTTTTCCATGTTAGTTCTGTGTGATTGGTTTCTAAAAAAAAGTTATTAAAACGGTCCAATAGTTACTCGGCTCGCTTGCACGCGTTTCACCGCACTTGGTGTTATTCACATGCATTCCTTGCAGTTCAAATTACTTGATCATTGTCTCTGTTCGCTTGGGCGATTAGTTTGATTTGCAGTAACGTAAGCAAACTTCATACAGCTTATGCAATATACTATATCAGTAATTCATTCTCATCAAGTGTAGTGAACATTTCATCTTCCCCCCTGCCACGTGGCCAAAAAATTACACCTGAAGAAGGAAATAGCGAAATTTAGTGTCCATTTATCTGTTCCCCTATACAGATGTTCGTACGTCCTACAAGACGTGTGACAACTGCCAGATGCTCTATAGATACCAGGAGTATGATGAAGGTCTACACAACTTTGACGACAGGCACTTTTTTACTCTCTCTCTCTTATGGTTTTCATGAGAGAATATATGAAGGCATGATTTTAATCTTGTTTTAGAACTTGAAAGGAAAGCACAAAAATATATATAGCCTAACGAAAGGTATTTTTTTTTTGTTTTTTTAAGTTATTTTAAAGAATTATTAATTAAGTCAATGTACAAACGAAGCTAAAGTAAGTTTCAGAGGTGATATACAATTCCGGACACGCTAAAACATTCTATATTTGAACATTTCGGACGCAATAAGGAAAAACAAAGGAAATAATTTAATATTTTACATTCTGAACTGGTCCACAGTAAAAACGGAGCATTCTAGTTGGTTACCTGAGCGGTTCGTATTTTGTTATACGATTGACCACTCACGAAGTTCACCCCTCTTGAACAGATGTTTCAAATTGAACCTTTTGGCATTTACTAGAAAACTTGTCCTTGTTGATGAACGTCTTCGCTCAGTGCGTACGAGCCAAATATTTTCCCGTTCGGCCCTCCCCCCCAGGCAATGACTATATAATATGTCGCAATCTATGAGACCGGATTTACCACACGTACACGCAGTAACGCAACAACGTTTTATGTAGGAAACTGTGCACTGACCTTAGTCTAATAGAGTAATATTTGGATGTAGCATGTGCTATATTGTTTACAGGTGCTATACTGCTAACTGCTGTTACTTTCAGGCTAAGATGGCGATATTGTTTGTTTGTTCGTTTGTTTGTTTTACCAGGAGAATACAGCGGTGGGAAGAACTGCAGCTGTACTGCGCAACACTTTGCAAATTGATGTAGGGGACAGCGTGTTCAGAAACGCCTACCTTCATTTTGAGGCACTTAATGATCATAGTTACGATTTCTTTTGTTGGCGTTGTGGTTATTACCCACCGATCCTTGTGTGGGACTTGTGCAAGAAGGGTTGCTTCTCAATGGCTCGTAAGTATCCTTAAACAACATTTCATATTATACAGACCGTCGGGCTACAAGTGAGTAGTGGCGCACTCTGATTCGTTACTTACTACTAGGCTATCAGCTAATACCGTAACAATTATGAACGTATTTTGGAAATATTGCGTTTCACGATGGGTTTTTCTCAACAAAAGAAAGATAATTTTTCAAATTTTGGATGGTACTTTTTAATCGGGGCTGGGGGGGGGTAGGCCACAGAAGTTACGTAAGTCAGTGATGGCAAAAGCGTTGACTGTGCGATTCGTGGTGTTGTTGAAGTTTGCATTGACCTTACGTTGTAGTTAAAAAAAAAGAAAGAAAAAAAAAGCGTTTTCTTTCAATAATTATCAAACATGGACTAAGAAACACGGAACAACTTGTGCGGACAGTTCTCTTTCCTGAGGACAAAACTTCAACGGGAAACGTGCAGATGCCCTTACCTAACGAGTCTGGCAATCAATGTCTTGATTATAGTTGATGACCTAGCGGTTCCAGAGCTGCTTACAGAAGAGAATGACGAAGTGAACATTGAAGCGTTCTGGCGACAAGTGGAGCTCTCGATTGTAGCTCGTAAGTAGTACATTGGGCCCATATGGCTCCTAATGCTGGCTTCTGATTGGTCGAGAGCGATCACGTGCCGGAGGAACTTCCGGTGACGTCATAAGTCACTTCCGGTAGAAGACCACTGACCAGGGTAGGATGGCGGGCTCAGAGGAAAGAGAGGACATGTCGTGACGCTTACATGACGCCTCTGGCTAGGGTGGGAAACCGCTGACCAGGGGGAAAAAAGGATCGTGGGCTCACGCAATGGGAAGTCACGTGATTTGGAAGGGGAAACCGCTGACCAGTATGAAAAATTGATCGTGGGCTCAGGATAGGGCAAAACCGCGGAGAAAACGCGGGCGCAAAGTCCAAAGTCCAATTTTTGGAATGGGGGTGACCCATATATGGGCCATATGGGTTTGAAATGGTTTTGATATGGCACAAGTCCAAGTTGGGCAGCGGGGCAAATATAAAAGGGGTAAACCCTAAGTGAGGGAGTAGTCACCATGAGTTTTTACATCACTCTGCTCAGTGATCAAGCACAAGGCACGGGTCAAAAATTTACGGCACGACTGCCTCGTTCCTATTATTTGGTGGAAGATGATTGGGAAGTGGCGTTGGTGCATATTTCCCACCCGGGGTTTAATCAATCCTTGGAAGATCAAAGCAAGCAGAATTGGACGCAAGAAGATAGTCAAAAACATTGGATGAAAACAGATATCAAATACATGCCAAAACGGGCGGATGGCACGGCGCCCCTGAAAGTCACGAAACAAATCTATTTACCGCCAGGGTATTACCACACTTTGAAAGAAGCCTGGATTGCCATCGCGTACGAAATGGAAAAACAACACATGGAAGTCATGATGGATATAGCTAAAATGGACGTGGATGATTTAGCCAAACGACAACAACTAGCCGCGCTTAACCTGGCTCAACCCTACGTGAAAATCACCAATAAGGGCGTGGCCCCTGAATTAGATTCGTTGTATGTCCTCATTCCAACCAACATGGAATTTGAAATGGAATGGAAATTGGCTGGCCTGATGGGATTGGTGAAAGATGGAACGTCCACGGAACGCATTGTCCAAGAAAAGAATTATCTGGTGAAACATATCGTGGATTACAACGATCGGCATAAATGGGAAGCAACGGTTGGTCCTCCCGCCAAATATCCCCCGTGGGGGCATGTCTCCGTCAGTTTTACCCACCCCGACTTTGATTATGCGTTGTTCTTGGGGCCGAATCTGAGTCGACAACCTTTTCCTAGTACCCCCACGGTGAAACCGCAACAAGGCCAACAACAATTGATGATTTACACGGATCTGGTGGCACCGAGCATTGTGGGAAATCAAGAAAAAGGCTTTTTACGTACCTTGGATGCCGGCAATACCGATCATCAATTTGATACCAGGCAACGGATGTATTTTCCTCTTGGCCAAACCATCTTTGACAGCATTGCCATCGACATTCAAACAGCCGACGGACAGCCGGCTCCGTTTAAACAAGGCCGAACCATCCTCACCCTTCAACTCTCCAGAAAAAGTCAACGGACATGACGTGGTTGTTTTTTATAGAGAAAGCGAATCATTAATTAAATCCTGGAGCACGTGGGATGTAGCCCGGTTTGCTCCAGAACAGACTAACTACTTAGATTGAAAGAGAGGAGGAATAAAATGGCTTACCGGTATCCGTAGCTGTTGCTTGTCTTGCTTGCTTGCTTGCTTGCTGGCTTGGGAGTGAAAAAACGGGGAGCAGAGGCGGTTTTTTTTATAGAGAAACAAAAGGGTCACGTGGGAGGGAAGGGTCCAATGAGAAGGAGCCCCCATGATGCTTGGGGAGGGGACGGGGTGGGGGACCCCCCTCCCCCCTCCTTAGATAGACCAACAGGCATTGCGCGGATCGGAGTATATAAGTCAAGGGAGGCCCCAGGACGCCATTCCTAGCTTTGAGTCTGGTCTGAGCGACTTATGCTTGTTGTGTGTCCTGAAAAATGTCTGGAAGAACGTTGGGATCCCTGCGGAGCTATGGGAATGTAAACGGAGAGGAGGGTTTGAGGAGAAGAAGGATTGAGAGAACGCCACTGGAACGTCACACCAGGCGCATGTACCAAAGGCGAGAGGAAGCGTGGCGTGGGCTGACCCGGGAGCGCGTGGTCGCTTTTCTTCGTTTGTTTGTGCTCTGTTTCGTGGAGCTGGAAAATGGTCTCCCTCTCCAACCGGGCACCTACCGTATGTTAAAGAAAACTCTCGTCAAGCAGATCATCCCATGGATTCATTTTCGCTTGGTGTATACCATGGACGAGAGGTGGTGGCCGATCACCCTGGCCCAGTTCCGTGAAGTGAATGGCTACTTGGCGGACCACCTGCCACGGATCCACAAGGATGACCCATGGGATGCCATTCGTTATTTTTACGAGGAAGTGCTCAAACGGCGGGAGGAGTACGAACGGATGGAGCAATTGCAGAGGGAGGCCCATGAAGCTTACGAACGTTGCATGGCCAATGTACATAATTGAACATTTTTATTCCTGTTGAGTTTTTTTATTGTGAGTCAAGGCGACTGTGAGTCAAGACCAACTATTTATGATGAACGTGCAAACTCAGGGTTGTCAGTTTTTTAAAATGTTTTAATTAAAAAGAGTTCATGTTTTTTACAAAGGGTGGTCCGTGTTGTTGCCACGCGGGGTGGGGCGCACCTATTTACAATTGGAAAAAGGCTATGTACAATTGAAAAAGTAAAAACTAAAAAAAGGGCTATGTACAGATTGAAAACATAAAAACTAAAAAACATTTACAAATGAAAGTCTTCCAGTTCCAGACGTAATTGATCAATGTTCTCGGGGAGACAGAAGGTGCGGTTGAACAAGGCTTCAATTTCGGCTCGGGTTTTCTCGTCCACATCCCGGGATCCCACGATAGCACTGCTTTGATGAAGGGTGGGCTTTTTAGGTCCCCAAGGGACAAATTGACTGCCAGTCACCAGGGTGGCGGCATTCTCGTTGACTTGGTAGTAATGGTCCGAGCGGTACCATGATTGACTGGGGATGTCAAAGAGATAGACGGGTTTGCCTTGATCCATAGCCAATTGCACGGTCCAACCGGTGCCCCCTTTCACGCGTTTATGATCCTGTTCCAAGATGCCAAAGGCATAGAGGGTATGGGCTTTCTTGGCCAATTGATAATTGCGTTGCAGCAATTGCAGGGTGTAAAAATGACTGGGAATCTGTTTCCCTAGTTTCTCCGCCGCCTGGTGAAGATGAGGGTTGGCTAGCATCAAAACTTCCACGGTGGACGGGGTGATGAAAGTAGCTCGAGGATGATTCGGGGGGACGAGCACTTCGACTTGCATCCCAAACTGTTTACCCAGTTGTTCGGCCAATTTGTCGGTGCCTCTGGCGCCCCCGGTGTACACCACATGGCCATGACCAATCTGCAGTTCCAAGGCGTCGAGATCTTGTTCTCCGATCATGTTGATGTCGGGGGGCATTGCTTTGAGAATGACGATCTAGAGGCCAAGGGAGCTCCTTAAATAGGGACACCTGACCAATGGGAAGACAAGAGGTCCAACTGGGGTCATAACAAGCTGACCAATGGGAAGACAAGAGGCCCTTATAGGGTCATAACAAGCTGACCAATGGGAAGAAGAGAAGTCCTTATAGGGGCATGAAAAGCTGACCAATGACAGCCAAGGGTCCAAGGTATAAAAAAGGCATGGGCGGATGAACAACCTTGAGCACGATGTCAGTCGATCGGAAGAGAAAGCCAAGCGACCATCCTGCGGGGAAGAAGAAAAAGAAAGGGAATGTGGCCTGTGATCCAGTGGTGCGCGAGGTGGTAGAAGATACCCGAGCGGCGGTGGAAGATATGATGAAAGAATTGAATGACATGGTGGAGCAATCGACCCCGGCACTGACGCCCGTGTATGACACTGCGGAGGACAATGAAAGAAAGTCGGTGGACTATTTGGTATGTCCTTGCCATGACGTGCGTTTGGAGGCGCGAGAATCTCAAAAGGGGTGGAAGTATGTGAAATGTCCCATCCAACCCTGTTTGCTGTTTTGTGGTCAAGATCAAGCTCCCGACTATATGAAAGCCGTGTATAGTCAACCTCATCTAGAAGTGCTGGACATGTGGACTTGTTTGCAATGCTTTTGCCGGGAACCCGCCACGCTACAACAGAGCCATTCCACCCAGAACCCCGATCGTTTGTTTCTGAATTGTTCCAAGAAAAAGTGTGGTTTCTTCCGGTGGGCCGATCAACCGTTGGGTCCCAAGTACTGGAGCTGGTTTCATGACCATCCCCCCAAGAAAGCCGACGCCCTGGCCGAACCCCCGTTGTCCACCCGTGATGCTCAAGGGTATCCCAAGCGTGGCGTGGACATCCCAGGATCACCCCCACGAAGGAAAGAGGACGTGGAACGAGAACGGCCTCTGACAGACTATGAGAAACAATTGCTGCGAGACATTCAAGAGCTCAAGAACCGTCAAGAAATGATGGTCGCCCCAGCGCCACCACCCCCCAAGTACAGTGACAGTGTGGAGAACTGGCAGAAAGATCTCGAGACGATCACCTGTGGACGTCTTGGCCTCTTTTAATGTATTAAAAAGGAGTAGGAATAAAATGTTTTATTAATAGGACCATGGAGTCTGCTGTGTGGATGTCTTATGTCTGGGAGTCTGTCTTGTCTCGGCTGCAATGGCAAGGCCATCAAACCCTGTGCCAAGTGTTATATGATCACCAACCCGGGGCCAAGATCCCTATTCCCCCATGTCCCGAGGACACGCATCCTCTCCAGATCTTTGAAGAAACCCACGTGGATCGTAACCTGTATCGATGGGTGGTGTTTGTCTTATGGTTAAAAGCGCATCCGAACGCCTGGCGATGGTATCGAATCATTCAAAAGGCGCATCCCGACACCGTCCCCACCATACCGACCTTATGGGATGAATGCCAGAACGTATGGCCCCTCGAAAGAAAAAGGTCCCCCAACCATGGTTGAGTCGTTACCACGATCCTCGTGCAACCGGCAGTTTAGGAGGCGTGCAACGGTTTGCCAAAGCCCATCGTCTCCCTTTGAAACAAGCCCAACGGGTCCTGGAACGGGATTTGGCCTACACGTTACATAAACCGCGGCGTCGTCGTTTTCCTACCGTCCCCGTGATCGTGGGAGGGTTAGACGATCAATGGGTGGCGGATTTAGTCGAAGTGCAACCCTTGGCCAAATATAATCGGGGCCTACGCTACTTGTTGACGGTCGTGGATGTCTTGTCGAAATACGCGTGGGTGCAGCCCTTGAAAGACAAAACCGGCGTGGCCCTCGTGAAAGCCTTTGAGAAGATTTTGAAACAAGGACGACGACACCCCAACCGATTGCAAACGGATCGGGGGAAGGAATTTTACAACCGGACCTTTCAACGATGGCTCGACGAGCAAGGCATTCATCATTTTTCCACCGAAGGAGATGCAAAAGCCAGTGTGGTGGAACGATTTAACCGCACCTTGAAAGAACGGTTGTACCGCTATTTTACCGCGGCCAACACCTTACAGTTTGACGACGTGTTACCCGAGTTGGTGCAAGGGTACAATGCCACGCGTCATCGAAGTATTGGCATGGCCCCTCAAGACGTGACGTGGGACAACGAAGAAGCGGTGTGGAAACGATTGTACGGCCCACGATTGAAAAGCCAGAAAAAACCTAAATTCAACGTAGGCGATCGGGTGCGTCTCAACAAGATTCATCGGACGTTTGAAAAAGGCTATCTCCCCGGTTGGACCGAAGAAGTGTTTGTGGTGCATCGTGTGGTCCCGGGCCCCGTACCGACCTATAAGATTCACGAATGGGATGACACCCCGGTTCAAGGCACGTTTTATGAAGAGGATTTACAAAAAGTCCATGTGTCCGACGTGTTTCGCATCGAAAAGGTACTTAAGCGACAAAAAGATCGATGGTTGGTCAAGTGGAAAGGGTGGCCCGACAAGTACAATAGTTGGATTGCTCGTGGTGACGTGACGTCTCTCCAACCACCCCAGAGGAAAAAGACAAAGTCACCCAAGCCATCCAAAAGACGACGACGCGACTAAAATAATGACGTGGGTGCCCAATTCGTCGTTTTACGTGACGTTGATGAGTCATGCGACTACCAAGGAGTTTCCTGGCAACAAAGCCCATCAGTTCCGAAACCGGTTGCCGAAACCCATCCGATTTGTGAGACGCGGATGGATGGTAGGCATGGTGAGTTTATCCTTACCCACCATTCCCGTGGTCGTGGAAGAAGGAGGCGTGGGCGAATCCCATCCTCTGTTGTATGTACGATGGCACGAACGGGTGTATTCCCAAGACGATCAAGGCAACGATCACTGGTGACATCAACGTCGCGAACTCAGTGTCTACGGTCGAGATATGAAAAAGGAGCTGGCCTCGTCGACGGGATCGCACTTTTTTCATCAACTGTTGTACCGTTACGAGCAAAGCCGTGCGAAACAAACCGCCCCCAAGAACAAATGGACAGAGGACAATGGCCTCAAATTGGCCCCGACCTTTGAATGGACCTCCGAAGGGGATTTGTTGTTGAATACCAAGCCCGTGGATTACAAAGCTCAAGTAGCGCACGTGTCATGGGGCAGAACCTTGGCCCTGAAAATGGGATGGATTGAACAAGTGTCTCCCGGCCAGTATCGATTGGGTCCGAATCTCTTGCCAGAATTTCAAGGCATGTCCACCATTCCCACCCCGACGGATGTCCGCGATACCAGCAACAAACCCCTTTTTTGGAAAGTGGAGGGGGATTATGTGAAGTTGAGTCTATCGTGCCCTTGGCGGTTTGTGAATTTGAACGCGACCTTTCGGCCGTCGACGGAATTTGCTCCGACGCGTCCTTTGCACGTGTATTGCAATGTAGGGACCAGCAGCATGGTAGGAGTTGGCATCACCGATCTCTTACGAGAAATCAAGTACCAGCCCCAAAACACCACCCACTTTGAACCTCGCCATATTCAATATGTCCCAGTACGCAACGAAGTGGTGGAAATCGTGGAAACCCAGATGGCCGAAACCAATGGGGATCTAGTCCAATTTGGCGAAGGGCGTACCCTCCTCACCCTGCACTTTAAAAGGGAGGTGGTGGTGTGAAGAAGACAAAAATGTCGTTCTACGTGACATTACCGAGTCATGCCAACCGACGGGAATTTCCCAACAACCAAGCCAATTCCTTCAAGATTCGTTTACCGAAACCGTTGCAGTTATCCGGAGGTGGATGGCAAGTGGGGTTGAGTGCCATTTCCTTACCGGATACCCGCGTGAATTTGTACGAGCTGGTGAAGAAAGATGGGTACATCCTAGCGACGTCGTGGGAGATCACTTATCCCGCCCCGGGTAAAACCGATGGCACCATGGCCGCGCGCATAGGCACAGCGCAAACCCTCATCCAAGACGTCCAACATTTGGATTGGGTGGTGGATGGCGTGAGTTTCATGAAAGCCACGATTGCCCATTTGGAACAACGACGCCACGAAACGGCGATTCAAGGAGGTCGGTTTACCAACGATCAAGGCAAACACACCTACGTCAAGTTCAAGTGGGAAGGCGAGGATCTGCTCATCGACAACACGAATGTAAAATTGACAGCGGGTTGGTGTTGGGCCCGAACTTACAGCAAGAATTCCTGGGGGATCAAATCCCCAACATGAAAGAACCCCCTGGCAACGATTGGAACGATGTGAACGACGATCAGAGCAACCCGGTCTTTTGGACGGTGCGTTCGATTTTACCGGATTATTTACAATTGAGTATGAGTTGTCATTGGCGTTTCACCAACTTGAATACGGCGTTTCGGGCGGTGGTGGGGGAACCCACACGATCATTGCACGTGTACTCGGACATCGCTGGCAGCACGGTGGTGGGCAATCGCGTGACCGATTTGTTGCGTGAAATCCAGTACAAGCGACAAGGACGTGGCACCCTGTACTTTGAACCGTTGCACATTCAATACATGGCTCTTCGTAACGAGGTGGTGGAAATCGTTCACGTTCAAGTGGCCGAAACGATTGGTAGGGGAGGAGACTTGGTCAAGTTTGGCGACGGCCATACCATTGTCACGTTACACTTCAAAAAGACATAAAAAGGGGAGGACTTGGCCAAGGGAGGGACCAATCACAACAAGATGCCCAAGACGAGAAGACGTCGAAGGAGACGAAGAAGGCAACGAGGGGGTCTCTTGCCCCTGGCTGCGCTGATTCCAGCCTCGATCGCGGGAGGGAAAGCCGTGGCCTTGGGTGCCGCGGGGGGTGCGGCGAGTTACGGGGCCAAGAAAGGGTTGGAAGCCGCGTTTCGAAAAAGAAGACGATGAGGACGGTATAAAAAGGGGGTCACGTAAAGCCCCAACAAACGTGTATCCCTGGTGAAGACGACGACACCATGCGAGGGGGAAGTTTGACACGATTTCGGACCGACGAGTGGTATGATCAACAGGGCCAAAGCGGAAAAGGGTTGATGACGGATATCTTGCGTGGGGGGTTCCAAGGCCTTAAAAGCACGCGAAATCCTTTAAAACTGCCTAGTAATATCAAGAGAGGCTTGGAAACGGGTTTGACACGCGGGATCAAACGCAAAGCCGAAGACGTCCTTAAAAAAGAAATTACCAAACAAGCCAAGAAAGCCTTGAGCCATAAGAACGTGAAACAAGCCGTGCGGGTAGCCAGTGCTTTATTTCCCAAACAAACCAAACGGGCGCGAGATATTTTGGGAGTGTGAACATGGACCCCGTGCCTTCACGACCTCGACGGATTCGTAGTGATCGAGGGTTGTCACAATGGGGAGGCCTGTATCCGTTTTGGAAACTGATGCGACGACAACGTGGCGGCTGGTTGAGTCCCGAGGTGATGAGACTGCCCGGGTTTGATTTGAGACAACGCTTAGCACGACGACGGTATAGAAACCCCTCACGACGACGACGGGGTACCAGTACTCGACGACAACGACGTTAAACATGCCTGACGTGAGTACGCAAACCGCCCCGGCTCACCCACGTTCCGAAGGGACCGTCAACCCCGCGTTACGGCTTTTCAAGGTGCCACCCACCGACATTAGCATCAATGCCTATCGCATGGTCACCGTTCAACCCACGACCACGGGTATCAATCCGATGGAATTCATCATTCCGGGGTTGGACGATTTTGTGGATTTGGGACGCAGTTATTTTACCATGGAATTGAGATTGCAGAAAAGTACGAACGATAACTTGGACGCTGCTCAAAAATTGTGGCCGGTCAGCAATTTGGCCCATTCCATCATCAAACAAATTGACTTGCATTTGAATGGCACGTTGATCAGTCCTCAATCCGACACCTACCATTACAAAGCGTACCTAGAAACCTTGCTGAATTATGACCGAGAAGATGGCAAGACCGTGTTAGGACCCCAAGGCTGGTTCAATCAAGTGGATTTCCCCCCGCAATGGACTGCCACCAACACAGACAAAGCAGGGGACCATGTTCACTGGCAAGCTCTGACTGCTAATCATAAAGCGGCCTTGGATACCTCTGTGGCCGAAGTGGCCAAGTATGCTGGAGGCGTCACCCACAGTCTGGTGTTTACCCCGCACCTGGAAGTGTTTCACACCGGCAAATTGTTGGTGCCTGGCATCGAAATCAAGATGAAATTTCATTTCAATGGCCCGAACCTGTTTTTCAATGGCGTGGGCCTGGCTGGCCGATTGATGGAAGGCGATGTGAAACTACGGTTTCATCTCTGTCAACTGCGTTTGAATGACGCCATCTACCAGAGTTTGTCTGCCAAAAGACACAATGAAGGAGAAATCGCCTCCTACCCGACCGTCCGCAGTGAAATCCGGACCTTCAGCATGCAAGGCAACCTGACCCGTTTTGACATTCCCAACCTGTTTCAAAACAGAATACCGGACCGATTGATTGTAGGGTTGTTGGACAGCCGCGCCTTCAATGGGGATGTGACCCGAGATCCCTTCTGTTTCCAGAAATTTGGGCTGACCTCCATTAAACAGATTGTCAAAGGCGAAGAATACCCTTATGAAACCCTGCACTTGGTACACAACAATGGCACCCGAGATAACTTGGGGTACTTCCGTTTTCTGCAAGCCAGTGGTGCTTGGTGTAAAAAGAAAGGCAATATGGTGGAACTGCTGGATTGGGGCCAAGGGAAAAATTGTACCTTGTTCATGTTTGACAATGTGGCCAATGGATGTGCCGACAGTCAAACCCTCAAGCCCAAGCAAACCGGTGATTTACAACTCGTCTTGGAATTTGGAGCTGCCCCCGCTACCAATATAACCGTGCTCGTCTATGGGGAATTTGAGAACTTGCTGGAGATTGACCAGAACGGAGCCGTGTTGTACAACATTTACCAACACTGAAGATGGAACACGTGGCCTTGAATAATGTGCAGTTGGATTATTTAGCCCGCGACGACCCCCACTTGAAACCGATGTTTTATGGGGCGGTGGCCTGTGATCGATTACCCAAGCGTCCTGTCAAAACCCAACGCCAAGGGTACATTGTGAACACCGACCCGCACGATCAACCGGGACAACATTGGTTAGGGGTGTGGACGGATGGAAAGGTGTGTGAAGTCCTCGACAGTTATGCTTTGCCCCTGGATACGTACGTGCAAGCCGCCCCGTTACGAGATTGGATCGTGCAACATTGGAAGTATGTGGTGACCAATGGCAAGTCCCTCCAAGCCATCTCAAGCAAGAGTTGTGGGGATTACGCGTTGTTGTACTTGAAAGCCAAAGCCCGTGGACGGACCTTGCAAGACTTTTTAAATGAGTTTTCGGATCATGATTATGTCAGCAATGACCATCAAGCCGGTCAACGTCTTCAACAATTGATTGTAGGCCAAGAAGCCAGATGGTATCAACTTTGTTGTCATCCGTATCATCAACGGAATGGTTAAATAAAATTCGTTGGAAAAAAAAGTGTGTCGGAGTCGTAGCTCAGTCGGTAGAGCCTTTGGATCCCCCGAAAAAAAACAGGTGTAGGGGGATTGTGCGTGGGTTCGAGTCCCACCGATTCCAATAAAAGGGTGCCTTTTTTCCTAAAATGGGTATTATCATCATGCAAACGGGGAAACCGTTTCGTTTTCATACCCCCTCCTCTATCTTGGTGGTGGGGCCTTCGGGATGTGGCAAAACCGTCTTTACGGAAAAACTCTTGGTAGACAACCCCGAGTTGTTTGAAAGGCCCCCGACGCAAGTGCATTATTGTTATGGGGCGTGGCAAGATCGATTTCGAGGCATGCAAGATCGTGGGATGGTGTTTCACGAAGGGATTCCCGATCATGAGGCGTTGGTGCAATGGTTTCCTCAAGGACAGGGGGTCCTCGTCTTGGATGATTTAATGGATGAAGGGAGTCACGATAAACGCGTGTTGGATTTATTCACCAAACATTCGCATCATCAAGGGGTGACGGTGCTGTACTTGTGCCAAGACATGTTTCCCGTGGGGCGCTATGCCAAAAGTATTTCCCGCAATGCTCATTACATTGTGGCGTTCAAGAATCCCCGAGATCAATTAGGGGTACGCAACGTGATGCTGCAATCGTTTCCCGCCACCTGGAAAGACACCTTGGAGACCTTTCATCAGGCCACCACGCGCCCGTATGGCTATTTGATGTTGGATTTACACCCCGCCTCCTCTGATCAACAACGGTTATTGAGTCACCTGTTAAAAGACGAAGGATGGACGCGCACCTATCAAAAGCGAGTATAAAGGGACGAGATCCTTGAACGGACTTTTCGAAAAGCAAGCATGGCCGATGAGGAGGACCGTCAACCTCCGCAAGCCTACGATACCGTGTCCCCAGCCGGGGTTGGGGCGACCACCAGCAATCTCATGTCCCCAAGGGCCTTCCAAGATCTGTTTTTCACGGGAGACGAAGGCCTTATCGACGTCGCCATGGAGGAAATGGGCCCTGATCCCCTCTATGAGTTTATGCAATCCATCCCCCCTGCGGACGTCATCGCGGGCTGGCCCGATGTAGATGGTGCACCCCCTGTACAGACCTCTACGCCAGCCGGGGTAGGAAGTCCGGGAAGTCAATCCTTCCGTAGCCCCCAGACCACCCCGGAGTCTTCTGGGGCTCGAACTCCTGCGACTCCTCCTAGCGTGCCCTTGGCGGCGGCGGGTGCTCGAACAGCCGCGGGTGCTGGGGGTAATGGTGGCGGACGTGGTGGCGGACGTGGTGGCGGACGTGGTGGACGTGGCGGTGGACGTGGTGGTGGGGGTGGTGGACGTGGCGCTGGTGGTGGTGGTGGTGGTGGTGGTGGTGGGGGTGCCGGTGCCGGCGCCGGTGGTGCTGGTGGTGGTGGTGGTGGTGGTGGTGGTGGTGGCGGCGGCGGTGGTGGTGGTGGTGACCGTCGTGGACGACGACCGAGGCGCATACGAGGACGACGACGAAATACCCCCACGTCACCTTTGACACCTGCCTCCAATCCAGCTAGTTTTCGAGGATCTTGGAGCGATAGTCCCCCACCACGTACCTTGCGTCAAGCCGATTTACAACGACGTTTACGCATGCTGTTACAAGATCAAGAACAATTGGCCCAAGGACGGAAAATTGCTAATGTGACCATGACCAATAGCATTGTGACCAGTTATAAACAGGGAGGACGTCCTAGTGTACAAACCTCTTCGTCCCGGGTATCGCCGTGAGGATGAAAACCGTCGTGTCGTTATTGAATGGATCTCGACGTCCTGGCGTCCCCTTGCCACCCGAATTGTTACAACGTATGGATTCGTTGTATGCCTTTTACCATCAACAATGGTGGTGTTATCGCAAAATGTTGAATCATTACAAGTGTTGCCATGCCTTGTTTAATGGCCTGGCGTTACTCCTGATGGCCGCGGGCATGATTGCCGGTCCCCTGTTGGACAACAGCACGTTGGTAGCCTGTTTGGCGGCCGTGGGCACGGTGGTCAAAGGATGGGCCGATTTTAAACAATACCGGTTCAAAGTGACCATGAGTCGATTTGCGTTTACCACCTATGCCAAAGCCTTGACCGAATTGAAAACCTATGGGCGGGGTGTTCCCTTGGAGGATCTGGAAGGATTTTTAATCAAGATGCAAACCTTGGATGATACCATTGTGGATTTCACCCCTCCGTTACCCAAACGATGTGTGCAAGAGTACCATGGTCATTTTGTGTACCAACCCGTGGAAGCCCTATGCTATGTGGACGGATGTCCTCGTCCCTTGAGGCCCAAAGACTATTGGATCAATAAAAAGCCGCTCCCTCCCAGTCCTACACTCTTACAACCATGGCCGTCCAACGAAGACGACAACGACGCAGAAAAAGGAAACAAAGAGGAGGGGCTTTAATGCGTCGCAAACCCCGTTTGGTGGATAAAATTGCCCATGGCATGAGTATGTTTCTATCAGGTCCAGCGCCTGGGTTTGGACTCGCTTTAGGCAAATTGGGTGGTCAAGCCTTGAAAGGCATTACCGATAATGTACAACATTACCGACGACGACGACGACAACAAGGCGGTGGGTGGTGGTCCGATTTCAAACGCAATACCCGTCAAGGCTATAAAGAGACGCAAGACCTCATCAAACAAAACAAAGCCCTTCAACGTGTCTTGTCGCACTCATGGTATCCTTGAGGAGAAGACGACGACGACGACGACGTCGTCAACGAGGCGGTTTTTTCAACTTGTTGGTCCCCGCCCTGACGGGATTGGGGAAAGCCGTGGCCTTGGAAACGGATAAACGTATAAAACGCACGATCCAAAAAGCCAATCAACGGTATCGTCGCCGTCATCGGTAAAAGATGCAACGTCTTCGACGTCAATTCCCGTTTTTACGGTCCATGTTACAAGAAGCCAATGGTTCCAAACGTCAAGAGTTGTTACAACATGCCAATGCCGATCAAATCAATGCTGTGAGCGAATTGGTCTTGAACTTCTTAAAAAACAAGATTCCCGTCACACCCCCCATGCTGGCTAAACTTCAACCCTATAAAAAGGTGCTACGCGATTTGGGACGTCGTCGACATTCCGTCAAAAAACGTCGTGCGTGGTTAGTCCAACAAAAAGGACGCGGCTTATTTCAAGGACTCCATCACGTGTTATGTCAATGTCTTCGTTAACGCTTGCCACGTGGATGCGTCTGTTACAAGAGGCCAATCGGGCCACCGACCAGTGGAAAGACGAGTGTTCTTATTGGAAGCATAAATATCGCCTGTTGTATCGAGAGTACCAACATATCTTAAAGTCCCGTCTTTGTGAGAGCTGTCGTACCGTGGACGACGGGGAACTTTGCTCCGAGTGTAGTCAACCCCCATGGACGAGGTCTACATGATTCCCCACAAGGACTTGGAGAAACTCATTCAATATTACAAAGGAGAACTCACCGAAAATGCCTTGTTGAACAAAGCCGCGACGCTCGCCGCTAAAAAACATGTCTTGTTAGCCAATCCCCAATTGCCCCCGGCCCTGGTCAATGCTCAAACCAAACCCTTGAGTCAAGAATTAACCAAGTTAACTAAACGCATTCGTCAATTTCCTGGAGGCGTGGGAGTGGGTGCACCGGGTGGCCCGCCAGGCGAAGAAGAAGAGGAAGAGGCCGGGGATTTGGTGACCGGACCCGTGGAACAATGGTTGAAGCGCATGATAAAAGGCAGCCCGTCGAGTCCCAAACCACCCATTACCCCTGCCACCAAGAAAGGCAAAGGAGCAGCCACCACCAGTAAGATTGTCAAGAAAGGGAGCCCTTCCACCAGTCGAGGGGATACCCGGTCGCGTTTAGAAGCCATTCGAGAAGAGCGCAAGGCCTTGGAAAAAAAAGTTAGCCGAGAGTGGTAAAGGCAAAGGCAAAGGCAAAGGCAAAGGCGTCTCCCGTGAAGTGGAACGATTGAAACCCTTACCCGGGTGGGAAGATTGGGCCCAAGGCAAAAAGTTACGACGTCGATTGGATTACGACACGGCCTAAAAGATGGCACCCCGCACCAAGAGGAGGAAGAGAAGGGGCACCCAACGGAAACGCCATCAATCTGGTGGAGCCCTGGATGTCCAAAAATGGATCGCCAAAACCGGCAAAGAATTTCATTGGCCTGGCTATCAGTACATGGGCCCTGGCACGCATTTAGCCAAACGTCTGAAACGGGGGGATCCCGGGATCAATCGCTTGGACCAAATTGCGAAACAACACGACATTGATTACAGCCGTGCCAAGAATTTGCGAGACAAATGGAAAGCCGATACCAAGATGATCCAAGCCATTGATCGCTTACCCGGCAAGAAAACCAAGACGGAACGGGTGGTCAAAAAAATCATGCAAGCCAAGAAACGTTTAAAATTGTAAACACTTTAATGACACACCATACCATGTTGAAACAATAAAAAATGAAAATGTCAAGCATTGTCTCTTTACGAAACAAAGTCCTCCAAATCAAAGTCAGACTCCTGGGGGCTCCATGGGCCCAAATCATGGAAAACATCCTGCAAAGAGTCGTCCGATGGCACGTCAGTTGACTCCTGTAGGAGGTTGTCTAAAAACCCCTTTCCCTCGTCCCACAAGTCACAAGAAGAATCCAGGGGATGAAGGGCCCCTGAAGCCCTGTCCATTATCATGACCTCCTGGCCGGGCGAGAGGGAGTCCCAAAAGCCCTGCCTAAAATCGCCCACACGGACCGTCAGGGAAAGGGGTCCTAAGGCTTGGACTTTTTCCATCGTTCTCTCTCGTTCCGTTGGCCCTGTTGCAGAGGGACGAGGTGAGAGGGAGTCCCAAAAGCCCTGCATAAAGTCGCCCACACGGACCGTCAGTGAAAGGGGTCCTAAGGCTTGGCGTTTTTCCTGCGTTCTCTGTCGTTCCGCGGACCCTCTTGCTATTCGGTCGGCATACCTGGTCTGGTACCGGGGTTGGGAGGTCTGGCGCTCTGCCATTTCATCGTCGTCGTCGTCGTCGGTGAGGGGGAGGCCCTTACGTTTCTTGGCCCGATACCGTCGGTTCTGGGCGGCGACTCGCTCGGGATGCCTGGCCCGATAGCGTTGTTTCCGGGCGGCTTCTCGCTCGGGATGCCTGGCCCGATACCGTCGTTTCTGGGCGGCGACTCGCTCGGGATGTCTGGCCCGATAGCTTTGTCTCTGGGCGGCGACTCGCTCGGGATGCCTGGCCCGGCACCTAGCGTTGGTGACCCGTCGCTGCGCCCGTCGTCGGGCTTCTTTAGCCCGGAGCTGTGCGAGTTCGTCGGGGCTGTCGTCACTGTCGTCGTTGGTGGCATCCGTCGTGGTGGCGAGTTCATCGGGGCTGTCTTCACTGTCGTCACTGTCGTCGCTTGGGGGATGAGGTCTGGCGGGGCGTTTGGTGCGTTTGATGCGTGGCATCAGGAGAGGGCGGCGGGGCTGGTGGGGGCGTGAGGGGACGTTTAAAGTGGAAGCACCAGTAATCGCAACAATAATCGAGCCCCTCGACGAACCACTCACACGTTAGTTGAGGGTAGCACCGTTGATGATACGGACGCGCCTGTTCTGCTCGGCGTCTCTGGGCCTCTACTTTTTCGGGCTCGAGTTCCTTCAAAGTTTCTGCAAACGCAGCAAAGTTTTCGTCCTTCAATAGCCACTCCTGCTTCACTTTCTCCAACGCCTGCTCCACTTCTAAATCCGCCTCGAACTTCTCAAAGTCTTTCAATAGCTTTTCATGAACACCCTCCATCTTGAGATGGCTCACCTCGAGATTCGCTTTCTTTTATAGGGGCTTATTCGTTCCCGTGATGCCCCATGGACCCCCACTAGAGAGGGGGGAGGGGGGTCCCCCCACCCCGTCCCACCCCTCCCTGGGACCCCATGGGCCCTGCTTGTGATTGGTTCCTTCCCCTCCCACGGGACCTTTTTGTTCTCTATAAAACCCGAAGACCGATCTCCAGTCAGTTCATCTGATCATGGCCTCGCCGCCAGAAGACGGCGCGGGGCCCAGTGGCCTTACCCGCCACCAGTCCCACCAATTACTAGGACTACAGATGTCTAGTGATGATGATGAAGACTATCATGAATTCATGGATCGTTTCGAACGGCAACGTGCCTTTCAAACTCATCTCCTTCAACAAAGTGGCGGAGGTATGGATCCCAAAGAAGAGGGGGCCTTCGACTTTGAACTCGAACGTTTTGTGAATAGGAGGAGTCATCGCCTGGGGGTACAGGAACGTCATTTCAATACCCGTTTACGTCAAAGGGGGAACTTGATTCCAGGTCAAAACATCACCCAAGCTCTCCAAGACGGATTACGTCGAGCCGTCGATCAAGTGTTAACCACCACCCCCGACCTCCACGATCAAGGTCGCCTCTACTTTACCATCGGTTCCAATCGCCTGCACAATAATTTTCAGGGCTGGGGATTACGTGCAGGTGAATGGCGGCAAGACAGAGAGCGTGTGGAGGCCTTGTTCCACCGTTTAGCACAAGCCTTGAATAGCAACGAACAATTTGAAATGGACGACTCCTTTCAAGTCTCCATTACTCAAGTCCATCATGCTCCTCAAGGCACCGGCAAACCACGGCGCGGAAAACCAGGTCACCCCACCATGACCATGTTAACCACCAACAAACGTTCCGTGATCCAGATTCGCAATGACGACGAACTCTGTTGTGCCAGAGCCCTTGTGGTCGCCAAGGCCAGAGTGGACCAGCACCCGAAACAGAAAGCCATTCAGGAGGGCAAGGGTCCACTGCAAAGAACCCTCGCTTGGGACTTGCATCGAGAAGCCAAGGTGCCCCTCGGCCCATGCAACTACGATGCTTTGAGGGCTTTCAGTCAAACCCCATCCCTGGCCGGTTACCAGATCATCCTGGTGGATGCGCATCGATCGTTCCACATCACGACGTTTGGACCCCTTTCTGACAAACAACTGATCCTACTGCACCACCAAAACCATTATGATGTCATCACCAAGTTGCCGGGGTTTTTCGGGTCTAGTTATGTCTGCGCTGATTGTTGGAAACCCTACAACACCGAGGGACTGCATCGATGCACCAAGAAAAAGTTGTGTGGATCCTGTCGACAGAAAGAGTGCCCCGATTTCCTGCATGCCTTCCCCCGACACCTCAAAGCCACTGAACGTTGCCAGTCATGTCATCGGGACTTTTTTGGCAAGACGTGTTTGGAATTGCATGTTGGCAAGACCCATGCTGGCAACCCCGTCACCGACTCCCAGTCCTCCGTATGCTCTCAACGCCACCGATGTCCTGACTGTTATCAACAAAATGTAGGCTTGTCCAACATTGAACGGCATCAATGCAAGTATATTGATTGTCCCTCCTGCCATGAGTACGTGCACGCCGACGACCACCTTTGTTTTATTCAAAGAGCCCCCAAGCCTCAAGAAAAGAAAAGAAAGAGGACACGTCAAAAGGGCCCTCGCGCCAAACGAGGTGCCGCCGCCGCGGAGCCTGATACCACCCCAGAGGAGGAGGAGGAAGCCCTACCACCCCTTCATGTCTTCTTTGATATTGAAGCCATGCAACCCCAGGAACAACACATTGCCAATCTCGTCGTGGCCGAAACCGAAGACGACGATCAACCCCAGCGGTTCTCAGGTCCCTTCTGTATCCGCGACTTTCTGGAATGGTTGGATACCCTAACACTCCACGATACCCGGCAAGTCAATGTGTTGGCCCACAACTTCCAAGGGTACGATGGCTATTTTGTCATCCATCAATACTATGGTGACAACCGGATCGTCCAACAACTCCGGAACGGCTGTAAACTGCTTGAGGTGAAGCACGATTACATCCGGTTCATCGATTCCATGAGTTTCTTCCAGATGCCACTCTCCGCTTTTCCCAAAACCTTTGGCTTGACAGAACTCTGCAAAGGTTACTTCCCACACAAGTTCAACCTGCCCGATGATTATCATCAAAACTACGTGGGTATCCTCCCATCACGCGATCACTACATGCCCGAAACCATGTCACCCGAAGACAGGCAAGCCTTCGAAACCTGGCATCAAGAACAACGCGACCAGGGCGTGGTGTTTCATTTTAAACAAGAGTTGCTAGCGTATTGTGAATCGGATGTACGTCTGTTGAAACAAGGATGCCTGACTTTCAAACGCTTGTTTGAAGACTTGACAGGATTCAATCCCTTCGGACACATCACCATTGCCTCGGCTTGTAATAGAGATTTACGTATGAACCGGATGATCCCCAACAGTATTGCCAGTGAACCCACCCGTGGTTGGAAGAAGAATAACATCAATCAGTCCCTCCCAGCCCTCCACTGGTTAACCTGGTGCGATCACCAACTACGCCAACGCGCCCTCCAAGATCTCAACCCCGACGATCTGCTGGCCGGCGCCTATCCGGACCATCATCGCCAGTACGTACAACATGTCCGAAATGAAGGCGAGTATAAGATCCCTGGTACCCATATCCATGTGGATGGTTATTGCCCCGACACCCACACCGTCTACGAATTTCAAGGATGTTTCACCCACGGATGCCCTACCTGTTATCCAAATCGCCACGAAAAACATGCCCGTCACTATGATCGGACTATGCATGATGTCTACGAAACCACTCAAGACAAAGTCCAACAGCTTACCGAACAAGGGTACAAGGTCATTCAAATCTGGGGGTGCGAATGGAAACGTCTCAAAGAAACCAACCCAGAGATCCAATCCTTCGTCGACAACCTGGACTTCATCGACCCCCTCAAGCCTCGTCACGCTTTCTGTGGAGGTCGTACCAATGCCGTCAAACTCTACCATCATATCACCCCCGGCCAAAAGATCCATTACATCGATGTCACCTCCTTGTACCCATGGGTCAACAAGACGTCTGTCTACCCCAAAGGACATCCGACCTTCCTTTCACAACCGGGTCACACCGACATCCATGAGTACTTTGGGTTGATTCAATGCCAAGTCCTGCCTCCCCGTGAATTGTACCATCCTGTCCTGCCTTACCGCCATGACGACAAACTGCTCTTTCCTCTCTGTGCCCGTTGTGTGGAAGAAGAAATGGACAAACCCCTTCTAGACAGATCCTATCATTGCCCTCACCCCGACGAACAACGCGCCCTCACCAGTACCTGGTGCACCCCCGAATTAGAGAAAGCCGTCGAGCTCGGGTACCAAGTCCTGTACATCCACGAAGTCTGGCATTTTCAAGAAACGTGTCAAGGTCTCTTCGAAGACTACGTCAACACTTGGCTGAAAATAAAACAAGAAGCCAGTGGGTGGCCTGAAGACAACATGACAGAACATCAAAAACAAACGTACATCCAGAACTACTTTGAGCATGAAGGCATCCAGTTGGACTACCACAAAATCCAAAAGAACCCTGGGTTGCGTACACTAGCCAAACTCATGTTAAACTCCATGTGGGGCAAGTTTGGACAACGCCTCAACAAAACCCAAATCCAAACCTTTGATGATCCTCAAGCTTTCCACCGTTTCTTAGAAACGGATACCCTCGATATACGTCACGTGTCCGTCATCAATGACGACATGGTCGAAGTACATTATCAACATCAAGAAGAGGACATCCCCGTGTCACCCAACCTGAACATCTTTGTGGCCGCGTTCACCACCTGTTACGCCCGGCTCCGACTCTATGAAGCCCTGGAACTCTTAGGGGAACGTGTCTTGTATTACGATACCGACTCCATCATCTACTTGGAGGAGAAAACCGGTCAATTCAACCCTACTCTTGGTCACTATCTGGGTGACTTCACCTCCGAATTGGGGAAGGATGAGTACATCGAAGAATTTGTCAGCGGGGGTCCCAAGAACTACGGCTATACCACCAATCAGGGACACGTCGAATGTAAGGTCAGAGGGTTCCGACTCAACAGCGAAGGCAAAACCCAACTCAACTATGACATCATGCGTCAGAATGTCCAAGACGAAATCCAGACACCCCTCCTGAAACCCCGACAGATTCAAGTCACCAAAACCCATCAGATCGTGCGCAATCCAAAAACCTATGACTTGTACACACATCCCCAACACAAATGGTACCAACTGGTGTACGACAAAAGAGTCGTAGATCCGCACACCTTTTTAACCTACCCTTATGGATACCAGTGAGAATCACAACACTCATCAAAAAGCAGGAACACTCATATCAAAGAGGAACTCAAAGGAATACTTATCATGGAACCCTCATACTAATTTTTTCTCTCACTTATTGTGAAAAAAAGTATGACAATAAAAAGTATTTAATTTTTTTGTGTTTTCACTCCAAGGATCACCCCCCGCTGCCCCAATTGGACTTTGGACTTTGAGCCCGCGTTTTCTCCGCGGTTTTGCCCTATCCTGAGCCTACGATCGATTTTTCAGACTGCTCAGCGGTTTCTCCTTCCAAATCACGTGACTTCCCATTGCATGAGCCCACGATCCTTTTTTCCCCTGGTCAGCGGTTTCCCACCCTAGCCAGAGGCGTCATGTAAGCGTCACGACATGTCCTCTCTTTCCTCTGAGCCCGCCATCCTACCCTGGTCAGTGGTCTTCTACCGGAAGTGACTTATGACGTCACCGGAAGTTCCTCCGGCACGTGATCGCTCTCGACCAATCAGAAGCCAGCATTAGGAGCCATATGGGCCCAATGTACTACTCTCGTAGGCTTATTAGAGGTAAACACCTTATCTAGCTGTGGATTGTCAATGCACGACCCTCTCTCCCTCCCCCCCCCTCTCTCTCTCTATCTCTCTCTCTCCGCTCACACTCATACACACACACACACAAACTCGCACTTCTGTATCCCATGAGTGTGATGATTTGCTTCACCTGTACATCTGTGCTTCTTTTTGCAGATCAAACTACTAATCCGTTCACTGTGAAGCCTTTTCAGTACACTTTCTGGGCTCCATGGATTAGCCGTCATTCTAGAAGGGGAAACATGGTGGTCAACACGGAACACAGAAAGTGCAATCGCATTCCAACTGGGACTCAGGCTGAGAAAGAAATCGGTGATGGAGACACTATAGTAGAAATAATCTATCAGAGGAGGAACTAATAGAAATGATGCACTTTGCACAGGTAAGTGATAAAAGCAAATAGGTTAATTATGACTATTATCCAGCTCAGCTCTCGCTAGCAGCAGATAGCTTATGCTTTGAGATACCCTTCTAGGTAAGTTAAGTTAAATATTACGACAATTGTAGAGTACAAGTCGTGGCAATTGAAATTCTATTAATTCGATAGTTGCTTGTCAAGTAAAAATGTTTAGGACCATGACGATATACATTCCAGTTTTTTTGCGGCTTGAGGGTCTTTCGAGGTCTTAGTTTTTGCAGTTAATAAAACAACATGACCAGAAATTTTCAGGATTATAAAATAAGCGTTAGACTGTAAGTTAGTTAATGTACATATAAACTCGTTACTTCGATGGTTTCCATGTTTTTCTTCGGGTTAAGGTGGGGGAGGGGGAAGGTTTCGAGACTCCCAAATTGGTCACGTTCATATCTCATAATCCTTATGTTATAGTTTGGCAACATAAGTATTCTCAAGTATCCTACCTTCGCATCCCCCCATTTAATAAATTTCATCAGTTTCTTTCTCTTACTTTTTAAGGTGAAAACACTTCAAGCAATCTGCCGCAATTACGGGGTCCATGATTCTGCACGGATGTCCAAAGCGGACTGTATTACACACCTAAGAACTAAACTCGGAATTCCGGAAAATTTTCAGAAGATTTTCTCAAAAATTTGGGGTGCATCTGGTAGGTTCAACTTCTATGAAAGGTTAAGCGAATGAAAATCTGTTGTTTTTATTCAAACCGTAATTGTAAAGCTTTTCTGATAGGTTAGTAAATATATAAAGATAATGCTGATGAGAATATTATTATCAAATATTCCATAACATAACCGCTTACAGAAGAACAAAATGTTATCAGCTTAGCGCCCATGTTTCGCAGACATTTTTGGTTAAAAGGCAAGCAACCAAATTCCTCATGTAACCTTGAGTTTAATGTTATGTGACTGATGTTCAATCATTGACCTACCTGTGCATGCATTCATTCTTTATTCGTTTGCTTAGGGTGAAGGAAAGTACTCACGTTTTTTGAAACATCGTAGCTCTGGTGCTTAGAAAGGAGGTTTAAACCTATTGTCCGTTTATTGCTTTAGTAAGAAGACAACAAATACTAAAAATTGCTTAAGGCCGCTTTGGTAGTAAAAGGACGGGAAAGGGTATAATTGTAATTAGTTTTCTAACAAGATTTTAACTTAAACCTGTAGGCGTTTGGGCATCAGCATCCTGTCCACACATGGTGGTCTACTGCCTCAAATTTGTTCTACGAGGAGAAAGTCCAAGGGACTACGTGGATCTGTTGCGGTCTTTGGCATTTCCTTCATCGATAAGCATCTTAGATATGCCACATCGCATAGCTGCACACGCTAATCACACCATCCCATAGTTTTTTAGACCCCACGATGGGAGGCTCTTTTCGCCATCAGAAGCAAATATCAATGCCGCCAAAGAAGGGCGTTTAGTTCGCCATTTGCCTTGGGTACAAGGTGCAACGCTTCCCAAAGCGCTTCGATTTTCTTCTGATCATGACGACTGGGTACATCCAATTACCGGTGTGTCGGATCGGTACTCTCTGTGTGATCGTTTTCATGGAAGAAATTCATTCAGTGCACCGGATTTACTGAGACGCGTGACCCTGGTCCCTGAGCTGAATGCTGTTATTAACACAGACGTTGAGGAACAATTACACAACAGCATCAATCGTTCAAATTACACCTTTAACATGATGCTTCCAGGAAATCACCTTTTTATGATGCCCATCAAAATACACACCAGTAACGTGCGCATCAACGACGTCTATAAGAGAAAGTTAGAGAAGGCCATCCGTTCTCAGACTGGGCCAGGTAGGAGTCTCCAACACGACAGTGAAGGGATTCTACTCCTACAAAACATTCCCTTAGCAGAGAGGAAGGACCAAACCCAGGACACCGGCAGTGTCAGCAAGTCGAAATCGTCAGATGATACTGTCACTGACAACCCAATCGGAGTCAGAACTGCGCCACTACCCAGAGAACACGAAACAGGCAGTGGCGGTAAAGCTACTAAGTCTTCAATGGACATGGAGGCATCAAAGGCAAAAACGCTATTCTGAAGAAATGAACCCTCAAAACACTAGTTACGTAGTCAGATCAAGTGTTTTGAATATGGCAATTGTCACAATTTCAGGATTGAATCTTACACGTAACCGTCTGATGTATTTTTGTATAATCAGAACACCCAAATATTTAAACCCTTGTTGCATGGAATATAAATTAAGAGTTCTTGCATCTATTGTGCATTAACCTTTTGCAGAAGCCAGCGCCAAAGAAAGCAAAAGACCCCAACAAGAGAAAACACTTTTCAGGTAGGAAAACCTTCGCTTTAATTCAGTCATAGTTCCACTACCCTCAAAGAAGTGGATCTTATTTGTTAATTTTCAAGTTGTAATTTACGGAAATAGGAACGTATCTTCTACTCCCTAAGTGTCGAGAAATGATATTTTGAAGTGTAAAAAAAATGTCAAGGGTCTTCGTTAAAAAGTCATGAGCATCCAAATTGTACGATATCATGCAATATGACCGTGTGAGTCACCTATTGTTGACAAACAGGAGTAATATACTCCACACCAGTGGGTCACTTTCGGTTTCAATTGTATGTGTAAACTTTGCTATTTTAATTCTTTAAGGTTCCTCTCGGCTTTTTCTGCATGAAATGATGAAGGCCATACAACAGTCGATTGCCGAAAACGAGGCGCACCGGGAAAACGAACGACGATGGTTTCAAAACATCCGTACTTCTGGTCTTCAGATGAGGGACACAATCCCCAATGACGGGAACTGTTTATTCCATGCCGTTGTGGATCAGCTGGAACGACTTGGGGAGTCAGGATACAGTCATACTGACCTGAGGACTCTTGCCGTCCAAACACTGAGAAATGGCTCACTAAGCGGAAGTTAAAGAGAATGGTTTCAATTTCTTATCTGATTTGGAAGTCGGACTGAGCACGAATGGAATCAGTACGCGTACCAAAAACTCTTATTCGGCCCGGATGGGGTATAAAGTGTAGACAATTGAACAAGCCGAGCCAGCTTTATCCTAACAAGTGACAATATTTATTCAATAAATCAACGCCTTTTCGGGAAACATACACGGGCGAATTTAACTCACCCAAATTGAGAAGGAACGTTAAGTTGAATCTAAGGATGAGTCTCGCACCCGTACAACATGCATGGTAATGGTATTTTCCGTCAGTTTAAGCGCGGCAGACGGACGTGTAAAGGAAGTAAAAGCCGTAATGCCATGTAATGAAAACAATATACATGACGTATGTCACATTATTTCATTTTTTCTGACGTAATGTTAGAAGTGGTGTAATTTGATTTCAGATCTCCGCTGACGAGATGGCATTTTTTGTGCCAAACAACGACTTCGAGTCCTATGTGAAGAACATGAGTAAGGATGGGACCTGGGGAGATCATATTGTTCTCCTGGCATTGGCCAATGCACTGGGTAAAACAATCCGAGTGGTGACGTCGAGCCGCGACCCAGACAACTTCGAGGTTGTTGTTGAGGCAGAAAATGATCAGGAGGGGGCACCACTTTTGCTTGGTCTTCTCAGCGACAATCATTATTTTAACTTAGAACCAATGGACAATATAGCCAGTAATTTTCAAGGTATTCAGTTATACGAGTTTTTGCGTGCTATTTTTTTCCTGAGCTGAAGGGCCGGCAAAGTGATGCATCAAATGCAGATATTTAATTACACAGTTTAAGATTTTTTGGTACATGTTTTGTAGAATCTTCCTGCAATGCCAACGGATTCCCATCTGAGGACTGTAGTGCCCTTGGCGATGCTCAAGGTACAGGAATACATATCTACAAAACTATCAATTTAGATACATATGGATACATATACATAGATTCCTTTTTTCATAACAAAAAATCATTAGTGTTTTCCCTTAACATGTAAGGCAAGGACCATGGTAATTCCTTTTTAATTTATTATATTTCTCAGATCCCGAATTTAATGCGGACAAAGACCCTAGCCCCCTTGGTGACGTGCAAGGTATTTGGGTTCAATTGTACTCTCAGTGTGTTATGGTAATAAAAAGTGTATCTCACTATACTGTTTTTGGTTTTTCAATTAACGTTTGTATAGGACCTGGTTTGACTTCGGACAAAGACCCTTCCGATGGAACAGTGATATCGAAATGCGATAAAGAGGTAAAAATTTCACAATGAAAGTGACATTGTCACGATAATGAAACGTATGAGAATTGATCTATTTCGGTACTTTTTATGTAAGCACATACTTTTTATGTAAGCACAGTTAGAGCAATGCTCTAGAGTAGTATACCGTGAAATATCCCACGAGTGACTTGTTTTTTCATTGTATGTACACCCACCTTTAACTATTTTATCCCATGCCGATTTCTTTTTCGGTTTTTCCAATTCAACTTCATTTTAACGCGACTTTGGCCTCTAACTGAAGGCTATTATTTGGTTTCAAGCTAATTTCTATTTTTGAATTTGTCTCTCTTTCTGAGGTGGAGGATACGTGGAAGGCTTTTGAAGCAACGAGTCCAGAAGAAATACTGGTATTTAGAAATAACATACCAATAACAGCACGGACCTTTAAACGACTCCAAGGCGATTGGCTAAACGATGAGGTAAAATCAAGTAGGTGGAAATGGCAGCACGTGTCCAGCGTGCTCCGGGGAAACGAACCGGCAGCAGTTCCTAACGACATTTCATTTCTAACGGTATTTTTACTCATTAATTCCCGTTTTAGGTTGTTAACTACTTTATGGCATACCTCGAAGAAGCATACAAAACAGCGGAAAATGTGAGACACGTCCTCTGTCGCAATTGCATTTTCTTAGCACAGGTCAATGTTAAAATCTTGTATTCGTGTAGTTGTATATTTCATTCATAATTGCATTCTTTTTACATTTCACAGCAGCACCAGAATCTAATGGTTTTGGATTCATTTTTTTGGACGAGATTAGAAGCCTTAATAAAAGATAAAAAAGACCTGTCTGCCTTGCGAAAATCAAAGGTAACTAATTAAAGTCAACAGGTGATAGAATTCCTTTGCAATTGTGGCTAAGGTACAAGGTTCGGGAACTTGTCATATACCTTGTTTCATGCACAGGACGAATAGTATTCCACTGAATCCGTCCTTACCATGAAATTAGACGAAACTCATGATATCTTCCATCTAACGTGTTTATATATCTCTCCTTAAGGGTCCTTTAGAAAACGCAAATCTATTGATGTTTCCAATAAACAGAGGAAATAATCATTGGTGTTTAGGGGTAGGTTATGCTAGATGTTAACAAATGTTCTTATGGCATGAAACGTTGATTTTTATAGGACAGGGAAACTGTCGAGGAAATAATAACATCGATTATTAGAGGAGTGACTGTCTTTGTACAATATTAACAAGAGAGACGTGGCGGTTGAGGACAAAATGTATCCACGTGAACTGAAAATGAATTAACTGAAAAGTGAATAAACGGCTGTGAAAGTACAACTTAAATTAATACATTTGGGAAGACCGATCTGCGTTGAGAAACTTAGAAAATAAAACTCAAAAAGGTGACAGCATTCGTACTCAATTAACAACAGGCAATAGCTGTCTAGATCGCTTGCTCTTTTACGTATTGTAGGTTGTTTTCTATCATTGATGCAGTATTTGTAAGGAATTACTTATTGCAATTTTATTGTATTTCTAAACCATTTTCATTGTTTAAGTTGGTTTTTATGGAAACTTTAAAGAGTTCGAGGGCCACAAGTTTTTGGGCTTTCGCGATTGAGTGCTGCCCTTCTTCCATATAACATGTATAAAAGCAATCGAGATAAATGTTTCCCCAATTTTCCTCAGTTTACATTTTTTATGTACCTGCTATTTTGTTGCATGGAGCAATTGGGGCCATTGTATTAAACGTGAGCTAAAAATTAATCCGTGAAAAATATTGCTTTTCGGCTTATTATGTTACGTCATCATATTCAATTAAGTTCTTTCTTCTCACCAAAACCTGATATACAGGCTATGAAGGATATGAAGGAAAAGCAAGTCATCTACTACGACCCCATGGGCAGTTCTCCACGAGATTGTTATGATTTTAGTCACAAAATAAGGTAATTTTTTTCTTTGAAGTGCATTTCTTGTGGTTATTTTGACGGTTTTTCTTCCAGCTTAGTACTGGACTAACTGTACTAGAAACATAGATAACGCGCTTTTTATCTTAAATGGCTAGGTTGTTTTTAAATAACCGGCTCCAAGACCAAGACGTCCAGGACCAAATTGTCTGGAAAGACCGGAACATTAACCATGCAGTTCAGAAGGACAGGGAGAGCTGTGGTGTATTCATGCTTAAGGTGCATAAAATACTTCACTTTCAAGAAAACAAATTAAACGGAATATATTGAAGAAACTCAAAGAAATATTGTCTCTCTTGTTTGGAATTGAGTTGTTAACTATCTCTTTATTTTCCTTTTCTCGTGAACAGATGGCAGAATGCCTCACAACAGGCGTACAGCCAGCATTTACACAGGTATCCATTTTGTCCAGTTCAATGTGATTTATAACCGTACGATATACAAACTCAGTGCAAAGTTAAAATTTGGCGTTAAGTACCAAAACAGTAAATAAATACAAAACCGACATCCCATTAATTGTAAATGATTAGTTATCATATCTAATTTGTTTCAACAGGGCGATTGTGACAACCTCCGGTTAGGAATAGCGCATGTTATTCTTCACACCGAAGAATGTGTAAGCTTACTACAGCGGTACGTAAAAAATGGACTTTGTATTGAACTGCCAGCTATCTGCTAAGAAGGATATTCATAACTGTCTACTCCACCTTCACAGAGGTTGTACGACGAACAAAAGCGAAGGGACGAACGAGATGCCGGCCGAAAAGAGCAACACGAACGAGAACTCATCCGATTACAAAGACAAACTAAGAAGGAAATCCAGACTGAAAGTACGCAAATGTTGAAGTTGCATAATTTAGGATTATACTATAGTGGATTCGAAAGACTCTTCAGATCGCAAAGGAGGTATCTAAAACTTTCTGTTTTTCTGCCCGGTTTTGCAGAGAAAATACAAATCAGGAGAATGGGTCCTGGACAAGAAATCAAAAAAGAAACCAAAGAAAGAGCTGGTAAGTACCAATAGCAAATCTATTGGGGTCTAAGCGAATGCAGGAAATTATTGACAGAGATTCGGTTGACAAAGGTGAGCGGCAATGTTGGTGAAACAAACAAAAGAAGCTAATGAGAAATCTTCCAGATTGACTCTACGGATGACCACCAACTAAAAATAGAGCATTGACTAAAATTAGTAAGCGCACAACTGACTAAGAAACAACGTGCTCTGTTCTCATAGATCAGGGAAGCTTAGTAAGTGTTATTATTCCATTGTCAATGGTATGCTGAGCTACTGCATCACAGGTTCTCACCTCCGACACCCTCTCACGTCATGGATGAAGAATAGTTCAGTTCGATTCGTGTAAGAGGAGAGAAATTTGTTTCTATTGGCCAGTGTCGTCGGGACACGACACAGCTGAGGTAGCTTCAACTGCATTTCTTAAACTTGAAACCAGTGCATATGTGTATATGAAATAGCCAATGAAACTGGCAGATATGCATATAACATGTGCCAGTGCAGTAAGAAAGCAAAAATGAAATGCCACTGAGGACTGACGGTAGGCGTTACTAAGTCTTATTTAACAAATAGAGGATAGTGAAAACCAAGAACAACTTTTTCGTCTGGATAGATTAAATCGCTTTCACGCGTATAGATGCCAATTAAGCTACTACTTCCTTAACCTATCGCATTATTGACATCCCATCTCAGATTCACTTGCGTTACATGATGTGGACCATTATAACGTAAGAAATGCACATGACTTTCGTTTGCCTGCTGTCCGAAAGTAACTGTGATAAGCAACAATTATGTTTTCCCGCCAATAACCTTTAGATATAAGAAACATTGCTGCATGCACCATCATTCTCTTCGCGTCTAGTTTTAATCATTTTGTCAGCTGTTTGCTTTGTTAGTTAGCGAGCTAAATAATAAATAAATAAATTAATTAATTAGTTAATTAATTAGTTTAATTATACTGTACGAATATTGTTGCCTTTGAGTTTGATATTGTTCAGTTCATTCATTTCGTTAAGGACTTTGAAAACCACATTACGTAAAGTCTGTTAATTGGAGCACGGGAAAAACGGGAAAGTGCACCCAGGCCCATATCCTGCGGAGGGACTCTTGTTTACGTTCGGAATAAGGCGAAAATATACCTGTAAAAATGTACAATTTGAGCATGCTGAAAGACTAAAAGTTCTCTGGGATTTGGTACAATGGCCGCACAGCTAAATGCTTATTCTATTTATTACATAGGAAGAAACCCTGTAGACATCGATTGCCTCCCGGACGAGATTCTGCAGGAAGTGTTTGAACGAGTCTGCGAGAGCGACGGGGATCCTGCCATTAGGGTACTAAGCTTAGTATGCCGCAGGTGGCAAAGGCTTGTTCAGGACGAAGTCTTTAGGAAACGCATACATTTCAAATGGCTCAGGACAGTCTATGACTGGCAAAAAGCCTCAGATGACTATAAAAAAACTATTATGTAATGTATGACATTCTAGAGTGCATCGGTTGCAACCGAAGATACAAAGATATGCCTGGGTTTATGCAGCGAAGGAGTAAGGGCTCCTTAAGATTTCATTCCGATGCAGGAGATTCAGGGCACCCTGGCTATTGCTCAGAGTTTTGTGCTCGGGTCATGAACGCGTTCTCTGATCCGCTTGAATACTGGGAAGCTTGAAAAAATGATCATAACAAGTGTTCTTGAAAAGGGCTCGTCTTGTTGAGGGGTATCGCCGGTTATTAAATACTCACCTACCTGCATGTTGCTGTCATTGGCTGGCATATTACGACAACAGAAAACGGATGCTTTTTCTCCTTTTTTTTTCTAGTGATATGGTGAAACTGAACAAACCATTTTTGGGGGTTGGGGTAATGTGTGTGTGTGTGTGGAAAGGTGTATGGTGCAGCCTACGTAGGAAAGCAATTACACGTCTTTTAGTCTATGAAAAAAAGTCGGTAAATTAGTAGAGTCCTTTTTGTGAATTTTTATCCGGGCGCATTCGTCTAGGAAAAAGTCTATCATCAGGCTATCATAAACTAGTCTAATTTGGGAGCCATGAGCAACGTGCAGCTATCAAACAAGGCGGCTTCTGATCCCGGCCCCTGGCCCAGCGCACAAGTCTAAGATGTTGTAGAGATTGTGTTCACCATGCATTTCGTTTAAACACTGCATGGTTGGGAAATAGGATTTCGTTACCATGTGAATCATAATTTACATGCATACAGTTATTAAATTGCGTGTAAGTGATGACCACATTGAAGATGGCCTCCAAGATAAAACTCTTTTGTATAGTTCATCTTTCACAGCCCGGGGTGACTGAGTGACTGCGCTATTTCCATACGTACCAAATTGTAGCTGCGAAAATTAGCAAAATAACAGTGATAAAAATAACTATCTTATTATGTCATTTTTACTCGTTGTTCGCACTTCTCCTGGCATTGAATGTGTGTCCCGGGTGCATTCAATCATTAACGACCAATCAAAATATAAAACGGGATTAATTTTGTCTCTGTGTCACAATATATATGGTAGGGAAAACAATTTTGAAAATTAAAAACAAGAACGATATATAATATTGTTGTTGCAGTTCATTATTCTGCCTTTCAGTTGAAAAAGCTGGAAGAATTTATTTATATTAGCAATTCATTTATCCCATTAATAGCGTTGCTTTGCTTGAATTGTGCAATTAACACCAAGAGTGTATTTAAAAAAAATAAGGGGATCTCAGTGAAATGATGCGTCATAGGTCAAGTTCAACATGTCTTGGGTTCAGTTACTCTTCCTTAGAAAAGGGATCTCATATGCGTAAATAAAACAACAAATATGTACGCGGGATTTTTTTCGGGAAAAGAAAAACACTAAATGTGAACTCAGCATCTTCATCCAAATTAAAGTATTGGCGAGTGGTGCGAATACTCACGGCATGTAGCAGATGTCAGGGGCACCCAACGACAACTTTCGGGAAAATATCTGTTCGGAAGACGATTTGAGATCTAGAATTTTCGGAACATTTGTTGTAAAATTTCTTGCTTGCCTGCCTCTTCTAGGATTTTCGAACATCTAAAATATGGTATTATTGCCCATTTTTTAACGGATTTCTACCCTTAAAAGGTCACCTAGAATTTTCGGGAGCCTTTTTCTGGCTAAAATTTTCGAAAAGGTAAGTTTTGATCCCTATAATTTTCGGATCACTAGACTTTCAGCTAAGAAATCCGAACAGATGAAAAGTTTTTAGGGGATAAAAAT
Organism: Siderastrea radians; assembly: GCA_964017195.1. Lineage (NCBI taxonomy): Eukaryota > Metazoa > Cnidaria > Anthozoa > Scleractinia > Rhizangiidae > Siderastrea > Siderastrea radians. Next base: position 14,982,320 of record OZ024887.1, on the reverse strand, counting down.
ACGCCTATATCTACCATTTAAATACTAAAATACGTTCAATAATGCTAAGTTAAGTGGTTTTGAACTATATTCTCGTTGGGTGCCCCTGAGATGTAAAGGAAATACATTTAACTGACAATTTATCAATTCATCGGACTTGTTTATTTATTCTCTTTATCTAGTTTATCACACGACGGACCGTGCTGGCTGCTTAACTCTACTCATTGATCAATAGAAATACGCGTTTGGTGAGACAAGCGAATGATTCACTGAGTTGCCCAAGTCAAATGTTTAGACTTTCACGATGCGCGCTACTGGTCCATGTCATATCAGAACCTAATTCAACGACTCAGCGGTTCAAATAACATTCACTTTGAATTCCTTTCTTAATATTACAGAACTATTTAATCGAATTTAACGTAAATTTGAGTTAAAAGAGCGTTGCATCATCGGGGCCTGATATGGCAGGTCGGGGCCTGATATTGTAGGTTGGGGCCTGGCATGGTATGTTAGGGGTCTGATATTGGGCGTCTGATATGGTAGGTTACGTTCCTACCCTATTAGGATGCGAAGAAGAGTTCCGACTTAGCTGCCTTTGTAGGTAATGAAATCGAGTGTCCTGTTTGCTTGGAGATATTTGATGACCCCAAGTGCCTTCCTACCTGCGCACATAATGTTTGCGTGAAGTGCCTTGGTAACATAGTCAGGCAAAATCCCCGAAAAACCAAAGTACAGTGTCCTGAATGTGGCAAGAAGTCGCAGATTCCGCCATCGGGAGTGGCTGGGTTTCCAACGAACCACTTGTTAAAACGGTTGATAGAGAATTCCCCTCTCAAGAAAGAAAGGCGTGCTTTTACTGAAGCTGTTCAACAGTTGAGAGATCAGTTGCAGGAAATCAACAAAGATTCTGAAAAACTCAAAGAGGCTCACAGCAAAGTGGAAGAGGAGAGCAAAAGAAAAATGAAGGATCAGATAAAATCTGAAGCCAGTCGTTTGGCCAAGAGAATTGAGGCGGAAGAAAAGAAGCTCTTATCTCAGGTCGATGCAAGCTTTAAAGAAATGGCCCCCAAAAATCCATTTGAAACCAAGTTTGCTGAAGTGAAACAGCTGTGCAGCAAAGTTTCAACCTCCCTGGAGAATGCAGACAAGATAAACAACGAAAAGGATTGGAAAGAATTCCAGAGGTCCAAAACCGCGTTTGAAAACGAGTGTCAAGGCTCTAGACAGAGTTTAAGAGCAGAGGTTGCAAAATTGCAGAATTTGCACGGGGTAACTGGTGTCAAATTTATTCCAGGAAAAATCGACAAATCTGGCAAAATCCTTGGAGAACTTTCTTGTGACAAGCCAAATGAAGCTAAGTCCCAACCTGGAAACACAACAAAAACTGGGCGAGTTGTCCGTCATATCAACACTGAGTTTGTTCCCACTGCAGTGGCAGTTTCACCACTAACCGGTGAAATTGCTGTTCTTGACGCAGAAAATAAGTGTGTTCATGTGTTCACCCCATCCGGGGATCCCCACAAACAGTTTGAGGTCCAATATGGAGACCTTAAGGAAATAGCTTATTCTAAAAACAACGATATTGTAGTACTGAATCAAGAGAAGAATCGGCTTCTCCATTTTGACAAGGATGGTGCATTCATCCGAAAGTTCATCCAGGCCCCAAATGCATCCGTTAAATTTCAGAAGATGACAATTGACGTAGAAGGTCGTTACATCCTTACATCTCTCAGTGGTTCATCTGGTCCTGGTGTTATTGTGTATGATTCTGAAAGATGTCAAAAGTGGGCATTCACATCTGATCACTTTAAGGGCAATAACTTGCTAGCAGTACATCACAATGATAACTTGTTTGTCTCAGATGGCACAAGCACAATCAAGGTCTTTGACCACAAAGGCAAGCTCCTTCGTGAAATAACGAATCTTGGAGATAATAGTACTAAGCTGGTTTCCGTGGCTTTGGATGCTGTTCATGACAGTCTTGTGTGTGGCTCTAACAAGAATACAATACTTGTTGTAAAGTCTGATGGCAGGGTTGTATCCACTTTTCCCATGGGTGGAAATTTGAATGCCATTGTATTGTGCAAAGGATGTGACAGTTTGGTAGCATGTTTTCATGAGAAGAAGTTCATTCAGATTTTGTCTCACCGAGAGTGATGTCGACAGTCCTATTTTAGATAAGTACACAAGTAGTTTTTTGTGGCATAAAACACCCTGAAAGAACCAAATAAAATTGAAATGCAGGGCTGTCATTAGTGGCCAGCAGCCGGCTTTCATGGCCGGTTAGTACAGTAAAGATGGCTGCCTAAAAATGTCTGAAAATGTAAAAAACAAAAGAGAATTTCTTTAGTTTTTGACCAGCTACTTTTCCCTGCGAAGCCATCTTCCTCAAAGCTTAATGACAGTTGTGAAATACCTTATGAGAAGCTTAGGCTGAGTTTGAACATCTTGACGTAGTGATCAACTTATTTTCTATTTTGTTTCCCCATTGCACAGTTGCTACAACTGTCTGTTGCTGTTATAAAGTTCCATATTATGGACTAGGATGGTTCAATTCAGAAAAAAATTCATAAACAATTTGACACTAAGCACTGAATTATATTTTCACACAACTCCACTTAGTAATTTGCAAACAATGCATAGAACAAGTATTATTATGATGTCTATCTGAAAAAGCATACAGTGAAAAACAGCATACAGTGAAAAACACTGCTCTGTACCCCTATCATTAGCTGACCTGAAAGTCCCATGCTTCCTTCTGGGGCCTATTCAGGAAGAGGTAATGCACAGGTGGCCCTAGCAGTGCCAAGGACATTTACCAATGGGGGGTGGGGGGGGGGGGGGTACCAGGTAAGAAATGACTTGTAACATTAACTGGTCACAGCTTCCCAGGTCCAATCAGATGTAGACTTGGTAGTCTCACACATCTGTCTGACCACAGGATTCCTTACCCTAGTGCCTACACCGCTGTCAGTATCTGTATACAGATATAGTAAAGTATATTACAAGCACTGGGTGCAGTTACTTGTGCAGTAAAGGGCTTGGTTGTCACAATGTATGAGTGCATAATCTGTTACATTTTCTCATAGGGTTTGCTTTGTTACTTAAGTTATGGGAGTTTGTGTTTGATATTACAAATCTCTTATTGGTTATTTGGTGCCTAGCATCACTGATATTTTTACTTTTAATTGTGCTGTAGGCTGTTCAAAGTACACTGACAGCACATCTAGCAACACTAGCCCTAAACATCCAACAAGATTGATCAATTTGCGAGTAAATCTGTAGGCTACTGAAGTTGAATTGTTTTGTAAAGAGATGATCTAAGATATTTGAAGGATATTTTGACATATGTTCAGAGACAATTTGATCGAATCCTGTTTGAATTCTTGCAGTTCTAGGGTTATTGAAGAGAGTGAAAGCTGTATAATAAAGATATGATAGAAATTATATTAAAAGGTACATGTATATTTATGGCAAATCAAATGAAGTTATGGCCATTAAGGGTGCGTGTGACAAGCTGCTCATGAATAAATTTATAAGGCAAAATTTTGGTGAAGGTCTTGCGCTAAAAAACAGTATATCTTGAACATTTGGGAGCCAATTCCATTGAAACTTAACAGAGAGCTTGGGCAATGGTGGAAGTGCAACAAGGCTGTTTTGGTTTGATAGATTGTGCTTCTTTGCGATGCTATGAGCTCCCAAAGTTAAGATTTTGTAAAACACGACTCCGTGTCCAAGTTTTCGCCTCGTGGAGAAGACAACACTTCTTGATTTTACCACTCATTGATCAGTTAAAACCTCAACTGTGTCACAACAGAAGCCGATTATAGGATTTCGAGTTCCATTGAAAGTTGTAAGCTTTTAAATGAGTAAAATCATCCTTGTTTAAATTTGAAGCCTTCGATATTTTGTTTAAAAGCCTGTTTGGAAAAAAGGCTTCTGTTGTAACAATCTACAATACACCTAGTTTGTCTGCCTGTTGTGTCTGTTCAGGAAATTTTATATCTGCGCTGTATTCTTGGACACAAAATTGGTGGTTTTAGGGCTTCCGAAGCCTTACCGAATAAACATGAATGTTTAAAGTAAGATTATGCTAATTATGGAAATTAAATTCAAGCAGCTATTGTTGACTGTCCAGAAAAGAACAATACATTGCAATTTAGAGATTGCAAATTTTTGGATTGAAGATTATAAGCTTTTCCCAAGCTATATGTTAGCTATGAGGAATATTATTGTAGTGTTTGTTTTGTTTTGTTGGAAAACTTCTAAAAAGTTTTTATTAACATTGAAACGTTAAAAAAATCCGGATTTCGACAGTTTTTATTTAAAAATGCTTAAAAGCCACAACTCCGTAGCACACGATTTAATGCACATGCAATTATTGATTCAGAAACTGAAAGTTTTACTGAAGAGCCTATTCATGAATATTTTGCACAATGTCGCTATCGCTCGTCGCACTTTGTGCATACGCTTTAAATAAGTGAATACTGATGACTTCGTTTCTCACCCGCGGCCTTAAACTGAATCTTCTTGAGGACTGTGCCTCCTTTTGTTACTGCGCATACGTTCTGCGCCTCTCACTAATACAACAACATTTTTGCGTGGTTTATGACTGTGGGAAAAGCAGGTCTTAGCAAGGGCTATCAGAATCCAAAAAGAAAATTGGGGGTAACCGTGCATTTTTTAGAGATAATCGAGCTTAAATTTAGAAAGAAATTCATAATTGCCATACATTCTTTGTATTTAAACTCTTTTTTAGAATTATGGCTGCTTATTTATCTCTCAAAAGTGCGTGGTTACCCACATTTTTCATTTTGGATTCCACTAACCCTTGCTAAGATCTACTTTTTCCCCATAATCATAACCTTTGCAAAAATACATCTGTATTAGGAGGCACCATCCTTAAAGTGTTAAACCTCAATAGTGACCAGCAACTAACCTTTCCTTCCAATATCACATGATCAAACATACACATAACAAGAATGAAGGAACTGATACCAAAGATTAAATGTCTTGATGTTCAAATTATTCCAGCTCTTACTGTAAGAAATACATGAAGGCTGGTGAGCAGAATATTGATGTTGATACTGGGGCTTGAGTGGTAAAAAACCATGACCTATATTGGCTTAAGGCAGTCCATATACATGGAAACAAACATCTAACTGCCAGCCTAGTCTCCCTATTAGAGGTACACAAAGTGGACATAAAAGCCTGGGAATGAGTTATTATTCGGTGATGTTCATATCCCCAGAGCGAGGCACCAGGACCATTGTTTCCAGTCACCACAGCTAAGATGGACAGGTGGCTCTGGGAATGAGAACAGGTAATGTCATGGAATCTTGCACCAATTCCATGCAGGAAGGCAATGCCAGAGCAGTAGCATTAACATGTACTACAGTAGCTTGCAGCCAAATTCGATGTTGTGTGTGGATGCAGATTATCAAACATTTCCCGGCAATGAATTTCTGTGTTGCAATTCACCCATGCTCAGGCAACGGTGAAGGAAGTGGGTCCACAGGGTAAACCTGAAATACAGATGTCCTACAGAAAAATATGTGTAAATTTTCTTCATGATATGATAGGACTGCTAGACTTTTCTTATGCATTATGCCTGTTTCAGGAGATATTATTTTGGTGATTTGTGAGGGTTGACTATTGTACATGTACAGTACCATAAAGAATGTTACTAAGGTTCAGACAAGAAGAACAGTTTATTTGTTTATTTAGTCTACAGTCTAGCAAACTTGGCAAATATCAAAAGCCTCAAATTGACTAAAAATCGTGGAGTACATAATGTTACTGCCTTAATTGTCTAATAAATAACATAAGTTACATTTATAATGCAATTTACTCTTTACACCAGAATGTCCTTGATTAACCAAATCTATTTCAATGACACTGCTTTTTAAAGTGTTACCGATAATCGAAAAAGTGTGAACCCCAGTTGAGATGACTTCAACATTTCAGGCCTGAGATCAAACCGCGAGGAATATTGTATTTTCTTTCTTTTTCTCTCTTTCTTTCTTTCTTTCTTTCTTTCTTTCTTTCTTTCTTTCTTTCTTTCTTTTCTTTTTATTTTGTATCCAATTGCTTTTCACTTGCAAAGCATAACATTACAGAAATAATTCTAGTAGTTCACACTTTTCGATTTGCTTAAAATTATGTATCTTTTTATGACCTTTTGATTTTGGCCAATGTCATAATTAGCCCATAAATCAGAATAGAATAGATACATCTTTCTTTTAGAAAAGTGTAAAATCTACACAATGCTTAAAGCTAAAACGAAGATACAACTTTGAAAACAACTACTACCTACAAACTGCAAAATACTTTCTGTTAATTTAACTTAAATCTTACTGCCCCTACCTTGAACTTTTTTTTAGGGTTTAAACAAAAACCTACTTTTTCCCAAAAAAGGTAAAAAGCTACTAAAAACATTACAACTGAGCATAAATCTAATTATAACCAAATCTGTAAAACAGTCTTCTATATTTAAGTTAAATATCTACATTGTTATGAACATTTTTGGAGTTTTCAACAAATCTAATAATTTATTTCTCTAACCCTGACCCTACAAATAATCCTTGATACCCCCCCACCCCCCCAAAAAAAAATTCAGTGAAGTTTAATGATGCTGCAATTTATCACGTGATGTTTACTTTGGAGTCTCTGGATAAAAAAACCTTTTTGTCGTCAAATCCTCTAATTTTGAAGAATTTTCTCAGTTTCCATAATCTCATTTTCATTTTCAGGAAATTAACAAGGATGTTAATTAATTAACTAAAATTAACGCAAATTGAAGGGAAAATGGCTAAGAGTAAATGAAAATTAGCACAAAAGAGAAGGTGGACTTTCTAATAAAGGAAATTACCATGAGTAAAGAGGTCTTGCATTTTCTTGAAGTCAGTAAATACATTTTTTGATAATTCGTGAACCACACCTATTATAAAAAGGTCTAGCTAAAACTAATCTAGCACAACTCATATGTTGCCCACAACCTACCTAATTTCATGTAAGATGTAAATTCTAATTGCAGTGACTTGACTGTAACTCTATACTATAATTCTATACTAATAACTTCACACTGGGTGTCACAGGAAACCTTCACTTTTTGTGATTATCTTTTTTTCTTTTTGCTTGTAACGACCTCAATTTTCTGAGGTTTTCCTCTGTTAGGTGGTCTCCAGGCCTTAGCTCCAGTGCTCTTCTATAACTCCATTCTGCTTCATCAAGCTTTCCCTGCAGATGTAAGATGGCTCCAAGATTCATGTGTGCGGCAGGATTCTGAGAACAAACAATGAATACATCACCCAATTTTTCTTCAGTCAATCAATCAATCAATTACCAGTAATCAGTCAGTCAGTCAGTCAGTCAGTCAATCAATCAATCAATCAATCAATCAATCCTTGTTAATAAAGGGTAACAAAAATTAAAAGCATATATATAATACCAACATCTCAGTAGCCCTTTTTGTAATGGGAAATAGGGGAATAGTTTTCTAAAGGGAATTAATAATTTAAGTTCATAAACCTAGATATAAAAGGTTTAACTGCCTTCATGCCCCAACAGATTTAAGTTCATAAACCTAGATATAAGAGGTTTAACTGCCTTCATGCACCCAACAGATTTAAGTTCATAAACCTAGATATAAAAGGTTTATCTGCCTTCGTGCACCTAACAGATTTAAGTTCATAAACCTAGATATAAAAGGTTTATCTGCCTTCATGCACCCAACAGATTTAAGTTCATAAACCTAGATATAAAAGGTTTAACTGCCTTCATGCACCCAACAGTTTTGCTATTAATAGTCAGGTCCGGGAGGGGGATCTTATTTCAGACTTGAATCTTATAATCTTTCCCCCTTGTTCAGCAAAACATATGAAATTATTCTATACAGTTTTCAGGACAGTGGTCCAAACTGTCCTCATTTCATGCCTTTCAGACAGTTGGCTGTCCCATATGGCATGTAAGGAAGAAATCTCCACCCCTACCCCCTAGCCAATACTCTCTTCTTTGGATGCTGGAGTAAGGACCAAACAAGAACAAGGATTGGAATTAGCATTAATGAATGAGTGTTCAGTGAATATTCTATATTAAGAACAAGGATTGGAAATAGCATTAATGAATGAGTGTTTAGTGAATATTCTGTGATAGACCTTTACCACGCAGCTACTATTTGGCATAAAAACCAAACAATTTGCACGTCTTAGGTCTCACTTGAGGGGAACCCAAATAGGGGAGACTGCTGTAGGCTGCTACTTTTTTGTCCCTGGGTCTTGCGCGCAAATATTGGGTTAGAAAGTATCAGCTCAGCTCTACTCAGTTCTACTAAATTAGTAACAGAAGTTTTGTTATGTTTTCTTGGCAGAGTCGATTTGCTTCCCTATGATCTGATCACTCAGCTGTTTCGTATTCTGTCTGTAGCCTATGACAGCAGAGGTAATGTGTACATAATGTAATACTTGCACTTCTGCACTGTGAAGCGTTGAAAAACTGAAAATTAAGCCACTTCCATCTCGATCGTTTTTATTTCAAAGGAAGAATCACAAGTCCACAAGTACAAATGGTCGAAAACGCACCAAAACCGGAGAGTTTTCTTTAACACTGCTCAAAGGGTTGACTTTTGAAAACTGACATTTATCATTTAGGTGTGGATGGCAAAAACGGACAAAGCAAAGTTCTTTTTCATGTTTGGACATTTAAAAGCAAATGAATGCTCCTACGTGGTAAAAACAAGCGAAAATGTGTACGCACGGGTGATGTCCTACAGATTGCAGAGCTTGAACACACCCTGATTAGCAGTGTATACAAGAAACTGCATAGAGACAATCCAGAACCCAGAATGTGTCTCAGTCTCTTTGCTGGCAATCTCAGTAACTCAAGCGTGAGCCCTTCACTAGATTAATAGTCTGTTCTCTAAATTAACAAACGAAAGGGAAGAGAGGGGTGGGGCTTCCGACTTGTCATTCTTGTGTTGTTTTGTGTTCACTAAATTAATATGCCTTTAACTGCATCTTTTAACAAACAGAACCAGCTGTAATATCTACTTAGTCCTGTAATGTAAATGAAGCACCATCTATGCCTGAGTTTTTTCTGGGCTGCCTTTGAAACTTCTATGGTAACTGCTTTGTAACTGCGTCTTAAATAACTAATGTTGTCTGTTGTGTAACGCATCTAACTGTGCTATCTAACAGCCATGCCTCCAAGAGCTATGAAAAAAGTTCTCGAGGCTGAGGCACTGTCCAATCTTGAAACAACGGGACTTTCAGGTAGAGTAATGCTACTAATTTCATCTTTATAACACGTTAATGACACGATCTCATCCTTTCTGTAACCACTGTTCATTCTGGTCTTTAATCTTAGGAATAAGGATTACTCACGATTCATGACCCGGTTCATGGCTATTGCTTCAACAAAGAGGGTGTTCTTTCTGACATTCACTCTTTGAGCAAGGCATAAATGTGCTTAAGATGCGTTTTCAGTTTCCTACAATAATTTGTAAATGATTTGAACCCAGGAGTCACATCATAAGTAGATGACGTGTGATCGGCCGGGTGAATGTAGTGCTGAGAAGGACTGTAACGACATCGACTGACATTTCGACAACCTGAGCGGAATTTGATTCTGATGATGACTTCTGCCCAGGGTGTCAAAACGTCAGTCAGTGTCACCTCAAATAGTCCTTCTCAGCTGCCGGTAAATCTATGTAGAAGGTCTAATAGTTGGTCTTCGACACGATTTAACGGGGTGGTCTTGTTAGCCCTCTAATCCCAGAACATTAGTGACATGCAACTAATTTCTCATCGCAATATTACTACCTAATCAAGCATACGGGTCATGAGAATAAAGGAAGTGATCACCAAAAATTGAATGCCTTGATGTATATCCCAATACTCCCAACTAGTACCATAACAAATATTTGAAGAACATTAAGGAGAATTAGGGGTGATCGCAACTCGAGGTTCCACTCTAGGTTTCATGTCCGCTTCGTATCGTCATGTAACGCAGAAGACATGCTAGAATAGAATTCCGACCACCGGTGGCAGTTTTGCTTGGTTTGTAAAAAGTTAAATTTAAAGAGAAGGTTTGTATACGTGATGTTTTGTTTTTCTGATCAAAAAACAATTTACTTCTTCAGGTGCAACAGCTTATAATCAGGATCCCACAGAACTTCAAATCTCAGGTTAGTTTAAGAAATTTTGTTTCCGTTGCACTTTTTCGCTTTCCTTTTTTACTGGCACTTGTCTAAAAAGTTAATAATTGTTAATATTTACAATATACAACCGATAGTACTACTGTTACTCAAAAGTTAAAGATTCCTCGACTCTTTAATCCTTCGTCTCTTTCTGACTTTTCTTCGAGAGTTTAGTAGCCATGATTCCTCAACACTAGGGTAAAAAAAAACAGTGGATTGATGGATGGATGTCCTATCCACGTAAAATAGGAATAAGAATAGTTCTCAATTATTATTATTGCTGTTGTTTTGTTGTAGGACTTGAAGCATTCTCGTTCGATTACGAGGTTAAATGGCCAGTGTCGTTAATACTAAGTAAAAAGGTATCATTTTAATTCTCTCATAATGTTATTTTACGCTCCGCTTTCAACTTCTACATGTAACACTTCTCTGTACTGGTCTTCGATATTTCGTATTACATTTATGTAGTAATCCCGGAAAGGGTGTCAAAAGTCAGAGACACACGAAACATTTGTTAAATTACCACAATAGCTCCCAAGATGGTGCTGTTACATAGGAGGTCGTGGTTCGAATCTCACTGGGTGCAGTGTTTTTTGCTTTTCCAGTGGGCCACCATAAAAACGTCTATACTAAACGTTTAAATTGTGCTGCATGTGACAGCTTGTTTTCAAGCGCTGAATGTTCCGCTCGCGGTGTAAAACCATTCTTGCATGGCTGTGTTTTTCCAAGGTGGGCTTCACTTGATTAGCGTCCTAAGAAAAAAAAAACTTTTTGGTTTTGAATGCATATACTTTGGGATTCGTGTGATTAACAACTACTGTAAGAAACTTGTACTATTCTCTGGTCATTAAACTTGTTCTTTTCTGTATATCAAGCGTGTTTTCCTCTGTATATAAGGTGTGCTTTCCTCTGTATATTAGGCATGTTTTCTTTTTACGATAGGCCTGTTTTTCCTTTCGGTTTCTAACCGTGTTTTGTTTTCTTTCAAGGCTCTGACTAAATATCAAATGCTGTTCAGACACTTGTTTTATGCCAGACACGTGGAACGGCAATTGTGCAAGTAAGCATTTTTGCAACAGCTCTGCAATATAGAAACGGAGGTTGTTTTGGTCCATCCAGTGTACGATTCTCCGTACAAATTGGCTCTCTGTTTTCTGTTTTTTAGTGTCTGGGTCAGCAACAAGCGAGCAAAGCAGTTTACTCTCAACTCCTCTCATTGGTAAGAGGTTTAGGATACGTTTCTCTCTACACCAGTGCCCTTCTTTTATTTCTGAATATGCACCGTTGTTCTAACTAGCAGCACCCTTATAGGACCCTAATTGCTACTGCCTATAGCACTAATTGTAACGTTGTTGATGTCAGGTATGCGGCCGCGTTCGCTCTACGTCAGCGAATGCTGCATTTCGTGCAAACCTATGAGCATTACATGATGTTTGAGGTCCTGGAACCCAGTTGGCATGTGATGGAGAAAAGCCTTAAAACGGTAAGAACACAGTAGAAAATAAAAGTAAAAACTAAATATCGCATAGGGAATATTGGTAGTCTAAGTTGGAAGTTAAGGTCGAAATTTGTCAGAAAATACTGGGGTCTTCAAAATTGTTATTTGCACTTAAACGTTAAAATAATTCAAGGTCTATTAAACTCAACTCGTTCGGTTCAGATGTAAAATGACTGCATGTGACTTAGAAAACAACCCGGGCAGTATTTCTACATCAAAACCACACGCTTCGTCAGTCACAACTATGTGAAAATCTAAAATTTCGTTAATGATTGAGGGACTCAGTGCAAGAAGGGGATAAGTTCAAAACGTTGTCGCACGATTAACAGTATGTTGTTTTGTTCTGTGTTCCAAGGTAACCAACATTGACGGTGTCCTGGAGAACCATAACGACTTCCTGGACCGCTGTCTTAAAGATTGCATGCTCACAAACCCAGAGTTATTAAAGGTGAGGTTAATACGTATTCTTGAGGGTCTTAGGTGGTTTAGCTGAGTAAATGGTATAGAGCGCTGCATATAACGAAAGACGGTTGGTTGTGCTTCACAGCTTGGTGGGGTAAAACTGGCTTGTGGTGTTAACGGGATTTTATAGTGTAAAGCTGAATTCATTACCGACAAGTGGACACTTTTGCTGTCACTCGTTTTTCCAATATTGTCAGGGCAGCAAAAAACAAACAAGCAATTTAAGAAAATGGAGGAGGGGTAGTCAAGCAAGAAAATTTTGTCTCCAACGTTGCTGATGCACGTTATATCGTAGAAAGTGCATCTTCTTAGCTATTTTCATTTCATGTTTCAGGTTGTGAGTAAATTGATGTTGGTTTGTGTGACATTCACAAATTGTATGCAGGTGAGAAATTTTTTGTCAAATTTCAACTCTGGCACGTTAAAGAGATCAAAAATTTGTTGAGTTCTGTTTCACTCGTACCGTTACTGAACATGTCATTGTATTCCCTTCTGTCAGCGGTTTACCCAGAGTGCAAGCGTGGAGTCACAAGAGACTGATGCTCCTGGTGTGAGTCCAATGAACAAGAAAGGACCTCCACCTGGAGAACGGGAGAAAAAGAAAACTACTTTTAAGGTGTCTTTACAATTATTTGTTATTTGCAGCTTTTTACAGTTGCAGTCAGTATCGTTTTGCAATCTCCATCATCGCTACCTGCACTCAGACCGAATGTTAGCACGCTCTTAAATTATTTTTACGTGTGTAGTTTCCGCGGGAATGGTTTACCAGGCGAAGCAGAAAATAGAGTCTGGTCGCAGGTTACTTCCATTGTTGAATGCGCTTTTTATTTACGTCTTGTCTTTGCGCGTGGAGTCGCGGTGGGTCAGTGAGGTGTTAGTGGTTTGCACTTTCAACCTGGCGTCGGTGTTTCAAGTCCTGCGGTAGGATTTATGAAGTCTTCTTAGGTTAAGTTGTGTTCAAATTATTGTTGAAATACAGAAGCGTGTTGTTGAGGAACAATACCGAGGATTCATCTTGACTTCATGGACCCGGCCACTGATTTCTTCACACACAAAAAAAAGCTCCACGTTGTCTCGCTTTACCCATGTGTAAAAGTGGCTACCAACAATTCGAAAAACACGGGGCAACCGTGCGAATGACTAGTAATAATGATCCTATTCCCCTCGCGCTACAGCAACTGGAGTTGAGGTGAGGGGGATCCAGATTACGTTTTACGGAAGATAAAGGTCCAGCAGTTCATCATCTTACGCGACATTCTGTTTGATGGCTACATAATCACATTTCACAAGTTAAAAACTCAATTCTCGCTCAACGGGCAATTATGAAAAGTCACAGCTCACGTCTGCTCGGCAAATCACGTGTCACGAGTAAGAAATGAGCCATTTTACGCTCCCCACCCCCCCAAAAAAAGATAAATTACGGCTCACAGTATTATCCTATACCCCCCTCCCCTCCAGTTAAGTTCCGATCCCGATAAGCCACTTGGCTTGTTCATTGCGTTCGATTAGACCTGGACTTCACTGGTCCTTTTTTATCTTCAAGCAGTGTTTTGAAGTGGAACTAACTTGTTCTTCCACCCGCAGATTGTCTCTGAGCACGTGGACCAAATGATCAGTGGTGAGGATTTTGAGCGCACCATCCAGAACTTTGACAACAACTTTTCCCTTCACTTGATGGATTTGCTGGAGAAACTGAGTCACTACTCTACAATGGACTGCGAACATCAAATGCTGAATATCATCGCTCGGCTTGATCATAATGGATATTACACTGCACAGCTGGAAAAGAAGGCTGCTGCCCAAGGTGAAGGTAATTCCAATATATTTGTTATTATTATATAAAAAGCTTGTGCATTTAAGCAATCAGTTCAGTCTATTGTCTGTCTGTTGTGTTGATGTCGTTTACGCGTCGTTTTATGGTGCAGGTAATTGTTAGCATAGGTTAGAGTGGCGTTTGTTCCAAGTTAGTTGTTCTTACTTAAGGAGTCTTCTGCCTTTGTTTCCGTTACGTCCTGGACAAATGAATACGTTTCCATTCAACATCGTTCAACATTGTTGATTTCAACATGTTACCATATGTTTGGCCACCCTGTGGACTGACTTTGGATGATGTTGAATGATGTAATGGATGGCGTCGAGTGAAATTTTACTGCGGTAACATGTTGAATTCAACTATGTTGAACGTTGTTCAATGGAAGTGCTGCATCCGTTTGTCTGGGGCTCAAGAAAAGGTCTGACTGATGTAAAATAGTGCCTCCCCTCTCTTTTCCGTTAGTATATGGCGGAAATAACCCCCTTCCGTTTCTGAGCAAGCACTTAAAACCGTGATACTTTTGATCTGATTTCCGTCAAATTAAATACTGTCTCTTAGTACGTTTTGGTGTTTTAACTAGATGCTAGTGCTCTCAGTGGACCCATGGCATCCAAGACCTCGACCAAGTCCTCCTCGTCTTTGTTATCAGCGTCAGCGGAAAATGTAGCCGGCGATGTTCCCTCCACGTTCGCACAGATGCGACCAGCGGCTTCTTTGGATCAGCTACCAGGCTCTTCTCGGGGCACCAAGTCTTCAGCCAAACCAACATCCCTACCTGACCTGTCAGACAGCAAAGGAACGAAAAAGTAGATAGTCTAGCAAAGTCAGACAAAACAGACGCCTTCTCCCGAAATGCTTCACCTCACGAAACAAGAGATAAGCGGCCTCAGCAGCGGCTAGCTAAAAAAGAAAAAGAAAAGTAAAACAGACATACACTTAAGGAAAGCAAAAACTTGTTCTGTAAACCGGGAGTTTGAGGAAGCCAGTAGTAAATATCTTTACAGAAGTACCAAGGGAGTTTCTAGGTTTCGGGTTTCTGTTCGAGAAAGTGAGACGTAGCAATAGCAGAAGTCTGCTTTATTCGAGAAAGGTGGAGTTTTGGGGCTCCTGTCGCATGCAAATTATAGCGCAGTATTTTAAGGGAACAGGTTTCTATTCGAAATAGCTGGAGTATTTTGTATATACTTTAAGGGGTCAGAAAAGGGAGTGGTCTTACCAGCCAAAACGACCTCTAAGTACAACCGTAAAATTCCACAGAGATGACTGAAAGTTACTCAAGGGCCGGATTCACGAACTCTCTTACGTCAAGGTGAATTCTAAGTATTGTTTTCCAACAGTACTTACTTGGGACAAATCTCAACCCAGGAGGGCTTCATGAATATCTTCGTCACCTGAATGGAATTGTTGTGTCGTTCCACAGATGTCATTTCGTGTCACTGAAAAAACAGACGTTGCCTCACATCGCCGCTCAAAAGTTCTCTGAAAAGTGGCCTTTAGAAAAGCTTTTATAATAAAACGCTGAATTCTGCACGAGATGTCCTTTAGTTCCGTCGCGCAAACTGTAGAAGTGTTTAGCATAAAACTGTGTAAAATACATTGGTGATTCGGTTAAAAAAAGCGACAAACTTCCATGCCTTTGTTGTTCTTGGTAATGTGCATTAGGTTTACCGCGTGAGAAGTTCGACGTTTGGCAGGTCTCAGGCGCCCGTCTTCACACTGAGCATAGAGCCAACCTGTTTTGCACTCGAGAGACTAATAAACGCTTTGTAAATTTTGTACTTAGGGAAGTGGTCATAACAAGTGTACTCGATGAGGACCCACCTTGTGTAGGGGTAGGGGGGCTATGCAAGATACCACCTGTCTGATTAGCCAAATGGACAAAATTTATCGGCCTCAAAATTTGAGTTGAGACTTTCATATTAGGTGTGCATGAAGCTTGCGTTGCTGGAGAAATGGCACAGGGAGATAGAGTAAGGGCTATACAAACAAGGCACCATCTTTTATGGTGGGGGAAGGGGGGTACATGGAGATCACCTGTCTTTTTGTAGAATGGTGGGTCCTGTCTGAGTACAATAGTTTTGATCATTTCCCTTAGGTAATGCGTCTTGCGTATATCTAAGGTGTTGTCTTTATACTCTTGAGCTCATGCATGCAAAGCGCTATTTTGAAACTGCGGTATTTGTTGATACCTTGTACTACTCCGGCGTCTTTGTACATTATCAAGAAAAACCAGGGGCCTGATACCTTGAAAAGATTCTGCTTAACTTAGATTGATAATATATTGCCCTAGGTTTTGAATGACAATAAAACCGAGCACTCATTTAAAAGTCTAAGTGTGTCTTTGTTCTGGGGCGAGTTGCATAAAACTTAAGGAGGCTCGCAACAGTTTTTTTGGCCTTGGAGTGTATCTTTTGAAGTCAAAATTTCGCACAGAAGATAAACTTCGATTTCTTTGATACTACACCACCTTTTCAATAATTGATCAAAGTTTATTTTCTTACTGGTTTCCTAGCAACAGCTGTCACCATAGCAACGGTAATGGACAACCCCTCATTTTAAATAATGTCGAATATCTCGAAAACTAGTCAGACACTTTATGACGAAACTTGAACTATTTGAACTACTCAACCTACACAACTTGTATGCGAAATTAGGGAAAAATCTGTAAGAGCGTTTTCACGTAAATCATGATTCATTTTTTACGGGCTGATTTTGGTCATTCCTGCAATTTTCTCCAATATTTCAAGAAAGATAAAACTTAACACTTTCTTTTTTCAGTTGAAGGACCTTTTATGATATCAAAACATTCTTAATGTACATTGAGCTTCCTAGGTGGCTGCGATTTTAAGATATTTATATTTACAAACTGCTAAAATACAGCGCAAATCAGCCAAAAAGTCCGTAATTTGCATAAATAGAAATATTTCTAAACTGCCCTTACAGATTTTTCTCCTAAATTGATTGACGCTAGAATAATAATTCTTTTTGATGTTCCAGCAAGTTTTAGGCTGAATAAACATTTCTGTTATTAGATAAGAAGGCTGGATCTTGGTCAAGTTTCAGTCGTTATTACCTTTCAACGAGCAACAGTTTTATTTCGTTTTTTCTGATCTATTTCTCGGTTTTTCACGTGCAATGAATATTAATACACGCTGCGCTTGTGTCCTCTCGTGCGTTTATAATTCCTTCTCATAATAAAAAGAATATTCGTCTTCTGAGCTTGTTTCTCGTCATTTTTCGGCCCCAGTGTAATGCCATTGTGGGCGTTAACATGTATGCAGTCCGTAATTAAAAAAGCTAAAACGTCAGTCAGTATTTAAAGAATAATGGCAAAGAGTCTCCAGGAAGAAGCTCAGAAGACGAAAATTTTTTATTATCATGAGAAGGAATTATAAATGCACGAGAGGACACAAGCGCAGCGTGATTAAATATTCATTGCACGTGAATAACCGAGAAATAGACCAGGAAAAACAAAATAATACTGTTGTTCGTTGAAAGTTAATAACGACTGAAACCTGACCGAGATTCAGCCTTCTTATCTAATAAACGAAATGTTTATTCAGCCTAAAACGTGCTGGAACAGCAAAAAGAATTATTATTCTAACGTCAATCAGTTTAGGAGAAAAATCTGTAAGGGCAGTTTAGAAATATTTCTATTTATGCAAATTACGGACTTTTTGGCTGATTTGTCCCGCATTTTAGCAGTTTGTAAATATAAATATCTTAAAATCACAGCCACCTAGGAAGCTCAATGTACATTAAGAATGTTTTGATATCATAAAAGATCCTTCAACTGAAAAGAGAAAGTGTTAAGTTTTATCTTTCTTGAAATATTAGAGAAAATTGCAGGAATGACCAAAATCAGCCCGTAAAAAATGAATCATGATTTACGTGAAAACGCTCTTACAGATTTTTCCCTAATTTCGCATACAAGTTGTGTAGGTTGATTAGTTTAAATAGTTCAAGTTTCGTCATAAAGTGTCTGACTAGTTTTCGAGATATTCGACATTATGTAAAATGAGGGGTTGTCTATTACCGTTGCTATGGTGACAGCTGTTGCTAGGAAACCAGTAAGAAAATAAACTTTGATCATTTATTTAAAAGGTGGTGTAGTATCAAAGAAATCGAAGTTTATCTTCTATGCGAAATTTTGACTTCAAAAGATACACTCCAAGGCCAAAAAAACTGTTGCGAGCCTCCTTAACGTCCGGCCTACCTTCTACGTTAACGTCTGGCGTTAATTTTCATGCAACCCACCCCTGGTGTCAGGGTTCGTACCCTTTTTCAGAAACAATTTTCTAGGACTTTTCCAGGACTTTTTCAGGACTCAGATTTTCCCAGGACTCCCAAATGCACAATAATGGAACCAATAAACCCTTTCGAAATAGAAATCCAAAAATAATACTGCAAGAAATTGTTTTTAAAGAGAAATTTATTTCAAGAGTTCAAAGATTTCCAGGACTGGAAAATGCCAGAACAAAATTCCAGGACTTTCCAAGATTTCCAGGACACGTACGAACCCTGTGGTGTGTGTAAAATCAGTTGGTTGACACTCGAGTTACACTTGAAAATTCTATATTTATTTCCTTTGTAGTTATTTATAATTTACGAATAACAAATAACAGTCTTAAGAAAACGTTGATATCGCATTTTAGATATACTGATGATATACTGATATCTGAACTATAGATATACTGATGTAAACTTTTTTCTCTGATGTAGACTTTCGTGTTTTCACCTACGCAACCTCTCAGTTGCTGTCACCGTCAAGCGTGAATGTTTTGAATAGAAAATATCTTACGGACAATTATCACAGTAAATAATCAGGACTGTTATGTGGTGCTAATAAATCCTGACTAGTAAGAAAGCGAAAATGGCGACCCACATTCCATAAATAACGAGATCACGAGGCATATGCTTGTACACATAATTTTTCAACTCATCTTTGTTTAAACCTAAATTAAGGTGTTATTACACGAGAATTCTTATGAAATGAATAGGATGTGATTAAGATAGAAATAACATGGACAATTTTTTGACTCCACCAGACATCGCTCCAACGAGCACTTCGCGTTGGTGGCGGACTGTTTTGGTGTCCACCTAATAATCTTTTAACTTCAAATTTTTAACTGGTAGTTTAGAATCGTAAATTTTGGCCGAATAAGGCCGTCAGCATTTGCAAAAGAAGGGCAATGTTTTAACAGTATATTACCATTGATGGTGATAAACACGCCCTATTAATAAACTAGTCTAAAATAACCTCATTCCAATTTACCACAATAAACTGGCAATGATACAGTTAACACCATAAACCCGCTCCTAAACTAAATAATACTGGGCTTTTACTTCGGGTAGAAGACAGAATATGCACCACTAAAAACACAAAAACTCGTAACAATGATCAGGGGTAAACAATGCCCTACCGTACAATGAAGAACACAATACAATAATTGTTTTGCAATTTCTACGTATTCTACCCGAACAGCCTACCATTGAACAACACTGCAATTCCGCCCAATTCGCTATGTACATTTTCATACTGAAATGAAGAATAATCTGAAAAACTAATTACAGCAAGCTACAACAATCAGTGATCACTTCCGGCAATTCTACTTTTCAAGAAAACCTGGATCTAGAAACTACAAACCTCCATAAAAATCACCTTCTTGATATGTGATTTACTCGCAAAACGAAAAATATGATACTTTTTTCATCGACTTCACTTGCGTTTGTAAAATCTGAAATAAGTGCCGATTTTTTGTCAGAAATAGTGGGGTATTTTGGGGATTAGTCTTTGATATTACCCAAGTCAATTTTCTCAAGTTATTGTTTTATTTGACTAACCGCGAAAACAGGCAAAACGAGAAATTACTCGAGTTTTTCAGCTTTTCGCTTTTTTCTCCAAAATCGGAAAACGTCAACATTTTTCCGCTTTATCTGTTCGGCCTCCTTGATTGACACCTGTCACAAAATGGCGCGAAACTAAGACCAGATTCGTCGCATACAGCCTTTCTGCCTCGCTCCCATCAAGATGGCCAATCTGTATGTTAAGGTAAAGATGCAAGAAAAAGTATTGAGGCTTAGGTCTTCCACTTTAACCATGGGAAACCTGGCCATGATCTTTAAACTTGATATAAATCAAGGAATCTACATTTGTTCAGGGGAAGAAGGGGAAATAATAATACCATCGGAGACTGGAGTTTTCAACGTTGAAGACTATGACAGACGTACGTTGTGAAAGGCGAACCAACCTAGTAGACTTTAAAAAGTCTACTACGTGAGAACAATCGACAAACCTGAAATGTGCATATATAATGACTGGATTCTTGCTAGGCATTGAGAACAGCTTGATAATTCTGGAGCTGCAACCTTCGCTATTTGCATAAAACGTACATCCATACATCGCTAGTTTTTCATTTTGATGGCAGTGTAGCTTGTTTCCATGGTATAGGGCGCAAAATACGGAACCGGATTTCGTCTACGTACGGTGGTCACGTACGGTATCTTCCCTTCGTCTCGCATGATTGGCCGGATTTCAGTACACGGCGCAAAGATTTTGATACCTGTTTTCCGCTTAGTGCTAAGCCTTTGCTACGAACATAGCCAGTCATCATTTTACGTCCAAAGGTTGGTCCGACCTGGAATTAAAAAAAAATTGCTTCCCCCAACATATTATTAATTTCACGACCAATAAAACATGGCAACCTTTGATATCTCGCTCACGCAATCTTGAATAATGGTATCTATCCCCGGTTCATTCATTTTGGTTACCTCGTGTTTGGAACAAAATAAGCGCAAGTTTCTTTCGGAAAGGCCTGTTCTTACTTCCAGAAAATTTTGCTAGAAGAAATTGCTGATCTCCTTGTATCTTCTGCTTGCTTTTACTTGACTCCGTATTACGTTGATATCGCTTTCAAAATACTCCATAATGAAACAAGCCCGGGGGGGAGGGGAACAAGGCGCCAAATTCAAATGCAGGTCACTAGAAGGTCACCAATCGACAAGCGGCGCAAAAAATCCAAGCCGACTGAATTTTGATAGCTGTCAATCAAAGAGGCCGAACAGATAAAGCGGAAAAAGGTTGACTTTTTTCGATTTTGGACAAAAAGGCGAAAAGCTAAAAAAAACTCGGGAAATTTCCCGTTTAATTTTTTTCGCGATTGGTCAAATTAAACAATGACTTGAGAAAATTGACTTGGGCAAGATCCGAGACAAATCCCCAAAATAGCCCACCATAAAAAATCGGCACTTATTTCAGATTTTCTAAACGCAAGTGAAATCGATAAAAAAGGTATCATATTTTTCGTTTTGCGAGTAAATCACAAATCAAGAAGGTGATTTTTGTGGAGGTTTGTAGTTTCTAGATCCAGGTTTTCTTGAAAAGTAGAATTGCCGGAAGCGAACACTGATTTACAACCTACTAAAAATGTTCTTCTTCATGGCTTGGCTTCGCGACCGAAGATTTCAGGGGGATGTTACCCACGAACCTAACCTGCGATCAGGCCGAATTTTAGCATCGCTCTCATACGCTGGTCGCTCGTTACAATTGGGCCTGGCACAATCTCTCGCGTAACCTTATTCCGCGGCCAAACCTTAGCCGCGGGACAGCCTCGGCGCGGAATGAAATGTGACGTCACCCGACGAGCTCAGCGGGAAAAATTCGCCTTGGACGCCTCGCGCTATCGCGCTTGGTTCCAAGACTCCCTCAGTCACTCGACAGCGCATAAAGGACTGGGGACGAGGCTGGTCCCGGGGAATCTTGCAACCTGATTGGTCCTTAGACAAATACAGATGTCAACTAATCATTTCGCTCTTTCCGCCTGGATGGTTCACAAAGCGAAACGAAAATAGGCCTGATCACAGGTTACCACGACCCTTGCAGGAAGTCGCATGCTGATGAGTGACGAGGCCTATACAGCTTTGGATGTTGATGGCTACTGGGAGATTCCGGCTTTCGTTGTCTTCTCTTCTTAGCACTGGCTCTGAAATAAGAAATGACACTGCTCAGGGGGAGCAAAGAATCAGTACAAGCCGGGTGTATTCTAGAGTGTGGCATTGCCGGATTACCTCAATTCAAGAAATATCGTGAATGGTTTGAACCCAGGAGTCACGCCATTAGAAGATTTTGTAAGGACTGTTCGTGACAGTGACTGACATTTTGACAAGAAGCGGAAGTCATCATCACAGTAAATAGTAGTGTACTGTCGCGTCAAAGAAAGGCGTAAAATTTCTTCAAGGAGGCCTAAATTTATTCTTACCATTCAAATAAATAAACACTTGTAAACATCAAAATGTTACCCAAAAAATGAAATAGCAAATCAAACAGTTTTTTTCTAGAACGGGACGATTTGAAATCGTTTTGCTACAAACCAAAACCAGTACCAATTCAAACCTAACTAACAACACTTTTTGGAGACACTGTTGGGTGGAACAACATCTATAGTGTTGTATGTTGTCTCAAATTAGAGTACACCAAACCAGTGGTTACGGGTTTTAGCGCACTCTTATTGGCTAATCAAACTCGGGATGGTGAACATTTATGCCCCGATCCGTTGGTGGCTTATGGCGAGGTAAATGTTAATCACTGGTCCCCAACACTGACGGTAATAGTTTTAATACATATCAAACAAAGGCAGCTTCTCTGCGCTTATCTCCCACCCAGATCTCACTATTTCAGCGGGCAAAGGGAATGGCCCGAGGTCGTGTGATAGAAAACCTTCTCCGAATCGCCTCGTGTCGCTTTGTATTCGTTGAATAATTGAAGTTTAGCCGATTTTGCCAATGTACTGGAAGCAGATGGAGCAATTTCGTATGCTGAAGATGTTGGACTGATTCTGTTAGTTGACTGAAGAAAGTACTTTAGTAGTTTCCTTTGAGAAGCCAAACCGCTCTGCTTATCTACAATGAGATAGCCACACGTCTGAGCGAAGCCAAAGCTGACTCGTTGACAAGGTTTAACGAATTCATGCACAGCTTGTCAGCGAAAAAATAAAATAATCTGAAATTAAGAATGCTCCTTTGTTAATATTTTTACTTCAGAAATTTACCGTCTTGTATTTAAAACGTGAGCATACTTTCCACACTGTGAACTTGGCAGTTTATTTTGTAAACAAACCATTTCGTTCAGACCAAAAAAAGAAACCTAAATTCAGCAATCTGTAGGACAAACCGACATACAAATAAACACACTGAAAGCCAGCTTTGTTTTGCCTTCTAATACGGTATGTAGCTTCCCTGCTTTTTGATAAAAATGCAGCTTTTAATTCTGTGACCGCGGCAGCTATGTTTTAATGTCTCGGAAAGAAAAGCACATGATACACCAGTGAACAGTGTTTTTCGCACGCACTGATTAGCTCTTCAAACTCGGATTAGCACTTGCTATGCACTTCTGAGCGAAGCAGCAGTCGCCTCTAGTTTTTACCTATTCAACAGAAAACAAAATAACTCTTTGGTGCTGGCTATTCACTTGTGAGTTATGTACTAAGACAATTATTCACCTCAGTGTCGGTAGAAAGTTGTGGATATTTACCTCACTGCTTCGCTTCTCGGTAAATATCCACCACTGTTCACCTCCACTTCAGCGAATAATTGTTTAACTGTCCCGAGATTGAACCAATCAGAGCGCACATTATTATCCTCTGGTTTGGTACACGCGAACAGCGCTATTCACCTTCGTGCTCGAAAACGAACTGAAAGCAAAAATTTTATTTTATTTATTTTAAGTGGCAAAGTAAAAAACAAAAACAAAGAGCGTCTATATTTGAATACTGATCAAAAAAGAAACTCCTCAGTTTACTCCAAATCGGCAAAAAACGTTTTGTTAACAGAATTATGAACGCCTAGTTTACAATGTTCAGAGTAAGTTTTAAAACGTATTTGACAGTATAGTTTTGAAAAGACCTTGTTACAAAGGCGCGGCCTAACCCACAGTGACAAATTTACAAATCTCAGAAGCCACAACGGAAGAATATTTACCTCCCTGTAATATCCACCCTTAAATTTAATTAAAGTTGTATACA
Source organism: Siderastrea radians (assembly GCA_964017195.1). Classification (NCBI taxonomy): domain Eukaryota; kingdom Metazoa; phylum Cnidaria; class Anthozoa; order Scleractinia; family Rhizangiidae; genus Siderastrea; species Siderastrea radians. The sequence continues at coordinate 14,958,354 of OZ024887.1, read as the reverse complement.
TGAAGTTGTACACAAGATGTTCAAATACCCTGTACCCCTTTCGTAAAGGCGAGCCCTCGAAAAACTCCCGTGAAATATGGCTCTCTAGAATCTCATACGGAAGCCCACTCAGGGCCATCGTAAACCATTTTCTAGAATAGAATCTGCATATAAGCAGTCACTCTCAAAGTAACAGCTTACACTTCACTTACCAACAGTGCTGACGGTCCTGTTCGTCAAATCTGTTGGTTACGCATTGTCAAAGTAATGATTAAAAAGCAGTTATTAATGATTAGTGCTATCGCCTTACCTGATAAGAAACTCACTTCCACTTGATACTTGAAGCTGCAACAAATAAAGTAATACCATAAACACCGGTAAATTTTCACCCCATCTTCAGTAAATATACCTAATTGAAAAAATTAATTCCCCGGGATGTTAAATTAATAGTAGGAAGTAGTGAACCCTAAAACTTCCCAGGGCATTGCTTTCTTTCTTGACTGTCCAATAGTGGTAGTTACTCAGAAGGAGTACCTTACTGGAGTTAATATGAAATATAATTTAAATTACTGTAAAAGCTCTAATAGTCCTGCTCTCTAATACGCATTCTTACTTACTACTTGCTAATTACAAATAAATTATTTGCTTACAATTATGTCATGACACTGGGGCTTGAAAATTATTTTATGTCTCGACTGATGCCGGGTATTATTTGAGTAGCCCCGCAGCTCTTAACAACCTCTAATTTCATTGGACCTTGGTATCACGCAGCTCTATTGTTTTCGGGGCTAGGGTCCATTGTTTTGTTGTTTGGTGTATTGTTTTCTCAGCAAATCAGAGAAGACCTTGTAAGAGCTGCGACATCGCCCTATTATTTTACTGCAGACGAAGATGCGAAGAAGTGCAGCATTATGCATGTAATTACTAACATGTAATTCAGGTGAATAAATTCATTCAACTATTTTAAGTACCAATCAGTCAATCAATCAACCACTCAACCAACTGGCTGATAAATCAGTCAATCAGCCAATTAAAAAATAAATCATTCAATCAATCAATCAATCAATCAATGAATCAGTCAATCAACAAATCAATAAATCAATCAATCTGTCACTTCAGTGTTGCCAATGCGAATAACAAATGGTCCAGTAATGACAAGTGACTTTATTTGATGCACAGATTATGACTCACTCTCTTACTACCCCAGACCGTGATGGCAGTAGATCTCGAGACTTTAGTTCTTTTTGGTTTGATAATTTGCCACCAATAAGCATTGTTACTGATTGCCATAATCTGGTACCAAAGAAAAACAAAAGGAATAGCCTCTTCCTAAATCATTTCAGAATAGTCTGAAACCTAACAGGCAATGAACTGACAAAAAGGGATCAGACTGTGGTGAATCAGTCAATCAATATAGTTTTCCCCATAAAGAGAATTCAATCAAATAGGTCTGGCTCTTCATTCCTGGGATAGTAGTTGGGGGGGGGGATACTCCCCCTAAAAAAGATATGGGGCAGAGTGTGCTCATCAGATATTTTGAAGTAGAGCCCTAAAAGGTGTACTCCAGGATTCATTCCATTTTCATACATCGTCCACTTAGTAGTACTGAGGGGACAGTCAAACTAATCAATGACATCAAAATGTTAAGCAGAAAAAGACAAAAAATATATAACCTTATTTCAAAACTGCTCTTCAAATTTTTTATTTGAATTGATAACGTGTGTCTGGGAATATAGCTAAAAGTATAAATTTCTTAACCAAACCCTTATAATAAACTGCCATATTTTCCTGACATCAGGTTGATGGAATAAAAACCTGTAAGAAAAACAAAGTAGATTTTAATTATCGCAATTACCAATAGTAGGACAGTCTGTGCACGCGCCAGAGAAAAATGAGAGACTGCTTGTAGTCTATGAGAATGGTACCAACTTGGGCCGGTACGACTTCAGATCGACTCCAAATGCTTACCTCTGTTTACACGAAATGTACGAAACATGAAGCTAGTATAAAATAATTATCATCTTAGGCTGTGTTTACACGAGTGATTTCATCCCGAGATGACTTTCATATCGGTGTCTGGTCATTTACCTGTAAGTTTTTACATGGTTTGGAGCTGAAATGGTGTTTACCCCGGGACGATTTCATCCTGGTGCTGAAGACCAGGATGAAATCGTCCTGGGGTGAACACATTTCAGCTCCAAATCATGTAAACATTTACAGGTAAATGACCGGACACCGCAATGAAAGTCACCCCGGGATGGGATAAAAGTGACATCCGGGGATAAAGTCACTCATGTAAACAGGGCCTTAGGCTGGTTTAACTCATCACTGCTGCTGAACCAATATGAATGACTCAGAACGGTTTGAAATCAGACTGGGGAGCCACTTAAGCATGAACAGGGTCCCAATTCGTCTGAGATATTTGTTTTGGGTATGCACGTTTAACAAGTGGCATTGGAGCATTCCAAGCTGTTGGATAATAGATAAACTGGATTTTTAAGGATGGGATGGTTGCGGACCATATTAACACAAACAGAGTTTAGATTGGTCTCAGGTAAACACTTCATGCCAGTCTGACTTTCAGACCGGTCTCATGTAAACAAAATCATACCAGTCTGAGTTTGCACCGGTCTCATGAAATCAGGGCGTTACTGCCCCTGGGTCTCTGAGGATGTTGTGAAACATTCTTAAGAGCTGCTCGACTTTAGGCTAAGGGGGTGTTTACATAATACCAGCATGATTTTCATTCTGGTACAAGTTCCTCCCGATTTCCTCTTGTTTCTCTGTATTTGTTTCATGATTACAGCACAAAATCTCATAACTGTACAAGTCATACCTGTGTGAGCTTGCCCCAGTAGTGGTACTGGGTCACAATAATCACCGTGGTACGGAAACCCATACATGGTATAACTGTTTGATTCATTCTGCATTAAGTTTTAACCCTTTAACCACCAAGAATAAATCTTACATCACTGTGAAAAATGGATTTTGTAACTTAAGTGGGTATAAGGTTTTCATCACCTTAACCCCAATGGAAGTCTTGATGGAACTCTCATGTAAATGTTGTGATTTAATTTTATCCTTGGTTCAACTTTTATTTTCCTTTGTGAGTGTTAGGATTGCCAAATTTTCTTTTTCCAAAAAGGCTGTTTTAGCCACCCAGTCTTCTATGTGTTTACACGACAATATAAAACAGATCATGCTCAAATTTCACACTACAGAAATTTGTGCTTGTTCTCACACACTTAAAGGCAGATGGTTTAAATATCTGGTATATTTGAATGATTTTAAAATTGTTTAACTGTGCTTAATTATGTTTGACTGGGTTCAGAAATTGGAATCAAACACTGCTGTATGCATATTATTGGTTTAATTGTGTTCAACTACCAAACCCAAATTAAACCGATCATTGCATCTGACCCAGTTCATTTTACTGAACAGTAAGATAGTATGTAAGCTGGGACAATTATATGATTGATATCTTCCCTGGCATACCTTCACTGTAAGAAAAGCTGCATCACTGATCGCTGCTGACATATACATGCCTAGTATAGATGAAAAAGGATCAGTGAAAACAACAACTTCAGGGCTAAAAATTGACAGTCTCCTGGTTACCAGTAGCAATTTAAAACTGACCAGGGCCACTAAAAGTTGAGGTTTGTTTTTATTGACATGTGACTCCAGTCTTACTTAGAGTTCTACAGTATGTGGTAATTTTTCCACATGATTATTGGCAAAATCCCTGGAAAAAAGACTTACTTCTCATCTCGGGTGGGAGGGGTCTATTCAAGTAAATATGGTTTTCAATTTTTTGATTTAGACTAGAGGATTTTGAAAGCCACTTTATCTAAATGGCCTGGTCCACTATACTAAGCGAGCAAGTGAAAAGACCCTGGGGACGAGGTTGGAATTCAAGGATACTGGCCCCAGTTGCAATTCAATGATTCAAGCACTGAAGTTAATTTTTTACCCTGCAAATTATGGAATAACTTAATCAGTAAAAGTAGAGAATGAGATGTACAAAAAAATTACATCCACCTGCTTTGAACTCGATTATCTTAAGCATATTTTCCCAAAAGTGATCATACCTAATTCGAAATCTAAATTTGCTGTTTGTCATCAAATCATACCAACTACATGTATAGCTTTGAACCTTACTTGATCTAAGAAACATTCGTGAGTCATTAGATGTATATAAATAATTTGCAAGCAGTGAAGAAAAGCCCAGCTTATAAACAAATGGAGTTCCAGATAAAATAAAGTATGTTATGTGTTATGTTATGTTATGTTGTTATGAGATGTTTACAACGCGTAACCTTAAATGATGCTACACAAAAGAATTTAAGCTTATCTGCCAGTATCAACATTAGGAGAATAGCCTGACCTTCTTGCTTTAAGCAATAGCTGTTTGAAACATTAATTTTAACAGCAACGCTGTAATTAAAGTTACTGAAAACATAAAGGATGCGATGCTACACTTTTACGTGGCCAACAAATAACATACGATTCACAGACGAGCGTACAAAAACCCCGGGGGGGTACTCGGAAAAATTTTGATGGGAGTGTGCCGCTGGGACTCTGAAACCCTTAACCTATACCAGACCACGTTCATGTCGTTTTTGCAACCCTATTCTAGACTAGATGCCAAAAATCCCTATCCTATCCCACACTAGCTATTTTCGAGCTAACCATCAGAAATATAACCACACAGTGCTTTTAATGGAAACCATCTCTCGATCAACAATATTGTCACGATTTCATTTATATTTTATATTTCCGAGTTTTTCAAACCCAATTAATTGGAATTAATTAATTAATTGGATTAAATTTTTACACAAGCCATTAGTTTCCCGGTAATTGATACCCTATCCTAGACCAAGGCTCCCTGATATGGGAGTACGCCCCCCCCCCCCCCCCCGGGACAAAAACTACATCACTTCATTTAACGTTTATTTAAACACTTACGAAACTTAATAAACTTTAGTTATCAACCTAAGTGTCTATCTTTCGGCTTTTTGCTACCGGAACGAAAATGGCAAATTATTTAAGCACTGGACTAACGATAAATATGAAACATTATACTATAATGATCGATCGGTAAAGCCCTGCTAATATATTAAGCTGTTTACCGAAGACAATAAAAAGCTATAATTACACGTACCTGACATGAGCAATGCAGCGAAAAATGAAGTGCTGTCCTCTTTCCGAGAAACCATTAACAATTCTTTAGCAGAAATGGACCACAGAAAGCTAAAACACCTTTTCACCCCATTTTTCAGCTTTTGTCGCTAGCTATGCCGCCGCGCCTAAAAAGTGCACCAGTCTTCCTGAGCAATCCGTGACATTGGTGCCCAGTACTCCGCGTGCCTGCAAATTCACATCCCTAAGCTATATGAAAACGAATTTTTTAAAAAACTGTTAACGTAGTTAGAAAGAGCATAGTTTGAAACCAAATACGCTGATTCGTTTTTACATTTATATTAAAACCTCACAAAACAGGGGATTATCAAAAGTTTAAGGTTCATTTTTCATTGTGCTTTTTTCAAAAGGAAAAATAATAATGGACGTTTTTGAATAACTTGCAATTTTTTCTGCAATATTACTGTGAGAAATTACGAATTTATTGAGTTTAAAGCAGTTTTAAAGTGATTTGAATTTTCTGTGCGCTCTGGTCACGTGACCAATGACGTCACAACAGTGAGCATATCATGGTCGTTACTTTCATGCGAAGTTCTATTAACCAGCCAAGCTTTGTTTCTCTCCGCCTTAAACTACCATAGCTACTGACTCCTTACCAGTCCCCTGGGAAATGCTCTTGTACAGAGCCACCTTAACTTTCAACTGCCAGATGTCAACTGGCAATTTCCATATTGCCCATTCCAATGACTATCAGGGCACGTTATCTGCTTTTGAATTGATGGAGGCCTGTTCTTGCAGTGAGCTAAAACATATTTTTTGCCATAGTCACGTGAATAATGACGTCATCACCCTAACGTTAATATGACGGATAACTTTCACGAAGTTGTAAATAACACATGGTACAGCATTCTCTTCGACCACAAATTAACTAAGTTATTTTGCATTGAAATTTTTCTGGTGCAAAGCATTCTGGGAGGGTTCTTATTATAATTATAATATTGTTTTTAATTATTATCATCATTATTATTATCGTAGATCCGGACAAAGGTTTCCTTCGCAATCTTGAGATCCGCCCTTCTATGCCTTAGAGGATCACAGGAAACAAGAATAATCTCCACGAACTTACAGAACACGGACTTTGCAATTGAAGAAGGACTAGCAGTGACCAAATAAATGTTTCGTTTTCTAATTTTTTAAAATATATATACGTAACTTTTACAGTATTTGTTATACCTCTTAAGCTTTTCATTACAGAGTACCTATTTTTGACCAACTATTTTAAAGCATATTTTTAAATACGAGTAGCTTGTAAGTTGAGAATTTATTACTGAGCGGACACTCGAACCGTGAGCGGTAATTGTTTTTTTTTTTTTTTTACTTTTTTAAACTTTTTTTTTGCTTTTTTTACCCCGTCGTCAGGACGGGGTCTAGTAATACCCATTTTTTTACCCCGCCGTCAGGACGGGGTCTACTAATACCACTTTTTTTTTCCGTGGTTTTTTTTACCCCGCCGTCAGGACCGGGTCTAGTAATACCAGAAACTCATAAGGAGTTGAAACGTGTAACTCGCGTTCGATGCTCGTAAATATTCACTTTTCTAAGTACCATATTTGGAAACCCCTCGCACCAGTCCACGCACGAGTTTAAGGCGCCAAAACCTTGCGAAGTGTTGCAGCGTTTCTTTGCAAACCTGTATGGATCAATGAAACTGCTCCGAAGTGAACGTTTTTTCGCAAGAGTCGTACAATTATTGACTCTAAAATGTGGTACAGGTTTGATGTTTCCTGAAAAAATGTTGTATTTATCGCCCAAAGCGGATTGAAGCGGTCTACGTTGTAGATGGAGAGTTGAAACGAACACAAAACGGCAGTGGTTCCAGGTTCAGAGGCCGCGGACGGGATGTGGCAAAAAAAAAAACATGTTGACAACGAATCAAACAACTGGGAAAGCGATCATTCAACTTATTTTGCATTACGTTCTCTTTATTTGAACATTTGGAGCTGCTTGAACTCAGAGCTACATCGACTGCAGGTAAAACGATGTTATTTTTGTAGTATATAGCCGAAGGAAAAGTCGTCCTTTCTTATTCAGCTTATTTAGCTTGATTTTGGTAGCGAATCACTGAAAACGTATGACACTTCAATATTATTAAACGGTTCTCTTCAATTTTACTGTGTTTTATTTTTTTATCATGTCTTGATATTTCGTGTCAAAAGTTTTCCGTATAAAATCTACCTTTTGTGAACATTTGCTGACAGTGCGACGGTGAAAGAAACCGGACTGAAAACATAAAAACAACGCTAGACTATTTTGGTTTGGTTTCACAGTCTGATTTAGTTCTTACCCCAGCGCTTTGCTCCACGTTGTTTCAATTACTAATTTTTTTTGCCTCAAAAATTTCCTGCTCGGTCTTCGAAACCGGTATTTCTTTTCGCTTTGTCGTTCCTACGTTTGAAAGTTTTTCGGCTTCATTTTCCCCAGTTTGTCGGCCATTAATCTATGAACAAGTGCGCGAACTTGGTGTAAAATTACGTCACGTTCACGAAGATTGATTGGTCAGTTCTCTCTCTCTCTTCATGTTCCAAATATGGTACTTGCAAAAATGAATAATTACGAGCATCGTTCAAAACCTATATATGCGAGTTACACGTTTCAAGTCCTTATGAGTTTCTGGTAATACCCATTTTTTTCCGTGGTTTTTTTTAACCCCGCCGTCAGGACGGGACTAGTAATACCCGTTTTTTTTTTTGATGGTCACTTGCCCCAGACCGTCGCTCGGTCAAAACAATACTTGCCGGTAATTTTCGTTCGTTTAGAGTTTATTCGCCAGAATTTTCATGATAGTTGGCGTAGAAAATCACTGGCGATTTAATGGCATAAAAACTCTTTCGATGAAAGCAAGAACGAAGGTGCTAGCGAGCTTTGAAGCTGGCATGAATTCGCCTAACTTGCCCTGGCACGTAAACATTACATCACTGAAACTCGGGGAAGTCCCTTGCTAAAGTAGACTTGTACGTTTCTTTCATCGGTAGATAACCGTTCCCTTGAGATTAAAAGATTATTTTTGTTTATCAATAAATCTTATTTCTGTGCCTTTGTCAGTTCGTTTTAAAACATGAACGTGACGTAAGTGAGTCACGCTATGGTCAAAACTATTTCGTCACGTTTCATGAAAGTTGGTGTAGAAAATTACTGGCGATTTAATGGCATAAAAACCCCTTTGATGAAAGTAGGAACAAAGGTGCTAGCGAGCTTTGAAGCTGGAATGAATTCGCCTAACTTGCCCTGGCACGTAAACATTACATCACTGAAACACAGAAGCCGATTCCGGAAAGTCCCTTGCTTTCGCCAAGTTGAATAATTCAACAGTCAAATGCAAGCATTTTTTTGGGAGTTTTGCTTTGCTTCGCCAAAATCTTTAAGGAAAGTTGTGTAGAAAAGTACAAGGAATTCAATGGACTTAACTTTTCTTCGACGAGAGCAAGGACGAATGTACTAGCGAGCTTTAGTTTGAAACCTGGCATGAACTAGTGATCGCTATAAACTTAGTAATATTATGATGTAAAGTGTATGTATGAGTGTCAAGAAGTGAGCAATACTGCCCTCCATAATTTCCCCCCGGCCACAGGCCTTAAAAGAAGAAATTAGAAATGAGAACCAAGATAAAAGAAAAATCTTTGACCCCGGCGGGATTTGAACCCACGACCTCGGGATTAGAACACCGTCGCTCAACCAACTGAGCTACGAGGCCAGGCTGAGTCACCCTGTGATCAAAGTAATAATTTCATCACCCTCTTCGTCACGCACGCTAAAACAGAGTGATTAGGCAAGTCGTGTCTTGATTTATATTATCATCGAAAGCACGTAAAAGATACGATAAATCACCAACTTTTACCTGGCCGTAATATATCTTGGACCCCACGGGCAGAGATTACAACGGCGGGGTTAATGCCCCCTGGGGCTTTTCTTGTTCCTTTTTTTTTTTAGTGGTCACTTGCTCCAGACCTCTGCTCGGTCAACACAATACTTGGCGGTAATCTTCGTTCGTTTAGCGTTTATTCGCCAGACTTTTCATGAAAGTTGGTGTAGAAAATTACTGGCGATTTAATGGCATAAAAAGCCCTTCGATGAAAGCAAGAACGTGGGTGCTAGCAAGCTTTGAACTGAGCTGGCATGAATTCGCCTAACTTGCCCTGGCACGTAAACATTACATCACTGAAACTCGGGGAAGTCCCTTGCTTTTGCCAAGTTGAATAATTCAACAGTGAAATGCAAGCATTTTTCTGGCAGTTTTGCTTTGCTTCGCCAAACTCTTTAGGGAAAGTTGTGTAGAAAGGTACGAGAATTCAGCGGAGTTGACTTCTCTTCGATGAGAGCAAGGACGAAGGTGCTAGCGAGCTTTGAGGCTGGCATGAATTTGCCTAACTCGCCCTGGCACGTAAACATTACATCACTGAAGCACAGAACCCGATTCGGGGAAGTCCCTTGCTTTCGCCAGATCATTCATTGACCTAAAAGTAGACTTGTACGTTTCTTTCATCGGTAGATAACCGTTCCCTTGAGATTAAAAGATTATTTTTGTTTATCAATAAATCTTATTTCTGTGCCTTTGTCAGTTCGTTTTAAAACATGAACGTGAAGTAAGTGAGTCACGCTATGGTCAAAACTATTTCGTCACGTTTCATGAAAGTTGGGGTAGAAAATTACTGGCGATTTAATGGCATAAAAACCCCTTTGATGAAAGTAGGAACAAAGGTGCTACCGAGCTTTGAAGCTGGAATGAATTCGCCTAACTTGCCCTGGCACGTAAACATTACATCACTGAAACACAGAAGCCGATTCGAGGAAGTCCCTTGCTTTCGCCAAGTTGAATAATTCAACTGTGAAATGAAAGCATTTTTTTGGCAGTTTTGCTCTGCTTCGGCAAAATCTTTAGGGAAAGTTGCGTAGAAAAGTACAAGGAATTCAATGGAGTTAACATTTCTTCGACGAGAGCAAGGACGAATGTACTAGCGAGCTTAAGTTTGAAAGCTGGCATGAACTCGCGATCGCTATGAACTTAGTAATTATGATGTAAAGTGTATGCATGAGTGCCAAGAAGTGAGCAATACTGCCCTCCATAATTTTCCCCCAGCCACAGGCCTTAAGAGTAAGAAATTAGAAATGAGAACCAAGATAAAAGAAAAATCTTTGACCCCGGCGGGATTCGAACCCACGACCTCCGGATTAGAACACCGTCGCTCAACCAACTGAGCTACGAGGCCAGGCTGAGTCACGGTACGGTCAAAATAATAATTTCATCACGCTCTTCGTCACGCACGCTAAAACAAGGTGATTAGGCAGGTCATGTCTTGATTCATATTATCATCGCAAACACGTAAAAGATACGATAAATCACCAACTTTTACCTGGCCGTAATATATTCTGGACCCCAAGGGCAGAGAGAACAACGGCGGAGTTAATGCCCCCTGGGGCTTTTCTTGTTTGTTTTTTTTTTGGTGGTCACTTGCCCCAGACCTTCGCTCGGTCAAGACAATACTTGCCGGTAATTTTCGTTCGTTTAGAGTTTATTCGCCAGAATTTTCATGATAGTTGGTGTAGAAAATTACTGGCGATTTAATGGCATAAAAACCTTTTCGATGAAAGCAAGAACGAAGGTGCTAGCGAGCTTTGAGGCTGGCATGAATTCGCCTAACTTGCCCTGGCACGTAAACATTACATCACTGAAACACAGAAGCTGATTCGGGGAAGTCCCTTGCTTTCGCCAAGTTGAATAATTCAACAGTCAAATGCAAGCATTTTTTGGCAGTTTTGCTTTGCTTCGCCAAAATCTTTAAGGAAAATTGTGTAGAAAAGTACAAGGAATTCAATGGACTTAACTTTTCTTCGACGAAAGCAAGCCTGGCATACGGTCCACGCGACTGAAATTGAAATTGACCAATCCGAGCTCAGTACGCGGGGCAAACTGAGTTTTCCCACGTCATAAGGAGAGAGGACCCCGGGAACGAGGTTGTCGCCTGTTCAGTCGAGCATCGTGTTCGTGTACGTTCATTTACCAGCAATGTCAGCAATGCCAAGCACACCAGTGATTCTAGTTAGATTTACATTTATATATATGAATGCAGGCAAACAAGTGCTTATCTCAATGCAGTTGTAGTTTTGTGAAAGTCAGTTGTCCCATTTTCTACGTTTAATCATTAAAGAAATTTCGTAATTAAGCGATCTGATGTAAGCTTAAAAAATTACAGTTCAGGGCGTAGTCTTTTAAGATTTTTTCGTTAAAGTTCGTCTTTTGAGCAATTCTCATTTCCCAACTGGTTTACATTTTATCCCAAAATTAGATAGTGTGACTATTTTAGACTGGGTCGGTGTTGTTTTCTCAGTCCAGTTTAGTATTCGTCACCGCACATTGGGTTGTTTCGACTGATTGCTAATTTAATTATCCAACAAACTGAAGAGTCGCTCTGTCTTCAAGTTTATAGTCTTAGTGTAAAGCTTTATATGATTTTTCAGTTGTGGAATATTTTATCAGCTCCCTGTATTGTTATATTTTTCAGCTTCCTCACTTGAAGTGAATGCCATTTCTGTCCTAATTTAGAGACTAAAATAAATTAGAATCGCCGATTCAGTGAGTTTAGTGTAGCATTGTTTTGGTGTTTGTTTTGTTTTTAACCTCTAAGCCATTTCAGCGTGTCTCTAGTTAGAGATCGAAATAAAAAAGTTATTCAAGTAACTATAAGTGAAACAGTTCTCGGTCTAAAGCTATTTTGTCCAAAAAGAGACACTTAAAGCTTCCGAAAAATAGTTTAGGGCGAAGAAGTTGTGCCATTTTCCCTCCATAATTGTGCTTGGAAGCTTCAGAAAAGCATTCTCGGGTGACTTTTCCCGTAAACGGCCTGATGCCTGGGCGATATTGATTATTTTAGCAAAGTTGTTTAATGAATGACAGAACTAAACAGCCAGTGAGCATGCGAATCAGTGAAAAACGCATACCAGTACGTATTTAGATTGGAAAGTCTGTCGAGTCGCTGCCGGGAGTAATTGAAGTGAGTGGGAATTCACATATTTGCAAAGTTTGTAAATAACTTTACTAGTACTAATAAACGAATTTTTTACAAAAAAGTATACCAGTGAAAAATAAATGAAGCGATATATATTTTTTAAAATGCTTTTACTAATAAATGCAAAATCTTGCAACTCAGGTAAATTAAGGCATGGGCCCCAATTTTTTACTCAAAAAAGTGAGGGGGTGGTCTATCTTTGAACGCTTTTGCATTAGAAAGCTGAAACATTGCCAGATACATACTATGATAGTTTGTGTTAAGTTGGTTATTTTTAAATTATGGAAATTTGTCACGTGACCTTACACGGCCAGAAAGTACTAAACAATCTTCAAGCAAAAATGGCAACACTTTTTGTTGCGAGGTATTAAACCAGACTGGTATAAGACAATGTTTAATGTAAGCATCTACAAAACTGTGCTTGGCAACTTTTGAATTTGTAAATAATTTAGAAAATAAACGGTTTTTCCGATTAGTACCCAGTCCCCCAGGGCCTTTTTATCCCTACTTCACACCTTTGTTTTTATTTATCTTAAAAAGGCCAAGCACAGAAGTGATACATTAAACTGCCTTAATATTATGGAAGTGGTAAATAAATTAAGGACACAAGAAAAAGTGTTGCCATTTTAAGGAAAAGCTTTTTCAGGCGATGGAAGTCACGTGACCTAATTTGCATACTTTAAAAGTACGAAATTGCCACAAACTAGAATTGTAAGTATCTGGCAAAGTTTCACTTGTCTATGTCTAAAGCGTTTAGAGATAGACTACCCCCCTCACGTTTTAAGAGAAAAATTGAGGGCCCATGCCTTAATTCACTTGAGAAAAAAGAAAACGACTTTTTCGCGAGATATTCCGTTTATTAGTATATGTTTCAATATTAATACTAGTAAATGCAAAATCTTGCAAAAAAGAAAACGACTTTTTCGCGAGATATTCCATTTATTAGTACATGTTTCATTGTTAATACTAGTAAATGCAAAATCTTGCAATAAAGAGAACGACTTTTCCGCGAGATATTCCATTAGTACATGTCTCATTGTTAATACTAGTAAATGCAAAGTCTTGCAAAAACGAAAACGACTTTTTCGCGAGATATTGCATTTATTAGTACATATTTCATTGTTAATACTAGTAAATGCAAAATCTTGCAAAAAAGAAAACGACTTTTTCGCGAGATATTCCATTTATTAGTACATGTTTCAATATTAATACTAATAAATGCAAAATCTTGCAAAAAAGAAAACGACTTTTTCGCGAGATATTGCATTTATTAGTACATATTTCATTGTTAATACTAGTAAATGCAAAATCTTGCAAAAAGGAAAACGACTTTTTCGCGAGATATTCCATTTATTAGTGCATGTTTCAATATTAATACTAATAAATGCAGAATCTTGCAAAAAGGAAAACGACTTTTTCGCGAGATATTCCATTTATTAGTATATAATTTATTATTAATACTAGTAAATGCGCAATCTTGCAAAAAGGAAAACGACTTTTTTGCAAATTGTTACTTTCGGGAAGGTGATTGGGGAAGGAGGCAAGTCGACAGTGTATGAGGGATCACTAAAGCGGGATTCAAAGTCAATTCCAGTAGCACTGAAAAAGTACCGAGTCGCAAGGATGTCACCTCGTTGTCGTAAGCAAATAGAAAGCGAGGCAGAGTATTTGTCTACATTAAATCATGGAAATGTCATAAAGTACTTCGGTACTTGTCTTGAGGACGACTGTAATGGAAAAGATGGGAATGACAATGAATACTTCGGTCAGCCACGGTAAGGTGAACAATGTAAGGGAGTACCTTGACGAATTAGTGGATGAAATTATTCACTGCAATACAAGAATAAAAATTGCCCTGGATGCTGCAAGAGGCCTTGAACATCTTCATCTGAACGGAATAGTTCATCGTGACTTTAAGTCGAGCAACCTTTTAGTGAAGGAGGAAGCGAATGTCATTATTACAAAGGTGAGGCGTGCAGCAATCTTTTTTTTCAATGTTACTCCAGAAAGAACATTATTTTCAGTTATAATCGCAAATAAAATGATGGCATTGTGTTTATTTCTTACCGTTCTCCGAGCCTTCAGAGGCCATCTGATTCGAACGAATTAAAAATTCTGATTCGAACGAATTAAAATTCTGTATCGTGAGCCCACAGATTAAATCATACGTGACGTTATTTCGTCCAAGGCAAAATTGGCGGGATGTTGGACCCAAAAGGTTTGGCAATGATACCATTTTTAATAATTAAATTTAGTTAATGGAGGTGGCCGAAAAAAAAATTAAAATGGCAACAACTCCAAACTTTAAGGCCATCATTATTTGAGCACCCAGACAATTTCCCGTTGGACGGAAACTGGCTGTTCACGATGCTGAACTTTTACAATCTTTGGAGAAAAATTGTCATTAGGATCGAATGGACTTTGAAGGCACAGAGAACGGTAGGCTGACTCGTGTGTTAAGAAGACACTCGAACATTTGATCTCTTGCACCCGCTTGTGCATGGCCTACGTATCCTTGCAAGTGTCACGAGGCAGCTTTTGTCGTCGCTGAAGCGTTCCTTTATTTTCCAGGCTTTAGTAACGATTACAATAGCAAGCGTAAGCTCAAGTGCGTTGTTTCACGTCCGTTTGGACTAAGTGCGTTTATAAGTGACTGTTCTTTTCTTACACGGTTTTGTTTCAAGAGTTTTCTACAGGAAATTACCTTAACAAAATTACGTCAGTTGTAAGCTAGGCTACTTTTGCGATTCCCGGTAAGCGGTAATGTCTGTTATTTCAGCAAAATCTTACTAATAATTGAAGATGCGTTAATTCGTTACATTGGTTGACGGCTTGAGTTAAGGTAGATTTTGAGTAGGGACGAGCCCCAACCAAGTTTTCAATAATAAACATGGTGCCACAATTTCGAGATCATGGCGTTGTTCACCAAGAAGCCAGGCCTACATAGCCAAATAATCCAAAACAACAGGTGTATCATGAATTTTCTCTCTAAAATGAACAGCAGGTAGTGTTAACGCATGCATGAGAAAGTCAGGTTTAACAGACTATCCCTCTTTACTAGTATTAATATTGAAACATGTACTAATAAATGGAATATCTAGCGAAAAAGTCGTTTTCCTTTTTGCAAGATTTTGCATTTACTAGTCTTAACAATGAAATATGTACTAATAAATGCACTATCTCGCGAAAAAGTCGTTTTCTTTTTTGCAAGATTCTGCATTTACCAGTATTCATATTGAAACATGTACTTATAAATGGAATATCTCGCAAAAAAGGCGTTTTCCTTTTTGCAAGATTCTGCATTTACTAGTACGAACAATGAAACATGTAGTAATAAATGGAATATCTCGCGAAAAAGTCGTTTTCTTTTTTGCAAGATTCTGCATTTACTAGTATGAACAATGAAACATGTACTAATAAATGGAATATCTTGCGAAAAAGTCGTTGTCTTTTTTGCAAGATTTGGCATTTATTAGTATTAATATTGAAACATGTACTAATAAATGGAATATCTCGCGAAAAAGTCGTTTTCTTTTTTGCAAGATTTTGCATTTACTAG
This sequence comes from Siderastrea radians, assembly GCA_964017195.1. Taxonomy (NCBI): domain Eukaryota; kingdom Metazoa; phylum Cnidaria; class Anthozoa; order Scleractinia; family Rhizangiidae; genus Siderastrea; species Siderastrea radians. Next base: position 14,942,616 of record OZ024887.1, on the reverse strand, counting down.
TATTAACAATGAAACACGTACTAATAAATGGAATATCTCGCGAAAAAGTCGTTTTCTTTTTTGCAAGATTTTGCATTTATTAGTATTAATATTGAAACATGTACTAATAAACGGAATATCTCGCGAAAAAGTCGTTGTCTTTTTTGCAAGATTTTGCATTTATTAGTATTAATATTGAAACATGTACTAGTAAATGGATATCTCGCGAAAAAGTCGTTTTCCTTTTTGCAAGATTTTGCATTTACTAGTATTAATATTGAAACATGTACTAATAAATGGAATATCTCGCGAAAAATTCGTTTTCTTTTTTGCAAGATTTTGCATTTATTAGTATTAATATTGAAACATGTACTAGTAAATGGATATCTCGCGAAAAAGTCGTTTTCTTTTTTGCAAGATTTTGCATTTATTAGTATTAATATTGAAACATGTACTAATAAATGGAATATCTCGCGAGAAAGTCGTTGTGTTTTTTGCAAGATTTTGCATTTATTAGTATTAATATTGAAACATGTACTAGTAAATGGATATCTCGCGAAAAAGTCGTTTTCCTTTTTGCAAGATTTTGCATTTACTAGTATTAATAGTGAATGATATACTAATAAATGGAATATCTTGCAAATAAGTCGATTTCTTTTTTGCAAGATTTTGCATTTATTAGTATATGATTTTTATATTTTATATGTTGTTTTTTTTACATTTATGTAATTTTTATTTTCACTGGTAAAGTTTTTCACCAAAAATTTATTTACTAGTACTAGTAAAGTTTTTTAAAAAGTTTGCAAGTATCTGATGACCCGAAGTGAGTTCATTTATTTTTTACGTAATAGGGCAACTGTAGTTTCACGAGTACCCTTCTTGACCTTAATTAGCTTTTCAAAGAATGCTGCAAAAAGAGCTGTCGGTGAATGTCTTGCTGAAGTCTTATATTTGAAGGAAAATAAGTCGACTTTACAGTTTCCTCAGCGGTCCGCATTGTGTTTTGGCGTTTATGTTTTCCCTTGTTGTTTTTCATCATTAAATATGAGCAAGCAACCTACTGAGAAAAATGGACGAGAAAAATCACTTTGCAACGAATTTAAATTGAGCAGAAATTCCAACAGCATCACTAAGACACAAATCAAAATTGTTCCGGAGTACCTGATTTCTTAATACGACAAAAAACTGTGTAGAAATAGAATCAGTTAAGCAGCTAGCGTTGTGTTTTCAATTAATTTCTTTCATCGTCACTTCGATCTCAAAAAATAATACAAGCGGTATGTTTTAGTCAGGAAGACTTTCTACTCCGAAATATCAAGACAAGACATAAAAGAAAGCACAGTAAAATGAGAGAGAAGCATTTAATAAAAACTTTCACACATTCATGGCGAGTCAGTACGAAAATCAAGAAGCAATCTAAACAAGAACCGAACAAACTAGCAAGAAAGAAGGAAGGGCGACATTTTTTTCGCTATACCACACAAAGTTGACTCTGGTTTACCTGCACTCGTTGTAGCTCTCTGTTCCAAAAGCTCCAAATGTTCTGACACAAATCGGATACTATCTAAAAGAAGTTGAATCGCTTCCCAGAAGTTTGATTGTTTTTACCATTCCGTCCGCAATCTCTAAACCGGCTGAGAACAACTGCGTTTTGTGCCTTGCCTTTAACAAACTAAGATGATGAATTCTGACGTTGCTCACTACAGTAATCCTGTTTCTGAGCTGCATAGAAATAACCTGTTCAAGTTCAAATTATGTCTTCAGTTCGATTAAACAAGCACATGATGACAGAAACCGTTGTACGAACGGATTACAATCTTGCTCCGCTTCAACTCCCGCAGCTAATGTGGTGAAATCGTACAGCTTCAGTCCACTTTGAACGATGCTTATAACAATGTTTCAAGAAAAACCGAACATAAACATATACCACATTTAAGAGCCAAAAATTAGTACATTTTTTTCCCAAAACCTGTGCGACTTCGTTCACTTCTTTGTGTCTTGATTTTATAACAATTATATTGATTGAGTTTTAAATAAAACAATTATTCTACTCGGAATTGCTGGATATCGAATAACTATAACCAACTCGCCGCTATGCACCTCGTTGGTTATCTATCATTGCAAAAACCTTACGCTGGACGTAACAGCTAACTGCAGACGTTAAAATAGTGACTTTGACTGGAGTAAACGTCTGGCGTTATAAGTTTATACAACTCGCCGTCCAACTCGCCCCCGTTGCTTTCGTGCCCTCTAGCTCGAGTTGGAAACTAGACAATTAGAAAATGACATGATGTAATCCATATCGGAATGTTCCCAATGTTATGATGACGGATGATGACGTAGGAAAACTCGGTTTTCACTGCCGCTAGCACTGCGGGCGCAAGCTCCGTATGCCAGGAGGACGAATGTACTAGCGAGCTTTAGTTTGAAACCTGGTATGAACTCGCGATCGCTATGAACTTAGTAATATTATGATGTAAAGTGTATGTATGAGTGCCAAGAAGTGAGCAATACTGCCCTCCATAATTTCCCCCAGGCCACAGGCCTTAAAAGAAGAAATTAGAAATGAGAACCAAGATAAAAGAAAAATCTTTGACCCCGGCGGGATTTGAACCCCGACCTCCTGATTAGAACATTGTCGCTCTACCAACTGAGCTACGAGGCCAGGCTGAGTCACGCTATGAGGAAAATATTTCATCACGCTCTTCGTCACGCACGCTAAAACAGGGTGATTAGGCAGGTCATGTCTTGATTTATATTATCATTGCAAACACGTAAAAAATACAATAAATCACCAACTTTTGAAATTTACACCACTTCGGCTTGTGTCTTACGTGGCCGTAATATATTTCGGACCACAAGGGCAGTTCGAACAACGGCGGGGTTAATGCCCCTGGGGCTTTTCTTGTTACCCCGCCGTCAGGACGGGGTCTAGTAATACCCTGTTTTTTTCCGTGTTTTTTTTTTGGTGGTCACTTGCCCCAGACCTCCGGTTTTCGCTCGGCCTAAGAAATACTCGTCGTGTCTTTCGCTACACAGCCAAGGGCTTTTATCTTGAGTGACCGTAACATATTTGACACCCCCCAGGGGGGGAACAACGGTGGGGTCTAATGCCCCTGGGGCTTTTGTTGTTACCCCACCGTCAGGACGGGGTCTAGTAATACCCATTTTTTTCCGTGGTTTTTAATTTAATTTTAATTTAATTTTTAATTTTATCCCATTTTCTTTGCACAAAGTAATATAAAACAAAATATATAGATTTACATAAACAAAAAGTACGTATATAGTGAGTTACAATGACAGAAAAAAAATTAAATATGTGTGCAAAAGAGGAAGACTAGAGAGGAATTAACGAACCATTCGAGCTTGTCCACCTTAAAATTACATGACAGTACGATTGAACAAAATAATGAAAAATCTTAAGAAATGTAGCAATAATTTAAAATTGGAAATTCTCACACCCATGACTAATAATTAATTATTGAAAAGTATATAGCAAAAATTAGAGTTAAAACATCATGACACCCATGTAGCTCTGGGATTGTCAGGATCAAAACCTATATTTTTGTAGTAATCCTCACATAGTTTTTTGAAACTAGAGATTCCAAGGTTGCTTATTCTAATATTATCTGGTAAATTGTTCCATAGATATGGTATACGATTAAAGAAAGTAGCTTTGAAAAGTTCTGTTCTATATACATTAAGCTTAAGTTTATTGCTTGAGTACGATCTAAGTCTTTTGTCAGCACAAAATTCGAAATAGTTATCAACTGGTACGTTATAATATCCACATTTTAATTTATAAAATGTAGTCAAGTCTTTAACTTCTCTTCGATAAACAAGAGGAAGTAGATTAAGTTTCTGGAGTCTTTCATTATAGTTCAGTCCTGGTAGTATCTGTCTAGTGGCTCGCCTTTGTACCCCTTCTATCATCTTTATCAATGTTACGGTTTTAGGGCTCCAAATCTCTGATGCATAATCTAGATGAGAGCGGACAAAAGCCAAGTGGAGTGATCTAAAAGTTGGTAGAAACTGATCACTTCTGCTGTTTAGTGCGCGCCGTATGAAGCCCAGCATTTTGTTGGCTTTGCTAACTTGAGAATAGATGTGTTCCTTGAAGTTTGCGTCGCTGGTGATGACGATGCCGAGATCTTTCTGGCTTAGGACTCGTTTAATTATCTTATTGTTCATCTTGTAATCGTAAATTGTTGGATTACGTTTCTTTGTCACCGTGCAGAGTGAACACTTGTCAAAGTTGAATGCCAGTTTCCATGCATAGCTCCACTCTACTAAGGTGTCAATATCCCTCTGGAATTGCGCACAGTCCAAAGGCGATCTTATTGTACGAAAACACTTGGCGTCGTCCGCAAAAAGTGTTAATGTGGTGTTATCCGACACTGCGCTAGGCATGTCATTAATGAACAGGACAAACAAAGCGGGTCCAAGTAAGGATCCCTGTGGTATTCCTGACGTTACTGGTAATCAATTCGAATGTTTGCCATCGATAACCACACGCTGTTGTCGTTCATACAAATAGCTAGTAAACCAACGAAGAAGAGGACCCTTGATGCCGCACTGATCCAATTTACATATCAAGAGTGAATGTAACACAGAGTCAAATGCCTTCGAGAAATCCAAAAATGTAACATCAGTTTGATAACCTTGGTCGATGGCTTTAGTTAAACGATGTACAGTGTCCAATAGCTGTGTTACGGTGGAACGTCCCTTAACAAACCCATGCTGTAGTGGATGGATCCTATCAGCTATGAAATCAAAAAGTTTGTCAAAAACACAACGTTCAGTAATTTTTGAAACAAGACTCAGTAGAGAAATCGGTCTGTAGTTGGTAACCTCATCTTTCTTCCCTTTTTTAAACACAGGAACAATATTTGCTCTTTTCCATTCCTTTGGGACTTCACCAGTTTGTAGAGATAGATTTATTAAACGGGTGAGTGAAGGCGCGATTTCTAAAGCACATTCTTTTAGAATTCTCCCTGGGATTTGATCCGGTCCACATGCTTTATTTGGGTTGATTGCTTTTAATGCCTTTGTTACTTCATCAATGCTTGCTTGAATCATGTGAAGCTCATTACTATTCATATTTGTGGTAGTAGCAGTGTTTATTGACGTATGTAGATTGGTTTTCTGGAACACGGAGGCGAAGAAACGATTAAATAAATCAGTTTTAGCTTTCGGTGTAGAAGCTTTATGATTGTTCAAAGTAACCACTTTAGGTATCCTAGGTGACTTGGTTTTAGCTCCATAAAATGACCAGAATCTTTTAGGGTTGTCTTTAAGCTCCGACTGCAAGTTCATCAGAAATTCCCGGTATTTTCGTTTGGTGGCGGTTTTTATTTGTTTCCGTAGTAACTTATATGCATCCCAATGTGTTGCTGAATTGGATCATTTAGCTCTCCTCCATAATCGATCTTTTTGTCTTGACATTTTGATAATTTCACTGTCAATACATTTCGGAGATTTAGCATCTTTAAGTCGTATTTTTGGAATGTGGAAATCTACTGCATTTAGGAATAAATCACGCCAGCTTTCCCAGGTTTGATCAATGTCATTCTCAATAAATCCTATGTCCAGCTGCGTAACTGAGAGAAATTGTTTGAGGCCTTCAAAGTCAGCCTTCTTGAAGTTATAAACATAGCGAGCTATTCGCTCTCTCTTAAGTATGGTCTTGATTTTAAACTGGACTCCAAGGTGATCGGTAGTCAATTGACTGTCGAAGGTCGATATATCAGATATGCGCTCAGGTTGATTTGTAAACACAAGATCAAGAATGTTACTGGTGTTGTTATGGATCCTTGTTGGAGCATGGTTCATTTGAATCAAATTAGAGTCATTAATAATCTCACAAAATAGACTGTTGATATTGTCAAAGCCAGGAGCTAGTTGATAATCCCAATTAATATCAGGAAGGTTGAAATCTCCACACAGATAGAGGGGCATTGGTTCACATTCTGCGGCGTTAAGGAAGTTCTTCAGTTCCATCAAATAATCGTCCTTTGTCGATGGAGGGCGATAATAACTGCCGACTAGAAACTTGCTGCCTCTAGTCGGCATGACTTCTACTGCCACCAGTTCACAATTAGTCTCAAGATCGCTCCGACGAGTAGCATGAATATCGCTTTTTACAGCTATGAGAACTCCTCCACCTCTTTTATCCTTGCTTCTGTCACGACGGTGGATATCATAACCCGTCGGTAAAATTTCGTAATCCAATATGGCTGGCGTAAGCCAAGTTTCGGTAATGATCACAATATCCACATTCTTTGAGTAAACTGACGCTTGAAAGTCCATTAGCTTATTAACAAGGCTACGGACATTCAGCAACATTACGGATAGTGTAGTTTGAAGCCTGGTGTTGGTGTTTTGAGGCCCAGGTAGTGGATGAACGTCGCCACTACGAAGAAGTAGATCAAAATTTGGATTGAAAGTAGCAGTTGAATTTGAGTAAAATGCAAGTCTTCGCTTAAAATACTTTATCTTGGAAGAGTGAACTCCATTAGTATCCCTTGATTGACTACGGGAATAAGTATTTAACTCAGATAGCGTGTTAAAAAGGAGAAAGACGAAGAGAAGTCCGACACGCATAGACGCCATCTTACGCCACATAGACGCCACCTCGCCGTCAGGACGGGGTCTAGTAATACCCATTTTTTTTCCGTGCTTTTTTTTTGGTGGTCACTTGCCCCAGACCTCCGGTTTTCGCTCGGCCAAACAAATACGTCTTGCAGACGTTCGGTCAACAGAAGTACTATCTTCAGTCGGTTAGCATCGATTCGCCAAAATCTTCATGAAAAACGGTGTAGAAAATTACTAGCGATGCAATGGCATAAAACTCTCTCTTTGACGAGAGCGAGGAAGGAGATGCTAGCAAGCTTTGAAGGTCAGAGGTTCGATGTTGTTTATATTTTCGTTGGTTACTCGACGCGAGTCAAATTCAATAGTGAAATGCAAGCATTTTTGACAGGTTTGCTTTGCTTCGCCAAAATCTTTGTTTACAAAGTTACCAGGAATTTAATGGAGTTAACTTCTCTTCAACGAAAGCACGGACGAAGGTGCTAGCGAGCTGTGAAAGCCAACGATTCAAGCTGACGTGAATTGGCCTTTTGATGCGGGAATAACAAGACTTGGCAAGTAAACATCACGTCATTCAAGACAGAAGCCGATTCGTGGAATTTCCTTGCTTTCGCTAAAGCATTCATAGAATCATGGCCTAAAAGTGGACTTTTACGTTTCCTTTTCAGTAGATATCCGTTCCCTTTAGATTTTAGGATAATCTTTTCTTTATCAATCTATTTAAATTTCCGTGCCCTTCTTGTTTAGAATTACGCTGAGATGTCAGTGCTTTAAAAAACTCGTGGTGTAAGTGGGTCACGTTATGGTCAAAACTATTTCGTCACGTTCTTCTTCGCTAGTGCCAGAACAGGTGGATGACCAAGGAATGAGGGATGGGATAGGTGTTCATACTATTTGGGATTCATGTTATTACAAGGGGAAGGGTGCAGTGAAGACGTGGGTGGGGGGGGGGGGAGGGGGGCAGCGAACACGTCAAAGGTAAGATAAGTCACCAACTTCAAAAATATACACCACTTGGGCTCATATCTTGAGTGACCGTGCTGTATTTTGCACCCCGAGCGGAGAGGGAAAAACGGCGGGGTCCAATGCCCCTTAGGCTTTTTACCCCGCCGTCAGGACGGGGTCTAGTAATACCCGTTTCTTACCCCGCCGTCAGGACGGGGTCTAGTAATACCCTTTTTTTTTTTTTTTTTTTTTTTTTTGTCGTGGTCAGTTGCCCCAGACCTGCGCTCGGTCAAAACAATACTTGCCGGTAAACTTTGTTCGTTCAGCGTTTATTCACCAGAATTTTCATGAAAGTTGGTGTAGAAAATTACCGGCGATTTAATGGCATGAAAATTCCTTCGATGAAAGCAAGAACGAAGGTGCTAGCGAGCTTTGAAGCTGGCATGAATTTGCCAAACCTGCCCTGGCACGTAAACATTACATCACTGAAACACAAAAGGTGATCGGGGAAGTCCCTTGCTTTCGCCAAGTTGAAAAATTCAACAGTGAAATGCAAGCATATTTTTGGCAGTTTTGCTTTGCTTCGCCAAAATCTTTAGGGAAAGTTGTGTAGAAAAGTACAAGAAATTCAATGGAGTTGACTTCTCTTCAATGAGAGCAAGGACGAAGGTGCTAGCGAGCTTTGAAAGCCAATGATTCATGCCACGTGCAGTAGCGCATAAACATTACGTGATTGAAACACAGAAGCCGATTCGGAGAAGTAAACTTGCTTGCACCAAATCACTCATCGAATCACGGCCTAAAATAGACTTTCACGGTTTTTCATAGCTATCAGTTTCCTTTAGATTTTAGAATGAGTTTTTTATCAAGAAATCTATTTAAATTTCCGTGCCCTTGCTATTTAGAATTACGCTGACATGTCAGTTCGTTTATTTAAAAAAAACGTGCCTTAACTGAGTCACGCTATGGTCAAAATATTTCGTCACGTTCTTCTTCGCGAAAGCTAGGACAAGTGGATGACCAAGGAATGAGGGATGGGGTTCATACTATCAGGGATTCGTGTTACCACAGGGAGAAGGGTGCGGAGCAGATGCATAAGGGGAAATGGCAGCAAACACAGGTACGATAAATCATCAACTTTAAAATTTACACCACTTGAGCTCGTATCTTGAGTGATCGAAATATATTTTGCTCCCTGGGAGGAGGAGAAAAACGGCGGGGTCCAATGAAAGTAGGAACGAAGGAGCTAGCGAGCTTTGAAGCTGGAATGAATTCGCCTAACTTGCCGTGGCACGTAAACATTACATTACTGAAACACAGAAGCCGATTCGGGGAAGTCCCTTGCTTTCGCCAAGTTGAATAATTCAACAGTCAAATGCAAGCATTTTTTTGGCAGTTTTGCTTTGCTTCGCCAAAATCTTTAGGGAAAGTTGTGTAGAAAAGTACAAGGAATTCAATGGAGTTAACATTTCTTCGACGAGAGCAAGGACGAATGTACTAGGGAGCTTAAGTTTGAAAGCTGGCATCAACTCGCGATCGCTATGAACTTAGTAATTATGATGTAAAGTATGTATGTACGAGTGCCAAGAAGTGAGTAATACTGCCTTCCATAATTTCCCCCCGACCACAGGCCTTAAAAGTAAGAAATTAGAAATGAGAACCAAGATAAAAGAAAAATCTTTGACCCCGGCGGGATTCGAACCCACGACCTCCGGATTAGAACACCGTCGCTCAACCAACTGAGCTACGAGGCCAGGGTGAGTCACGCTATGATCAAAATAATAATTTCATCACGCTCTTCGTCACGCACGCTAAAATAGGGTGATTAGGCAAGTCGTGTCTTGATTTATATTATCATCGCAAGCACGTAAAAGATACGATAAATCAACAACTTTTACCTGGCCGTAATATATTTTGGACCCCAAGGGCAGAGAGAACAACGGCGGGGTTAATGCCCCCTGGGGCTTTTCTTGTTACCCCGCCGTCAGGACGGGGTCTAGCGCTACCCGTTTTTTTTCATTATTTTCCATTTTTTTGGTGGTCACTTGCCCCAGACCTCCGGTTTTCGCTCGGCCAAACAAATACTTGTCGCGTCTTTCGCTACACAGCTTAGGGCTCGTATCTTGGGTGGCCGTAATATATTTTGCACCTTAGGGGACGGACAAAAACGGCGGGGTCTAATGCCCCTGGGGCTTTTCTTGTTTTATTATTTTCCATTTTTTTGGTGGTCACTTGCCCCAGACCTCCGGTTTTTGCTCGGCCAAACATACTCGTCACGTCTTTCGCTACACAGGCTAGAGCTTGTATCTTGAGTGACCATAATATCTTTTACACCCGAGGGGAGGAGGGAACGGCGGGGTAATGCCCCTGGGGCTTTTCTTGTCTTGTTTTTTTTTTGGTGGTCACTTGCCCCAGACCTCCGCTTTTCGCTCGGCCAAACAAATACTCTTCGTGTCTTTCGCTAAACAGGCAGGGGCTTTAATCTTGAGTGACCGTAACATATTTTACATCCCCCGGAGGGGAAGGGAGAACAACGGCGGGGTATAATGCCCCTGAAACTTTTCTTGTTATCCCGCCGTCGGGACGGGCCTAGTAATACCCATTTTTTTCCGTGTTTTTTTTTTGGTAGTCACTTGCCCCAGACCTCCGGTTTTCGCTCGGCCAAACAAATACTCGTCGTGTTTTTTACTACACAGGCAAGGGCTTTTATCTTGGGTGACGGTAACATATTTTACACCCCGGGGGGGGGGAGAACAACGGCGGGGTCTAATGCCCCTGGGGCTTTTCAGGTTTTTTTTTCTCATGGTCACTTGCCCCAGACCTCCGCTCGGTCAAAACAATACCTGCCGGTAATCTTGGTTCGTTTAGCGTTATTTCGCCAGAATTTTCATGAAAGTTGGTGTAGAAAATTACTGGCGATTTAATGGCATGAGAACCCCTTCGATGAAAGCAAGAACGAAGGTGCTAGCGAGCTTTGAAGCTGGCATGAATTCGCCTAACTTGCCCCGGCACGTAAACATTACATCACTGAAACACAAAAGGCGATTCGGGGAAGTCCCTTGCTTTCGCCAAGTTCAATAATTCAACAGTAAAATGCAAGCATTTTTTTGACAGTTTTGCTTTGCTTCGCCAAAATCTTTAGGGAAAGTTGTGTAGAAAAGTACAAGGAATTCAATGGAGTTGACTTCTCTTCGATGAGAGCAAGGAAGAAGGTGCTAGCGAGCTTTGAAGCTGGCATGAATTCACCTAAGCTTGCCGTAACACGTAAACATTACGTCATTGAAAGACAGAAGCCGATTCGGGGAATTGTTTTGCTTTCGCTAAAGCATTTATCGAATCATGGTCGAAAAGTGGATCTTTACGTTTCATTTTTCAGTAGATAACCGTTCCCTTTCGATTTAAGGATAATTTTTCTTCATCAATAAATCTATTTAAATTTCCGTGCCCTTGTTTAATATTTAGAATTACGCTGAGATGTCATTTCGTTAAAAAATTGACGTAACTAAGTCACGCCATGGTCAAAACTATTTCGTCACGTTCTTCTTCGCGAGTGCTAGAACAGGTGGATGACCAAGGAATAAGGGAAGGGAAAGGTATTCATACTATAAGGGATCCATGATATCACAAGAAGGGTGCAGAGAAGACGTTGGGGGGGATGGCAGCACACACGTCAAACGTTAGAAAAATCACCAACTTCAAAACCTTATACCACTTGGACACATATCTTGAGTGACCGTAATGTATTTGCACCCCGAGGGGGGGGGGAAACGGCGGGGTCCAATGCCCCTGGGGCTTTTCTTGTTTTTTTTTTGTCGTGGTCACTTGCCCCAGACCTCCGCTCGGTCAAAACAATACTTGCCGGTAATCTTGGTTCGTTTAGCGTTATTTCGCCAGAATTTTCATGAAAGTTGGTGTAGAAAATTACTGGCGATTTAATGGCATGAAAACCCCTTCGATGAAAGCAGGAACGAAGGTGCTAGCGAGCTTTGAAGCTGGCATGAATTTGCCTAACTTGCCCTGGCACGTAAACATTACATCACTGAAACACAGAAGCCGATTCGGGGAAGTCCCTTGCTTTTGCCAAGTTCAATAATTCAACAGTCAAATGCAAGCATTTTTTTGGCAGTTTTGCTTTGCTTCGCCAAAATCTTTAAGGAAAATTGTGTAGAAAATTACAAGGAATTCAATGGACTTAACTTTTCTTCGACGAGAGCAAGGACGAATGTACTAGCCAGCTTTAGTTTGAAACCTGGCATGAACTCGCGATCGCTGTGAACTTAGTAATATTATGATGTAAAGTGTATGTATGAGTGCCAAGAAGTGAGCAATACTGTCCTCCATGATTCCCCCCCCCCGGCCACAGGCCTTAAGAGAAGAAATTAGAAATGAGAACCAAGATAAAAGAAAAATCTTTGACCTCGGCGGGATTCGAACCCACGACCTCCTGATTAGAACACCGTCGCTCTACCAACTGAGCGACGAGGCCAGGCTGAGTCACGCTATGATCAAAATATTTCATCACGCTCTTCGTCACGCACGCTAAAACAGGGTGATTAGGCAGGTCATGTCTTGATTTATATTACCATTGCAAACACGTAAAAAATAGGATAAGTCACCAACTTTTAAAATTTACACCACTTCGGCTTGTATCTTACGTGGCTGTAATATATTTTTGACCCCAAGGGCAGAGAGAACAACGGCGGGGTTAATGCCCCTGGGGCTTTTCTTGTTTTTTTTTTGGGTGGTCACTTGCCCCAGACCTTCGCTCAGTCAAAACAATACTTGCCGGTAATTTTCGTTCGTTTAGAGTTTATTCGCCAGAATTTTCATGATAGTTGGTGTAGAAAATTACTGGCGATTTAATGGCATAAAAACCCCTTCGATGAAAGCAAGAACGAAGGTGCTAGCGAGCTTTGAAGCTGGCATGAATTCGCCTAACTTGCCCTGGCACGTAAACATTACATCACTGAAACACAGAAGCCGATTCGGGGAAGTCCCTTGCTTTTGCCAAGTTCAATAATTCAACAGTCAAATGCAAGCATTTTTTTGGCAGTTTTGCTTTGCTTCGCCAAAATCTTTAAGGAAAATTGTGTAGAAAATTACAAGGAATTCAATGGACTTAACTTTTCTTCGACGAGAGCAAGGACGAATGTACTAGCCAGCTTTAGTTTGAAACCTGGCATGAACTCGCGATCGCTGTGAACTTAGTAATATTATGATGTAAAGTGTATGTATGAGTGCCAAGAAGTGAGCAATACTGCCCTCCATAATGCCCCCCCCCCCCGGCCACAGGCCTTAAAAGAAGAAATTAGAAATGAGAACCAAGATAAAAGAAAAATCTTTGACCTCGGCGGGATTCGAACCCACGACCTCCTGATTAGAACACCATCGCTCTACCAACTGAGCTACGAGGCCAGGCTAAGTCACACTATGATCAAAATATTTCATCACGCTCTTCGTCACGTACGCTAAAACAGGGTGATTAGGCAGGTCATGTCTTGATTTATATTATCATTGCAAACACGTAAAAAATACGATAAATCGCCAACTTTTAAAATTTACACCACTTCGGCTTGTATCTTACGTGGCCGTAATATATTTTGGACCCCAAGGGCAGAGAGAACAACGGCGGGGTTAATGTCCCTGGGGCTTTTCTTGTTTTTTTTTTTTTGGGTGGTCACTTGCCCCAGACCGTCGCTCGGTCAAAACAATAGTTGCCGGTAATTTTCGTTCGTTTAGAGTTTATTCGCCAGAATTTTCATGATAGTTGGTGTAGAAAATTACTGGCGATTTAATGGCATAAAAACCCTTTCGATGAATGCAAGAACGAAGGTGCTAGCGAGCTTTGAAGCTGGCATGAATTCGCCTAACTTGCCCTGGCACGTAAACATTACATCACTGAAACACAGAAGCGGGTTCGGGGAACTCCCTTGCTTTCACCAAGTTGAATAATTCAACAGTCAAATGCAAGGATTTTTTTTGGCAGTTTTGCTTTGCTTGGCCAAAATCTTTAAGGAAAGTTGTGTAGAAAATTACAAGGAATTCAATGGACTTAACTTTTCTTCGACGAGAGCAAGGACGAATGTACTAGCGAGCCTTAGTTTGAAACCTGGCATGAACTCGCAATCGCTATGAACTTAGTAATATTGATGTAAAGTGTATGTATGAGTGCCAAGAAGTGAGCAATACTGCCCTCCATAATTTCCCCCCAGCCACAGGCCTTAAAAGAAGAAATTAGAAATGAGAACCAAGATAAAAGAAAAATCTTTGACCCCGGCGGAATTTGAACCCACGACCTGATTAGAACACCGTCGCTCTACCAACTGAGCTACGAGGTCAGGCTGAGTCACGCTATGATCAAAATATTTCATCACGCTCTTCGTCACGCACGCTAAAACAGGGTGATTAGGCAGGTCATGTCTTGATTTATATTATCATTGCAAACGCGTAAAAAATACAAATCACCAACTTTTTGAAATTTACGCCACTTCGGCTTGTATCTTAAGTGGCCGTAATATATTTTGGACCCCAAGGGCAGAGGGAACAACGGTGGGGTTAATGACCCTGGGGCTTTTCTTGTTTTTTTTGGTGGTCACTTGCCCCAGACCTCTGCTCAGTCAAAACAATACTTGGCGGTAATCTTCGTTCGTTTAGCGTTTATTCGCCAGAATTTTCATGAAAGTTGGTGTAGAATATTACTGGCGATTTAATGGCATAAAAACCCTTCGACGAAAACAAGAACGTGGGTGCTAGCGAGCTTTGAAGCTGGCATGAATTCGCCTAACTTGCCCTGGCACGTAAACATTACATCACTGAAACACAGAAGCCGATTCGGGGAAGTCCCTTGCTTTTGCCAAGTTGAATAAGTCAACAGTGAAATGCAAGCATTTTTTTGGCAGTTTTGCTTTGCTTCGCCAAAATCTTTAGGGAAAGTTGTGTAGAAAAGTACAAGAAATTCAATGAAGTTGACTTCTCTTCGACGAGAGCGAGCTTTGAAAGCCAATGATTTATGCTACGTGCCGTAGCACATAAACATTACGTCATTGAAACACAGAAGCCGATTCGGGGAAGTAACTTGCTTGCGCCAATTCACTCATCGAATGACGGCCTAAAATAGACTTTTACATTTTTTTTCCATAGCTACCAGTTTCCTTTAGATTTTAGAATAAGTTTCTTTATCAACAAATTTATTTTAATTTCCGTGCCCTCAGTGTTATTTAGAATTACGCTGACATGTCAGTTCGTTTATTTAAAAAAACGTGACATAACTGAGTCACGCTATGGTCAAACTATTTCGTCACGTTCTTCTTCGCAAAGGCTAGGAGAGGCGGATGACCAAGGAATGAGGGATGGGAAAGGGGTTCATAATATCAGGGATTCAATTCATGTTATCACAGGTAGAAGGGTGCGCAGAAGACGTAAGGGGGAATGGCAGCAAACACGTCACGGGTATGATAAATCACCAACTTCAAAAGCTTAAACCACTTATCGTATCTTGAGTGACAGTAATGTATTTTGCACCCCGAGGGGAAGGGAAAAACGGCGGGGTCCAATGCCCCTGGGGCTTTTCTTGTTTTTTTACCCCTCCGTCAGGACGGGGTCTAGTAATACCCGTTTTCTTTGTTTTTTTGGTGGTCACTTGCCCCAGACCTCCGCTCGGTCAAAATAATTCTTGCCGGTAATCTTCGTCCGTTTAGTGTTTATTCGCCAGAATTTTCAGGAATGTTGGAGTAGAAAATTACTGGCGATTTAATGGCATAAAAATCCCTTCGATGAAAGCAAGAATGAAGATGCTAGCGAGCTTTGAAGCTGGCATGAATTCGCCCAACTTGCCCTGGCACGTAAACATTACATCACTGAAACACAGAAGCCGATTCGGGGAAGTCCCTTGCTTTCGCCAAGTTGAATAATTCAACAGTCAAATGGAAGCATTTTTTTAGGGAGTTTTGCTTTGCTTCGCCAAAATCTTTCTGAAAGTTGTGCAGAAAAATACAAGGAATTCAATGGAGTTAACATTTCTTCGACGAGAGCAAGGACGAATGTACTAGCGAGCTGAAGTGTGAAAGTTGGCATGAACTCGCGATCGCTATGAACTTAGTAGTTATGATGTAAAGTGTATGTATGAGTGTCAAGAAGTGAGCAATACTGCCCTCCATAATTTCCCCCCGGTCACAGGCCTTAAAAGAAGAAATTAGAAATGAGAACCAAGATAACAGAAAAATCTTTGACCCGGCGGGATTCGAACCCACGACCTCCGGATTAGAACATCGTTACTCAACCAACTGAGCTACGAGGCCAGGGTGAGTCAGGATATGATCAAAATAATTATTTCATCACGCTCTTCGTCACGCACGCTAAGACAGGGTGATTAGTCAGGTCATGTCTTGATTTATATTATCGCAGACACGTAAAAGATACGCTGAATCACCAACTTTTACCTGGCCGTGATATGTTTTGGACCCCAAAGGCAGTGAGAACAACGGCGGGGTTAATGCCCCCTGGGGCTTTTCTTGTTTTTTTTTGGGTGGTCACTTGCTCCAGACCTTCGCTCCGTCAAAACAATACTTGCCGGTAATTTTCGTTCGTTTAGAGTTTATTCGCCAGAATTTTCATGATAGTTGGTGTAGAAAATTACTGGTGATTTAATGGCATAAATCCCCTTCGATGAAAGGATGAATGAAGGTGCTAGCGAGCTTTGAAGCTGGAATGAATTAGCCTAACTTGCCCTGGCACGTAAACATTACATCACTGAAACACAGAAGCCGATTCGGGGAAGTCCCTTGCTTTCGCCAAATTGAATAATTCAACAGTCAAATGCAAGCATTTTCTTGGCAGTTTTGCTTTGCTTCGCCAAAATCTTTAAGGAAAGTTGTGTAGAAAGGTACAAGGAATTCATTGGACTTAACTTTTCTTCGACGAGAGCAAGGACGAATTGTACTAGCGAGCTTAAGTGTGAAAGCTGGCATGAACTCGCGCTCGCTATGAACTTAGTAATTATGATGTAAAGTGTATGTATGAGTGCCAAGAAGTGAGCAATACTGCCCTCCATAATTTCCCCCAGGCCACAGGCCTTAAAAGAAGAAGTTAGAAATGAGAACCAAGATAAAAGAAAAATCTTTGACCCCGGCGGGATTCGAACCTACGACCTCCGGGTTAGAACATCGTCGCTCAACCAACTGAGCTACGAGGCCAGACTGAGTCTCGCTATGATCAAAATAATTATTTCATGACGCTCTTCGTCACGCACGCTAAAACAGGGTGATTAGTCAGGTCATGTCTTGATTTATATTATCATCGCAAACACGTAAAAGATACGCTAAATCACCAACTTTTACCTGGCCGTAAAATATTTTGGACCCCAAGGGCAGAGAGAACAACGGCGGGGTTAATGCCCCCTGGGGCTTTTCTTGTATTATCATCGCAAACACGTAAAAGATACGATAAATCACCAACTTTTAAAGTTTACACAACTTTGGCCTGTATCTTACGTGGCCGTAATATATTTTGGACCCCAAGGGCAGAGAGAACAACGGCGGGGTAAATGCCCCTGATGCTTTTCTTGTTTTTTTTGGTGGTCACTTGCCCCAGAACTCTGCTCGGTCAAAACAATACTTGCGGTAATCTTCGTTCATTTAGCGTTTATTCGCCAGAATTTTCATGAAAGTTGGTGTAGAAAATTACTGGCGATATAATGGCATAAAAACCCCTTTGATGAAAGGAAGAACGAAGGTGCAAGCGAACTTTGAAGCTGGCATGAATTCACCTAACTTGTCCTGGCACGTAAACATTACGTCACTAAAACACAGAAGCCGATTCGGGGAAGTCCCTTGCTTTCGCCAAGTTGAATAATTCACCAGTGAAATATAAATGCAAGCATTTTTTGGCAGTTTTGCTTTGCTTCGCCAAAATCTTTAGGGAAAGTTGTTTAGAAAAGTACAAGAAATTCAATGGAGCTGACTTCTTTTCGATGAGAGCAAGGACGAAAATGCTAGCGAGCTTTGAAGCTTGCATGAATTCGCCTAACTTGCCCTGGCACGTAAAGATTACATCACTGAAACACAGAAGCCAATTCGGGGAACTCCCTTGCTTTCATCAAAGCATTCATCGAATCATGGCCTAAAAGTAGACTTTTACGTTTTCTTTTTCAGGAGATAACCGTTCCCTTTAGACTTGCGGATAATTTTTTCTTTATCAATAAATCTATTTAAATTTGTGCCCTTGTCATTTAGAATTACGCTGAGATGTCAGTTGGTTTAACAAAGAAACGTGACATAAACTGAGTCACGCTATGGTCAAAACTATTTCGTCACGTTCTTCTTCGCGAGTGCTAGAGCAGGTGGATTACCAAGGAATGAGGGATGGAAAAGGTGTTCATACATTAGGGATTCATGTTATCACAAGGAGAAGGGTGCAGAGAGGATGTGGGGGGGGGGGGGGCAGATGGCAACAAACACGTCAATGGTAAGATAAATCACCAACTTCAAAAATGTACACCACTTGGGCTCACATCTTGAGTGACCGTAATGTATTTCGCACCCCGAAGGGAGGGGGAAAATCGGCGGGGTCCAATGCCCCTGGGGGTTTTCTTGTTATTTTCCATTTTTTTGGTGGTCACTTGCCCCAGACGTCCGGTTTTTGCTCGGCCAAACATACTCGTCGCGTCTTTCACTACACAGGCTAGAACTTGTATCTTGAGTGACCATAATATCTTTTACACCCCGAGGGGAGGGAGGGAACGGCGGGGCAATGCCCCTGGGGCTTTTCTTGTTTTTTGGTGGTCACTTGCTGCAGACCTCCGGTTTTCGCTCGGCCAGAGAAATACTCGTCGTGTCTTTCGCTACACAGCCAAGGGCTTTTATCTTGAGTGACCGTAACATATTTTACACCCCCCGGGAGGGGGGAGAACAAGAGCGGGGTCTAATGTCCCTGGGGCTTTTCTTGTTTTTTGGTGGTCACTTGCCCCAGTTCCCCGCTCGGTCAAAACAATACTTGCCGGTAATCTTCGTTCGTTTAGCGTTTATTCGGCAGAATTTTTATGAAAGTTGGTGTAGAAAATTACTGGCGATTTAACGGCATAAAAACCCCTTCGATGAAAGGAAGAACGAAGGTGCTGGCGAGCTTTGAAGTTGGCATGAATTCGCCTAACTTGCCCTGGCACGTAAACATTACATCACTAAAACACAGAAGCCGATTCGGGGAAGTCCCTTGCTTTCGCCAGATCATTCATCAACCTAAAAGTAGACTTGTACGTTTCTCTCTTCGGTAGATAACCGTTCCCTTGAGATTTTAAGACTATTGTTCTTTAGCAATAAATCTCATTTCCGTGCCCTTGGCAGTTCGTTTTAGAAAAACGTGACGTTACTGAGTCACGCTATGGTCAAAACTATTTTGTCACGTTCTTCTTCGCGCGTGTCAGAACAGGTGGATGACCAAGGAATGAGGGATGGGCAAGGTGTTCATGCCATTAGGGATTCATGTTATCACAAGCAGGAGGGTGCAGAGAAGACGTGGGGAGGGGGATGAGAGCAAACACGTCAATGATAAGATAAATTACCAACTTCAAAAATTTACACCACTTGGGCTCATATCTTGAGTGACCGTACTGTATTTTGCACCGCGAGGGAAGGGGGAAAAACGGCGGGGTCCAATGCCCCTGGGTCTTTCCTTGTTTACATTTTTTCGACTTTTTTTTTCAGAAATGGTTTGACATTTTTTCCCTATTCCTAACAATGGCCAGGAGCTCCTGCAATGGCAGAATAAAGAAGAGTGATAAGTTACGATATTTGCCAGTAAAAACTTTCTCATTGAAGAAAAGGGAAACAGATCGGAAGTACTTGAGTAACGCAACACGTTTACTTCGGCGTAATATCGACGTGCAATTACAAATTTC
This sequence comes from Siderastrea radians, assembly GCA_964017195.1. Classification (NCBI taxonomy): domain Eukaryota; kingdom Metazoa; phylum Cnidaria; class Anthozoa; order Scleractinia; family Rhizangiidae; genus Siderastrea; species Siderastrea radians. The sequence continues at coordinate 14,923,211 of OZ024887.1, read as the reverse complement.
AAAACTTGAACATCTGGGAACACAACATCAAAGCAGCTGTATAGTAAAATACATAACATCGAGAAAGTCAATAAGAGTCAGACCGATTACACGGCCAAACACTGCCAAAACTAAAACTGGGTGCAGGTTGCTGCAAATCCGTTGGTGTCTCCGCTACAGTTCTCGTGCTTAGGTAGGGATGAACATTTCCTCGCTTATATTCCTCAGTTATGCTCGGCAATCTCCAGTCGTCAGCCTGATCTACGGGAGCTATATTTTGCAACACTCTCTGTAACACCATTAGATCTCTATCTATCTAACGCACCACGATCTACGTACTTAGCTGGGTTTTGACATTTCAGTCGTGGCCTCATGATGGCGAAGAAGCTCGATTTCGCGCGCTGGCGTGCGGCTTGAAATACATCGTTGTTGTTTTTGGCTTTTCCGTACTTCTGCTCAAGTTTCTTGAAGTCACGCTGTGAGGTTCAGATATCATTTAGAAGCTCAGGGTGCTTGTCTTTCAACCTGCACAAACTCACATCACAGCACGGATTGTTTTAGCACTTTGCTTTGTTGTGCCCTGATTTGTGGCATCTGCCACAAACTTTCCCGCGTCGCTTGTGACCGTCAGGGAATTCTTCCAATGCTTTTCGTTTCTTCTCTAGTTGTTCTTTAGCACTTTCCACCTGCACGGCAAGTATTTGGAGATTTTCTGAATGTTCGAGCGCTCTTCGGTCGAGGGGACTGTGTGTTTTCAACTGTGTTGATTCCGACTGGCGACTAGCAGATGACGAACTGAAGCTTTGTTTATCCACCCGCCTATATTCACATGTGCTCGACTCAGGTGTTTGTTCGGTGAAACTGTCGTAAACGTTCCTGTCCAAATACTGGCTCATGCTTAATCGTCTAGGTTCAAGGCCTGGCGACCGGCGTACTGTGCCTGTTCTTATTTTCTCGAGTTCGGCTTCCAACACACGTCTCTCAGATAACATCAACTTGTCTGGCGAGGGAAGGAAGGAATTGAGGTCCTCGGATTTCACATAGGAAAGCGACCGTCTACACCTAAACCCTCTACTTTCAAACTGCGCCGACAAACGTTCAAGTTTTAGGCGTGGGGTGCTTTCCATTCGACCAAAAATTCCGATTTGAAGTTTGGAAAATTTCACGTGGCAAATGGAACAGTAAATCGGGAAATTTGCCGGATGGTTATACTAGCCCGGGTGGACCGAGCCGTTCCATTCAGTTTCGGACAGAAATTTCCCGAAATTTACGACACAGAGGTACTACAAACTGACATTTTTTCGAATGGAACAGTAATTTCCGATCAGAACGGACCAACCGAAAAAGCGGTCCACCTCGAAAGGTGGACCGTCTTTTCCGAAAATTTTATGGTTGGTTAGAACCGTTCCATTCAGTTTTGGACCGGAATTTCCGGAAATTTTGGTTGAATGGAAAGCACCCCTGGAGATAAAGACTTTAACCAGTTATAAACCTCTGAATGATCCAGCGCGGATCCCTCCATCTCAACACTCAGCACGCAAATTTTTTTCCCACATCTGAACTATAAATAGCTTGCATGCAAAAACCACAACACATGCTACAAGCTGTCAATCACGTTACAGGTAACCACAGTTTCGAAAATACCCCACTGAATTTGAAGCGCTTATTTTGGACACAGCTTCGCCAATTGCAATTTCAGTTTCATTGACAGTAAGCTCTGTGTTTTGTTTCAGGTAGCATTTTACCCGGTTGAAACAAAACTCACAGGTGTTTAGATGCGGTGAATATGCAGGCTGGAAAAGGATGTTACTAAAACGAGGAATGGGGAATGGGGAGTGAGAAATAGTGGTCAGCGGTAATACCTAAAATATTAAGTTGGAGTCTGCGCAGTACGGCAAAGAAACGAGGATTGCACGTGGAGAGCGAAAGATGGAAGGAAAGAATATTTATCTGTCAGTTTTTCCCGAGTTTTGGGGGTTATTGAGTTTCTGTTTATTGAAATTGACCAAAAATATTGATTTGCAGGTAATGAGAGTAACGAAAAATGTTTAGGATCACGAGGTTATCGTTATCGACAGGTTGGAATAAAAAGATTCGTATCACTTTGAGTACAGTCGCTTCGAGTGTTAATATAAAAACAACGAGTAACTTAAAGAAAACGTAGAATACGGCTTGAACATTTAAACCGACCGCTGCTAAACTGTTAGAGTACTTGCCATCGAATTTTGAATTGATTTTAATGGCGTTCATATTTGAGTTTATAATACAATTTAGTTCTAGAAAGAACTGAGTGAAGTGACTGCAGTATTAACCTGTTCTTCAATTAAAAAAAACCCAGAGAAGAAGCATGGAGAATAGCTCAATATTGCAGTCACTTCACTGAGTTCTTAGTTCAAACTATAAATGAATCTAGATTGTAACTCAAATATGAACGTCGGCATTAAAATCAATTCAAAATTCGATGGGGAGAGCTCTAACAGTTCAGCAGCGGTCGGTGTAAAATTTTCAAGCCGAATTCTACGTTTTCATTCCTTAAACAAAGATTCATTCTCGCCATTTGCAAACATGGAATCATCTTCTGCCATTGGTTCGTCGCTAAAACGTCAAAATACAGAGAACATTTACTCGTAGTTTTTACATTAACACTCGAAGCGACTGTACTCAAAGTGATACGAATGTCAATATACCAACCGATAATGACAAATTCGTGATCCTTAACATTATCGTCACTCTCATTATCTGCAAGTCAACAGTTTGGGTTAGTTTTAATAAACAGAAACTCAATAATTCCAAGAATTCGGGAAAAACTGTCAGCTTAATATTCTTACCTTCCATCTTTCGCTTTCCACATGCAATCCTCGCCTCTTTGCCGTACTGCGCAGACACCATCTTAATTTTTTAGGTATTACCGCTGACCACTATTCCCCATTCCCCGTTCCCCTCTTTTAGGGGCCGATTACATGAGCCGGGCTGGCTCGGTGTACTGAGATGACTGCTCAGCCCGGTCTTACATGAGGCGAGCCAGCCCGCCTGCGGCTAAATTAGGAAGCTGTCGTGTGAAAAGATGGCTACATCAAAGAGCATGAATCGAGTGCTTTTACTTTCGCTAATCCATTATTTTGGTGTATTATTTTCAGTTTTACGTAGCTTTATGGTCTGATAAACCTTTGTGTGTTATATAGAATGAGAAATATCGATCTTCTGGTGAGCCATTTCGCTCTGAAGCTAAATTTAGGGGCCGATTACATGAGGCGGGCTGGCCCGCTTAGCCGGGCTGGCTCGGTTTGCCGGGATCTCGGCACGTCTGTGAAACACATTAAAAATTAACTTTGCGATTACATGGAAAAATATCAGCCCGGCTAGCTGGGATCCCGGCATCGTGATGCTGGGATCTCGGCTAGCCGGGATGAAAATTTACCATGTAATCGCAATTGCCGGGCTGGCCCGGCTAGCCTGGCTAACACTTTCTCGTCACTAGATTTAGCTTCAGAGCAAAATGGCTCACCAGAAGATCGATATGTCTCATTCTATATAACACATTAAGGTTTATCAGACCGTAAAGCTACGTAAAATTGAAAATAATACACCAAAATAACGGATTAGCGAAAGTAAAAACACTCGATTCATTCATTCTTATATAGAAAGAGAAATATCGATATTCTGGAGAGCCATTTTGCTCTGAAGCGAAATTTAGTGACAAGAAAGTGTTGGCCCGGCAATCGCGATTACATGGTAAATTTCAATCCCAGCTAGCCGGGCTGAGATTTTTCCATGTCATCGCAAATTTGATTTTCAATGTGTTTTACAGACGTGCCGAGATCCCGGCAAACCGAGCCAGCCCGCCTCATGTAATCGGCCCCTTAGTGACGAGAAAGTGTTAGCCCGGCTAGCCGGGCTGGCCCGGCAATTTCGATTACGTGGTAAATTTTCATCCCGGCCAGCTAGCCGGGCTGAGATTTTTCCATGTAATCGCAAAGTTGATTTTTAATGTGTTTCACAGACGTGCCGAGATCCCGGCAAACCGAGCCAGCCCGCCTCATGTAATCAGCCCCTTAGTAACATCCGGCTGGAAAAGTAGATTGATGCCATGTTCTTGCAAAATGTCTCTCAGCAAAGGTTCGGCAACGCGTCCGTGGTGGAATCCGCAATTATCCATAACTACACAATCACCATGTTCTAGAATTGGTGAACCATCGACTCTATCTACTGCTAAAGCCTCGTCAAAAAAATTAAGCATCTCCACTCCGTTAGAAAGGCCCCGCAAAACGTTATAATAATCAACTCCGTGCATTGAGTGAAGCAAGTTTAGCGTGTAGTTTGCGTTTGAGGCGTACTTCTGGAGTTCAATGGCAGGCTCGCCGAGATATGAATTGCCATACACACGGTTCCCTGAAGACTCATAAAAAAATGACGTGTAGTACAGTCTAATTGCGAAATTCGATCAAGGAAATAATCAGTATAGTGGACATTTGCTTCTGATAGAGACTCTGTCGCTACTTGCGTTATTTTTTCTTTGTCGTATGACAGTCATCGCGAACACACTTTTTGATTCCACTTTGGGAAGGTAAATGATGAGGTGGTATAACTCCATCGAGTAACAAGCGCTGTTGAATCTCAGATGTGTATATACTTGGTTTACATAACTTCTCGGATTCAATGTAATCTACAACATCTTGCGTGAAAACACTTCGGGCTGGGATTTTTTTCGTCGAGGAAGAGACGTGTTGTTGTCTTCGTAGTTATGTACAACTTTGTTTATGTAACCAACACTGACTCGTGTAGTTTCGGAAATATCTCTTTGAGAAAAACCTTGATGATACAGATCGAGAATTCTCTCTTGATAAATCTGTGGCAATGCTCTGCCATTATCATAAATCCCTTGTTGCCGATTGATCCTGAGATTACACCGACCTAGAATTTCAAAGCATTTATCAGAACAAGAACACCATTTTTTGCTCCTCAAAATTGCATAAATCAGTGAACAAAGCACAAAAATGCATCTTGGACGAAAAGTTAGACCTACCAGTGATTTTTGCTGGTACGTAGGCCATTTCATAAAAAACTCAGTACTGATCCTCGCGTCTCAATTGCCGTTGAAAAACGGATTTATTTTTCGCGCCATGAAATCGACGCCTTGTTGTACACGTGTTTGCATAAATGTCGAATTTTATTGTTTTCATACCGTTTTCATATGGAGAGAATGGAAAAAAAGCCCAGTCTGTTTTTAGTCTCGGTAACCGCTTACCGAAAAAAGCCCCCCCCCCGCCCCTTAAAAAAAAAAGCAAAAACAAAAGCAGAAAAAAAGCAAGAAAAAAGTAAGAAAAAACCATTACCGCTCACGGTTCAAGTGTCCCCTCAGTAATGTTAAATGTACGTAAGATTTTTCATTAGATTATGTTAATAGTTAGTAATTTTGAAATAACAATTATTATTATTACTATTATTATTATTATTATTATTATTATTATTATTACTATTAAACATTTCCTCGTCCATGGGTTGATCGATTACGTACTTTACTAAAATACTTTTAGTTTTATATTTTTAAGCATGAAATTTGGCATGTTTGAGTTGTCTTTTACTCACTATTAGAATTGTAAAGGGCAGAACTAACCTTTCTAATTTTTAGCTTCTGCTGGCAACCGCACCTGAACAAACTTCAGTTTAGTGTCCTCCAAAGCAATGGCGACGAGAGGATGGTGTAAACAGGCGCCCAAACTGAAAGGCTCATCTCCGATGTCTAACAAACTCAGGAGATGACCAGTTTTGACGTTAAACAGTCGGAGGAAGTTGTCCTTTCCGCAGCAAACCAAAGATTCACTATCAACAAACTTACAGTCAACAACAATGTCTTTCTGGAGTTTGAAGAAAACGTGAAGCGTTTCTCCAGTTTCTGTATCCAATATTTGAAGGCCATATCCGAAGTCAAGAATATTCCACGTCACAACAAACTCGTCGCAGGGAGAGAAAATTATATGTGGGTTCTCACACTCTGTGAACATCCATGTCGTGGTTCGTTTCCAAATAACAGAGTTGTTGTTCCATAGACTGAGTGTTACTATTTGTTTGTGCCAAGGGTATTCAGTGATTTCCTCACAGGTGCAGGTTAGAAGTTGGTGCCGGCTACTGCACGAAACCAACAGTACAAAAATGCGTGGTTCCTTTCCGTTTCCTTCGTAGTCAGACACAGCGGAGGTCTTTACCGACGACTCAAACTCTCCACTTGAAACGTTAAAGATGTTAACGTCAATGAAGTTCCTTGCCGACGACTCATACCCAACTACTCCTATCGGCTCTCCAATGAGTAAAGGAGTTATCAGAAGACCTTTCTTAGAAGCTTTAGCTAAAGCTTCCAATATTGAATCATCCCTCGTTGATGGGTCATTTACCTTTGCCGAATCTGGTAACTCTAGTGAGGCAGGCAATTCTGATGAGTCATCTAACTTTACTGAATCAGGTAACTCTGGTAAGGCAGCCAATTTGGATGAGTCATCTAACTCTACTGAATCCGGAAACTCCGGGGAGGCAGCCAATTCGGATGAGTCATCTGACTTTACTGAATCCGGAAACTCCGGGGAGGCAGCCAATTTGGATGAGTCATCTAACTTTACTGAATCAGGTAACTCCGGGGAGGCAGCCAATTCTGATGAGTCATCTACCTTTACTGAATCAGGTAACTCTAGAGAGGCAGCCAACACGGATGAGTCATCTAACTTTGCTGAATCAGGTAGCTCCGGTGAGGCAGCCAATTCTGCTGACTCATCCAACTTTATTGAATCAGGTAACTCTGGAGAGGCAGCCAATACGGATGAGTCATCTAACTTTACTGAATCAGGTACCTCCGGTGAGAAAGCCAATTCTGCTGAGTCATCTGACTTTACTGAATCAGGTAACTCTGGAGAGGCAGCCAATACGGATGAGGCATCTGACTTTACTGAATCAGGTACCTCCGGTGAGGCCGCCAATTCTGCTGAGTCATCTAACTTTACTGTATCAGGTAACTCCAGAGAGGCAGCCAATACGGTTGAGTCATCTGACTTTACTGAATCAGATACCTCCGGTGAGGCAGCCAATTCCGCTGAGTCATCTAATTTTGCTGAAACAGGTAACTCTGGAGAGGCAGCCCATTTTGAGGGGCCGTTTAACTTTGCTGAACCAGGTAGCTCAGGTGAAGCAAACAATTTTGATGAGTCATCTAACTCTAAGAAATCTACTAACTGTGACGAATCACTGGCTGCAAATTCATGACAATGAGGTCGACACTCCTTCCAACAAGCTATCAGCTCACCTGAAATAGCAAAAAGAGCTTTAAATTCAGCACCGTGTAGTTTGGGAAGATTTCTGATGACGTTGGACAGTTCAAAGTTCCACAACTCTGCTGCTTTACATTTCGTAGCTATAAGTATACCTTTCTTCGTGGTTATAAGGCATACGACATCTAAAAATGTCTTTTTCGTCTTTACTTTTCGATTTGACATTTTCCAAACAGTTACTTCTGTCTCCTCAGAGGAATATTCATCAGAAGCAAAATATTTCTCTGAAATGCAATAAATGCTATCTCCTTCAAGTGAAAACGCAATTTCTTTGACCCTTCTCGTGGTGGTAACCGGATCAGTTTCTGTGTTTAAGAGGCCAACATTTACCATGGTGATGTATTTGTGAGCCGGGCTGCAAATCAATACTGTTTCATCCTTAAGTCTGACGTAGGATCCTGCGACCAAGTATGGAATCATTCTGTCTACATTGTTGACCCAGCAAGGGCTCAAGGCCTGCTTCAAAAAATCACATTTAGTCAAATCCCTTGGTTCGCAAGGCCACAAGACAAAGTTGTCCTGAACTACGGGTGCCACTTGATGTGGTCTAAAAAAGATAAACTCTGGTTTTCCGAAGAAGTTAAACCTATAACTATCGGCACACGTCTCTTCATTTGATAAGCACAGGAAACCACACACAAGGGAGTTATCTTCAGATGTGAAGTGCATCAATCCACAGATCCTATCCAACCATCCCCCATATGAAGGAAACCAGTCTTCATAAGGACGAGCACGCCAATAAAACCACGTCTCTTTCACCCGATCAAGGAGAGAAATATGACCAGTCAGGTTAGAAATGGCGATCAGTGTTCCATCTTGGGAAATGGTGAAAGACGCAATTTCTTCTTCGCAAATGATATCATACACATTTTCGCCATTTTCCATGTTCCACAAAACTATTCGTTTTGGGTCATCCAGACAGTCTGTTAAGATTCTTTTCTTGTCTCCAGAAAAGACACAGTTTGAGAAAGTGCAATCACTCTCAGGAAAAAGGTCTTTCCTCTCTCCGCTAAGAGTGTAAACTTGTTGGAGAGTTCCTGGTAATACCGATTTACCTTGCGGGTGGAAAACCACTGAACGGTACAACGACAGACAGTTCTTTATTTGACGATATGCACTATCAAATGGAACACCGAAGTAAAACTCTCTCTTCGATAACGATGGTCGAACCCATTCTCTATTACCAGACTGAAGAGACCATAAATAAATTGTTCCATCTCGACACTCGCACACCATGTAGTCTAGTTCAGGTGAAACATCAAAACAAGCCACCGCATCTGAACAGTAGAATCGGGTTTGATCGGATGCTTTGTGATCTTCCTTGTCTACGTATTCCATGTATGGAACGTTAGGAAGCTGCATTTGAAGGATCTTTGCTGCTTCAGAGGATAGCTCAGGATCTCCTTCATTAAGCAGACTTTGAAAAAACAGATGAGGATGCTCTCTTAACACATAAGAGTGTTTTCTTAATAAGCTCAACAGGGAGATTAGAGTAGAACGAGTTTGATCGTTCAGTAAGGCTGGATTAACTTGCTTAAGGGCGCTAACAATATCCACTGAGGCAACTGTACTGTTCACACAAAGTTTGGCATAAATGAGCTCCAGGTCCGCCACATACTGATCTATTAGATTTTCAGTAACGTTAAGAGTTCTTGATTTGTCTGCCTCAAACAGGTGTTGAACACCATGTTGCAAGGCGTACCTTTCACAGTTATTAAACTGTGTATCGTAAACTTCCTTTTTCTTTATGGCATCCAGCTCACTAATGCAAAGGTTGAAAAGGATTTCATGGCCTTCTTTCTCATCCATGGTGAAGTCATGTTTTCCATAGCACGACTTATCGGTCAGCCAGTCTTTCACCGACTTGTGAAAGAAGTGAAGACAGCCATCGCGAACTGGTAGAAGTGCAGAGATACAAGCGACTGCTTTGTTTACTCTTCGCAGAGACGTCAAGGTCCTTCCTCCGGGGTCCAAAATTTTGCAAACAAATTCAATTGGCAAAGGCTCTCTGGAAGCGGTTAAAGCACACAAGAAACGTAAAACGTCTTCTTCATCCACTTTTAGCTCATTGCGAAGTTCTTTTTCTAACCGTTTGAAGTATGACAGATAAACAGAGGAAATGCCTAACGGTAAACTGTTTTCAAGCTTCTCAGGGGTGAGAAATGAAACGTTATTTTTGATGAAGTCTATTAGAAAATAAGCATAAAGGAAAAGTCCTTCCGATTTCTTAACCAGTTCCTTTAAGAGAACATCTTTAAACTCTTCCCCAATTACACGGCTTAGCTGCTTCTCAAACAAGATATGAATATCCTTTAAGTTCTCTTCTTGATTTTGCTCAAGTTCCTTAGGTTTCAAATGCTTCAACGCCTCTACAATGTTCCTCTCTGGACGAGTTGTGACAAAGAACCGAATCCAATCTGGGAGCTTGCAGAAGTGGTTACCAATGACAACAAGCAGTTCATTCCGTCCTTGATACTCACTTTCATCAAGGCCATCTATCACTATTAAGAAATTCCTTCCAGGGTCATCTAACGTGCTAAGAGGTTCTTTGAAGAGAAGTGCAAACAGTTCCTCTACGCCCATGTTGTTCAAGTCTCTTCCCAGATTTCTTGACAGCTTCTCCACGAGCGCTCGTTTGTACTCTGGAATGGAATTGGACAAGTGACAGGCCAAGGACTGAAGCATCAGCTGAGGATTCCGGTAACGTGCATTGTTATGTTGACAAAAATGGCTCCCTGACAGTCTACCAGCCTCTTGCATTCTTTGAGAAATAACGGCGGAGATAACAGTCTTTCCTATTCCTGCATTTCCACTGATTACCATCACCTGGTTTGGGGACGTACGATCATCTAGCCAGTTTACAACGCTTTCAAATATCCACTCACGGCTTCCTTCTTGGAATTTCTTGGCATGATGTTCGATATCGCCTTTGAATTCAGATTTTACTAGACTTTTGAGAACCTCATCTTCACGGTCCATCTCTCTTTTTTTCTTGAAGTTATCGAGGTCCTGTTTGACTTCTTGAATTGATTCACGAACTTCCTCGAAGGCTTGGGAAGTCTTGGCTTGGGACTGACACACTACATCGAGCTTGGAAATGCTCTCCTGATGTGCTTCCTTGATTTCTTCAACACCTTTTTGTGTATCCTGAAGAGTTTTATGGTCATCATGCTGCAGCTGCTGTGCCTCTTCCTGGTTCTGAAGTACTTCTTCAAGAGACAACTGTGCTATCTGCCGCATTTCTTTAACTGCCTGGTGTGCATCCTTAAGAGTTCTGTGATCATCCTGTTGGGTATGAAGTACTTCTTCGACAGCTTGCTGTGTAGACTGAAGTATCGAATGCTGCTCCTTCTGGATCTGAAGAACTTCTTCTTGGTTCTCGCATAACTCCTTCAGCTGTGACTTGATCTCTTCATCGCTTTTCATCCACTGGATTACAGCACTGATATAATCGTCCCCACAAGGCTCCGCCTTCAATCTGTCCACCTTTGACTGACTCAACCCGAGAGAAACAAGAACAGCGCTTATTTCTTGCCATTTAACATTAAAAATTGCGGTTTTAATACCAGTCGTCGTCACGTGACCATACAACTCATTGCGATACCACTTAACACGAGCGAGATTTGCCTCAAGAGAGGTGTCACTTGATGGGGGCATCTTGTGCCATCCTGAGGGAAGAGGGGACAGTCCACAAATGGTAGTCAGTAGAAGGAACAGGAGAGTGACGTCAAAAGTGTCGGAGTCTGGGACGGCTCCTCCAGGTGGGAACAGTTTGTCCCACTGATGCCCTTTTAGAATTCTTCGACGCCAGAGACCGTTAAGAATGGAAATATTGGCACTGAGATCAGCAGCCAAGTTGGCAGGAGGGTGATGACGATTAAAAACGCTCCTAAGAACTGTTGTTCCACCATCGATGAGAAGCCTGCTTAGCTTGGCTCCATTTGTCTTCTCTACAGAGCTGGTCAAGGGTGAAGGTGCTGCAGTCGCCATTCACTCGCCGAGTTAGAAGCGCAAAGCTTGGCCAGTTGTACTTCTACGCACAAAAAAACAGTCACAGAAACAAAACCATCAGTAGTGTACATAAATGCTTTGATTGCTATGTACTCAAGAGATACAAAAATGTGTTTTTAAGATGAGCAGGAATAATTTCCCAGAAATTAACAAAAAGGGAGCATAGTGTTACACCAGGCTCTAAGGCGATTTTTACTGAATTGAGTTCAAATGACTTGATAAGAAAAAATTATTCTTACTATGGACTTAGCATGCATATCGTACTTTAGTCCTGTAACTTTGTTCATCATGCTAATGGGTGGTTCCAGAAAATATCCATACCTATACCACAAGCGGCATCTCGGAATTCCGAAGGGGAGGGGGGGTTACGTCGCCTGGAATTCCGAGGACATGGGGTGGTTCACTGGACTGGAATTCCGAAGGCATGGGGGGGTTCATTGGACTGGAATTCCGAAGGCATGGGGGGATTTTCAGGACAGTAACTTCCAGTTTGGTGTAGTTAAGTCTCTTCAAGAAAAACTTGTCAAAAACGACTTATCTAAGGACGATGATTCACTCGTTAACACGAGACACGTTCAACTCAATCAACATGCCGGAGACACAATTCAATGGTCATGGTCAATATGTTTATGCTAACATGACGGTTGAAAGCTGTTCACTTGCCAGAAGATCGGTCACAAAAGCAATCGTAGGCTTTTCTTCGATTGTTTTGCTCGAATACAATACTGTAGATCCCAGCAAAGGGTTTTCAGCCCCTACATTAAAGCAGATATCATCGAGACACTTGTGAAATTGTTGCGTTACATACCATGCGACGTTCATTGAAAAGGTCAGATTTCACGCGTTATGCAAATTTGATGCGCTTTTGATCAGACTACATTCACTATTTTGTACAAATTCTTTTAAAGTTGTCATTGCCTTTGAATTTCAATGTGAGTTTTATTTACTATTTTAATTTTAATCGAAGGATAAAGTGCGGGGAAAAAGTTTGATTTGTTCTCGCGCAATTTATTTGAAGCCGCAGTACAGTATGCAAAGAGTATAGCTAACTGTCGTGGGTCGTGGGTGGAAGTCGTGGGTCGTGGGTAAAGTCGTGGGTGTGGGTAAAATTAGTGGTAGGCAGCTAAACACATAAAAAAAACATTAATTATCTTTGAACATCTAAAGGAAGATGTAACCTTAATTTGCGGATAGAAATCAACCTACGGCAACGATTTTTTAAAGACGCGCGGAAACAATTTGAAAACGTTAGTCCTAACTTTTTCAAGTTGTAATCCGTTTCCATCCGAGCCATCCGCAGCCAAAGATGCATGTTTACCGTTTCATTGCTCTGATATAGCAATTGTTTAAAAAGATGGACCATTATTTTTAGGTTTCCTACGACACAAATATGTATCTTGGCTTTTCAAATCCGTGACAAAGCCCCTTTAAGTTCAATGAGTATCGAAATGCTTGTGATGTATTTTTTTTTTCACTAAACATGGACTGTTATTTCTAGGTTTCCTGCGACACAAAAATACATTTTGGCTGTTCAAAAATCTGGTAACATCCGTGACATAGTCCCTTTAAGAGGGTGGCAGGAAGCCTTATACGAGACAGAGGGGGCTTTACATTTGAAATACATATTTATAGGATAGCCATATATAGAAAAAATAAGACTTAAAAATGCTTTAGTGCACTTCAGGAAAACATTTTCACAAAATCAATATCATGTGTTACCATCAAGTGAGAGGGAGGGAAATGGGTGGGGAGAGGGTGGTGGTTTATTTAGAAAAATCGAACTTTCCGACCGAGGTTGATTAGAGAGAGGGGTGCAAAAGAGAGGAGGACTTTGAAGAGCTTTAAAGTATTTTATTTCGTTTGTAGTGAAAATCAAAACGGACGCTTGAAATGCATTTTTTCACTCTGAAAACATTTTTCTTTGTAAAACTACAAGTACAGAAACTTAAAATAAAGCGACTTCTTAAACGTTAGGGCTAGGCTTTTTTCACAAAGCACCGATTTCTCTGATTCCCAGGTTCCAATTTCTCTGTCTGTCCTTTCTCCGAGGTTGGAATTCTTTCCCACGGCCGCTGCACGCTCATATCGGTATTTGCCAGGCGTCATGGTAACTGTACAAAGGATAGTAAAACTTAAGGTGGCCCGAAATAGTTTTTTGGCGCGCGCAGACTGGGCTCTAATCCCTCGCGCGGTTTTTTTAAAAAACCCACGAAGCCCCCACGAAAAAAATGGCGACCGCAATGTGTTTTCGTCTTGTTGTTTATAATATGCGCCGCCACTTTTCAAATGGAAAAAAATGGCTTTATCCTCAACTCTAACACTTTGTAGGACATTGGCATCTGAAAATTTGTTAGAGCGTAAAATGTGTAGCTTGTGGCCGGCTTTAAACTCGGAAAAACGTAAAGAGAGTGATGATCGCGATCGTCGAGGGACTGAGATACCGTATGGATTTCTCGGATTAACCGGGATACTTTACGCTGTGTTTTCTGGTAAATGTCTTGCTGAATGTGCAGGGGAAGACGCCTTTTGTTCGACTGAAGTAAATGTACAAGAAGAAGTATCTAAGACGCCGGCAAACAATGACAAAAGTCGTGACACGTCAGGTCGCTTTTCTTCCTCGCGTAAAATACTGAAAAGTCAACAAAAACAGGTCCGCGCAATAAATTTGCTGAAGAACATTAACTCTGTAAAACGAAAATTAGAACTTGATGATGAACAGGAAAAGGAGGAAAAGGAGGAAAAGGAGCACTGGAAGCGAAGAACACGAAGTATGACGGTGTTTCCCTTTTTATTTTCTTGTTATCTTTCGTTTTGTTTACATACCGGTTTTAACTTGTAACACAAGACCCGTCGTCACGCGAGGTTTGTAATTGAGTAAAACTCGTCGCTTACTTCAGGACTACGAAAGCGGACAGGGAACTACCCCAACTGGGACCAGAATTGTAGATATTGAGGTTCTCCGAGAAGGCCTAAAGAAGTGTTCCAGCTGCATGAAAGGTACAATTATTTTTTAGTACAATACAAGTAAAACGCCTCCGTCTTACACAAGGAATGTTTTAAAATAACTGAGAAAAAATGAAGACAGGCTAAAAGTTAAGAAAATAATTATAGAAAAGCAAGGAATAACATGATATTAAAATATCGAATTTATTTAGAGAGGATAATCTGTCAAAGTAAAAACTAAAAACTGATGGCCCTAAAAGATGATTTGGAAAATAAACCTCAAGAATTTGGTAAATCACTAAACCTCATTCTATGCATTTTATTTATCCCTTGTTCCCTACTTTACTTTTGGGTTGGGTTTGAATTTATAATATTCCTATTTTTTCCGTTTGTTTTGAAATATCAATAGGCCCCCTTGCCTTCACTGACATTGACAATGAAAACATGACTTTTTTTGTGTGGACTGGCCAGCACTTTCACAGTCGACTGCCCTTTTTGTGGTCACAAAAACAATGTGTCAACCTCAAGAAAGCACAGAGATGGGAGTAGAGGACCAAGTGCCTTTGATGTCAATAGCACAGCAGCCCTTGGTGCCCTGAATGCTGGCATTGGCCACACCCACCTGAGTGCTTTAACATCTGCACTCAATATCCCCCAAATGAACCATGTCACTTTTAAGGCCAGAGAACGGGAGATTGGCAAAGCAATTGAAAAAGTTGCAGAGAAGAGCTGTTTGAAGGCCATAGAAGCTGAAAAGTACAATGCACTCAAAGGTAATAAAAGGGCTTAAACTTGAAAAGCCTGTTTATTTGGAGTTGTCCTTTAAGAATTAGTTTGCCCTAATGACTGTCCCCCTCTCCAAAGCAAAACTGGCCCACTTTCTGGCAAGTGCAAAAATTAAATAACAATTAACAGATTATTAACATGCTTTTGTAAGCAGTCTTTCCAGACACACTTTGGTTTATATAATGTGCATTTAATCCAACAATAAGATTTGTAAAGTGTATAAGGTACATCCAATCTTTAAAAAGTTGACTAGACTAAAATAATTCAGAGTAAAGGTTGATCCTCTTACCATAGAAAACCCTTTGTTTCATTTAAAGTGGGCCTCAAACAGAATGATTATTTAGGTTTTCCAATAGATTCTTATCAAATTGAAAATAACAACCTAATAAATAATTGTAACTCAATTTCTTTTCCAAGCTGGAAGAGTCGCTGACAGCAATGGCCTTATTGGCATATCCGTTTCGTACGACATGGCGTGGCAGAGGAGGAATGGGGGCCACAGCTCTAACACTGGCAAGGGGCTGTAATGGGAGTACAGACAGGGAAGGTCTTGGACTATCAAACAAGATCAAAGACATGCAGAACCTGTGCCAGTGGCAAAAACAAAAAACATGATTGTCGTAAGAACCATCCCGGATCTTCAAAAAGTATGGAGCCTGATGTTGCGGTTGATCTTTTCAAGCGAGCAGTAGAAAACAATGTCAAGTACAACATCTACACTGGAGATGATGATGCAACAACTCAGGCTCATATTAGAGATCAAGTTCCATATGAAGTTGAAAAATATTCAGATACAGTACATACAAAAAGATCTTTGGTCTCAAAGCTTTATGCACTAAAATCAAACAAAAAATTTCCTGGATGTTCTCAACTTTCTGTGAAAGTAATAGGATATTTAGGAAAATGCTTTGGCTATTGTGTCGCACAGCACAAAAATAACCCCCAGGCTCTTCAAATTGCCATTCAAAACATTGTTCCTCATGCCTTTGGCAAGCACCAAAACTGTGATGATGTGTGGTGTCGCTACAGGGAAGATCCAGCGAGCTATAAACATAATGACCTACCTTTTGGAAAAGATTTGCACGGTGATGAACTTGAGAAAGCACTGACAACAGTTTTTAATGAGTATTCAACAGATGTCGTCGTTAAAAAACTCGCTCCAGCTGCCAATTCCCAACGCAATGAAAGCCTCAATAATGTTGTTGGATCAAAAAATCCTAAAATTAGATTTTATGGGGGCAGTGAAAGTAACGATTTTCGAATTGCTTGTGGCATAAGCCAAAAAAATGAGGGGCAAGAATATGTTTGTCAAGCTTTAGAGGAAATTAACGTCGCACCAGGCGTTCACTGCAAAAGTTACTGTGAGTTAGCTGACAAACAATCACTTCAACAAAAAATTCGTAAATCATCGGTTCCTTACAAGAGAAGGCGGTCTCAACTGAAAAGTAAAAATCTCAGTTCTAATGCAAAGAAAGAAGAAAGCGAAGGCCCTACCTATCAGACTGGCATTGGACTGAACTTAGACTTGTCAAATAGCAACACCCTTTTAGCACAGTTATCAACATTAATTAAAAATCTAACTACATGTCAGGTAAAAGAGTATGAGAAGTTGGTGCCTCCAGTTACAACCCGGCCAACCTCTCCGCAAATAACTTTTCAGGACAACATCAAATATCAATTTATAGTATTTGACACAGAAACAACTTCAACTGGAAAAGATGCACAGATTTGTCAAATAGCTGCAATCACTAAATCTGGAAAATGCTTCAATGAGTACATCCTACCAACATGCAACATCAGTCACCATGCTTCGCTTATCAACAAATTATCTATCAAAACAATTAACGGCCATAGAACCTTGCTGGAAGACAACAACCCTGTTAACTGTGTTTCTCTTGAAGAATGTCTTGAAAAGTTCGGGAAATTCCTTTCCACTAGCGACACTAATTCTCACACTGTTCTCATCGGACACAATTCCACTACATTTGACACACCAACTTTGCTTCGTTGTGGTGGACTTGCCTTCAAGCAACGACTGTCATCACAGAATCTTTTCTTCGCAGATAGCCTCCATCTTGTTCGTGCACTCATTAAAGCTGGTCATGCATCCTTACAAATCGATGGAAAAGCTTGCAGACCAAACCTTTCCTCAGTGTTCGAAACCCTTTTCCAAGAGAAATTTGACGCACATGACGCACTAGAAGATGTCAGAGCTCTTCATCGGATTCTCTTCGATTCATCACTGAAGCTAGCGATCGCAGAAATCATAAACAACAGCAACCTCAAGTCCTGTTCCCATGCTTTCAACGACATGAAATTCTTGGACGAACGATTTGAACGCATGCAGACATTCAAGTGTAAACTTTACCATCCACAAGCCGACGATGGACCAGTCAAACAAAGAATCGTGCAGAAAATTGCTGAAAGCGGACTAACTTACCGCGATCTTGAAAATCTGTTCGCTAAAGCTGGCAAAGAGGGGCTTGTTGCGGTTCTGAGCAAGGCGCCAACAACATCTAAATCGACCAGATCACCACGAGGAACAAATAAACCCACAATTTTGGCAAACATCGTGCTCCACTTTGAGAAGAAGTAAAACTAATTCTGTCGAAAATTCAAAATAAAGGTAATGAAGTGAATCTTTGAGCGTTGCATGCACAGAGATGTCTCCACGAAGGGAAATAAACATTGTGTTTATCGGACGCCATTTTCACGCGCGCGACACACGTCGCGCATGCGCAAATGCTGATCTTGTCGTGTCCGAATATTTCAACTTTTGCAACTTCTCTCTTTTATATTTCCGCTTCCGGTCGGTAAATTTTTTTCATTTTTGGCATGATGACTGTAATCATTGTAGCGCGTACATATTTAAATTAAAAAAAAAAACTGTCGGTGAAAAAAGTTTTTAGAGAGATAATGTAGAAAAAAACTATTTCTCTTAAACTGCCCTACAGATTTTGTTTTAACTCAACTATTTTGAAGATCATTCCGGATAGAATGTCGGATCACTGTATGGGAAGATTTCACCGTCCCATTTTTTCAATGTCAATTTTGGCCTTCGGAAACAAAGGTCATTCCGTTACTATAGTAACGGGGTTTTCGGAAAAAATGTGATATAAAAAATCTATGATGAGTGCTCAATATCCTCGGTAAATTTCGCCTCCGTACGACCATCCTAACTATATCAAAGAACAGAATTTGTATCTTGTAAGGGAAAATGAAAAAACTATTTCGAGCCACCTTAAATTATTCACCTTTTCGACCGAGGATCCGGGAAAAAACAACGAACTGCGAGTTGTCCTGCATTTCGATACTCATTTGAACTTAAAGGGGCTTTGTCACATATTTAACACGGATTTGAAAAGCCAAGATACATATTTGTGTCGTAGGAAACCTAAAAATAATGGTCCAGTTTTTTAAACAATTGCTACATCAGAGCATTGAAACTGTAAACATGCATCTTTGGCTGCGGATGGCTCGGATGGAAACGGATTACAACCTGAAAAAGTTAGGCTAACGTTTTCAAATTGTTTCCGCGCGTCTTTAAAAAATCGTTGCCGTAGGTTGATTTCTATCCGCAAATTAAGGTTACATCTTCCTTTAGATGTTCAAAGATAATTAATGTTTTTTTATGTGTTTAGCTGCCTACCACTAATTTCCGAACAGTTTACATAGACAAGTTCCATTCAGGAATGGGGGTGGGGGGGGGGGGTGGGGGTAATGATGCTTTTAGTTTGGGAATGAATAAAGCTGTTATTTAAAACAAAGAATATAGCTGCTAGCGGCGCTACTCTTGCCTGTAACATGTCGACCAGACACAAAAAATAAAACGCTCGCCTAGCGATAGCCTAGACTGAAGAGCGAGAAGAGTTGGCACTACATGTGCAGGTGAAAGATATTAGCCTTAAACCGATTAAACTTGACTTTACGGAGGAGAAGAGCTAGACACACAGGTTGTGTTGCTACGCAAAGGTATGGACGCTACCTTTCTTCTTCTCTCTCATCCCTGGTCTTACAATCGTACCAATTCTTGTTCGCAGAGTACACAAAGCGAATGTTCAATTAGACTTTCACTGAAAAAACTTGCAGTGTATAAGCCAGCTGTAAGCTATTTACGTTTGTTAAGTATAAAGGCCTCTAAAGTTTCCCTTGGCTGGGACGAAACTCTGCCTCAGACTAGCCACACACGAACTATTTTGTCACAAATTTTTGTTCTGAATTTTTTTAAAATGTCTTTTTTGCTACCCACGACTTTTACCCACACCCACGACTTTATTACCCACACCCACGACCCACAACTTCCACCCACGACCCACGACCCACGACCCACGACCCACGACCCACGACAGTTAGCTATAGTCGTATGCAAATTGCGTTCACTGTGAACTAAAAATAATTGCAGGAAAAAAGCTTGCTATTTTACTCTAATTCTTTTCCTAACATCAAAACCTTCGATTTTTAAAATAGGTTGCATTCAACAGTTTCGCTTTTGACGGTAGGTTTGAGTCTGGCAAACGCAATTATGAATTCCCATTTTCAATTCTGAAAATTTTAGCTTTGTTGTTAAAATTTTACGTCACATTCGGCACGCAAATTATTCTCGGCAACCTGCGACACCAAAACTTATAGACAGACGTTTAAACATTGGACCAAGCGTTGGAATGACTTCAAAGCCGTTTGAGTTTTCTAATGTTTTAACGGATTATCGGTAGTGTACGTTTTGCCGTGGAAGGTTACAATGTAAAATATTACTCAGTCGGCCGCTGTTTGTCATCACGCAACGTTGATTATTTGCTGTGCTGAATGTACGTGTTTTTTTCTTTCGGAGGGAGCGAAAGGATTAATTCTACTCGATTTTCAAGTGCCCTTCAAGTGCATTTTGGCCCCTAGTGTGAACCGGCCTAGCTAATGACTCCCCAAAAACGTTACCCTCGGAAAGTTGTGATAGAATTTGATGGTTGTTGGTCCCTCCCTAAAACTAGGGAGGCCTTGAAAGTAAAGATCCCCCCAAAACAAAACCCTCACATTAGGTAACTCAACCCTCTCCACGAAAAACAATGGGGAATAAATTAACACCAAAGTACCTGACAAGAGCGCCTGAAGAGAGATACAAAATATATAAATCCAAAACAACTGCCTGGAATTTCATTGGTAACAAGAGGCTATTTATAACCTTCACACAGGCCATAAACAGCTTGAAAGCACAAGAAAACCCGAAACAAGAGCAAATTTGCATCAAAAAGTACAAAACCGTTTAACTCCAAGACAATAACACCCTTGCAAAAGGTTCACAAAAGCATGTTCAGATGATGATGCAATCGCCAAACGATTATGTATTCTCATACCCAGAGCCCGCGCGGCCTAATACAATCATGACACAAACAAAAAGAACCGCACGGCAAACCCTGACTCGTGGCCAGCTCTGGCCCGAGTAATAATGTATGAAAAGGACTGAAAGGGCTGATTAAGACTCATTACTTTGAAAAATCCAAATCGTCCAAACAATAATATTATTTGTGAAAGATGAAATAATCAACAATGACACGAGCGTGGGACAAAGAAAAAATCTGAGTCCCCGACAGGAATCGAACCCATGACCTCCCGAACACCGGGCGGGCGCTCTATCCACTGAGCTACGAGCACTCATGGAGAGCGAGGCCATTTTTACTGAGTTATTATATATGTGACATGCGTCCTGCGTACTGCTAGGGTCAGCAATGTCGATATCATCATGAATTGTGATAAATGAAAGTGCTGGTGAATTTTCAGCTCGGTAAATTAAATGTGAAAGATGAAATAATCAACAATGACACGAGCGTGTGACAAAGAAAAAATCTGAGTCCCCAACAGGAATCGAACCCATGGCCTCCCGAACACCGGGCGGGCGCTATATCCACTGAGCTACGAGCACTCATTTTTACTGAGTAAAATTTTTTTTCTTTGTCCCAAGCTCGTGTCATTGTTGATTATTTCATCTTTCCCATTTAATTTACCGAGCTGAAAATTCACCATCACTTTCATTTATCGCAATTCGTGATGATATCGACATTGCTGATCCTAGCAGTATGCAGGACGCATGTCACATAAGAACTCAGTAAAAATGGCCTCGCTCTCCATGAATGCTCGTAGCTCAGTGGATAGAGCGCCCACCCGGTGTTCGGGAGGTCATGGGTTTGATTCCTGTCGGGGACTCCGATTTTTTCTTTGTCCCACGCTCGTGTCATTGTTGATTTAATTTCATCTTTCACATTTAATTTACCGAGCTGAAAATTCACCATCACTCTCATTTATCACAATAATATTATTGTACACACATTTTCATATTTGTTACCATTTTACTCGTGACAGCCCATAAAAATAGGGTACAGGTTTTTACTCCCTGAAAGTAGCAAAATGCCCACCCTCTTTCCCCTGAAACTAGTGGGAAAGGAAGGCTGCTTAATCCCAAATTACAGCATTCAACTGTGCCTTACAGAGATTTGTAAAAAATCTTGAAACGTACAGAAATTAATTAATAGCAAAAACACTTTGACCAAATTTGTCCTCTGGCACCGATAAGAAATGTTTAATCTATTGTTTACCATACCAATCATACCAATATGGGTACCTCTCTACCTACTATCTTCCAAAAGTACAGGATGTCATTAGATGACAAAATTAAAACACATGTAATTCAGTTGCCTGTCTCGCCATGGTGGTGCGGGGGGGGGGGGGGGGATGGGGATAGAGCAAAGAAATGCATTTCAGACTCACTGTACAAAACCTCACGTGAAAACAACTATTACCTTGGCATTCTTAAGAACTTTGGAATTCTGTTCCAAAAAGCAACCTCTAATAAATTACTATTAAATCCAAGCTCAGTGAGTTAATGTGCAACTTACTACTGATCTTCCAGTCCTCACCCCATTAAACTCAGCTCATTCCTGTCAATTCTAAAAAAAGAAGAAAGATTTATTAGTAGTAGATTCGAATGGGGGTTAATTATTTATCAAATAAAACTAATGTGAAAAGTCGGGGATAGAGTGGGTAATGGTGAAAACACAAAAAAAAAAAAACGGGGGAATTTTGTCCAGCCCCTAAGCTAGAGAAACAAGTGTCTTTTCAAAAAGTAGTATTTAAGACAATCAAAAAGCTACAAAAAATGCATTTGTTGTTGATAATTGGATTGAAAAGGTCATTTAGGTCCATCCAGAACGGTAAATCACAGGGAACAATGCCTACAGGAGTTTTCTCTCATGGCTTATTGCACTCATTGGTCTGCCTCGGGCCAATAACTGTTCCACAAAAAAAAAGCACATGAGAGGAATCTTGGGAATCCAGGGGAAACAAATGCCTCTCTAATTTATGCCTCTTTAAAATCTGCAAACTTCAATAAATGCAAGTGAGCATTTAATTGATCATCCATGGGAAACTAAACACAAAAGCACCAGAGTGTGTCATGGTTATATGGCTATTAAAATTGGGTTTTACTGATATATTACGAATCAAATAATTTAAGTTCTTCTTAATGCTGTGTTATACGGTACAAGACAGTTTACTGTTACATTCCTGTTACAGAATTTTTTTTGGCAGTGGAGCTACTGATTTCAGTGCTGTGTAATGGGGGTAGGGGAGCATAATCTGAAGTGTCAGTCATGGAAATTTAAAGAAGGTTTAACAAGCCTATATATCTTGCGAGGCTGAGGTGTTCAACCTGTCAATCATATTAAATCCTAAAGGGTGCCAATGGGCATACCAAAGTATACTTTGATTTGAACATTTTCTTGCAAAACTTGCAAGATTGGAGGTCAATGAATGAGATAATTAATTACTTTTAACCGTGGCCCAATGAATAAATAATTCTTTGATAATCAGATGAATGAAAAATGTGAATGTAGTCTATGTTTTCACCTCGGAATTTTTGCAAAGACGATTTTCAAAGACCGATAGATTCAAGAGACCAAATACCAGGTGCAGTGTATTCATATTAACACCCTAGGAAAACAACAACTTGAGCCAGTATGAAGATGGCTGTTACTAAAAGCAAAAAGGGATAAAATGACTCAGATAACCCAGATTGGATTGGAAATTAAGCGTGAAAGACTTCGTGAGATTAATAACTATTTGGGAGTACCCCCCCCCCCTTCCCTCTGTTCCCTCACTTGCAATCACTCCCTGAGATCAACTTATAAAAACTTCAGAAAAACATTTAATAGCAAAAGAGAAATGGTTCGTGTACATCGAAGTAAGAACATGGCTTGGTAGAGAAACTTGCCCTGTTAGCTATCTTTGAAAGAAATGAAAGAAGCGGAACACCGGGGGGGTACGTATTTGACGTATTCGATCTAAATTTGCTTCTTCACTTAGTTTAGTTACCTGTAATTAGACATACCGACTAATAAGTCACATCCTGGTCTTGAGCTTCAAGCTTTAAAACCTGTACAGATGATTAGAACGGTAGAACGCACGAATGATGCAGAAATCAGCAAACAGAGAACACTTCGATCAATCTTCCAAAGGCGGAAGTGATGTTATTAAAGCTAACAGCTGAACAGCTGCGTGAAAACCGAATAAATCTGCTCTCACAAAAAGAAAGTATGAAATCTGTTACTGCTGAACTGACCTTGTCCCGTAAAACTGTGCTTGTTTCAGAAATTGCCGAGCGAAATTTTGTAGAACGTTCCACCCCACAAGAACAAAACACTCCCAAAAATTCTGCAGTGCAAGCAACTGGAACAGCAACGACAGCAACCTCGTTCCCAGGGTCTCTCTCTGCCTCCCTTGCCGACAAGGGAGGCAGAGGAGAGAGACCCTGGGAACGAGGTTGCTGGAACAGACCCAGAATCCCCAGCAAACAAAATCAGGAATGATATCAGTTGACAGACTTTGGAAAAGTAGAGCTCTGCAACTTGTTTGGACACGGGGGGTGCCAAAAAACTTCGCCATCCAAAATTCTTCAATACAATGGACAGTCCAGGCGAAAGCTGGTTGCTGAATTGTTGCTGAATTGTTTATGCACCTATCAATGTTAAGCCCGAGCTAGGGGGGGGGGGGGGGTGGTATACCATGCACGATTTAGGGTAAAAAAAATTAGACAACTTTTGTGTAACACTGTTACATGTTACACACAATAGAGTTAAAAGTATGCAGAAACATGTTTTATTAAAATTACAGACTAGTGCGCTAGATTTAGAGTTTGGGTTTGGGTCAGATTAGGGTTAGTAACACTCTTTAACACATTGTAACATCGTGTCACAGGGTGTTAAAGGGAATTACAAAGTGAAACAGGGTGTTACATGGTGTTACACCCTATTATACTGTGTTAGAACCCTGTCATGAGATGTTACACAGTGTTACACGGTGCTACACAGGCTGTTACACAGTGTTACACGGTGTTACAAAGGTGTTACAGTGTTACACCCTGTGTAGCACCCTGTAACACTGCGTAACACCCTGTAAGAGGGTTGTCCAATTCCCGGCTCTCTGTATTATAATAAATCAGCGCACATGAAAGTGCGAACTTCCACAGCAAAGTGTTTTGGATTGTACTCCAATTTAAGAATTGAGGGTACTTGAAACTAGGCAACCACAAAACCAACATTTGAGATCATAACGGTTATTTTATGATATGCAGAAATTCATGGTCTAATGGGTGACCCCAACAAATTTGTTTTTCTTATTCCTCTTCAAATTGCGGAGGAAATGGCATAAATGAGAAATAATGTTTGGGTCTTACAAAACCCGATTTTACAACTCTGTTATCAGTTTGCACAACGCCTATAGAACAAGTATTAGACATATTACCGTCTTGTTTTTCGTATATCACGCTCGATTCGTTCGTGTTCCCCACTAGTTTCACCATGCTTCAATAGAAGGACTAAACGACATAACAGTTCGCTTTTAGGACTCTTATCAATTTGCGCGATGCTTATAGAACGAGTAATAGATTAATTATCTTCTTCTATTACGTGTACCTCGCTCGCGTCGTACGTATGTCTTTCGTGTATCACGCTCGCTTCATATGGGGCCTAAATAACGAGGCATAATCATGGTTGCCTTCCCCTGAATAGTTCACAAGGTTTCAATAGTAGGGGTATTCGACAAAACAGTTCGCTTTTAGAACTCTGTTATCAGTTTACGCAAAGCTTATAGAACGAGTAATACACATGTTATCGTCTGCCTTTCCTTGAACAGTTTCACTAGGCTTCAATAGAAGGAGTATTCGACATATAACAGTTCGCTTTTAGAACTCTGTTATCAGTTTACGCAAAGCTTATAGAACGACTAATAGACATATTATCTTCTTCTATTTCGTGTATCACGCTCGCTTCGTATGCCGCTTAAATAACGAGGCATAATTCACAAGGCTTCAATAGAAGGAGTAATGGACATAACAGTTCGCTTTTACAACTCTGTAATCAGATTGCGCGACGCTTATAGAACGAGTAATAGACATGCTGTCGTCTGCCTTTCGTTGAACAGTTTCACTAGGCTTCAATAGAAGGAGTATTCGACATAACAGTTCGCTTTTAGAACTCTGTTATCAGTTTACGCCATGCTTATAGAACGAGTAATAGACGTATTATCTTCTTCTATTCGTGTACCTCGCTCACGTCGTACGTATTTCTTTCGTGTATCACGCTTGCTTCGTATGGCGCTTAAATAACGTGGCATAATCATGGTTACCTTCCCTTGAACAGTTTCACAAGGCTTCAATAGAAGGAGTAATGAACATAACAGTTCGCCTTTACAACTCTGTTATCAGTTTGCGCGACGCTAGCTTATAGAACGAGTAATAGACATGTTATCGTCTGCCTTTCCCTGAGCAGTTTCACAAGGCTTCAATAGAAGGAATAATCGACATAAAAGTTCGCTTTTAGAAACCTGTTCTTAGTTTGCGCAACGCTTATAGAACGAGTAATAGACATATTACCGTCTTCTCCTTCGACCTCTTTGGTGTATCTCGCTCGCTTCGTACGTACGCTTAAATAACGAGGCTCACTCATACTTGTATAGACTATTTATACCTCTACATACGGATCGTGAATCGTAAATGACGGTCTGTAAGCAAGGATGACGGTCTGTGCGAAACGTGCCGACCGTCAACCGCAAATGACGGTCCGTAAGCAATGATGACGGTCCGTGCGAAATGTACGGACCGTCAACAGTTGGCCCTGGCGCGATAATGAGATGCACGCTCTATATTCGGACTGTAAGTAAGAATGAAAGTCTGTGCGAAACGTACGGACCGTCAACCGCAAATAACGGTCCGTAAGCAAGAATGACGGTCCGTGCGAAGCATACGGACTGTCAACCGCAAATCACGGTCCGTAAGAAAGAGTGACGGTCCGTGCGAAACTTACGGACCGTCAACTGCACATAACGGTCCGTATCAGTGCGGCAGTATTGGACATGAGTGTCCTATAACACCATGTAACACGATGTTACACGGTGTTACACAGCCAACCTAACACTAACCCTAAACCCTAACCTAACCTAACACTAACCCTAAACCCTAACCTAACCTAACACTAACCCTAACACTAACCCTAACCCTAACCCTAACACTAATCCTAACACTAACACTAACCCTAACCCTAACCCTAACCTTAAACCCTAACCCTAACCGTGTAACACAAAAGCGCCCAAAAAAGTTGACCCTAAATCGGGCAGCATGTGGGGGGGGGGGGGGGACCTCGGGCATATGTGAGGCATTTGATTTTTTTTTTGAAGAATGTTTGATCAAAACCCCCACTCAGGGGTAAAAAAAAATGGTTCAAATCAGGACAAAACTCCCTACCCTGGAGACAAATTGTATTGAATATCAGAATATGTGGCCGTGTATTTGTGAATTTTACTACACTTTGGGGACATTAAAGTTTCGTCTCTGCCTCAAATACGTTGTTCGTTCTTTTCTTTTATAATAACAGATGACAATTTAGAAATGACTGTTCTATTTAATATTTAACTTTTGAAAAAACCTGTAGCAATGTAGTAACTCTAGCTTTCGTCTTTCATTTGTTGAACACTTAATACCAATAATTCACGTAGCGTATTTTACTTTTTACATTTATATTTAATATAAAAGCGTGAAATGTGAAATTTGTCCACTGCTATCGCTTAAATCTTACTTTCATGCATTATAAACTGAATCTTCAATACATCCAACTAATAAACACGACAGCACGCCACTCCTCGCGTTTTTAAGTGGCGGCCTTCAAACAACACACTACTAGGGCCCAGTCCACCTTTCCAAAACTCAGTCAAATTCCCGAGGACGGAGATTGCAAAGGTAATCAAATGCCCCACATATGCCCAATGCCCCCCCCCCCCCCCTCGGGCTTAGCATTGATAGGTGCATTATTGCTACAATAGCAAAGTACAGTGAATTAGGAGAGGGGCCCCTGGAATTGAAACGAAAGCCAATTATAGCTGCTTACTGGCAAAAGGAGCAAGCCAAAACTTTTCTCTAGAGTGATTCACCGGTATAATGATGTAATACTGTAAAAGAGTGATGAAAATACGACATGCGTTGTTTTTCTTTTTTTTTTTTCTTTCCTTTTTCGTTTCCTTTGTCACGCAATGCTCTGCAGTTATCATTGCGTGACGAGGTCAATGGCCCAAACTGCCGGCGTGGTGCAACACTAAGTCTTATTTCATTTAAATTTCTGCGACGGGAGCTTTTCTTATTCCTGCTAGATTCCTGCTTTTATTGTCTTCTTTTCTTCTCCATTTCTCCCCATGAAGTGTTTTCATTGGCGCGCTCCCACGCGCTCCCGCTCAATTCCCAAGGTGCTCAGCGCGTTGTGCTAAAAGACAAGATGGCGAAGAAGAGTTCCGACTTAGCTTCCTTTGTAGGTAATGAAATCGAGTGTCCTGTTTGTTTGGAGATATTTGATGACCCCAAGTGCCTTCCTACCTGCGCACATAATGTTTGCGTAAAGTGCCTTGGTAACATAGTCAGGCAAAATCCCAGAAAAACCAAAGTACAGTGTCCTGAATGTCGCAAGAAGTCGCAGATTCCGCCATCGGGAGTGGCTGGGTTTCCAACGAACCACTTGTTAAAACGGTTGATAGAGAATTCCCCTCTCATGAAAGAAAGGCGTGCTTTTACTGAAGTTGTTCAACAGTTGAGAGATCAGTTGCAGGACATCAACAAAGATTCTGAAAAACTCAAAGAGGCTCACAGTAAAGTGGTAGAGGAGAGCAAAAGAAAAATGAAGGATCAGATAAAATCTGAAGCCAGTCGTTTGGCCAAGAGAATTGAGGCGGAAGAAAAGAAGCTCTTATCTCAGGTCGATGCAAGCTTTAAAGAAATGGCTCCCAAAAATCCATTTGAAACCAAGTTTGCTGAAGTGAAACAGCTGTGCAGCAAAGTTTCAACCTCCCTGGAGAATGCAGACAAGATAAACAACGAAAAGGATTGGAAAGAATTCCAGAGGTCCAAAACCGCGTTTGAAAACGAGTGCCAAGGCTCTATACAGAGTTTAAGAGCAGAGGTTGCAAAATTGCAGAATTTGCACGGGGTTACTGGTGTCAAATTTATTCCAGGAAAAATCGACAAATCTGGCAAATTCCTTGGAGAACTTTCTTGTGACAAGCCAAATGAAGCTAAGTCCCAACCTGGAAACACAACAAAAACTGGGCGAGTTGTCCGTCATATCAACACTGAGTTTGTTCCCACTGCAGTGGCAGTCTCACCACTAACCGGTGAAATTGCTGTTCTTGACGCAGAAAATAAGTGTGTTCATGTGTTCACCCCATCCGGGGATCCCCACAAACAGTTTGAGGTCCAATATGGAGACCTTAAGGAAATAGCTTATTCTAAAAACAACGATATTGTAGTACTGAATCAAGAGAAGAATCGGCTTCTCCATTTTGACAAGGATGGTGCATTCATCCGAAAGTTCATCCAGGCCCCAAATGCATCCGTTAAATTTCAGAAGATGACAATTGACGTAGAAGGTCGTTACATCCTTACATCTCTCAGTGGTTCATCTGGTCCTGGTGTTATTGTGTATGATTCTGAAAGATGTCAAAAGTGGGCATTCACATCTGATCACTTTAAGGGCAATAACTTGCTAGCAGTACATCACAATGATAACTTGTTTGTCTCAGATGGCACAAGCACAATCAAGGTCTTTGACCACAAAGGCAAGCTCCTTCGTGAAATAACGAATCTTGGAGATAATAGTACTAAGTTGGTTTCCGTGGCTTTGGATGCTGTTCATGACAGTCTTGTGTGTGGCTCTAACAAGAATACAATACTTGTTGTAAAGTCTGATGGCAGGGTTGTATCCACTTTTCCCATGGGTGGAAATTTGAATGCCATTGCATTGTGCAAAGGATGTGACAGTTTGGTAGCATGTTTTCATGAGAAGAAGTTCATTCAGATTTTGTCTCATCGAGAGTGATGTCGACAGTCCTATTTTAGATAAGTACACAAGTAGTTTTTTGTGGCATAAAACCCCCTGAAAGAACCAAATAAAATTGAAATGCAGGGCTGTCATTAGTGGCCAGCAGCCGGCTTTCATGGCCGGTTAGTACAGTAAAGATGGCTGCCTAAAAATGTCTTAAAATGTAAAAAACAAAAGAGAATTTCTTTAGTTTTTGACCAGCTACTTTTCCCTGCGAAGCCATCTTCCTCAAAGCTGAATGACAGTCGTGAAATACCTTATGAGAAGCTTAGGCTGAGTTTGAACATCTTGACATAGTGATCAACTTATTTTCTATTTTGTTTCCCCATCCATTGCGCAGTTGCTACAACTGTCTGTTGCTGTTATAAAGTTCCATATTATGGACTAGGATGGTTCATGTCAGAAAAAAATTCATAAACAATTGGACACTAAGCACTGAATTATATTTTCACACAACTCCACTTAGTAATTTGCAAACAATGCATAGAACAAGTATTATTATGATGTCTATCTGAAAAAGCATACAGTGAAAAACAGCATACAGTGAAAAACACTGCTCTGTACCCCTATCATTAGCTGACTTGAAAGTCCCATGCTTCCTTCTGGGGCCTATTCAGGAAGAGTTAATGCACGGGTGGCCCTAGCAGTGCCAAGGACATTTACCAATGGGGGGTGGGGGGGGGGGGTACCAGGTAAGAAATGACTTGTAACATTAACTGGTCACAGCTTCCCAGGTCCAATCAGATGTAGACTTGGTAGTCTCACACATCTGTCTGACCGCAGGATTCCTTACCCTAGTGCCTACACCACTGTCAGTATCTGTATACAGATATAGTAAAGTATAGTACAAGCACTGGGTGCAGTTACTTGTGCAGTAAAGGGCTTGGTTGTCACAATGTATGAGTGCATAATCTGTTACATTTTCTCATAGGGTTTACTTTGTTACTAGTTATGGGAGTTTGTGTTTGATATTACAAATCTCTTACTGGTTGTTAGGTGCCTAGCATCACTGATATTTTTACTTTTAATTGTGCTGTAGGCTGTTCAAAGTACACTGACAGCACATCCAGCGACACTAGCCCTAAACATCCAACAAGATTGATCAATTTGCGAGTAAATCTGTAGGCCACTGAAGTTGAATTGTTTTGTAAAGAGATGATCTAAGATATTTGAAGGATATTTTGACATTTGTTCAGAGACAGTTTGATCGAATCCTGTTTGAATTCTTGCAGTTCTAGGGTTATTGAAGAGAATGAAAGCTGTATAATAAAGATATTATAGAAATTATATTAAAATGTACATGTATATTTATGGCAAATCAAATGAAGTTATGGCCATTAAGGCCGCAGGTGACAAGCTGCTCATGAATAAATTTATAAGGCAAAATTTTGGTGAAGGTCTTACGCTAAAAAACAGTATATCTTGAACGTTTGGGAGCCGATTCCGTTGAAACTTAACAGAGAGCTTGGGCAATGGTGGAAGTGCAACAAGGCTGTTTTGGTTTGATAGATTGCGCTTCTTTGCGATGCTATGAGCTCCCAAAGTTAAGATTTTGTAAAACACGACTCCGTGTCCAAGTTTTCTCCTCGTGGAGAAGACAACACTTCTTGATTTTACCACTCATTGGTCAGTTAAAACCTCAACTGTGTCACAACAGAAGCCGATTATAGGATTTCGAGTTCCATTGAAAGTTGTAAGCTTTTAAATGAGTAAAATCGTCCTTGTTTAAATTTGAAGCCTTCGATATTTTTGTTTAAAAGCCTGTTTGGAAAAAAGGCTTCTGTTGTAACAATCTACAATACACCTAGTTTGTCTGCCTGTTGTGTCTGTTCAGGAAATTCTATATCTGCGCTGTATTGTACAGTACCATAAAGAATTTTACTAAGGTTCAGACAAGAAGAACAGTTAATTTGTTTATTTAGTCTACAGTCTAGCAAACTTGGCAAATATCAAAAGCCTCAAATTGACTAAAAATCGTGGAGTACATAATGTTACTGCCTTAATTGTCTAATAAATAACATAAGTTACATTTATAATGCAATTTAGTCTTTACACCAGAATGTCCTTGATTAACCAAATCTATTTCAATGACACTACTTTTTAAAGTGTTACCGATAATCAAAAAAGTGTGAACCCCAGTTGAGATGACTTCAACATTTCAGGCCTGAGATCAAACCGCGAGGAATATTGTATTTTCTTTCTTTTTCTCTCTTTCTTTCTTTCTTTCTTTTCTTTTTATTTTGTATCCAATTGCTTTTCACTTGCAAAGCATAACATTACAGAAATAATTCTAGTAGTTCACACTTTTCGATTTGCTTAGAATTATGTATCTTTTTATGACCTTTTGGTTTTGGCCAATGTCATAATTAGCCCATAAATCAGAATAGAATAGATACATCTTTCTTTTACAAAAGTGTAAAATCTACACAACGCTTAAAGCTAAAACGAAGATACAACTTTGAAAACAACTACTACCTACAAACTGCAAAATACTTTCTGTTAATTTAACTTAAATCTTACTGCCCCTACCTTGAACTTTTTTTTAGGGTTTAAACAAAAACCTACTTTTTCTCAAAAAAGGTAAAAAAGCTGCTAAAAACATTACAACTGAGCATAAATCTAATTATAACCAAATCTGTAAAACAGTCTTCTATATTTAAGTTAAATATCTACATTGTTATGAACATTTTTGGAGTTTTCAACAAATCTAATAATTTATTTCTCTAACCCTAACCCTACAAATAATCCTTGATACCCCCCCCCCAAAAAAAAATTCAGTGAAGTTTAATGATGCTGCAATTTATCACGTGATGTTTACTTTGGAGTCTCTGGATGAAAAAACCTTTTTGTCATCAAATCCTCTAATTTTGAAGAATTTTCTCAGTTTCCATAATCTCATTTTCATTTTATAGGAAATTAACAAGGATGTTAATTAATTAACTAAAATTAACGCGAATTGAAGGGAAAATGGCTAAGAGTAAATGAAAATTAGCACAAAAGAGAAGGTGGACTTTCTAATAAAGGAAATTACCATGAGTAAAGAGGTCTTGCATTTTCTTGAAGTCAGTAAATTAAATACATTTTTTGATAATTCGTGAACCACACCTATATTATAAAAAGATCTAGCTAAAACTATCTACCACAACTCATATGTTGCCCACAACCTACCTAATTTCAGGTAAGATGTAAATTCTAATTGCAGTGACTTGTCTGTAACTCTATACTATAATTCTATACTAATAACTTCACACTGGGTGTCACAGGAAACCTTCACTTTTTGTGATTATCTTTTTTTCTTTTTGCTTGTAAAGACCTCAATTTTCTGAGGTTTTCCTCTGTTAGCTGGTCTCCAGGCCTTAGCTCCAGTGCTCTTCCATAACTCCATTCTGCTTCATCAAGCTTTCCCTGCAGATGTAAGATGGCTCCAAGATTCATGTGTGCGGCAGGATTCTGAGAGCAAACAATGAATACATCACCCAATTGTTCTTCAGTCAATCAATCAATCAATTACCAGTAATCAGTCAGTCAGTCAGTCAGTCAGTCAGTCAGTCAATCAATCAATCAATCAATCAATCTTTGTTAATAAAGGGTAACTGACAAAAATTAAAAGCATATAATTATAATACCAACATCTCAGTAGCCCTTTTTGTAATGGGAAATAGGGGAATAGTTTTCTAAAGGGAATTAATAATTTAAGTTCATAAACCTAGATGTAAAGGTTTAACTGCCTTCATGCACCCAACAGATTTAAGTTCATAAACCTAGATATAAAAGGTTTAACTGCCTTCATGCACCCAACAGATTTAAGTTCATAAACCTAGATATAAAAGGTTTAACTGCCTTCATGCACCCAACAGATTTAAGTTCATAAACCTAGATATAAAAGGTTTAACTGCCTTCATGCACGCAACAGATTTAAGTTCATAAACCTAGATAAAAAAGGTTTAACTGCCTTCATGCACCCAGCAGTTTTAAGTTCATAAACCTAGATATAAAAGGTTTAACTGCCTTCATGCACCCAACAGATTTAAGTTCATAAACCTAGATATAAAAGGTTTAACTGCCTTCATGCACCCAACAGTTTTGCTATTAATAGTCGGGAGGGGGATCTTATTTCAGACTTGAATCTTATAATCTTTCCCCCTTGTTCAGCAAAACACATGAAATTATTCTATACAGTTTTCAGGACAGTGGTCCAAACAGTCCTCATTTCATGCCTTTCAGACAGTCGGCTGTCCCATATGGCATGTAAGGAAGAAATCCCCACCCCTACCCCCAAGCCAATACTCTCTTCTTTGGATGCTGGAGTAAGGACCAAACAAGAACATGGATTGGAATTAGCATTAATGAATGAGTGTTTAGTGAATATTCTGTGACAGACCTTTACCATGAAGCTACTATTTGGCATAAAAACCAAACAATTTGCACGTCTTAAGCCTCGCAGTGATAAACTTGAGAACAAGTTTAGACATGCAAAAGCAAAGCTTTTTACTCTCCGGGGACTCAAAATGGTCGCCGCGTGACAAAGGTCTATTAATTTCATTGCTTGTTCTAAAGCTGATTATCTCCAAGATTTCTCCATATATACCACCCTCTACCCTGTAGTAAGGTCATAGCTTGGATGTCTTGAAGGTATGGGTTGTTATCACTATAGAACTGTGGGCTTCAGGAGAAAAAAACTATGAAACAACCTTACATTAAGATTTTGTGAATTTCAAAACAATTCTGTCAAGAGCACTTAAGGATTAACACTAACAATTTTGGCTGAAATCAGAGGTTGACCTCTGCCCTTTTCTGCCACATCCTCAGATTAGTACAATGTGAGTTTCCAGGGAACTTGAAAATGCAACAACCCTTGCAATCATTTTCTCAAATAACTAGAAATAAGTGACTAGCAAAACCTCGTGAAGCTCGAGGCAGGGTGCACCGCAAATTTCAGCGATGGTTTAATTGCCTGGAAATCTAGTAGCGAAGCAAGGTTTTTTGCAATTATGAAAAGGGAACGAAATCGAAATAAAATCAGCGGTTACAAATGCTTTGACAAAATGCCACCCTCAAGATACGTACCGCTGAAACCAATAAGGAGCAGTGACATCAACTGGAAGTGCTTCGACCAAATGATTTTGTTTGAGGCAATGCCGAGAGGTGAAAAGAAATACACGATCACCAGCACATCTGTAGCACGCAATGACTAAACATGAGAATGTGCCATTGTCAGTGGTCATGATTCCTTTTTGTTGCTAGGCAACTGGAGACACCTTCGAAATATATAGAGGCAACCCAAGATTTGACCCCCCTAAGTATGTGACAAATTCGCAATCCCGGCGCAATAAATTCTGACAACTTTATAAACCTCATTTCATGAGGAAAAATTAATTTTAAAAACAACTACCTGTGGATTCAACTTGGCAGCTCTCTTATAAAAATTTTCAGCTCTCTGATTTTCACCAATTTCCCTACAAAAAAGACAAATTAATTAAGAAAGAAAGAAGCCATCATTTTTAATACAGACAATGTGATAGCTTATTTACATAATCAGGTGTGGAGAAACCATACCTGAGATATCCAGCAGCTGTGAAAGCAATCTCAAAATCATTTGGAGCTAACTCTGTGGCCTTTGTAAACATTGCAACTGCCTCAGCTTCTCGCTTTCGCTCAAACAAAAACTGACCTTCAAGAAAGAAAGAAATATAAGAGAAATCCAAACAGATTTTCTGATTGATTCTTGTAATTCTGTTTACATGCACTATTAACCTATCAGCCCAAGTTAAACCTAAGAGGAAGCATTAAGCTAAGGTTCAAGGAGTAAGAATTAACCTCTTCAGTCAACTGAAGGCCATTAATAACATGCCTTCAGTTACCAAGTGAACATAACTGTATGCCCTTACCTACAGCTGCATGCAGGTACACACTGGGAAAGCTCTATTAAACCCCCCCCCCCCTCTAAAAAGCCCTCCCCCCTTTCTCCCTTGGGGCATCAGATTTTGTAATAATTAGACCCTCCTCATCTCTATTAGAAACCCACTTCATCTCCAGTTGGTGTATTTTATAAAGGCTACAAAAAAAAGTACATAGAGTTGGCCGGTCTTTCAGATAAGAAGTAAGTTAATTATAAGTGTTTGAGTTTCCAGCAAAATTATTTTAAGAAGCCCCCGTTCCTCTCTCTATTGAGCCCCCTCTTTAATAAGCCTCACATTCATGAGGCCTGAAATTAAAAATTAAGTCCCCCTGGGACTTAATAGAACTTTTACAGTATTTAAAAAATTTATATGCATATGCCAGGGGTAACTTAGTGTCCCATGCAGGGATGAAGGAAGTTCTTGTTAAGTCAATTTACATGTGTGTGACATGTATAATCCAGGATAAGCGCTCCTTAAGCCACTAAACTTGCAAAGACTTCCCCCAAAATTTCCCTTAACTTATATTAGAATGTAAATTAAATCATTTTGTAATGTGAAGTCATACACATATACATAGCTACATAAAAAGTGAAGAAGATAATTATGAGTAGTATACACAACAGGTTTCATTCAAATTAAACTGCGGCTGATTTCAGCCTGCCCAACAGATCAAGAGGCTGTATGGCTTCCTTGAGTATTCCTGGCAATATACTCTAACCATTGTTTAAAGGTTTAGGATTTTATACCAGACATAATATCTGAGCAGAACGTTTTCACTATTAACTTACCATAGTGAGTCCAGGCAGCAGGATCAGTGTTATTTAACACTTGTGCTTTTTTGAACCAGCTTTCTGCTTCACCAAGCTGTCCCTGCAATAATCGGTAAAGATGTAAGAATCTCAGCTTTAAAACACACGCATACTACAAAGATGCCAAAGCCAGATTTACAATGTACAAAAAAAGTAATGCTGCACATGACCAGCATCTGGTTCAGGACATCTGATATTATTTTACTTCATACCTGACAGTTTTTTACTCAGTGCTGGCCAACACAAAAGAGCCAGTTGTTGTTCAATTTTATCCTCGGTTCAATTTTATTTTCCTTTGTTTTATACTCATTATCATACAAAAAACAAAGGAAAATAAAATTCGACAAATGAAATAGATAATAATTAAGTACACGAAGAAAATTATTGGGAAAAAGTTTCCGAGCCCCCAGCAGGAATTGAACCCACATCCTTCCAGTTACCGGTTCGATGCTCTAACCACTGAACTATGGTGACTCATATGGTGAGCAGGTTGCAGGCTTGCGGATATGTCTCAGGACTTTGCATCTTGTGAGTATGCTGGACAGTAATCATAATATAAGCAACACACTAGCTTGCTAGAAACTGTCACTTTACCAATGGAAGTTGGATACACACAAAGTTTAGTGATGTTTGAGGTGATTACTTTTTGTGGTCACCACTTGCTGTAGTATTCACTGACATTTTCAACAAATTTTCTTGCTACTTTGAGGCATGATTACTTTCAGAACTATATTGCTGTACTCACTATTTTAGCAAGATGCTTGGCATATGTGAGGTGTGCAGGCAAGTGATCTGGTTTACTCCTCAGTGATTCTTTGTACCATCTTTCTGCCTCTACATTATTCCCAGCTGCAGAGTAAGCCTCACCTACAGTTTTTAAGGTGCAATGTTAAAGAGATTTTCAAGTTTTCATCAAAATTTTGCTAAATCTATAGCTAAATGCCTTGAAGCATAAAGGGGACGATATCAAAGAATGAGTCAGAATCAGTTTTAACAGATTTTACTGACGACACAAGGGGAGAACTCCACGTTTTTCCCCGTTTTTATATCATTCTAACAGATACATGTAGCAGTATGGTTAACCAAATAGATAAACCTCACCCTAATAATCCCCTGTAGCCCATAACCACTGGGTGTAGGGTGAGGGACAGATGACAACCAGGCAATTTATTGGACTTAATATAATCCAGTCCACTTGGGGTTCACTGGACTGGTACCCAGTTTCTCATGAGTGTAATATACCAATCATGCTGTATCACACTGATAATCACCCTTTGGTTTGCTTGCTCAAACCAATGAATGGCACATTAAGCTACACTACAGCATTGTAATATAGGTGTGCCATTCACTTCAGCTACAGAATATTTTAACTGATGTTTCAGCAAACTAACTCACCTATCAAGTTAAACAGGCTCTGAGGTTCAAAATGAGGGGGTCTGGTTTCAACTGCATCCAAGTAAACACCAATGGCTTCCTGTTGAAAGAAAATAATTTACTAAGTGCAAATACCAAATAACACTGGAATTAATGAAACCTCCCATTCTTGAAAAGTATAAAGTACTCTGAGATAACTGAACTCTGAAACCAAGCACAACAAAGATTTAGAAGGGCAAGAACACGTGGCTGTCTGGGCTAGCCTTCACAGCGGTCAAACGCAAAAAGCTACGTCACAGCCGGTCTGTCAGAGCCTTGAAGTTTGAATCAGTTCAAAACTTTATAAGCGCGAAGTTCGTATGAAAACAATGCAGAACCTGTGCTGGCAAACCGAATTTCACGCCAGCAAAACTTATGCACGACAGTTATTTCATTTCAAACACATACTCAACATAAAAAGCTTCAGTTTTCAGAAATGGCATTAAGTTTTGCAGTTAAAGTGAAACTTTCGACAATTGTCTGTATTTTCCTTTGTAAAATTATGGCGGGAACTGCGCACGCATCATGCATTTGACTGCTTTGAAGGGCTAGCTACCATTGGACAGAACCAAAATGCCCCAAAACTGAAACTTTAGCAGGAATATGTCCCCCCCCCCCTCTTAATACATTATTCTCCAAAGAAGACAACATAATTATAAGCAAGTTAATGGTAATAGTCATAGTACTACATTGTAGTAATAGTAATCTTTGGGTCACTGATAAAAGTACATATCAAGTGTTTAACATAGGTATAAAAAGTAAAAAAAGAAAAGTTATCTAAGCGTCACAGCTAGGGTATATAGTACATGTAAATTAATTATTTACAGCTAAATTGTAATTAAAACTAAGTCTATTAATAAAGGAGTTTTTAAAACGCTCTGTCTTACAAATCTGAAATATAGGCTCGACTTTTCTAAGCTTAAGCATAGCCGCATTGCTCCTGGGATGAGATTGAAATAAAGGATGGCATTCTCTCTCGCATAATTTCTGGTTGTTGGTTTAAATGTATTTTTTTAAACACCCTACTCATCTTATAGAGAGCAAACCCTGATTGTTATGCAACAAATGGTATGTCATATGATAGTGGATCACTTCATACAAGTCAAAAACCAGACACACAAAGAAATTGTTACGGGTCCATGTGCCGTCAGGGGTCGGACTACATGTTTCACCATAACTTGTATACTAATTAATTAATTTATTTATTTGTTCATTCATTTATTCTTTTCCCAAAAAACATTAAGCTACTGACCTCTAGTTTTCCAAGCTGCACTAAGATTCGTCCAAGGTTATATTTTATTGATGCAACTGCAAGTGATAATATGTGAATTTAAGCCAAATTAACTTCATACAGAAATGCACAAGACAATGGCTAATGCCCTTTATGGTTTCTTTACTAAGACTGTACACATACAATTCTCAGAAAATCAAGAAGTTGACATTAAAAAGGTGTTAGCCAATTCATGCATCTCACGGGTAATTTAATTGAAACCCTCTAAGATACCAATCCTCCAAAAAGCCTCCTAGAAGTGCTGCTCTTATTTGAATGGAAGTTACATGTAAAATCAGAAATTTGCCCTGTACAAAAAAACCAGTCAGCAGCAGGTACATATGTGCAGCTTGGGCTACAGCTTTTAATTACCCCGCTGTCAGGAAGGGGTCTAGTAATACCCATTTTTTTCGTAGTCATTTGCCCCAAACTCCCAGTTTTTGCTCGGCCAAACAGATATTGGTTGCAAACTTCTGCTACACCGCCTGGACTCGTATACTGAGTGACCGTAATATATTTTGCACCCCGAGGGAAAGGAGAAAAAATAAACGGTGGGGTCTAATACCCCTGGGACTTTTCTTGTTTATTTTAAGATTTCACCGATGATACGAGACTCGAAGGTTGGAACCACACATTACATGCCTCAATATAATTCCTGTCTAGGTGGAAAAAGTATGTATTAATTAATTACATTGTGTAGTTCCAATAAAACATCCACACCTAGCCCATGGAAGGTCATCAGAAATTTCTAGGAAGAGGGGGATCTTAAAAGCCAATATTTTAGATGCAAAGTATGCAGCTAAACTGGAATTACTGGGGGGGGGGGGGTGTCAAAACAAAAAACCTTCCATGGGGGGAGTATGGATATTTTCTGGAACTACACATTATCAATATTAAACCACTCACTAGAATGAGAGTGATGTTTGGGGTCCTTCAAGCCATGCCCACTTATAGTTGAAGCATTCCTTAAAATCTAAAAATTAAGCAAGAGGATTGAGATCTTTCTTGATTAACATAAATGGAAGTTATTAAAATAAGACCGAAGATAAACTTAACACTTAAGAAAATTCCACACCTTTACAGCTTCTTCGTTGCGCCCCATGTCAGACAGCACTAAGCCCAAATTTAGATGGGCAGCTGAAATATATAAAATAATTTAAAATTTAGTAAGCTGTATGTACCAGTACATGATGTACATTGTGTAGTTCCAGAAAAATCCATACCCACCCCATGGAAGGTCATTGGAAATTCCTAGGGGGAGCAGGGCCTTAAAATCCAAAATTTTAGAAGCAAAGTATGAAGCTTGATTGGAATTTCTTGGGGGGAAGGGGTGCAAATCAAAAAGCCTTCTGTGGGGAGAGTATGGATATTTTCTGGAACTACACATTCCTACATGTATGTACCACACATTTGTCTAGGCCTTCAGAATAACAAATTAATGGAACAGGGCTACACCAGTGTCACTATGTTATTTATTTATTTATTTATTTGTTTGAAGGAACAATGAAAAAATAAAGGAACCATGACAGGTGGAGCCGTCAAGTTTTATGTTGATATTCACAACTCCTTCTCTGATTAACTCCTTGGACTTGATCAGTTGAAATGAAACCCATAAAAAAGTTTTCAAAAAATACAAAAAAAGTCAAAACCTTTGTGCAAGTGGAAAGGTAGAACACAAACATGTACATGTAGCAATAAAACACTGGAATAATGTGCATGTATTTTCTCACCAGCTAATCTTGGTCTAAAGTGGATGGCACTTTCATAACTTTGTACTGCTTCATTGTAGCGTTGCTCTTCAGCTAAAAGAATTCCCCTGAAAACAAACACGCCAGATAGAAATAAAACTACATCATAACAACTTATGGCATGTTTAAATCTTTTAGTGGAGGTGTTGTGATCTGACTGTATCAGACATTTGATCTCTGGTAGTACAAAGTTTGGTTTTACATTATGATGCCCTTAAATACACACTTAATTTCCTGAGAGCCCCTAAGCAACGAAGAGGATCAACTTGTACATGTAGTAAAAAGGAAACATTTGGCCCTGGTCACCATGTTTTTTACTTTGCTCTGCATAATTTGTCAGTTCTCCAGCCGGGTGTATTGTATTGGTGACATAAAATAAAATTGTACTGGGGGTAACACTGCAATGGACTAGCAACTCACTCATCTATCCATACCTAAACAACAGTTTCTGCACAACAGGACAGCCATTTCTTAGCAAAACTGCACTATTATGTTTCAGGCTTCCAATAATGCAAATGCCTTTTTTTGGTTTTTTAAATGAATGCTACAAATAGATGATAGAGTTTCCCAACAGCTTGCTAGAACCCACAGCCAGGTGGAGAGGGAGAGAAAATATAGAGGCTGAGCATAGTTTCTTGTCTAAAGATACAGCAAAGGGCTTGACGCAGGTAACCAAGTCAAATACTTACAGATTATAATGAGTGTCAGCCATATTGGAGCGATATGAGAGAGCTTTCCTGTATGCATCTTCTGCTTCTCTTATTCTTTTTTGAGAACTTAGCACATTGCCCAGGTTTGACCATGCTGTCAACCACAAAATTAAAGAGGTTTTACATTGACCAACAAAATACATATACACAAGTCAACCCTTTACACCCGTAAGGCAAAACTCCCAGTAAACAACACAACTCAAGAAAATCATATGTAAATTTTACACTGTATGTATGTCTGAAAATTAAATTAAGATTTATCTGTTTTGGTGGTCTTTCAAGTAAAATTAGTTTTAAACTTCTGATGACACAGTGTTTTAGTTACCACATACTGCTGTACTGCACAACAAGAACCCAGGGGGAACTCCCATATGAGATTGACGGGGTGCTCATTGTCTTGCTTAGGGGTGTAAATTGCAGATTTCGCTAATGCCGTCATAACTGTGTTGGCGGTCAAGATCACACAGAAATCAAATGCAATAATCGTCCGAATTTATAGCTCTTATTTGGCTGTCTGTGTTAGCATGGTCTCCTTTAGGGTCAAATAAAGCCTGAGCCACACCCTGAGCATCCCTGTCCCTTTCGTATGGCAGCCCCCCCCCCCCCACCGAGCACTATCTACAATGCTATAATTTTCACATGACCTGGCCTCTGTTCATTATCTCTGTATCTTGGTAGTTAAAGTGAGACATGAAGTAACAATTTTCTGAGAGATTTCAATATTATCCAAGTTTGACCATTCACACTTTACAACTTTTATACAAATTTTATTCTATCTTTCATATTCCTTTTGAACACTCTCAAGACTACTATTATTTAGAGGTCTTGTTCAAGAATTGAGAATTGCTAAAATTACATGTACACTAGATAAACATTGTCACTTGCTTACCTTTGGCAGAGTTAACAGAGATACCAGACCTGTTGAAAGAAAATTACTGATCAGAAATGAATACCACAGTACTGTTACACCTGCCAACTCACACGCATTATGCGTGAGATGATCACATGCATACGGGACCATTGTCGTCCAGTAAACGGAGCTAAATGTTGCAATTGAGTCCCAAGTACAATGTAACAAGCTAAAAGGCCGCGCCGAGATTCTGAGCTTTGCAGCGCAACATTCGGCAACCTTTGGAAATAATCATAACATCTGTGAGTACTGACAATGTCAAACGGTGGCCTGTATGACCTGCATGCAGGGTACAGAGTTGATTTGTCTTTTTGGTCTGAAATAGGGTAGTACAGTATTTCTGTAAATAGGGGGGGGGGGGAAAGGGGGAATTGAGCTATTATTTGAGAAAAGACAGTAATTCCAAAGGAAGTTGCAAGCACCTGGCCCCAGTCTTCTGCTTTTCACTCAGCAAAAGAAATTCTCACCATAGACTGCCCGTTTACATGACATGGGCTCGTGCCTTGAATGTCGCAAACATTTTTTACCCTGGGAGTTCAGGTGGGGTACAACAGCCAACATTAATGTCCCTACGCTGGGAACCCTGGGGGTTCAGGTGGGGTACAACAGCCAACATTAATGTCCCTAGGCTGGGAACCCTGGGGGTTCAGATGGGGTACAACAGCCAACATTAATGTCCCTAGGCTGGGAACCCTGGGGGTTCAGGTGGGGTACAACAGCCAACATTAATGTCCCTAGGCTGGGAACCCTGGGGGTTCAGGTGGGGTACAACAGCCAACATTAATGTCCCTACGCTGGGAACCCTGGGGGTTCAGGTGGGGTACA
Organism: Siderastrea radians; assembly: GCA_964017195.1. Classification (NCBI taxonomy): domain Eukaryota; kingdom Metazoa; phylum Cnidaria; class Anthozoa; order Scleractinia; family Rhizangiidae; genus Siderastrea; species Siderastrea radians. The sequence continues at coordinate 14,880,198 of OZ024887.1, read as the reverse complement.
ACAGCCAACATTAATGTCCCTAGGCTGGGAACCCTGGGGGGTTCAGGTGGGGTACAACAGCCAACATTAATGTCCCTAGGCTGGGAACCCTGGGGGTTCAGGTGGGGTACAACAGCCAACATTAATGTCCCTAGGCTGGGAACCCTGGGGGTTCAGGTGGGGTACAACAGCCAACATTAATGTCCCTACGCTGGGAACCCTGGGGGTTCAGGTGGGGTACAACAGCCAACATTAATGTCCCTAGGCTGGGAACCCTGGGGGTTCAGGTGGGGTACAACAGCCAACATTAATGTCCCTAGGCTGGGAACCCTGGGGGTTCAGGTGGGGTACAACAGCCAACATTAATGTCCCTAGGCTTTTCTTCTGTATAGGAAATTAATGGTTGTGTTTATTATGGCGTTTGAAATAAACGTGACTTAAATTAATGTGAATTGGTGTTGGAAAATAGTTTCGAATACAGGAAATTAAAGTAGATGACAATGCAAGATAAATAAAACCCAAAACCAATTTTCAACAGCAGGTGCAAAATAGGTCAGGAATTGTTTGGAGAAAAGCATTCTGCAGAACCTCACCAAAAATTGTGAGGTTTCTCCCTTCCTACATACAACCCTAACTTAAACCTTACAATCTAACTTGACTTTATTGACTTCTGATCTTAAGACAGCTTTTACCTGTACAGAGTTTCCTCATTTTGCCAGTCCCAATTTCTTCTCATTGTTCTTGCACAGAATAAGACCAGAACACATATTAAAAGACTGCAGAACATTTTTTTCTGCTGCGCATTGCACACGCTCCAGATAACGTCAGCTCCAATGGCAATCAGCAAACAATATCCTATACTGGGAATGTACAGAATTCTCTCCGCTACCACAAATCCAACATAGAAAAACAAGTTACTGGCTGGCAGAAAAGAAAGTGTTAAGATTCCAACTGACACAAGGGCAGCTTGAAGCAAACAATGTCTACTGATGATATTGAATGTTCTTGCTGGTAAATTATTGTTCTGATAAAAATATTGGCCACTCGATGACGAAATTTCAGCATCTGTGGATTTCTTTGTACCAGTATGTTTCTTTCCATTTCTGGATAAATGGTCTTTCTTATGAGCTGCAGAAAATGGTTCTTTCTTGTATTTTTCTTCTTCAAAGTTATTTTCCACCATTGTTTCAAAATATGTAGCACATCCATTTAAACAATAAAATCCCAAGATGGCTAGAAAAACATAAAATATTATGATTATGAGACAGCGTGGATCCAGTAAGGATTCTACAAGGGGTATAGAATCCATTGACCAGTCAAAACTCAATGTTCTGGGACACAAAAGGAGCCAGAAATTAAATGCTGGTAAATACAAAAATGTCAACACTCTTGTCAGCCTTTCCTCACAGTTTGCAGCTGGATTGTCGGATGGAGAAAAATCTGGTGCTTGTTTTCCCATGATTGAGAACCGTAGGAAGAAAAGCCCAAGTCCAGTAATAAATACAGTAAGAAGACGTAAAGCAGAACCACTCTGAATGACCTTGGAATATAAAAAGGTATTAACATTATTTAACATCTGAGTAGGATTGCTGGACAGCAAAATAATTGCTTCATATTTTAAGGTCATGGTGTTTTTATATTGAGCACAGTGTAGTACCAGAACCAATTGAAAACCAGCCAAACACTTTCCTTGCCCAAAATAATCGGTTCAATTAAAGTGTTTTATGCATATTTTGGTTGGAGAATAGAAAAAAACACCTTAGTGAATTCAGAGTGGATGTTGAATTAGGTGCCTCATAGGTGCCTTTAAGAGTTGAAGCCAGGAAAAATATGAATGGAAACTTAACCCTATTAAGCCTGGGGGGGGGGGAGTCACATTGTGCCCACGCTGACTTTAACAAACTATAACTTTTAAACGGCTGGACGAATAATCACCAAATCTCGTGACTTTTCCTGAAATTTATCAGAGAAAATTTTCCTGTGTCAATGACGTGCCTATGATGATTGATGTTTCCATAGCGACCGTCTACTCAGGAGGTGTTTTGACTATTTTTTTGCCTATTTTCAGTCTTTTTTTTTAGTGTTTTCCCCTTCGTTTGAAAAGAGAAAAATAATCCTTTACTTTTTCATGCTTGTTTTTATTAAGTATGTTTCTTAGAACAAATTCATATATTTTTCTATGACATCATTGTCAACTGTGTGACCGCATGCTCGGGATTCAAGATGGCGGCTCAAAATTCAAAATGGCTGCTTTGAGACGCCATTGTGACGTCATGAAACGTCATAATCGACACGTCATAACCCCAATCTGTTAAGCTAGTGACGTACAATTAACGTGCCAAGTATCATCACAAGAGCGTCAATACTTTTTGAGATCTATAGGGGGGGCACAAAGTGCCCCCCCCCCCCAGGCTCAGAAACTCAAAAAAAGCCCAGGCGAAATAGGGTTAAAGAGATTCCGTTTTACACCACATGTATACAGACCCAATTTATAACTTAACACTTACCTGTGTCAAAGCCATGGACAGCTTCTGTTTCTTGCTGCTCGTTAAAATGGCTGTGACCTCATAAACAGCGCATGCTCCTAAAACAGTGATACCTTGTTCTTTGCTTAACATGCTTGCGATACACAGTACAAAACATAACAATAACCACAGCCACCTGGTGTTCTTCCATCCAAGAAGGCAAATGCTTGAAGACGCCTTCTGAGATTTGATGTACGCCAATAAAGATGTAATGAAAAGGAAGCAAGCTCCAATGTCTGCTCTTCCAACAACTCCAGTCACAGCCTCTGAAATGAACCAAGCTCAAAAAAATTATTGACATCAGTGACATAAGGAAAATCAAATTATTTTCAAGTCCTGTTGTAAACTTAATAAGGTTAAAACTGAATAACTTTGAGAATAGCAGAACAATAAAATGTAAATATTTCTTGAAGTTAAAAGTAAGTGGTCCCCTTCTTTCAAGAAACAGAAAGTTCAAATTACATTAATTTACTACACCACAATGCTCAACAGCCTAGGCTCACATCCACTAGTACATAACCTAACATCACATGGCAGAAAGCAACTAAATATGTTATCACCCTCTCTGCATAACACACCAGTCTATCCAAAGTTATTCCACAGTAATTTGTTATGTTTTGAATTTGTTTTGCCAGTATCCATTTACACCCCTCGGTGTAACAAGACAATGCATTGTTGATTTCATAAGTTTGTTGTCTAAGAGCACTAGGTCCCTTGAGCTGCTGACGGGTCTCAGGATTTAAGTGTGAAGTAAGTGGTCCATAATCTAAAACCTCCATCTTCCAACACATCATTAATTAAGGGGATCACTTAAGACCCAACACAGCCATTCTGCTCATTTTCAACAAGCTATCAACTGAATGGTAAATGCTTTAATTTAACAAATCCCGGGGGGGGGGGGGTACTCCCATATATAACCTATATAGGTATGTGCCGCTGTGAAGGGTATGGTTTTCAAGCAGTTTGGTCTGGGATAGGGTATAGAAATCAGGGAGTCTTGGTCTAGGATAGGGTATCAATTACCGGGAAACTAATGGGTGGTGTGAAAATTTAATCGAATTAATTAATGGGTTTGAAAAACTCGGAAGTATAAAATATAAATGAAATCGTGACAATATTGTTGATCGAGAGATGGTTTTCCATTAAAAGCACTGTGTGGTTATATTTCTGATGGATAGCTCGAAAATAGCTAGTCTGGGATAGGGTAGGGATTTTTGGCATCTTAAGTCTAGAATAGGGTTGCAAAAACGACATGAACGTGGCCTGGTATAGGTTAAGGGTTTCAGAGTCCCAGCGGCACACTCCCATCAAAATTTTTCCGAGTACCCCCCCCGGGAACAAATCAAACCATCTAGTGCATCGATCTGTATAACCTTACCTGTATGAATGGGATGTACAGCAAACAGAAGTCCTGCCACAAGACTTGGAAAGTGGGCATGAAGAAATGTGTATGACAAGACCACAACAAGCCAACATACAGCGCTGTGTAACAAAACATTCACAGCATGATACCCAAATGGATTCAATGCACCACAATAGTAGTTAATCCTGAATGTTGCCACGCACAGGGGTCTGTAAGACTTGTGGCTTCCACTGTGAGTAAGGGGTGTGCCCCAAAAGTCGTTGAATAGAACATTGCTCCACGGAGTAGAGGGAAGGAGATCAGAATTTTTTACAATGGCCCGGCTGTAAAATAAGAGTTAGTTCCGGTTAAAGGCTAAGTAGCATACATGTACAATGCTAGGAGTAGTTTAATACCCCATTGTCGCTTATTGTTTTTTCTCGATTAAGTTCCAGGCCTTAAATAAATGCCGGGTTCAAATAAACGTCGGGTCAACAAATGCCAATAAATGCCCCTGGCATTTTTTCAAGGTACCAGCATTTATTTAAAACTGAACCTTTATGCTACTGATTTTAATCAAAAATTAGTTAAAGCACTTTAAAAAAGGGTCCATGAACCACTACAGTACTTCTGCTCAGTTTACTTCACTCATTTCAACTAAAGGAAGTCGGCGTAATCTACTCTTCACTCAGTACCCAATTTTCCTTGCCTTGTTTTGCATTTTAATGGACTAGAGACAAAATTGTTGACATTTGATTCCTGTTTTATCATAACTTCCTGTAATTTTAATGAACCTAATAAGTTATTGAAGACCAGAAAACTAAAGCTATTAACACTGATGAAAAAACCACTTTTTAATAAACGCAGGTCCCAAATAAATGCTGGGTTCAAATAAATGCCAGGTCTACGAGACCTAGCTTTAAATAAATGACTCTGGTGATTAATTAAGAAAATACGGTACTTTTCTGGACTTTAATTTTAGCAAAAGTAAAGGTCATAGTTGAGCAAACACTTACAGCCTTGGAACCATTACTTCCTTTGAAATTGCAAAAATAAAGACTAGCAAAACAAGGATTTGTCAATTAAGCAAATTAAGTATCCATGAAAATCGGTGAGAAATTTAACGGTATATACTGTAAGTACAATTACTGCTGAACCTGTAACTTGTTAAAATACTAAATGCAAGGGAAAGAAAATGCATGAATAGGATGTCCTACACTGTGCTGGGGATCCTGTGTTGTTCCTTTCCCAAGGGAGGTACTCTGTGAATTTTGGGTGGGTGTACCACTGGGAATCTAACAGTTAATACTAAAAATATACACCCTATCCTAGACTCACCACTGATCAGATCCATGATAAATGTGAACTCATTCTAGACCAGATTAAACTGGTTGAAAAAAATACCCATGACAGCAGCACATTTGACAAAGCTTGTACATGGGAGTATTAGCCCTCCTTGGGTTCCCTTAAAATATCCTTTTCAATACTTTACTGCAACCCATATTAAAACCAAGAAAAGTAGAAATATCTTTTTCAGTACAGTAACATAATCCTAAACATTACCCATTTCTGTGCAATCTTAGGAACAATATCATGGCATTAAACAAAGAATTTCTGTAATTCAACAGAGCAAACTGAAAAATATAAACTCGTATGTTTTAAAAATTGAACATTTGCAAAATGCCAAAACAGATAAATAAATAACAAAAGAAGAGCTCCAACTGCGACTACTGATTTCTTTGCCAACGAAATGACAAGCTTTTCTGACAGCGGCACATTGAGTCTGACAACAACGGCAAGACGGTTTGTGTTATATATGGTTCTTCCAGGTTCTTGCTAACAACAACTAAAAAATACGATACATTATGTGCTCTTCGCAACAAGAATTGATTAAAATCAGCTTTAGATCACCTTTGTTAAAGTAACCTTAAAAAAATAAAAATAAAACTTACAACAGGTGGCCTGGCAGAGTTTACTCTTGATATCAACCAGCCTAAATGATAATATTGAAGATTCCAAATTTAATATTTCGCTCTTCGCGGTGCGAACTTGCTCTATGTTTTAGCTTTGAAAGCTATTTAGTGCCTTCATTTACAATATTATTTGCTAACCTTTAATTTCAGCTTACCTTTGTTTGATCCCTGCCTAAGCCCACAGAAGTTTAAAAATAAATAAGCTTTAGCATGTTAGCGCACGGAATCGAATCACGCAAACAATAAAGCTTACTGGAGACGAGACAGATGCGAGAATGCGATTAAAACCCGGGAAAATGCCTCTATGAGAAAACACGTTCCTTCTGTACTTGGTAAATTGTTGATCGTTGATATCGTGACCGAAGTGTTAATCCGCAGATAAAAAGCCCTCGAAACCTCAAGCCTGCCCGCCTCCCAAAATGCATGATTTATCTTCGTAAACACAACTCTTCTAGGGGCTTAATTACCTGTCGTCGTACACAAAGTCTGCGGACAGCGAATTCAAATAGCACAAGAGTCCTGCTAGAGAGGAAACTGCTGCTGTATGCCACCATTTCCATTTGTCATTCTGCATTCCGAGAGTTAATAGTAGTTATAATATAACTTTCCCACCACCTGTGTTCAACACCTCAACATCCCGCCGGCCATCCCGCCATAATTATTAAGGGTGCTGGGTAACCAGGCCGCGCAACTTAGAACAACTAATTCATCTTGTGTGGCATTTGTGAGAACTTTTCTGAAGCGCAGGGCATGGTTGTTCAAAGCAGGATCCGGCTTAATGTGACTTAATTTAGGTTTATAGTTAAAATGAATTTATACTTGCTATGAATAATGGTAACTTAATTTCACCACAGTAAATTCTTCAGCACAGAAAAAGTCCACACTAAAATTCGACCCGAAGATACTCCGAGAACAGTTCGCGTGGGCTTTGCGGTTTCAGTGCCCTACGCGCCTGCATTGCTGAAAGGTATTGCTCGCGAAGGAAAAGTTTGAGCGGCTAAGACCTTGCCTTCGCGCAAAAAACACCGCCAGCTACAGTGCCTAAACAATTCCTACTTAATTCCACCTGAGGAAGGAACTGAAACAGAAAGATCTTACACGCAGTCTCGATGAACCGAGTCTGCCAACACAAAAGTTTCAAAGCCATCATTTCATTTTGCTTAATGGGGACTGAAAGTTCTCAGATTTTTCTTCTTTAAAATTTTCGGCATACAGTCTCTTTCACAGCCTTTGTTGACAAAAACAAAGTGTGTTATATGTGAAACGCACGTCTCATTAGATCCGAGTGTGTAAGAGAATGCTGAAACGAAAAGAACTAACACATTTGGCAAACAATATTAAATTTTTCCCTGGAAAATTAGGGACTGAATCTTTGACGGTTAAAGTTGAACCCAGTGAGGCCAGCCTCTCCCCAGGAATCCTTGACAGTAAAAATTAGCTGAAATCACGAATTTATTCACTGATTGTCGTCGCTAGTTGCAGGACGAGTGGATTGGGCTCTTGGTTGCTTGATACCGGAATGGGAATCTTTCAGGGGCCCACGCTTACAATATTGATTGGAGAGCAAAGGGTCCAACAAAAGCCGTTTGGGATGAGGGATAAAGGATTTCAAGGGGCGGGGGACGAGATGAAACTACGTGACATCAGAAGTGGGATAAACTCTATTTTGTGGATGGGATTCGGAAAAGTTTAGAAATCTTTGTCGGGAAGTGGAATGGTCTTCGTGTTCAGGGGCAAGACCTCCTTGAGGCAAGCGCGGTGCTAACGAGCAACACCTCGCGTTCTGCCACGCATCAAGTCAAAATGTGCGCATGTACGCTCCTACGCATTGCTTTTGTGTTGAGCGATCGACGATCTTATGAGACAATGGAGTTCTGGGGAGTTATGTGAACAGAAGGGTTCTTCCATGGTCTCGCATCTAGTGTTGTCAATCAAGCTTCCTTGCCTCACATCCGTCAGCAAAGGCTCGATGGTTGCTTGAAGGAATCAGACATGTCAGACTTCCAGAATGACTTCATATAGTGAAGAAGGATCTTTTAGCTCTACAGATTCCACTCATAACTGTTGATCTGGCCGAGGTATTAGTCCTGAGTCCACTTTAGGGGGATCATCCCTCCCGATCGCCAGGGGCGTTCTCGCTCTCCCCGAGCCGTTTCGCCCTAAGAGCAATAAGAGGCGGTTTTATTCGCAGGCTGTTTCACCGCTAATGGAAGAAAAATCCCGAAAAAATAACAAGAGATGAACAAGAAGTTTGTTTGATGAACGATATTTTATTACGAGGAACGGTGAACGAAATGAAAGCTTTAATATTGACGAGAGGGAAGAGGCGCAAAAAAGTGCGCAGTGCAATGCAAAATTGAAATTATGCACGTCTCATGCAAAAGGATACAACATCTGTTCATCTTTGTTCTTACCTAACCTGCAAAAGCGGGTATTTAAACTAAATTTCGCAAGTAGAAATAACTACGGGAACGAAATCGCAGGTTGCCAAACAATCGCCAAATTTTGAGCAACAACAGATAAATTTATATAACCGATATATTGGATCAACAAAAGGGATGTTGGTGGCTTGACGCTAGATAGGCTCACCTTGGAAACTGACATACATAACAAAAACATTGCCTGGCGTGAATCAGGTTCAATCTTCACATCAATGAAGCTTTTATTCGAGTAAATATAAGACTTTCCGCAGTAAATAAATATTCCTCAGCTGTCAACCATATTGGTTCAAATCCGTGTAATGGGCGCAGTTTGAAGCCCTTTCTTTGTGAAAGCAAAATACGTCCTGCAGTGAAACGAAACCGAGTTTTAAACAAAAGCAAAGGGCCTGAAACCGCTAAAAACGAGGAAAAGAAAAAAAAAAGGGTTTGGGTGTAATGTGCGACAAAATACAAGGAAAATAATGGTGTACGGTTACTAAGAAACATGGCACGTAAACTTCAGACTTTTTATTCCTGAATAATTTAGTGGATTGTGTGTTTATCGCAAGAGTGATAAAGATCCCTGGGTTCTGTAACCAGCAAAATAATAGCGGCTTTTTTCTATACCAAATCTCCTGCGTCTTTCCGCGTAGTTTAACAGCGAAAATGTCAGTAAAATTTCGGTAGAAGCAAAAGGAATAAGATGAAAAAAACTGTGCCGTTTCGCTGAGAACTTCAAGAAAATATGATCCAAAAAATTAAGCAAACATGGATATGATGAAATGAAAAACTGACTTTTCTATTCGCGAAAACTGCACAAAGTGATTGACCAAATTGTTGTACGAAACTGATTCGATTAGCTGCCTCCCGAGAAATTCACGATGTTTTAAAAGCATAATAGTCTGTAGCAGAAATTACCAAGTAAACTACTCACGATAATTACAAAGAAACAAATGTAGAATGTAGCTCTAACTTTCAAAACCATTGCGGCAAGGCGGTTTTAACTGTAGTTAGTGATGCACAAGCGTTTCTTGGGTCACACAGCAACATTGATTTCAGCTGAAATTGTAAATATATGAAACTCATGAAATTGTAAATATATGAAACTCATATATTTGAACTGCGGAATATATTTGAACTGCGGAATGAATAAATAAATTTCAGCAACTGCAACTTTATGGCGAGTTAAAAATGCACAATCATAATGAAGCCATAAAGATTCAGAAGAGAATGTCGTGTCAGCGTGGCATTATTTAATTAAAGAATATGTTGTAATTAAGGCATTTGAAAATACCAAGCAGTGGATAAACAGGTTAGGTGGTTTTTTTCCACCTGGAGATGAAGATATAATTTATAATATTCATGACTAAGGGCTGAAGAGGGCGTACTATACTGAACAAGGTACGTTTTTGTGCTCGTCTGCTGAACGATGTATACAACTTTACTCGACCACTTTTTCTTGCGACTACCATATGCGATTTCAATGCTTACCAAACATATTTTAAAACCTTTAAAAGACATCGCAGCCTTGAGCATTATAGAACTTCAATACTGCACGTGGTAGTCGTAGACCAAAGACCGATCAAACGACAAAGTACATTTTGGAGTAGAGTTGCGTGTTATGACTGTTATGGAAAACTCCCTGTCTCGTTAACTAATTTCTCTTTAGGCCAAGAATTCAGAATACAGTTACAGGAAAACCTAGTGTAAAGTAGGAGAGAAGATTAGGGGCAAAACTCGGGAAAGATTTTCTCTGCCACACGTCTGAAAATGTTTACAGACGTGTGAAGACTGTGAAACAAGTTGCTGAAAGAAACCGAAGGATAGTACAAGTGCATTTTCTTATCTAACATGTGTCGCGATAGTGCTACATTGCAAGATGCAAGAAAAAATTTCCTTGTGTGCTAGAAATTTATAGATCAATCTTTTACAAATACTGCCAGATTACAACAATACTTCTAATTGACATTGCATCCATTCAGAAGTGTATTAATCTCCTAGAAAACAAAACAGGTAACTTGTAAAAATTACCCCAATTTAGTTCTGAATAGGATCAGTTATGCGCAAAGAAAAGAGCCATTCTCAGTAAAATGAAACTGGATCTAAATGAGAGTTTTCCTTATTGAAACTCTGGTGCCGCTATGTCGATTCATCAACAAAATGTTTTATTGAATATTTGCTTTGCCCAAGAACCGCCACCGGGTTAATTTCCGGCTAGATATACCTTATTGTTACTTACTTTCGCGAATCCAAAACTATCGCGAAATTAAAGATCCGCGAAAAAATGTTCTCGCTGAAATTACCAGGTAACGACGCGAAACTTAGTACCCTGCTATGCCTTCGTAAATCTATGAATTTATAATGTTAACCAATACAACAGAGAGAAAGCACATTATTTTAAATACTGTCCGATATAGTGTTACGTTGTGCTTTGTCGCAAACGAACATCAACTTCTTTAAAGTTTTTTTGGTAGTTCGGTTCAATATCATTTTAAACTATGGCTATATATGTAAAATTACAATCTGTAGCGCCGATTCGAAGACAACCTGTTTGTTAATACGGGTCAGCAGTTGGAAAATTTTAGCGAATTTTTTTTTTTGAGACGATTTTTCTGCGATTCTCGTCGTAAGTGAAGTTCAAACTTTAAACAAGCTTGTCATCAAAAAGCGCGTAATTATGCTAATCGTGACATTGCCACTCTTTTTTATCTTTTTTTTTAATTGAAAAGCTTAATTCTATTTCCGTAACTGAATAGAGCGATTAGGCGAATGGCTTATTAGAAGTGGGGGTTAATAGACGGAGGTGGTAAAAAGAGGAAATACCGTATCTGTCAAAAAAAATTAAGAAGGCGACGAGCATTGAGAAGGAAATTCTTAAAGTTCTGAAATATACATTCTGTCTCTAACAGTGTAGACTGAGCACGTGTCGCGTGGCGAGGGACATTTTAACTCGACACCCTAGCTCCGCCTTTACCTGTTCAAGGAATTATGGGGTTACACAATAGCTATTAAAAGTTCAAGCAAGCAAACCGTCTACGATCTCCTACCGGTATACGTTGGATCAACTGAGTGATCTAATCGGTTTGACACATAGAAAACTGAAATTGAAAAGCAGAGACCGATACAACGTAGAATAAGAGAATTAGGGAATTAGTTTTGTACTATATTTCGGCTGGCCAAACCAGCCTTCTTCAGGTACAATGGAGTTTACATTGGCTATGTTTAAATTTATATGGTGATAATGGAATAGTACGAAATACCGGAAATACGTAAAACTAAATACAGGAAATATGTAAACAGTGTAAAATAAAAAATTTAAAATATGCTAAGCTTAAAAATGACAATAAAATAGTAAAAGTAGAAAAACTAATAGGTTTCTTCGCGTATGTTAAGGGCATCGGGAACAAGTGTTCTGCCTTTTAAAATTAAAAAAGCTTCCCTGGCCTTACGGATTGAGTCTCGGTTGGAGAAGACTTTTTCGATGGGGATTAATTGTATGTCATTAGCAGTGTGGTTAGGCGAGGAAATGAAATGTTGTGCAGCTGTAGTGGGTTTAGATTTACTGTTAGGGTTATCTATGGTACGGCGGTGTTCATTAAATCGGTCTTTTAAACGTCGTTTAGTTTCTCCTATGTATTGTAAATTACAGCGGTTACATTGAATCATGTAGATGAGGTTTTGAGTGTAACAGGTCCGGTTAGATTGAATGTGGCGCGTTTCACCAGTAGAAAGGAAGGTATAGGTAGTTAGTCCGTCAGTAATATAAGGACAAGTAGCGCAGTTCTTTCCACAACGAAAAGAACCGGATGGAAGTTGTGGATGCGGATTAGTCAAATTAGAAGGGAGTTTGGCCTTCACTAGTAAATCGCGAAGGATAGGGGAGCGCCTGAAAGCAACAACAGGCAACTGTTGAAAAACGGTTTTGCAGCGGTTAGAAGAGAGTAGTAAATGAAAATGTCTTTTGATAATGTTAGAGATGTGAGGAAGTGATGGATTAAAAGTAGTTATAAATGGTACACGTTTATTTTTGTTGACTGCTTTTCAATTTCAGTACACAATAGCGTCTAACCTCGTGAAGGAGTCCACATATTTCGTAGGTAAATCGATCGAATTTGTAAGCGAATGATCAAAGAAAAAATGTCAAATAATAAATAAAAGAGTAAAAATATTCCCTTAAGATTATTCCAGTAAATAACAGTATCCGTGGGAGGGTATTTTGGTTTTCTCCCACTGAAAAGAAAGTTACTGTTTTTGTTTTAATGAAATTATATTCATTTTCTTGTTTCAGGCACGTTATTCATGTTGTAAAATACCGTAAACTGAGAGTCCAACATTTTGGTTTCCTTGTAGACAAGCAATCTGTTTTCACTTAAAGATACAAAAGACACCGTTCCACATTGTTGGAATTTACGAATTGTTAGTAATTCATTTCATCTTTTGAGGCAGTATGGTTGGACTTTATACCCCTGGTTTTAATATTGAAATTAAGTGTTCTAGAAGAGTTAGAGAGTTTATTCGCTCTGCCATAGAAATTGTTTTTGTTTAAATATCGAAATAAATGTTTTCATCTTCTTGCAAAACGAGGCAGTTTATTTTTAGTCAGTCCCGGGGGTGGCAAATTTTCCTTTTTTGTATGCCTGGGGGTGAGGAATAGAACGTCAAGTAAAAAAATTCCCAGGGGTGTGCCCGGGGGGGGGAGCATGATAACAGTTGGAATTAACCATGCATTATTATAAGCTGTTGGAAATCCGCGGTTGGAAATAGCCCAAGACCGCCATCGCTGGAGGAAACTTGTGGTCGACTGCTCTGCAGCCGAATGATGATGATGGTGATGATTATAAGCTGCGTTGTAGATGAGAAGAGAAAATCATACTTCATTTTTTCCGTAACAAAAATGCTCATTTTATTCAAATCTATTTTTGATTATACTGAAACAAAACCAGATCAATCATAATTCATATTTTGCAATTGTTTGGTATTTTGAAAATTAAGCGCCACTGCTAGGAAATCACTTGTCACTGGAAGCAGACCTGAATAAGCTGAAAGCGCCGGCAATAAAATTAAGCGGAAATAAGGGCTCCGACATAATTTCCTGAGTGTCTAGCATTTTGTAGATTGATTTTTAAAAAATTTATCGTCCATTTAGCTTAGGATATAAAGTTACTCAACTCCACTGTTTGGATTTCTGTTAATAGTATTTTCTTCGAAGCAACACATAAATCGTGCTGGCGGATTTACAAAGAAATTCCCCCTTTCTCGAAAAACTTGACATAAAAAGTCGCGCCATTCTTCACTGTGATGAAACCTGACTAAGAATCCTGGACAGGTGAGAGAGTGGTATCACTGCTGATTTTGAATTTTGAAGCTTTTTAGAGATCAAAACATCACAAGCTTGTAATCAACCGAATGCGATTTATTAGTCATAGAGGTTTCACTCGATGAGATCAGCTGAATGCTAAGAGTAAACGGCTTAACCACGCAGAATAAGAATAATATGCTCATTATTGATAACTTAATAGGTGAAAACATAAAGGACTACAACGACGAAAACTAACAAAGTCATCGCAAACGGTACGCTCAAGATTGAGATAAACTGCAAATCACGAAAAAAGCTGAATTTAACTGAGCCACCTTCGTAGATCAGGATTGTAATCCTGTTATTGGAACTGAAATTGCTCGTAATTTAAGAAGGCCTATTCATATTCATTTATCACTCAAAGGAAGCCATAAAAGGACAAAAATTGCACGTTATCTGGATTTTCCACTTGAAATACTTTACGTCACTGACAGCATCGCTTCTAAGCCTGTCAGCCCTGACAGTTGACCGCTGTCTCACGATTACGTCACCTTTACGAAGAAGGCTCAAGTCAAGGCACGGATATTTAACTTCTACTGTTATTTGGTGTGTGTCGTTGAGCATTTCTTTCGTTTACTTCGCAGTGAAATTTTACGTATTTTTATTTTTATTTGCCAACACTGCAGCACTGATAGTTTTGGTTATTCTTGTCATATCGCACCAACGCATTGCAAAAACACTAAAAGATCATGTTAGACACTGGGATCCAGTCGACAACAGCGGGTTTCGGCGTCTAGCTGTAGCGAGGGAAAAACAGCTCACCAGATCTTTCCTGATGATGTTGACGCTGTTCTGCTTCTCCGTGTTCCCGTCATGCACCATAGCATACGTCATCGGTTTTTGTACCACGTGTACTTGTGACATCACCAACATATTAGGTGACACTTATTTTCTCTTGCCTATGGCAATTTCGGCCTGCAACCAACTGCTCTACGCCTTGAGGATGAGAAATTTTCGTAGAGCCTTTACTTTTTTGTTTCAGTGTGCTTTTTGTGACAAGCTTCGTTCAGAGCCATATTTGTGGACCAACAAGATTATGGACAAGGACGAGCGGAAAGCAGCAAAGAGAGCAACGCGGATGAAACACTTGCCGTCGCAAGGGGATCATGGCATTAAATTACTTGAATTTAACAGGGTCGTACTGAGGTATGTGACAGCAGGGAGGAGGGAGAAGGTGCTACTTAGCTTATCTGTAAGAGTTTAAGGAACAGCAAAAGCAATTGCTCTCGTTTAATGAGGCCGCGATCTTTATGGTCACTAACCTACGCCTAGCCGTACCCTCCTCCCCGAAAAGAAAACGAGGTAGAACTCCCGTTTTCTTCTCGGGGGTGTGACTACGAGTAGGCTATTTGGACAGCACCATGGAAACGAATCTCTGGAAATGAGCATGAACAGAAACTTACGCAAGGAGCGCTTGCGCCTTTGAAAGGCTTTATGTTTTCAGGGCGACTTTTTGCATGCTTGCGCTGAATGGCTCGCTCGCCATCCAAATATTGTCTAATTAAGGAAGTATCTTATGAAAACAACTGACACAGTTGGTCTGTAACCTTACAGCGATGACTATCAAATAGATATCTCCAATAAGTAAAATTGAGACCGCAAGCACAGGCAAGGGGAGACAGCGAGGATTTTAACCCTTTACCTGTTATAATAAAACCTTGAATCATAGAGTGCGGTTGTAACCTATGAGTCTGCGGATAACGTATTTTCAGCAGTCGTTGCTGCTTTGCTGTTTGTTGCCATTTTAGTGCATGGTTCCTACTTGTAGGCCTAAAGTGTGTCCACCCAAATTAAAGCCATCGAGAAATGCTTTTCTGTGGTACTGTTTGCCATTTTGTACTTTGCATGAATTCCGAAAGTATGACCATTCAAATGAAAGCTGGTAAGGTGCACTTTTACGGCGAAGCTGTTTAAAAACGTGTGTACAAGGTTCTTTTAACTCTCGAGTCTTTGGATGAAATCTTTAAGTATGTCTATTGAAATGAAAGCTACCGAACAGCACTCTTCTGCAGTACGAAATTTTCTAGCATAATATTTACAGAAGCTACGTAGATTCAGCAAAGTGCTGACTAAACTTGAGTAAAAGATGTCGAACTCGGGGAGCAGGGATGGCGCAGTGGTGCGAGCACTCACCTTTCACTAATGTGGCCCTGGTTCGATTCCCAGACTCCGGGTCAGATGTGGGTTGAGTTTGTTGTTGGTTCTCGTCCTTGCTCCGAGAGGTTTTTCTCCGGGTACTCTGGTTTTCCCCTCTCCTCGAAAAAAAAAGGTTGCTAAATTCCCATGCGATCTGGACACAGTGTACGAAGAGCCACCTTATGGAGGTGACACTGCCAGTTATTTATTTAATTTAACTCTGCATTTCACAGAGATAGGTAACTTCCCAGAAAATTTGTCCAACATTTGCAAATTCACAAAAACCTGTCCTTCGCGTTCTGGTCGTTCTTACCTGCACTTCTAAGATGAAAAATCTTGTTAGGGATGAAGACGGAAACTTAAACAGATACCGCATGTTTTCTTCTTCGATTTGAATAAAGAATCGTACCGTTTACTTTAGGCACAAAGTTTATTTTGGCGGCCCTGGTGTGTGCTCGGTAAATTAGTGGCTTATGCTCATAAAGTCAATAAACCTACGTGAATATTCAATGATTACTTTGCCAAAGTGAGGATATAAAAATCCTTTCTCCTAGCTGTTTTACCCTAGCGATTTGCGTTAAACGAAATTCAATGAGCAATTTAAATGTAGAGACACTTTCATTTCAAAACCTTTTTTTTCCTTTTCACACCATTCAACTCCTCTCTGCGCCAAAATATCCCCCATCTTCCCAGTCAATGTTGTTTGCCTTGTTCCACAAACGTTGAGTTTTTGCAACGGCATAACATTGAAGAAGGGGCGGGGGATCTATAAAGTATTTTCCAAACGCTCTCGAAGCCGTAGTTAGAAAATAGCTATACCAAGTGCTCTTTTTGTCGCTTCTCAACAACTTCAGTCGCTCATTGTTGAAAACCGGTAATTCAGTTTTTGTTTTAACTTATCACAGTGATATCAGTTTAACTGTATATACGTGGTCGTTTAGAGTTGTTACACAAAAATCATCTGATTGTTAAACTGTTGATTCTTCAGTGTTTTCGAGTTCAATGTTTCGAAAGAAGTTGTCATAGGAATCGGCTATTGTCGATGAAAGCAAAATTTTAGTGCAACAAATTGGTTCCGTTTTAATTCTAACCAAACATAGCCCTAATTTTAAGGGTTATGTGACATTTATGTTATCCACAACCGACCTAACTTAGTTTGTTCAAATACAACAAAGTAAATGTTTCTTTTTACCTGTCTTTCTCGTGACAGATCGCACACATCAAAGGCCTCAACAAAGTAAACTTACCAATATAAAACCCTTATTTGTTTGACTATTCAAAATAAAAATATTCACACGAAAATTTTGCTTTGCCGAGGTAAGTTGCAAGATTACTTGTCCTCGCAAAAATTGCATCTAAACTTTTGGATTAATTCGTTTTTTTTAGTGGCGGATGTAAGCAGCAGTTCGCAAATTGTTTAAACATCTTAAGTTCTTTTGACCGTTTTTGCCATTCTTTCGTTGGAAAAGATGATTTAGAGCGTCTCCGAGTCTTTGCACCCTTTCTTTCCTTTTTAGAAGTAATTTAAGTGGCTCTTGCTTTCTTGAGTCTCTGCACGGATGGATATACCCCTGAGCAACTCAACGACACTTTCAGTGATACTGTTTATCGTGCTACACAAGGTGGTTCTAACTGTTACGTTCGTGGCTGAAATTCTAATACGTAACATACAAATGAAAGTTACTGAGCAGTGCTTTCCTGTGGTGCTGTTTACCGTTTGGTACATGAAGGTTGTAACGTCTTAGTCTGTGACTGAAATTCTAACGTGTGGCCATTCAAATGAAAGCTTCTGAGCAGCATTTTCGGGTGTTACTGTTCGCTTGTTCAATTTAGAAAGGATATCTGATTGAATCTTCGTCGATTTAAAAATCAGAAACTAAACTTCCTACACTTAATTTTGCAGGGATTGCTCAAGGATTTGAATTTCTATCACTGTTCATAACAGCTATCACACTCGAAGCACCTGTTGCCATTATAATCAGCGTAATAATCCGCAGAAACTTTCACAAGACGCGACGGTAAATATAACTGACGTGAGATTAATAACAATTTTCATCTGGAGCTAACAGCAACTGCAGTCGACAACGGAGAAAATTGGAAAGTTTAAGCACGCTCTTCTCTGATGCAGGCCGAGTCGTCGCTATGATGTATTTGTTTGGAAGCCATTTCTGTGAGGATCAACGAGCGCCGTTTCAGCTTTCCGTAACGACTACAACCATAGCAGCAATCTTGTGTGTCATTACGGTACCAGGTAACATGCTAATCTGCTGGGCGATCATAAAAGATCCAAACAAAGAACTGAAGTGTTCATTCAACTATTTGGTTTTAAATCTCGCCTTTGCTGATCTTATCACCGGCGTTGTAACAGAGCCGTCATTCGTCGTGTTTCATGCCAGAGAGGCTTTAGGGTACGAGGTCATGAATCGGGTGGAGATCCCTCACATCGCTTATTTCACATCATGCTGTGCTTCAATGCTTAGCATTTCTGCTCTGACTACCGAGCGATACCTTACCGTTACTTCAACATACAGGCGAACTTGTTCGCGCTCAAAAATAATTGCCTTTTCTATTCTAATATGGATTTTTTCCATTGCTGTTTCGTTTATTTACTTTGCAACAGGTTTTTACTCATTCCTCTTTGTTTTTGCAAACGTAACAGTCATTACAACGCTTGTTATTATAACGTGTGCGTATGTTCGGATCTATCAAAGCCTTCATGCACACGTTGAACGCGGTGCAACAACACAGAGTAATCGATTCGTGGAACAAAGAATAAGATACGAGAAGAAAGCGACAAGATCTTTTCTTCTTGTGCTCTTCGTCTTCATTTGCTGCAATGTGTCTTCATGCGTTATGGTTTACTTTATCCTACTCTGTGACGTATGCAACTGTGACGTCATCCACTGGTTGCGTGATTTCCAGTTTCTGATGGCGCTTGTCAACTGCGCAGCTAATCAGTTCCTGTACGCATGGCGCATGCCCACGTTCGTGAGAGCCTTCAAACTGACGTTGGCTTGCACAGCGGGTTCCGCCAGGAGGGGAAGAGTGCAAAGTAATTCAAGTCATTTGCAAATGTCTTCAATAGCAACAGCAAACAATAACATAGATTCAACTGATAGGTCTTTTTGCACTGAAAGTTTGTAGAACATCGAGAATTGTGGGGCGTTAGTGAGATAGTGATACTAGCGCGAAGTACCGAGATTAAACTCTTCACAATGGAAGATCGCAGAGAGACTGCAATCAGAGCAGAATAATAAGTTATGTGTTGACGAAAGGCTTGTTTCCATACGATCACAGTGACCGCCCCAAAAGGTGGTCAGCGACATGTGAAAAAGTGACAAGCACCCATTCACCGACGGAATAGACTGCAAACATTTGTATAGCCTGGTTTCGATAGGTCGCTCAGTTTTGGTCAGTGCAACCATCGTTGTCGATCATTAACGATCGCATGGAAATCAGTCTGTAATGGATGCTTTAGTTCGTGGTTTTTATCGATGTGTTAAAATCAGTTCGCTTACATGAACAAGGTTCAGAAACATTGGACGGTGGGTTAAAAAAACAAACAAACAAACAAACAACCAGAACGATTTCTGGCCCACTAGCATCACAAAATTATCGAGAAAATAATTTTCAGATAATTGCGAGACTTAGTATGCGCCTGCCATGTTGATGTCCGTTTTCAGGGCACCGACACGGCGGCTACAGAAGTCAGTACACGAAATAAAGCTTGCTAGTTTCATCTTCAGAATTACTGAGATGACATTTTTATATTACTATCATACTTGAAATTTTAAAAGTAACGCAAAAATGTTGGTATTGAAACAATTTGAACATTTCTTTGCTTCAGGCTGCCGCAAAATTCATTATTACTTAAGGTGGCTCCCTATAGTTTTATGACCGCGCGCGCGCTGATGATGAGAGCTGTAGTAATCTGCACGCGCTCACATGAAATCGTAGGGTTTTTCTGATATTTTATGACGTCAGCAGAGCCAAAAAAGAACAAAGTAAACAGTGAATTTTCTCACGTTTCCTTTGGTGAAATTTTTTTAAAATTTTGCACCTTTTGAGATATTAACGCTCCCTTTCACATGTTATGTTTTGGAAAAATTCTGTCAGAACAATTCAGTTTAATGGTTAAAAATAAGAAATCACGTCATATCGATGAATCCGTCTGAACGACCCCATATAATTTCCCCGCAAAATGTTAGTCAAAATCAGTTTCACAAAATAGGAAAGTTTTAAAAGATGTCACCGAGGGAAAATCAAATGTCTGTCATTTTTAAGATGCTTTGTTGCCATGACAACGGCCTATGTCTAAGAAGCAATAACTGGAAAATAAGGGTAATTATGTTGGTAACCTTACTGGTAAAATTCAGAAACAAAGATTGCAAGAGAGCGGAAGTAGGGCTTCTTTTGCAAGTCTTGCTAGTTCGTATAGTCACTTTTGTAGAAACTCTAGGGAGCCGCCTTAATTATTGAGAGGAAGAACGGCGCAGTAGTCAGGACGCCGAGTCCAAGTTCAGCTCTGGGCTGAGTTGCATAAAACCTAACGCTGGGCGTTAGACGTCAGACGTTAAAATAGTGACTTTGACTGGATTGAATTTCTGACGTTAGCAGTTACACCATATGTTAAGTTTATACAACTCGCCCCTGGCCGCTAGCTGGAGTTGTCCTTGGTAGAGGAGACTGCTAGCAGTCCCCCTCTGGATAGGCGATATGCGATGCAGTGATCGGGCGAGCGAAGCGAAGTTAATGCGAGCCGAGGGAAACTGGTTCTCCCTCGGCTCGTTCGCTCACTCGCTCGTTTTTCGCCCGCCCGTTCGACTGAATAAAAAGGGACAGCTAACAGTCTATTGGTAGAGATGACATCAACTCCTCGGAGTTGTCCTTGGTAGAGGAGACTGCTAGCAGTCCCCCTCTGGATAGGCGATATGCGATGCAGTGATCGGGCGAGCGAAGCGAAGTTAATGCGAGCCGAGGGAAACTGGTTCTCCCTCGGCTCGTTCGCTCACTCGCTCGTTTTTCGCCCGCCCGTTCGACTGAATAAAAAGGGACAGCTAACAGTCTATTGGTAGAGATGACATCAACTCCTCGGCCTCGCTTGTAAATACCTCGGCAATTGGTCTGCCTACCTGTTCATTTGGATGATTTTGTTTCATTGTCCCTGGTCCACCCCTCACGGGGAGTGGTCAATTGACTATATCTTTTTAATTCCAAAAAACTAGTTAGCTCTAAATAGCAGAATTTGTGAAACAATCAGCTTGTAACCAAAGTCAAAGTGACACTGAAGTCGAAGAGACCGCTGACATGTCAGACTACAAAAGGCGCGGTTTCTAAACATCTTGTAGCGCAATGTAATGTTGATCAAAATAATGATAATCAATATATTCTAGTGAAACAAGAATTATGCCAGATTTCTGGTGTCGATAAAATGACGACAAACAATCAAATTTTTAAAAATAGAACAAATTATTTACATAAGAGTTCTCGTTTAGGTTATTATTTTCCGCGACAACTGGTTTTGCGATCCCCCTCTCTGAAGATTAAGCGCCCCCGGTTTTACCGATTTTGACGGGTGAAAACCATTCTCATCACTTTTCGAAATAAATTTAAATTACACCACTACTTACATTGATAAAAATTAGTAAAATGGCTAAAATTGCAAAACAAATTTGTCACTTAAAAATAACCTGATCAATGTGTTACTATAAAGGCTTATAGTACCACACTGATTGTTAGAGAAACTTGGTGCTCTAAGTAAAATGTTACATCTAAACATTACCTTTAAAGCATTAAAGTAATAGCACTTTAAAAAGTCACATAACCCGATTTAACTGTTAGTCTACCGAATTTTCATACAAGCGCAGCGGAGATTAAAGTCAGAGATTTTTTTTTAAACGTATGAGGATTTTCTATTACTCCAGAAACTATGGCCATGACCTTTTTTCTTTGAAATTGGTGATTTAATACTCGTAAAAACCATCCCTTTTTTTCATAAACAATATCAAAACATTTCATTTTTAACAAGGATATATTCTCTTCGATTTCAGACTTTTTGAGACCACCAGCCGATATCCGGGATATTAAGGTTTTTAGCCCATAAGACAGCTAATAACAAGAGAACCACAACCCAGAAAATTACCTCTTAAATTTGTAGAAGGCTTTCCATTTTTAAACGACTGTTTTGTTCTGACTCGGTAAAGTAAATAACGATCGAACAGAAGATTTCTTTCACGAAAGGATTGTAATTACCGAAGGGTAAGCGAAAAGCCATTGTTCCTAATGTTCCAGTTAATAACCAAGTCATCAGTGGCTTTTAATAATGCACCATTTAAACATAACAACATTCATTAAAGCCTGGGATTATTACACCTGTGTATTGTGTTGTTTGTTAACACTCGCTTCCGCTAAAGATATTTAAATAGCGGGGAAAAATTAAGGAGAATAAAGCCAATTGAAAAACCTATTCAGTAGAGCACCTCCTTTTTCTCCTTCTTAACCTTCAATTCAGGCAAAGTGGTGCTGATTTTTGAAGTTTCTGGATGCAGTCAAGTCTAATCTTTTCAAGTGAAAGCTGAAACGTTCCTGTAGTGCTGTTTATTACGCCGCAAAAGATCGTTCTAACTTTGGAGTCTGTGTATGAAATCCTAAAGTTTGACCATTTAAATGAAAGATGCTGAGAAACAAGTTCCTGTGACGCTATTTGTTATGCTGTAAAGTATCTAACAATTACGGCTGAGGAACAAATTTAAACGTGTGGCCGTTTAAATGGAAGCTATTAAGCGATATTTTCCTGTGGTGCCCGTTTATTGTGCTGTGATATATGGTCCTTACTTTTGGTTCTATGGAAGAAATTCTATACTTTGGCACCTTGGGAGGTAAACGAGGATTAAAATAGGAACTGCCTTCAATTAAAAAAAAATACGAGTACAAACAACAACGCTCTGGAAAATCATTTTCCCATGAGAGACAACGCGTGTTTCACACAAAGTGATGATCAAAGTGTGTCGTATTCGAAAGGACATCATAGCTTGCGTCCCATCGTAAGAGCTGTTAGATAAATAGCTGTTACAAGTGCACCAGAAATGTTCTCTTCTTTGCCAACGCCCGTAGCTGCCTCAACTGACTCAAGTCCTTCACTTGCAACGCAAAACTCCCCAGATGCGCTTTCGTCCACTGAGGATGGAGGAAGTTCTCAGTTTTCAAGTTCGTTTTCTATCCGTGCCATTCTGTCTTCTTCCTCGCGCTCTCCACAAGCAGTTCATTTCCCATCGTCCATTTCTTACCGTCAGATCCGTCTAACTGAGAATACTAGTCCTCCAAATTATTCTCCATTCTCCCATTATCACTGTTGTCAACACGGGGCATGCGCTGTAAACTGGCAAACAGATTCAGGTGCGTTTAATTTATAGTTAAGTACTTTATTATTACATTCTTAAACACCATAAAAATGCAAGAGAAAACGTTGAGGGATAGTGTGCTAGTGGCTGAAAAATAAATGGCGTATCAAAAATCACTAAAAAGCAGCAAAAGGAAACTATTTCCCATAAACTAGTATTCCTGGTGCGTCCTCCGATGCAAATCTCTCGCTAAGAATAAAGTTCCCTGTTTATTTCTAATCAGCGTTAACCCATTCACTCCCAACCTTTTTTTTGAAAAACCTCCATTTTAAGGCAATGACTCTGTAATTTGGCTCCTGTTTGCTCAAATCCCGATCCGAACTATTTATACAGTGCTTTTTTCTTAAAAAGCGACATATTGTGTTATAATTAACGCTCACCTTTGATAAAAATCCATAACACGTTGAAGAAGGGCTCAAATTAAATACGAAATTAATATTCGTTTACTAAGAAAGTGTACGCATGAGGAAGGAATGTTTAAGAATTTTCACGATAGTAACTAGGGCTTGTGTTAATGATCGCATTAAAGATATCAGATATTTTCATCTTCACGAAGTTATCTTCATCTACCATACATTAAACTAAAATCCCTGTTTAAGTCAACGTAGCCTGAGAAAACAGCCGACGTTTCGCGAGGTCGCCACTTGAGCCCTCGCAAAACGACGTCTGAGTAACGAGCGCAGAAATTCCATACTGATGACGTGCACTACCCAGATCTTGGTAGTGCTTCTGATTGGTTGAAAGAACCCTCGCAGCACAACCAATCAGAAGCACTACCAAGATCTGGGTAGTGCACGTCATCAGTATGGAATTTCTGCACTCGTTACTCAGACGTCGTTTTGCGAGAGCTCAAGTGGCGACCTCGCGAAACGTCGGCTGTTTTCTCAGGCTAAAGTAAACGAAGTTTGAGTTACGAGTGAACATATGAAATAAATATACATGTGAACCGCGTATGAAACAAGAAATGGTGTTCTCGCAGTTAAAGATATCAACTTAAGCAGTTGATAAAACAACAACCTAAAAAGAATTCAGGCTTGAACGGGATTCTAACACATGACCACCACAGTTCACATGTATGATTATTTCATATATTCACTCTCATTTGTTTTCACCGCCTACGGGATCACTACGAATTCACGAATGACCAGCTCCCAGTTGGCTTGATAGCTCTATTGGTTAGAGCGCTGTGCCAGTATTGCAGAGGTCATGGGTTCAAATCCCGTTCAAGCCTGAGTTTTTTCAGGTAGTTCTTTTATCAACTGCTTAAGTTGATACTTTAACTGCGAGGGGCATCATCAATTGTTTTCTTCTTTCTTCTGAAGTTTGAGTTATTGGAATGCCTCGAAAGGATGTTTTCGTACACTGACTCCAAACAGAAATGTGATATTTTCAGTATCCGCTTAGCCATCCGAGAGCATGGTGTACAAGTGCAGAAACAATATGGGCGGTGTCCAATCAGGGCTTCTAATAGACTCAAAAAAGGAACAAACAAAACTGTTGGTAGTCTCACCAGAACTACTAGGGACGTAACAACCTCTGGCAGTGACCACCCCTAGTGTCTCATCCGAGATCTATTCTGGAAAAGGGGGCACTTGTGAGATTACCTTAAGATACTTAAACATGTCTGTAAACTGCACGGCTCCCGTTTGAGCCACTAGCAGTCTGGCAAAGACCCCCACGCAGTGTTGTAAAGCGCATTTGAATATTCATATAGAAAATGCGCTATATAATTGTTATATCATTATCATTATTAATATGAGGCTTTTGTGTCAATATTTCTTTGGGATATGGTTACTTGCCAGAGCGCCAGCTCGCATTGAGAAACCCTTCCGTATAAGAAATTGAGTGATCTTCTGTAGAAAATGGATCTGTACATGCGGCACAGAGGACTTCATCAGTAATTGGCAAAGAAACAGGTTTAAGCACAAAAACCGTAAACATCACTGAAAAACGTTCAATATAAATGTAAGGTATCTATTATGTTTAGTTCGCAAGTAAGATAGACTGAATATGACTGCGTATATAAGTGTGTTCACTCTACGTATGACAACTGTTGATTTCAGCAGAAAGGCCTAGTTTACACTTCTGCTTGATTTTGTTGGCATTTTAGAGCCAAACAACAAAAGAGCTGCTAAAAGGAAGGAAAAAGAGAGCCTCAGCAAACGAACAAGGACCATCTTCACGCCAGCGCAACTGGATCAGTTAGAAAGCACATTCTCCAGACAACAGTACGTGGCTGGAGAGGAACGCCGCAAGTTGGCTACCTCGCTCAAGCTGACAGAAACACACGTGAAAGTCTGGTTCCAAAATAGAAGGATCAGGTTTAGAAAACAGGCGAGCCAACAAACAGCTGCCGCGGGAAAGGCCTGAGTAATATACTAAGGACACTTCATACACAAAATGTTTCCTCGTCGAGATGGAAATGAGCAACGTTACTTAATCCTGATTCAAAAATGCGACGCACAGGCAAGTAATGCTTAACGACGGTGCCTCCTTTTTTTACTGGGAATTCGTTCTGCACATCTCAGTCCTGTCCGAGATACTCGGTGCCTTCTAATACAAAGGTATTGTTAGCGCGGTTTATGACGCGGTTCAAGGGCTGTTTGAATCCAAAAAAATTGGGGGCTAACCGTGCATTTTTTCCGAGATAATTGAGCTTAAGTTTGGAAAGAAAATGCCCTACATTCGTCTGTATTTTAGTTTTTTTACAATTATGGTTGCTTAATTATCTCTGGGAAATCCGTGGTCACCCATAGTTTTCTTTTTGGTTTCCAATAAATCTTTTTCCCCGTAGTTATAACCTGTACAAAAATACCTCAGTATTAGGAGGCACCGTCCTTAAGCAACTTTTGCATGGTCCTTGAATTGTTTGACATTTTGGTAATTGAAATGCCACGCAGAATGTTTGTGATCAGTTTCAAACTTTTATTTCGGTGTCAGTATGCTTAATAAATTACAATTCATTGAGCTCTTTAAGTAGTTGTTGTTTTTGAATTCGCTACCTGAAAGAACACCCCCTGATTCAGTACCTTCACGTCTTTCATCTGCTGCCAAATGGCACTTTGCATGCAGATCTGGAAAGAGATTATTGGTGAACATAACGGAAAGCTAAAAAGTTCCCTGATTAATAGCTAGGGTTGCATAACTGGTGGAACGGGGAATACTTAGGAACATCTGAACAAAACTACGACGACCCACATCCCCCCTTTTCTCGGGCTACTCTGCAAATAGAAATATAAAACGAAAATATAAAGTTTTCTCTTTTCTTAATAGGCCCGTGGAATTTTGCAGGCGGTTCATGGCAGAACTGTTACCAAAATACATGATTTGGGCAATAAGGGGATCACTTCTGTCGACAAAATATGACGGTATTTCAGGGAGTGTTTCCTGGTAGGGAAATGCCCGGCCGTCAATTTAGAATAGATGTGTGCCGCAAAGGTTCTAAAGCCCCGGCCCTATTTTAGGATAAAAAATCGAAAATTGATACCTTTTAAAGGCCCAAACCTGAAAAATGACACCCTATTCAAGGGAAAAACTATAACCAAGAAATTTGTCTACAGGTCGTTTTTTTCTGTAATATACAAAGTTCAGCATCAAGCACAGAATACTAGTAAAAGAATTCTTCAAGATCTATGCAAGAACAAGACTGACTGGGATGAAACGGTCCCTGGCAGTATTGGAAGCTGATGGGAGAAGTGGAGGAGCGAGTTAAATACTCTAGCAGAGTTGAAAATACGCCATCGCTACAAGCCTGATGACTTTGGTTAACCAACGTCGGTCGAGTTGCACAATTTCCCAGATGCAAAAGTTAATGGATATGGACAGTGCACCTATCTCAGGATGGTAAACGATTGTGATGAGGTGCACTGCTTCCTGGTCATGGCGAAGTCTCGAGTCACCCCGTTAAAGCCTGTTACCATGCCGAGGTTGGAGCTTACCGCTGCTGTGGTATAGACGAAGATTAGCACCTTCCTGCAGAAAGAACTCAGATATGATAACATCCCTGTGACACTCTGGACCTGTTGTAATTGAGCTAAGGATCACGTGATCTTATGTTGTGATTGACACCTCAAGAAGACACGAGGTGAGGTGGAAATTAGCTCTCAAACACGAAAAGGATCTCTGAAAGTCTATTGCAGAATTATATCTCGGAACCCAGGAACATTTTCAAAGTTAAGGAATGCAGTCTGTCAGGACGTAATCTACTTATCGGAGTACTTCAAACAAAGAGTATAGATCGATACAACATCTGGTGCCGAGACCCGGGACAGGGAAAGAATTGTGAAATCAAGCTTCGTGTAAACAATGTCGGAACTGAAGAGGGAACTGAAGAAGAAGGTGAAGGCTCGCGAAAGTCACCGCGTGTTCGTCGGAAAAACTATCGACGAAGCAAAGGAACAAATAAACAAGCCGGCAGATCCTACCGTTCTGAAGAAGCTCAAATCCTTGCGATGTACTCTTCAGGATAAGTTGTCGGAGGGTCTCGGAGCTAAAGACCTTGGATAGCGAAATTGTCGATTTGGTAGATGAATCGAAAATTGAAGATGTCAGCGATAGTTGTGATTTCGCCAGTGCAATCCAGGCCTCCATAGTCGACCTAGAAACGGCTATAGATGCAAAAACAAATGATGGAAAAAGTCAGGAAGGACAAGAAGCGACATTAACCG
Source organism: Siderastrea radians (assembly GCA_964017195.1). Classification (NCBI taxonomy): domain Eukaryota; kingdom Metazoa; phylum Cnidaria; class Anthozoa; order Scleractinia; family Rhizangiidae; genus Siderastrea; species Siderastrea radians. The sequence continues at coordinate 14,852,400 of OZ024887.1, read as the reverse complement.
ATTCGCAATCCTCTAGTAATTCAAGTTTTCAAGTGGGAACACAGTCACACGGATCAACAAACATTCCGAGACATGCAAAGCTGCCAAACTCCAGTTGAAGAAATTTTCCGACAATCCAATCAGTTGGCACCCCTTCTGGGAATCGTTTGAGTCGGTCATTCACAAAAACACCAACCTAAATGATGTGGATAAATTCCAATATCTAAAGTCGCTCCTCGAAGGTTCTGCAGCCGAAACAATTTCTGGATTAGCATTGACTAGCGCAAATCACAACCACGCGGTTGACCTCTTGACCAAGCGCTTTGGAAGCAAACAAGTTATCATTTCGAAGCATATCCAATTGTTGATGCAACTTCCAAAGGTAAACGACGGAAACGATCTAAGCAAGTTCAGCAGCTTTTGGATAGAACGGAGGCGGCAGTTAGAAGCCCTCAAGGAATCGGTATTTCAACCGAAACATATGGAACATTCTTGACGCCTGTAATTATGGGGAAGATCCCGCAAGAATTACGTCTTATGTTGAGTCGAGGTGCATCCGACGAGCGGGATCTTGATACTAGCATGAACTCTTTCACAGAAGAATTGCGAATTCGAGAGAGGTGTGCTTTGGGACCGGTAACCGAGCAGGCAAGGAAAAAGGAAAAACGGGAGTTTGGATTTGGATTTCGGCCTGGTCAAAACAGAAGACCCCCAACGTCGTCAACACTGTTTTCCAACAACGAACGACCGCCGCTAAACAAGGATAAATGGTGTACTTTCTGTAATGGACCGCATCCTTCAACCAAATGTGCTGTTGTAACTGACCCCGAAGCAAGGAAGAAATTCTCCGTCAAAAAGGGAAATGTCTTGGTTGTCTGAGAAGTGGTTATTTGAGTCGAGATTGTGAAGCGAGGTGTTACCGTTGTGGCGGAAAACATCATGTATCATTATGCAACGTCCAGGAGAGAAACTCAGGAGGGAAACCTTCCGTAAAGAATTCTGTTAAGAGTCTCGAAGACATCATATTGAAATATGACTTGACTGACATTTGGAGAGTAAGAAATCCGACCAAAAAACGTTTCACCTGGAGACAGAAAATTCCATTAATCCAAAGAAGACTAGATTTCTGGTTAATTAGCGACTCCCTACAGGATGACACAAATAAGACAGACATTATAACTGCAATTAAAACTGATCACTCCGCAATAACACTAGACATTGATAGGATAAGTGACACATGTCACGGTCCCTCTTTTTGGAAGTTTAATAATAGCCTTTTGGATGATGAAGTATATTTAAAATTAATAACAGACCGAATTCCTTTTTGGCTTACCGAGATTAGTTATCATCAAGACGTTAGAGTTCAGTGGGACTGGATAAAATATAACATACGGAAAGAGACTATTCAGCACAGCAAGGTAAAAGCAAGGCAACGCAGGGAAAGAATGATTATGATCGAGAACAAATTGAAACTAGCGGAGGAAAAAGTAGCTGAAATTCCAACTATAGCAAACCAAACCGAACTTGAAAATTTGAAGATTGAGTATGAAAAGGAATATGAATACATATCTAGAGGGGCGATCACTCGTTCACATGCATCCTGGTATGAAAAAGGGGAGAAAAATAATAAGTACTTTCTGAACCTTGAAAGAAATAACAAGAGAAAAAGTACGATCAGGAAAGTCGAATCCGCTGATGGTAATGTAACGACAAATCCTAAAAAAATCATGGATGAGTTGTATTCTTTCTACTCAGACCTTTACAGCGAGACAAATCAATCGGAAATCAACCAGTCTTGTCCTTTCCTCGATTCCGAAAGCATACCAAGACTATCTCCAGAAATGCAACAGCTTTGTGAAGGTGAACTGTCTGTTGCCGAGTGTTATAATATATTATCAACTTTTCAAAATAATAAGACACCTGGAAACGATGGTCTCACTATCGAATTCTACAGGAGCTTTTGGCCCGTTCTTGGTGAGATGTTAGTAAAAAGCCTAAATTATTCCTACAAACATGGAGAGCTTTCATCCTCACAAAAAGAAGCAGTTATTGTCCTCATAGAGAAAAAAGATCGAGATCGACGGCAAATAAAAAACTGGAGACCAATTTCTCTAATTAATGTTGACGTTAAAATTGGAACCAAAGCAATTGCTAAGAGACTGGAAAAGGTGTTACCAGAAATTATACACCACAACCAGAATGCTTACGTCAAAGGAAGAACAATTTTTGATGCAGTACGTACGATTGACGATATTATTTCTCTAACAGCTTCAAAGGACATAAGCTCCCTATTAGTGGCAATTGACTTTGAGAAAGCTTTTGATTCTGTCAATTGGAATTATCTTTAAAAAAACCCTCGAGAAATTCAACTTCGGACCATCTTTTATTGCCTGGATTACTACGTTTTACTCGGATACGTCTAGCAGTGTCATAAACAACGGCTTCGCAACCCAGCCCTTCAAACTCTCCCGAGGGGTTCGTCAAGGTGATCCTCTCTCTCCTTATCTCTTTATTCTTGTACTAGAAACACTAGCCATCAATATCAGAAATGATATAAAGATAGGAGGAATCAAAATTGACAATCAAGAATTGAAATTGGTCATCTTTGCGGATGATTTAACGGTCTTTCTTAAAGACAAGGAATCTTTTTACCAGCTTTCCAATACTTTACACATGTTTGGTGTGTACTCCAGCTTGAAAATGAACAAACAAAAGACAGAAGTTATGAATCTCGGTTCTTCGAGAGTCACTGCAGAGGATTTAAGTGTGGAACACATCCCTAAAGCAGCCAAAATCTTGGGGATACATTTCACCTATGATTATGCGCTTTTCCAAAGATTAAACTTGGACTCCATCGTTAAATCCTTAAAAAAGACACTAAACAGTTGGAGCTGGAGAGGTCTCACACTACTAGGTAAAATACAGGTAATTAAAACCTTTGCTATTCCAAAAATTCTATATCGTATGAGTCTCATCTGCTCGAAAAAAAAATTTATCAAAGATATAAATCAAATTTTATTTAACTTTATTTGGAAAGGTAAAGACAAAGTGAAACATGCTACCCTGATAAATGATATTAATGAAGGAGGCTTAAAGATGCCTTATATCGAATCCATGATTGAACATAACGAGCCAGAGCCAACCGGAAGTTAAAAAATCCGGCGAGTGTTGGTTGCTATGGAATGACGTCACAGTCCTGCAAAAGAGCCATCGTCATAGTCGATTTAATTCGATTTGCGGTTTCACCGCAGGAGCGCGTGGAAATTACTTTTATCGGTTTGTGTACAAACTCCCGTGGAGGAAGCCTGTTTCTTTTGTGGGTTGGGATTGCTATTTTGACATGCCAGGAGGTTGTATTTCATATAATATTGACAAGAGCGGGAAAATCAAGTCATTCTTCCCTCGCCTTCGCGCGCCATGGAAGCTTTCGAAATCCATCGAGTGGAATTGTCCGATTCATCTAGAGAGTGGTTTCTGCTTAATTCTAGTATATGTGGTGTACATCCCAGCAGATTCATGTCCCGGAACCCGCTAGTGGCAAAGTTTCCTTCTGAATTTGCTACGATCAAAGTAGAAGATATCAAAAATGGCGGGCATTTGGATCGACGCTCGGGTAAAGCAGACAAACTTGCCGTGGCAACTGTATTCGGCGTTGTTTGCGCCATTCTTAGAAAAAATTTCAAGGAGGCGGAGGGTGAGAGTTATTCTTGGCTTGTAGATGCGATAAACTCGCTCAAGATCGGAGAAAATCGGCAATTGATGACCGAAGCTAGTTCAAGGCCAGCCTTTTAAGCGAACATCAAGATGTAAACCTCCCAGACATCCAGCGTATTCAAGCTGAAAACCTCAAGCTAAAGGCTGATTTTGAGCTGGCATTGCCGCAGTTAGAATCCCTTCGCGCTGAAGTAGAGAAGTTAACGAGCTCAGAGACGAAGCAGCAGTCAGAAGTTCCAGGACCTGTTCTAGTCCCAGATTTGTAGGATGTGTGGACTTTGATCAGAGATGTCCGTGAAAAATACCAGGTGCCCCTCGCTTCTGCAATTGCTGATCAGGTCCACCACACTGAAGTGGCCAAAATGCTGGGTGACCTGGCGGAACTGCTAGTCACAAAAAGCGGTCCAAAGGAAGCTTTTGAGGTCATGTTCGGGGACAGTGCTCCACTGTTCTTTCAGTCCCTCCGTGTGCCCGACTGGACATTGCTGTATTTTAAGCTGCAGTCCAGGATTCCAGACCAAGGTTGGCAAACGCTGTTAAGCCTCACAAAGTTGGGACGAACCGGGGTAAGTTAATATAACCTTGATATTTAAATGCATTCTTGTTTATTCTAAGTACTGGTGTGGTCCTAAATTGCAGTGTTGAAAAAGTGGGTAAAGAGGATCACTGACCGTATTTACTTGATTAAGCGCCGCAGCGCTCTTCAAATTTTCAGTGTTTCAGATGCGGTGCTTATTCATGGGTGGTGTTTTTGTTTGAGGATGGTGCTCTTTAAAAAATCTTAACATTTGCAAACTTTGTGACAAGCAAATGTTTACCTGCTTCAAACTAAAATCATTGTAATACAGGGGAATAAGTTAGATCGAGTTGTACCATACTTGTTGATTAGCTTGGCTGCTCCAACAATTCAGTCTGGTGTTGCTTGGATTAATTATGTTGAGCACCACATCATATTGTTGTGAATGAATGCGATGCTTATTCGAGGGCGGCGCTCTCCAATATTTTTGCTCTGACATGCACCTCTTAATTGAGGGCAGTGCTTAATCGGGGGAGACGCTTGATGGAATGAATACGGTATGTTGTGTTTACCAAGGGTTCAATTTGCTGAAGTCAACTTAACCCCTTGAATGCCAAGGACGTATGTATACTTCCTCACATAGTGACTCAGCCACCGAGGACTTATATATATCGATATATACGTCCTTAGTAGAGAGCTCTTACCAGTTCATTTTCCGTGGTTGTTTAAAGGGGACTGGGAATGCCTGACACAATTTGTCAATGGTACATGACGAAAATTTCTATTATTTTTGTTGTTGAATCCAATATGGCGGCTCATGCATGTTTTTTTTTTTCATCGAAGCACATTCTTCACAAGATTTTAGTGGAAGAGAAATTGGATTAGCAATAGAAACTGAAATGAACATCTACTGGAAGCAGTGGTAGTATTTAAGAAGAATAAAAATAACAAAATGAAGTCGGAGTGGATGAAAAAACAACGTAAGTTTCGAAGAAGAAAATGATGAGAAGATCACGAAACAGACTTGTTGCATGCGGGAAAAGGGAGTTTCAAAAATGTTGCTATTTCAGGGGTAAAATAAAAGGTATAGAATTTTTGATACTTTAACAGTGTCTGTTTACGTTTTAAACTTGTTTTGAACTCAGAATTACAACATTTCAATTTTTTAAAATTAAAATCTAAGATGACTGCTGGTAGCTGGTAGCTGGTAGCAAGTGGTGCCAGCATTCAAGGGGTTAACTTTAGTACAATCATACAGTGTTTACACTGGCTGAATCATCCTAACTCTGTTAACTCTCACCAATAATTCATACCAAAGGCATGCCTGCCTTAAGAAGAGAAGGGGTGGTTCTTGGTTAACTTATTACACAAGGCAATGTTCTTTGTTACTTGTATTTTTGTATATGACAGTTTGTAATGACATACACTGTATCTTTGTTTTCTTGATCTGTTTAGAGTAACACTGATGTCCCAATCCTTCTCAACAAAAATCGAATTAAGGCAATACGAAAAATGGTTTTTGGCATCATCAAAAAAGCAATGGGCATCAGACGTCTACCAGAAGGTGCTCCACGTGGCTTCCAGGTCAGTCTTTCTGCTGCTGTTGCTTGGGCTGCAAGAGAAACTAGACTACATCAGCCTGACAAAGAAACCTTAGAAGTCAATCTCAAACTTGACGGGAGACCTTTCTTTGGTAGGTGTAAAATTTTCTTGTTGCTTCCAGGACTTCGTAATGGGAGTCACACATTTTCTCAAGTTATGCTTCACAACATTACATTCATGTTCTCTTTGAACAAACCTCCTGGAACCAAGACCAGATCAGTCCCACACATCAGCTGGTATTGTTTAGTTATAATTAAAGTATCGCTCATAGACATTCTGTAAGACTGTTACAAGTGCTGTGCCCTGTTTTTGAGTTCAGTCTTACGTTCATTATAAGTTGAAATGAGGGCTTTCGTATATGGTAGTGTAATGTCTAGCCTTCTGTTTTATAGTTCTCAAAAGGCGAGTCATCGACGGGATATTAACACCGCCTTGAAATTCACGCGCAAATCAGTGCAATGTTTTTTGAAATCTTCTCTGGCAATGACAAAATCTCTTCTTTCTAGGACCGTATCCCATTGGCGAAACTGCAAAAACATCTTTTCCCTTTAGAAGAACTCTAACTGCTGTTTCTCGCTCTGGTTTCAAGACAATTTTGCAACCTGCCCCTGCTGCAAACCAAGTTCAATTTTCTAACAACATGTCCTTGTCTTAATTACGTCAATTCCCTTAGGACTTACTGTCTAAAATTAACCAATCAGGGGGGTCTTTATAGCAGACCTCCAGACCCCATTTTTCTCCTGCGTTCTCGCCTCGCTTCCCCTTCCCTGTTTACGTCTGCTACGCAGGCTATGTAATGTCCTGACTTCAATTGAAATCACCCTTGTAGACAATGTGACCACGTTTAACTTATTGTACCTATAAGTACTGTACTTAGAGCTTTTAATATCATATTTCTGGAAATAAAATTCAAACCCAATGGACTAAAGGAGCAATATTTAATATGTCTTTTTACTCACTGCAGGTAGGCAACAAGTTATGATTGGCATTGTACCCATCAATGTCCACCATGCATCAAGCGAAAGTTCTAAAAGCATTTACCCAATTGCAATTGCCAATTGCAAGGAAAATAGGTAAGAATCATGTAGAGCTAGACTGATGACAGCCTAGATCACACCTTGGATATTTGTGGTGTGTGTAATCTTATTAAGGTTCTGTTTGATTATCTCCCATTCATTTTTTCTCCTTTTTTTCAGGGAAAATATTGAGGCTCTCATAAAAGACGTGAATGCCCAAAAAAATGCCATCAAGAAAAATGGTATCACCATTGATGGAAGGCACTTCAAAGTTAAATTTACAGGTGCATAAGTCTGCTTTCCTTTGATTTTGTGGTGCTGAGACACTCACTGCATTTTCTATAATTTAGATATTAAGGAAATGTTAAGTACAACAGTGCTTTCAATAAGCACCGACGGCCAACGAAAAGCGTCGGCTATTTCGCTCAGAGAAATCGGCTACTTTTCCCCTAAATTGAAGTAATTACAGGAAGATTCTTTCAAAGCCCCTGTTGATACAGTCGGTTACTCTACTCAAACCAGCTGCCTACTTCAAATTTTATTGAAACCCCTGTACAACAAGTGATATTAGATTGTTCTTTGTCGTTGTAACCTATCCACAGGTCGGCTTTATTTGATATTGATCTTCTCTCGTTATATTTTATGACAGTCACTCTTGATTACAAGGCACTTACAATGCTTATGAAGCGCAAGGATGAGGAAAATGAGGAACTCTGTAAAAGGGGATTAGACACAGAATGCTGTGTCTATTGCAAAGTTATTAGGGTAGGTTACTGTTCTATTGTCCATACAAGAAACTTGTTATCTTGTACAATATTTCACTAAATATGCACATCAGTTACATTGGTGTCATTTGTGTACTGCCCATATCCAAAATTTGTCAGTGGTATTTGTCATTCCAATTCAAAATCATTAATTAAAAAACCCTTTATCATTTTGGTGTCATTTGTTGCATGGCAACTTTTTAATTTTTGGCTTTAATCCTAACTCCAAAAAATATGTACTTACTGACCTAAAGCAAAGGCTGAGCCATTCAAATCAAGAATAAAAAAGACGACATTATAAAATACATGTATGGTAAATTGGCAGATATGTCCACAAATGCATGTCAATTAGTTTCATCCCCTTTATGATAGACATCACAATGTGTCCCTTAGCCCTAATGCTCATATAAACGCAAGCAATTTTGTCAAACGTCAAGTCATATGGAATTGACAAAAAACTCTTTGTAATATGAAGTTCCCAAGTGCAACAAATTTTTAACATTATGATGTTATTTGTTCAATAGGGATGTGCATGTCCAGGGATTCCACGTGGGGAAGCCTGTGCTGAGTGCTTTCTAAAGAGCAAAGCAAATATTGGGGAGTGAGTATATATTACAGTACTTGATTAATTCTGAATATCACTAGATCAGTGCATTGCTTTATACCTTTAATGTTTATTTTGCAATGAAAATTTTACCTTCCATGTGTTTGACATGTGACTTCTTTGTTAATGTTTCAGATGGACAGGGATAAGGGACGACCTGCTCTTTCTCCTTGAAGAGGACCTCTCTGACGTTAATTTGTGCGCCCTTCATTGCGAGCTGCGAAATACAGAGCAGTTGTTGAGTTCTTTGGGCATGTTTGTCTATGAATGTGGTAGCCTCAAGAACTGCAATGAAGTTTTGTCGGAGTATGGGCCAGACAGTATGAAGGGGAGGGATAGAATTGCAGTTAAAGTGAAACCTGGACAGGAAAGTGGTATTGAGAGACACAACATTCAAGTGGTATCTTTCTCAGGTATACCTAATACTTAACACTTCCATTTTATTTAATCTATGATCAGTGCTATAAATCCTGTTATGTTGTTACTTAACTACAGCAAATGTCTGCAAATGATTTTTTGCTAAATTTATGTATGTTTGCATTGGTGCATGTGTGTGTGTATGTGTGTGTGTGTGTTGTGGGGGAGGGAGGGTTATCACAGGGTTCGAAGCAAGTTCATAAAGCTAGAGAAATTTCTTATCAAATTCATTGCTGGAAATACAAAGGAAATTAACATGTTAATGATGCCAACGTTTTACTTTCACTGGTTATTTAAATTTGTGATAGAACTTGACCAGCTTTACACCACCATGTTTGCCAATGAATGATGCAGCTTGGATCACTATATAATAACAATATTATTATGAATACAACATAAGCTTGTGGCCTACTAATGATTTGTACTAATTAGCAGTATTTAGTAGTTAAAATATGATTATTGTTCAGGACATTGAAATGAGGTAGCATTTTTTATTCATGATGCACACATGTTGTGTGTTTGGTATGTCAATCTCTTACTGCAAGCTTGTTTTATGAAATACCGATATCAAATGCAGAAATCTGCTTGTTTTTCAGGATCAACAGAACGCAGGTTTTTAGATAATATTGAAGAGATTGTGGCTCGATCACTGCCAGAAGAAAACATTAGGAAGTTTTTCAAGGACAAGGATGTCATCGAAACGTACCTATTAAATCAGATCACATTCTGTGAAGAAATGGTTCAGGTATCACTTCAGAATACAATGGGTGTGCTGTTCAAAGGATCAATGGATCAGTTCTTTATAGCAATTTAGTATAATATGGAAAAAACATAATGTTTGAAATCTTGCTAAGGACAATGGGGCATAGATATTAAGTTTGTTTACTTTTCGTAATAATGGCACTTTGATGTTTGTTTGGAAAGGTTAGGCTCGATATCCGTTCTGGTCAACTTCTGGTGAGTTGGTTGCCTAATTTATACCTGAGCGCTCCTAGAATATGAAACATGATCACCTTCCAGGTTCATTTGAGTTGAAGTCCTGGCATCGCTGTGTGCCTGAGTGCTTCTGGGATATGCAACATGAACATTATTTTTTTAACGCATCTGAAAATCTAGGCAATTGTTGAATATCCTTTCTGGTTCAGCCCAGTTGAAGTCCTGGCGTCACTGTATGCCTGAGCGCTTCTGGGATATTCAACATGAACATTATTTTATGGACGCATCTGAAAATCTAGGCAATTGTTGAATATCCTTTCTGGTTCAGCCCGGTTGAAGTCCTGGCGTCACTGTATGCCTGAGCGCTTCTGGGATATGCAACATGAACATTATTTTTTGAACGCATCTGAAAATCTAGGCAATTGTTGAATATCCTTTCTGGTTCAGCCCGGTTGAAGTCCTGGCGTAACTGTATGCCTGAGCGCTTCTGGGATATTCAACATGAACAATTACATTATTTTTTGAATGCATCTGAAAAACTAGGCAATTGTTGAATATCCTTTCTGGTGCAGCCCGGTTGAAGTCCTGGCGTAACTGTATGCCTGAGCGCTTCTGGGATATTCAACATGAACAATTACATTATTTTTTGAATGCATCTGAAAAACTAGGCAATTGTTGAATATCCTTTCTGGTTCAGCCCGGTTGAAGTCCTGGCGTCACTGTATGCCTGAGCGCTTCTGGGATATTCAACATGAACAATTTCATTATTTTTTGAACGCATCTGAAAAACTAGGCAATTGTTGAATATCCTTTCTGGTTCAGCCCGGTTGAAGTCCTGGCGTCACTGTATGCCTGAGCGCTTCTGGGATATGCAACATGAACATTATTTTTTGAACGCATCTGAAAATCTAGTTAATAGATCGTTTTCACTCACGTGGTCAATTGCTATGCAAATTTCTTGGAACAAAGGAAGGTTTTTACATGAAAAAAGTTTTCAATCCCCACAGGATTTTCTTGGTACACCAACATGGCCGCTGTTTCATTGTTTTATCCACCAATATGGCCGCCGTGACGTCATGTGAAAACGATCTATTGTTGAATATCCTTTCTGGTTCAGTCAGGTTGAAGTCCTTGCATTACTGTATGCCTGAGCACTTCTGGGATATGCAACATGAGTATGATTTTTTGGACACATCTGAAAATCTAGGCAATTGTTTATATCCTTTCTGGTTCATCCAGGTTGAAGTCCTGGCATCACTGTATGCCTGAGTGCTTCTGGGATATGGAACATGCTCAAAATTGTCTCTGAAGGTGTTTGCATTGAGCAATTAGGTAAGTGTGATGTGATCCTTAGTTCAGGGATGTCCAAGTCTGACATAGGATGTTTAATAAGATTCATCTGAAAATATAGGCAAATGTTACATATCCTTTCTGGTTTATCCAGGCTGAAGTCCTGGCATCAACATGTGCCTGAGTGCTTCTGGGATATGTAACATGATTATGGTTGGTTTCTGCTTTACTCGGGATGAATCTCGGGTGTGCTTCTAATAGATTCATTAGAATCATCATCATCATCATTATTAACAGGGAATATTACACAGGTGTATGGAGATACTAATTGTATTTTAGGTGGTAAAAACATTTCAGAGAAATGCAGTATGTGAGTGAAATGTTCATTTGTTTCTGCATCTTGAAGCCACTATGTATTTTTTTTTCAATTTAATAGACGAGTATTTTTGCACAAACAAGAGGGTAAAAGCGAGACATGATGCCACCAATATCCTCACTAGTGAGAATATGTAAAACACACTACTTGAGTCTAAAATATAGTTTCTTATCAACTTTACGAGTGGTCTATTTCCACTAAACACTATTGGCTATAAAATGATTTTCTTTATATCATGATTATGCTCAGGCTCAATTTATCATTTGAAGAGCTCCAAGTATTAGTTTATTAATTTTTGGAGTGGCAAGTTTAAGCTTAAAATCCAAGTGTGTCATACAAAGAATTAGCTATCTCAATTTCAGGTATTCTTGGATTGGGTCTGGTTTTATGAATTTCTTTACAGTGGTTGTAGAAGACTAATAGTAGAATTCACTGTTACAGCATTACACCCAACTGAAGAATTCAGGGAAATTTGTCAGAGACTGGGGGACACATTCAGAGACCATTGATATCAGCATTACAGGTAAGCCACTTAATACTGAGTACACATTATACCTATCATCATCACTTGGAATGGAAAAACTATATTTAATCATATTTCTGTTATAACTTCAAAAGCTTAAAACGGATTTATGTCCATAAATACCTAAGAATATTGCTTATTTTCCTCTAACAATAACCACACTGTACACTAGCGCACTAATAAAAATAAAAGTTCGTGGCTGTAGTGGGCCGAACTCTGAAAAGTTCACCCACATTTTCAAGTGGTTCCACGATGTATTTCTGCAATAAGGGGTTTTGCTCTTTTCAGCGAGCAAATTCCACCGTTAATGGTGATCCATTTCTTTAGTTCTGTTACAGCAAGAGTTAAATATAAAGTTGGAATCCTGGACGAAAAAGCAAGAAGAGGTTGTCTCTAAACTCGCTGTTCTTCGAGAAGAAAAGAAAAATTTCCAAGATATCCAAAGATATGTTGCTGATCATCAGCTTATCGCCTACAAAAATGTGAGTATTACTTGCCAGAAGAGTTTTCAGAATTTAACTTAGCACCTGGTAGATAACCTTGCAGTGTGACTTCGAGGAATACTGGAATCATGAACTCCTCCATGCCTTATCTTTAAAACTGAAACAAGCTTCCGATGCGTTTCTAAGTGGTCAGTACTCTGTGGCAGAGAAAATTTACCGTTTAAACGTAGTTTTTGATACGAAGAATCGTACTGTGAATGGTCACGCTTGTTATTTTTTGTGCCCTGGAAATTGCTAGATTTAAGGAACGGAAACTAAAAGTCAAAGATGCGAAGCAATGCATAGTTCCTAGTCCCCGCTGGAGACCTTGTCAGTAATGCGCAAAAACGCTGTTCACTTTGCTGTCTTGGCAGCTTCGTTAGTTCTCGGGAATATATGAATAATCTATAGTAAAATCTTCCGTTGCTTTCGTACACTAGTCAACAGTTTCTGCGAATTACTGTTTCTAGTCTGAATACAGTCGTTTTCAATCAATCACTCTATGAATTCTAGCTGTTCGTACAAGTCGCTGGCCGATGGTCGACGTGACGGGCTTGAACGCAAACAGGACCGATATAGGTTAACAAATATCGACGGAAAATCTGGGAACTTGTAGTTTAAGCCTCTAATTAGGTACCCGAAGGAATATATATCTGATTTCCTGCTCTGCTTTCCGTTTGCTATCCCTAGCTCGGGTGCGAGATGTTTAAACTTCCCAGTGTCTGCCGGCGTTTGATAAATTTTAGGGCTGATTTGTTTTGAAGCTTTTCCAAAGTCCACTAGAACGGCTTCTGCCTCGCTCAAGCTGCCTCCGTCGAGAACCACGTTGTTAGACTTGATGTCGTTGTGGAGCAGTTTGGCTTTGTTATGTAGCTATCTGATGCCATCACACAGTCCTTTTATGAGGTGCCTCCAGTTGATGTCTGACGCATTTTCAGTGGGAATGTTACTCAAATTTGTAGGTGTTCCGTTGAGACTGTAGAAATTGGTGACGATGTCAATTCTACTTTTGCGCTCTATTATACCTATGAGACATGCCAGATTTGGATGACTGAGTTTCGCGACCATTCTTGCTTCCTGTTTACTGGTCACGTTGTCATCTTGTTGTTTCACGACAACTATCCGAGCTCCATATCTTGCTAAAGAGCAAACTCCAAAACATCCCCTTCCGATCTCTGTTTGAAGCTCTTTCAAGCTTGTTTCTTCGATAACTGGTAAATTTCCTTCTTCTGCTTCCTTCCACTTCGAATAGAAGAAGATTGCATGTCTATGATAACGTTTTGCATCCTCGTCAAGGCTGTTATTTTCTTTAGGTTCATCATGCTCTGTGTGTTCGAGGACATCTCCGTGAGAATTTGCGTGTTGCTTCGGGGATTTCTGATCCGTTTTCTCTAACTGTATTTTGGATGACTCGGCTTCTGCTATACGGGCGTTGCGGCTTCTTCTTCTTTTTGTATTTGCGGCTTTTTCTTTTTTCTTCCTTTTTTTTCTATTATCAGAACTCCTTCGAGACCTCAATAGTTTAGAAGACTCCATTTTAGACGATTCTGAGTGAATATACTTGCTGAAAAGAGCCAACAGTCTTACTACCAGCATGCTATGCGTTTCCTCTGGTCGCGCTGCGCGTAAGATTTAGACAATAGCCCTTTGTTCTGAATTTTCCCGAGATCTTGTCGAAGATTTCAAGAATGATCGAAATTTTACGTGCAAAACGTGTTTTTATTAGGAGGTAGGGAGAGGTAGATTGTTCTTTGGCGAGTTTGCGAATATGTTCCAAAGACATTTCTGCGGGGAGACTACGAAAAAGAGATTGCTTTCAGTTTCAAGTTAAGGACGCGGGAACTGACTTGACGCACGTTTGTGCCTCTGTATTTATCGAAGTGCAAATTATTCACGCACGGGCTGACTTAAACTTAACCCTCACCCCAGCGTGGCAATTTGTTCTTGTTTTGTATTGTAACCATCAAACACAACAGTACTCATTTTTCGTGAACTTGAACGGCTTTTCTTGATAAGCGCGCGCAATTTCCAGTGAAATAAGACTACCATGCGCCAGAAATGAGTACTCTTAATAATTTTGATCAGTTCGGGTCGTAAAGCTAAGTAACTCATTTAAGTTGTCATGGAAGATATGTTTTGCAATGATAGCTTGTTAGTGATTTATTTTGTTGAAGTAGTTTGGATTGTTTATCATGCAAATACACAGGAAATGAAGAGTTGTCCCCGTTTTTAAGCCTTTCGAGCTATATGTTTCGCGGATTTTCGTTACGCTGTTCATTAAATATCCTTGGTTGGACAATTTGTATCAACCGTACTTTTAACTTTTTTTGCAGTAACTGGTCTATATGCGTGAACCTTGTTCTGTTTGTCTCAAAAGCGGGACACTGCTGTTGCTATTTAAATGCCAGTTGGTCCGCGAAGTGAAAGTGCTAATGTACATTATTGAGTTATTGTTATCAGAGTTACCGGCTGTTAACTGATTTCTGTTTTAGGTTTTCTGCAAGTGGCGTGATATTGCTAAGACAATGAGGGAGAAAGTATATGATGATGATATGGAAGAAGAAATCGATGTGTTCGACTTAGAGGTTAGTGCACTGGTTCGTAATTGTATTGGCCAAGCAGACGATTTATACGGCATAGTCAGCCTTATTATTGTAGTTGTTAAGTTGTTGTCCTTACCTGCCAACTTATGGTGCTGTAAAGGTTAAATGTGTTATTTATCATTGTTTTCTAACTTACAGTGTAAGGAGTGGGGTTTTTATCTCAGAGAGTTGTTTGGACTGGGCCTTGGAACCGGCGATTACGGCCATTTGACTGTTGAACACGCGTCCATGTTGCTGAGAAATTTTAGATCGCTACGACATTACAGTAACCAAGGTTTTGAGGCGGCGCACAAACTGCAAAAACAGATTTACAGCAGGGCCACTAATCACGATGGCAGTGGTGAAGCTACTTCGTGTAAGTTAACAGTACATTTTCAACCCGCTTTGTCAACGCTAAATTAACTCTGTCCTAAATAAGTCCAATGAATGTAATGGTTCTTATGAAATTATGTTTGAATTAAGTTTGAAACTATGAACTGATTATCACAAGCTATTACTTTAATAACTCTAATGATAATAGCGATGATGATTGTTCGTGATTCTCCCTAGGGAAATTACCTGTCGTGCATTTATTAGTATTTGCCTGAAGTAGGTGGCGTTTACCTTTATCGATTGCAAACAGAACAGTTCTTTGAAAGGAAGATGAGCTATTTTTATGTCATATTTATTTCATATTTTGTATAATAATAATAATAATAATAATAATAATAATAATAATAATAATAATAATAATAATAATAACAACAACGACAACTTTGACTATTGCTGTGTATTTTTGCTTCAGTGGACCAAATTTTAACGCATCATTATGCAGAGAAGCTGCTGTATTTGAGGCTGTGCTTCAGAAACGCTAAAGAGTGTGCAAAAAAAGGTGAGACTGCTTTAGACCACTAAGGAAACTAATGTTGTCGAGAGGATGTCTTCTTATGCAGCTCCTCTTAACACTGTTCGAATAACGCGCGAAGCGAACACGAACCTAAGGCTGGGATATTCGAACGGTTATTTATTTTTATAGTGCACCTATCCGGTTTCCGTTTTCCCCCTAGGTTCCTATGTTGCCTACCATAAAGGTTGAATCGGATAAAAAATCTCTTGTTGTTCGACTATGTGTGGTCGTTGTTTCTTTTTGCTTTGCGGGCTTGTCGATATAGATTGCAACTCGTAAAAACATACAGCTATACGACACACCAAAACATGTAATAAGATGTACTTATGATTATTTGTGATAACGTAGGTATGTGTAACACTGATATGTCATGATAAAGAAAAGAACGTATAACAGAGTAATAAGCACATCAACAACATGGAGAAAAAGACTCTCCAAACCCAACAGCGAAGTGATATCTAGAAAACCTAGTCGACAGCATCGATGCGGTGTTACGTACACTGATATTTTAATCGTAACTCCATATAAAACACGACTATCAGTGGCAAATTTCTTATCTTTCAGTTCACTGTCATCGTTCTTGTACTCAGGGCTTGTGAGTTTCTTTCTGTGAAATAATTTATAATTATGTGCTTTTAATTAACCCGTTGTTCTTGTTTGTTTGTTTTTTTTGCAGGAAAGAAATTTTACTTCAGAGGATGTGGCTGGAAGAACTCAGTGAGTACTAAGAACTGGAGTGAAGTACACAAACGATGGATCGACGTAATGGACGAACTTTTTACGTCTTTCATGAGCAAAGACTTCCTTACTTATGAGTACTCAGAAAATCTGTGTTGCCTCGTAACGGATGATGATCACCCACGCCTTGAATACGACGACGCAACTTGGGAAAATGTTGTCAAGCAAAAAATGACGGAACGTGAATTGCTTGAAAACGAAACGCCGCGTTCACGAAAGGCAAAGAAGACGCACATCCCGAAAAAAAGTCGGAGAAAGTTGTTCAAGTACCGTAAAGGCGATAGGAAACGTGTTAATTCGTCCGTTGTTTCTTCGCCATCTTCTGGTTCTGCGTGTATGCCTACCTCTTACAACAGGAAAAGGAAACTGGGATCAACATCTTCACCCATGTCGCCCAAGCGAAAGCCGTCGTCGTCGTCATCAGACACCGCAAAGTCGCAGAATACGAGCGTCCCCAAGACTCGGCGCTGTCTCTTTATGTTGCGTGACAGAAAACGCAAACAGGCATCACCATTAGCACTGTCGTCCTTAAAACGTAAACGGTCATCAACACCACTAGCAGCTTGCTTGAGAGATCTGCCGTCACTGTCCCCATCAGATAAATCTCCGCCATCATCAGACACAAGTGGCTTACTAACGTCAGCGCCCTGTGTTAGCACATCGCCATCGTCAGACACGAGTGCTTCACTCAATTCAGCCCCTTCTGGTAGCACCCAGCCATCATCAGACACCAGTACTTCACTGACGTCACCACTTAGTACACCACTGCCATCAGACACAAGCGGTCTACTGACACCCGCATCCAGTACACCCCATACATCAAACTCAAGTGGTTTTCCGTCACCAATACCCTGTGCCGATACACCGCCTCCATTATGTTCGAACGCCTTGCCGCCATTTTCTACCCTGTTCTCTTCTACATGTCCAAGGGAACTACTGCTGACATGTAAACTTCCTCCTGTCGATTGCAGTATAACCGTACAGCAAAACAGGCTGGTGAGGGTTCCTGATAATTTCGTGTACACCAATGTTGTAGGACTCAAAGAACGTCCACCAGCTTGTGTAGTTAAAGCTGCAGTTAATCTCTTAACAAAGGAAAAGAAGTGTAATGACAAAAAGGGGAAGCCAATAGACCTGGAAGGGGAAGATAAAGATTTGGGTGTCTCGATCGGTGAACTGGGAATTTTCTCCCGTACTGGACTGGGACAGCTTGAATGGCTCGGGGAGGTGGCCGAAATGCAATACAATGTACAAGACGAAAAGAAGTGGGTTATGGAGTCTCCAGATAACTTGGACAAGCAATCAAGAGAAAATATTTTTCAGCTGCTGTACAAGTTTCCCCTGAAACAATTGGTGGCGAATTCTCGAGATATCAAGGTTTACTTTGGTTTTGTTATGTGATTAGCCTTGCATGAAACAATGGATATACAGGGGTATAAAGCACCTGTGCTCAGTATTGCTATCACTTTCCAAACATAACTCGTGTATTACGCAACGGCTGGCGATAAATTTTATACCAAAGTAAACCTTGATATCTAGAGAATTCGTTTATAATATTTTGTCCGATGCGAAGTTTACTGCGTGACCAAAAATGGCGCACAAACGAAGTAAACTTTCATGGCGCAGCTGAGTCTTTTCATGTTCGCTCGACGACTTCACTATTGAATTTGTCGTTTCAAGTTTTGGACGATAACTCGTGTATTACGCAACGGCTGGCGATAAATTTTATACCAAAGTAAACCTTGATATCTCGAGAATTCGTTTGTGATATTTTGTCCGATGCGAAGTTTGTAGCGCGAGCAAAAAATGGCGCACAAACGAAGTTGCGTAATACACGAGTTATCTTCTAAAACTTATGCCAATCACTGTATTGTGATTACCGTCTTTGTTCTAATTCGCTTCTAATTGGCTCTCGTGAACAACCAATCAAAACGCTTTGATTCCGATCCGCAGGAGTGGTTAAAAGGGGGCAGGGACGGACGCCGTTAATCACAACCGCCAAGATGTCAAAACGGAAGGTGCCAGAGCCAGAAATACTACCAGGAATATTTTACGTCAAAGAGATCCTAAAGAGAAGAAAGAGAAACGGAAGAGTAGAATTGCTCGTTTCATGGCTTAACTATGAAAATCAGAACACTTGGGAACCAGTGAAAAATTTACCACCAGAGATGGTAGCAGCCTTCGGCAACCGCCGGAAGAAGAGGAAGGCGAGTGCTACAGAGGAAGCTGACGACAGTCAGCCAGAGATGGTAGCGAGTGCTACGGAGGATGCAACCAGTCTCCAAGACAATTTAGTCGAGGAGATCAGCAAGCGGGAGAATTCGAAACAATTCTCCAAGAAAGTATAAAATTTATCGCCAGCCGTTGCGTAATACACGAGTTATCGTCCAAAACTTGAAACGACAAATTCAATAGTGAAGTCGTCGAGCGAACATGAAAAGACTCAGCTGCGCCATGAAAGTTTACTTCGTTTGTGCGCCATTTTTGGTCACGCAGTAAACTTCGCATCGGACAAAATATTATCCTAGGAATTTGTGTAAACCCCGTAGAAAGTTCATCCTAGCAATTTGTTTAAACCCCGTGGGATTTGATGGGCAGAGCTTCAATGGTAGCTGGAACTTATTTGACCCATGGGTTCATCTTGGGAACTAACGTGACTTGGTGGGCAGAGCTTCAATGTTTAAACCATGTCCAGTTAGTTACCAAGAGTTTTTCGGAGTTTTTCGGATGTATTTTTTTGTTTACAGGTAGATGGGCCTATAACCGGGGGAGCTTATAAGCGGGGGGGCTTATAACCGGAATTTTACGGTACCACATTTTAACCTTACGAACTTAATCTCGTACCCAGATCTTCTCAACCCCGGGAGGATACGAGCTACAAGGTAAGCTGTTTCTTATTACGAGACGGAGAGCGAAAGAGAAAATAAATTCGATTTTGCCATCAAAGTTGTTTGTGCTTTTCTTCATTCAAACAACAACAACTAAAGCGCGAGTCTCTAAGGACGAAAATCATTTTTTTCACGGCCCTAACGTGGAAGAATGGGCCAACCATGAATGACAACAGTTCGATGACACTAAAACCTAGCTACCGAACGAAAGTTTTCGCGTTTTAAGCGTTACACCAACGGCTCTGTTGTGATTTTTGTCGCTCGGGAAAAATTTATTCATCGGGCGATTCGTTCAACTACCGTTTTCAAAAGAAAAACGTTTATTTTCATCACGACCCTAATTCTACAACCACGAATGAAATCGGTCCAGAAAAATACTAAAAACTAAGCATGGAACCGAATTCTTTGACTCTTTTAACCCTCGAAATCTGCTCGGCCGGTCAAATAAGTTCCCGGTACCATTGAAGCTCTAGGGTGATATTGGAAAACTTCAGGATTTTGTTTACTTCGATGAGCTCTTTTTTTTTTACTGGATTTCAACAAATTACCAGCATGAACCCATGGGTCAACCATATCACCCAAGCTATGCCAACCATGTCCTGTTAGTTACCAAGAGTTTTTACTGGATTTCAACAAATTACTAGCAATGCGTGTTGAATTACTGTGCGCGCGACCATTACTACAATGGTCGCGCGCAAAGTACTTCAACACGCATGACGCGGTACAATCGAGTTACAATGGTCGCGCGCAAAGTACGTCAACACGCATGACGCGGTACAATCGAATTACAATGGTTACATGTTGATCCCAAGGACACAAGAATAATGATGGCGGCGAGACCACCCATGTCATACCCATAGCAAAGAAAAAACATTTCCATTGAATCACTTGTTCGTCCTAAAACTGTTTTCATTGATATCCATCGTCTCCTATTCCTGTGTGGTTCATAAAGTGAGATTTTTCCCGAACGTTCTGCATGGCATGAGTGGTCTCGCCGCCATCATCAAGTAGGTAATTCGAATATTGTTCGAATATTGTTCGAATATTTTTATCAAAACAAAACTGTAAAATTCATTTTAATGATTAGTCAAATCCACGATATCCAGTTGGACTCATGTGGACATCATCAATTTCTTCTTTATTTATGGGCTGTTTCAAATGAATTTACAGTTGGGAATTTACAGCTCATCGATCAGTTCAGCGTGTGATGTATAATTCGATGTCGATGTGTAATAAATGAATCGGCAATGTCATATTTTTTCCCACAACACTGTATTTCGAAGCCTGGGTGCTGTTTAAAAAAATACCGCACATAGTTCCTCCATGACAAATTCTCTATACCCTTCTCGTAGAACTGTCCATTTGTTCTTCTAGCTCTCTTGGAGAATTGTTCCGAATTCTTCCGCTTGCTGATCTCCTCGATTAAATTGTTTTGGAGACTGGTTGCATCCTCCGTAGCACTCGCTACCATCTCTGGCTGACTGTCGTCAGCTTCCTCTGTAGCACTCGCCATCTCCTCCGTAGCACTCGCTACCATCTCTGGCTGACTGTCGTCAGCTTCCTCCGTAGCACTCGCCTTCCTCTTTTTCCGGCGGTTGCCGAAGGCTGCTACCATCTCTGGTGGTAAATTTTTCACTGGTTCCCAAGTGTTCTCATTTTCATAGTCCTGCCATGAAACGAGAAATTCTACTCCTCCTTTTCTCTTTCTTCTCTTTAGGATCTCTTTGACGTAAAATATTCCTGGTAGTAGTTCTGGCTCTGGCGCCTTCCGTTTTGGCATCTTGGCGGTTGTGATTAACGGCGTCCGTCCCTGCCCTTTTAACCACTCCTGCGGATCGGAATCAATGCGTTTTGATTTTTTTGTTCAAAAGAGCCAATTAGAAGCGAATTAGAAGCCAATTAAAAGCCAATCAAAAGGCGAGATTAATCTACGTGAACAAAGAGTAATCCACGATAATAAAAAAAAATGGCGCCACGCTTTGCATTCTGGGTAGATCGACATGTTGACCCCAAAGACACAAGAAAAATGATGGCGGCGAGACCACTCATGCCATGCAGAACGTTTCCATTTTTTTATGATTACTGTTTTTATAATCTGCATAATAATATACATACAAAAATTTCTGCAATCTGATTGGCTGAGAGCACCCAATGTTTCATTAGAATTGCAAAATCAAAATTTCAGTACCAGCTAAGGAATTTGTGTAAACCCCGTGGAAAGTCTTGGGAACTAACGGGACTTGGTGGGCAGAGCTTCAATGGTACCGGAAACTTATTTGACCCATGGGTTCATCATAGAACTTTGTTTAAACGCAGTGAAAACTCTTGGGAACTAACAGGACATGGTTGGCATAGCTTGGGTGATATTGAAAACTAATTGGACCCATGGGTTCATCCCAGGAATTTGTTTAAACCCAGTGAAAACTCTTGGGAACTAGCGGGACATGGTTGTTGTTCCATGAGTAATAATGAAAACTAATTTGACCCATGGGTTCATCATAGAACTTTGTTTAAACCCAGTGAAAACTCTTGGGAACCCAGCGGGACATCGGTGTTGTTGCATGAGTAATAATGAAAACTAATTTGACCCATGGGTTCATCATAGAACGTTGTTTAAACCCAGTGAAAACTCTTGGGAACTAGCGCGACATGGTGGGCAGAGCTTCAATGGCATGGCTTCAATTTGACCCATGGGTTCATGCTAGTAATTTGTTGAAATCCAGTAAAAACTCTTGGCAACTCACTGTGCGAACAGCTTTAATGCTCAGACTCTGGTGTTGATCACTCTCCAGTATGACTGCGTTTAAACAAAGTTCTATGATGAACCCATGGGTCAAATAAGTTTCCGGTACCATTGAAGCTCTGCCCACCAAGTCCCGTTAGTTCCCAAGACTTTCCACGGGGTTTACACAAATTCCTAGGATGAACCCATGGGTCGAATTATAGTTTCCAATATCACCAGAGCATCTCCAACCATGTCCTGTTAGTTACCAAGAGTTTCTACTGGATTTCATCAAATTACTAGCATGCACCCATGGGTCGATCATATCCCATGGGTTCATGCTAGTAATTTGTTAGCTATGCCAACCATGGTTTTTAGGACATGGTTGGAATTGCTCTGGTGATACTGGAAACTAATTCGACCCATGGGTTCATCCTAGGAATTTGCGTAAACCCCGTGGAAAGTCTTGGGAACTAACGGGACTTGGTGGGCAGAGCTTCAACGGCACCGGAAACTTATTTGACCCATGGGTTCATCATAGAACTTTGTTTAAACGCAGTGAAAACTCTTGGGAACTAACAGGACATGGTTGGCATAGCTTGGGTGATATTGGAAACTAATTGGACCCATGGGTTCATCCCAGGAATTTGTTTAAACCCAGTGAAAACTCATATCACCCAAGCTATGCCAACCATTTCCTGTTAGTTACCAAGAGTTTTTACTGGATTTCATCAAATTACTTGCATGAACCTATGGGTCAAATTAGTTTCCAATATCACCAAAGCTATGCCAACCATGTCCTCAAACCTAGTCTAGATTTTAAAAATTCCGCCCGCGAAGATTTCAAAATAAAAACGCGGGATTTTCAGCTTTGTTTGTATTCGCCGGTTCAAAGTTCCGTTGAACTGTTTATGTCCAGCGTTGCCAGGCAACGACTGTTATGACCTATGTAAGATATATGCAGTATTTCCAGTTATGGAATATATAATGAGGGTATGCAGAAATTCTCTCAAAATTCAAAGCTTAAGTGGTATATGCCCCACAAAGCACATCGATCGACTCCTCAATATATAATCTAACACCTCTCCAGCTTGATTGCGGTAAGAGAGATGTTCCAGACCCTTTTTAAAGCGTAAAATCTATGCTGTAACTTACCCATTTTGGGTTAGCTTAACCCACTTTGGGTAACTTATCCATTTAACAAATCGCAAGCGGTTTTCCATTGTCTGTACTCTTATTGACAATGGATTTGACGTCACAAAATGTTCAAAACTCAAGTGGAACAGCGCGGTCCCTTAGTGATGTAGAAGGCAGGGATTACTGTTTTTATAATCTGCATAATAATATACATACAAAAATTTCTGCAATCTGATTGGCTGAGAGCACCCAAATTTATTTTGAACTTTTGAGTGCAAAAAAGTGAAAATTTGATTGGCTAGTTTGAACCGACTAGCCAATCAAATTCAATTTCACGTTTTTGCACTCAACAATTTCAAAATTTGCATTCAAAAATTTCAAAATTTGCACTCAACTCCAAATTAAAAACAAAAAAATAGTGGATAATTAATAGTGGAGGTTGCAGCAATGTTAGAAAATATTTCTTTTTCGTTTTGGCTGTACTTTTGGCGGGATTTTGTACATTTACACGCGCGTCGCCGATTTCCCGCCTTTCAAACTTTCAAACGTTTTTTTGAGGGAACGACACAAAGAACGGCTGCGGGGCAGACATTTGTCAGCAAGGAAGACATACCGGCTTGTCTCGTCCCACGCAACGCTCTAGCTAACTAGTGTGGAGGGAGCGTTGCGTGACGACACTAAAGACGGCTGCGAAGGAGACTACGACTTGTCCTAATAATTACAGAAAAAATATTTACAAATTTACAAATTTTCACTTATATTTACATTTTATTATATTTACAACTTTTACAATATATACATTTACAGAAAAAATAATTATTTACAAAGAGTCAGTACGAACACCATGCACAACTAAAACAATAAGGCCTATAATTAAAAATATCAAAATTAAAATTAAAAGGTACAAAATATAAGGTCTGCGTGGCACTTCGAATTCTGGTTCCAAGAGAAAATGAGAAAAATAGATATATGTCTGTTTTATAACTTCCATATTTGCTCACCTTTTTCAAAAATTTTAATTGAGGGAACAATCAAATAGCTAGCCTGCGTAGCGGCTTTCGGGGAGGGGAGGGGGGACTGGGGCCAGGAAAGGAGGGGATGGGAGGGGAGGGGAGGAGGAGGGGAACCCATGGGTCCACCATATCACCCAAGCTTGGGTGATATTGGAAACTAATTGGACCCATGGGTTCATCCCAGGAATTTGTTTAAACCCTTTCCAATATCACCAAAGCTATGCCAACCATGTAATATTTGTTACCAAGAGTTTTTACTGGATTTCAACAAATTACTAGGATGAACCCATGGGTCAAATAAGTTCGTCCCCCCCCCCCACACGTTTTTTTCTGGAAGAGCCCTTAAGATTTCAGAGGTTTTATGATAGGTAGATCAGTATAAATCACTTTAGCACATAGGGATTCTCTGGGGTTCTCAGTTATATGCCGAAGTTCTTCCTTGTGTTCTTGTTTTAATTGCAGGGTTTCTGTTAGCAATGTCTGGGTCTTGGCATAAGGCATACAAATGTAACATGCTACTTTCAGCCAATCGTCTCCTTTGATACACTTCTGACGGCTCAATTCGCACATAAATTTGTTGTACTCCCTGACCATGATGGAGTTCTTATCCAGGGTTTTACTGGAAAGACTGACCGTTAATTGAATAAGATACATTAAACCAAGGGAAAATGATTTTTTTTCATGGTCGGATCGTCCAGAAACTAAGACGAAATCATACCCTGGAAATTTCTGTTTTCCCGAAACATCAAGTGAAAACCAAATGTTGACATCATGACATGCTGCTTCTGTGCAGTTATCTTTGCAAAACAACTGATCAACAAGTCGTTTGCAATCAAAGGCCTCACAAATCTGTACGCCATGGAATTCATCTGCATACATATCGGTGGGACGCAGTCCACACTGATTGATGCGACAATAAAGGCAAACAATCAATTCGAAACATAGCCCTTTAAGAGATCCAGTGCTAGCTTCAAACACAGCCCGAGCATTTTCGAGCATTGCTTCGTCGCCACGGTCCTGTTGCCTACAAAATGTAAAGAATCTCAGCTGTTCACCTGGGGCAATCTCAAAGCCTGTGTCTGTGAAAGGGAAGAACTTGAAAGCCAGCTGATCTTCTGGGGTTTCATCCTTCATGTCAAAGGGGAAGATCTGCTTCCAAATGGCATTGAAGGATTTGTCTTTCTTGTCTTGCATGAATGATAGAAAATGTTGCATGTCCCGGATAGTCGTCCTGAAGGTCTTTAGCTGTTTGGCCTCTTCAAAGGAGTGCTGTCGAATCAGGTAATAAGACCTATACCACACTATTGGCACTATTTGCGAAAGCGCAGAATCTGTGTAGTCCACCATGCCCTGTTCTTTCTTCTCTTCAGTAGTAGTGTCCTCGTCTACAGTCATATGTAGCAGTGCCCCGCAAGTTGGGGAAACTTTCATTAATTGTGTCACAGTCTCCTCACTCAGTTGTGTCAATGTAACTCCTTCCTCAACGGTCAGTGTCATATGAATAGTTTCTACTTTGACTTTCTTGGGACATTTAATCCAGTCGCTACTTGGAACAAAATGTCCAGAGGTGAACATTATGATGGGGAACTCACGACCCCTACAAACTGAAAGTAATTTGGTTGCCGAAATGATGTCACAGTTGGCCTGGTCAAAAATTAACACCTTCGCTTCTATGGGATCAGGTACATGTACATGTACGTTGGGATCAGATGGAGGAGGCTTCATCATTGCATTTACTGTTGCCTCAGTGTCAGCTGCATTCATCTTATGAGAGAAGCTTCCGAACCAAGTAACTCCATAAACCAATCCTAGATAGGACTCTAATACTTGTGCGGTAACAGACTTTCCAATTGCTGGAATCCCGTAGTATATCAAAACCTTTCGTCTTTCGTGTGCTGCAGTTTGAAGTTCTGCCACCAAATCGTCTATGATGTGTAACAATGCTGCTTTCAACGACTTCGTCATGAGATAAGAATAACCGCGAACTGTAATGAATCCTTCATCACTTTCGATCTTCAGCCTGAAAGAAAAATTTGAGAGAATAATAAATCAAACTTAACTTTTGTGAATCATATTACATAATGCGATATGTTTTTGCAGACCATGATTTACAAGACATATTTCTAGTGCCATTACGTTGGGCCAAAAAACGAAGGTCGCCATTTGGAAGGTCATTTTTGTTTGGCCTTAGTGTTTAATATTAATTAATGTAACTTTTCATTTTGACCTTCCAAGGTCATGGAAGGTCAAATTGAAGGTCGCCATTTTGAAGGTCAAGAAATTAAACGCTAGCGAACATTAACATGTTTACAGTACTTTTACAACACTTACTTTAATGCAGGTAGATCAGGAATGTCTACGTCCTTCGTCCAAGATCTGCAATGTTTCTCTTCCAGTCTACTGCTGTTTACAGTGGCAAGAATTGTTGACAAATCTGATTTCGTTAGTTTTGGTGTTGGACCAGCTTCATATACAATACCAGAGCGCCTGAAAAAATATTATTAAACTGATATGTATACTCAATGTAGGCCGTTCTTTATGATACAAGTGATAATCAAACAGGCAAAGCCTATACTTAAATCTTTTTAGGTCATTAAAATATTACCATGCATTGATATTTTCCAATCACTTTCACTTAAGCATACAATAATTACAATCAGCATTTATATTTCGGTTGTTAGAAAACTTGTTTAACCGGTTTGTGCGTATTAGCCAATCAAAAATCGTATTGCTGGTCATGTTGAGTAACGCAATGTCACGCGACAATAAAATGATTTCACAAAATTGTCCTTTTGGGCAAAAGTTAGACTTGCTCCAAGTCGCTCGTTAGATTCGCAGACCGCTGGATACGGAAACGGAGGGCGCGCGCGAGCATGAAAAACAAAATGGCGGAGGATCGTGCGGAACAAGCGACTTGTCTCACCTGCAGTGCGCCAATTCTGAAATGTGGCGTCACCGGTGGATTTTTCCACCGGTGACGCCATCGAGATTATGTCAATCATATTATTGCGCGTGAACTTACTGAGCGCGCTCTGCCCGCAAACTTAGCGCGCTCTGCTCGCGAGACAAGCTTGCGTTTAACTTTTTACTTCTTGAGTAGACTTGTTTCCTTCTCACATCGGCAGTTAAACCAGTTTTGGAACAAACATTACAAATGTCTTCTTTTGTACCTGTCCCTTTTAAATCTTACAGAAATGAGAGAGCCATCAAGGGCCTTGAGTATGATTTCCCACAAAAAAGGGAAGAAAATCGCAATTTTAACACACGCCACGGTACGGCGCGCGTCAACTGCACACGGCGCACGAAACTGACGTCAACACGATAAAAGAAACCAACTCAATGCACACGAAATGATGCAATATTTTCGCGGCAAAAAACGTCAGCTAGAATCGATTTCCTGCAGGTGACACAAGTCGCTCGTTCCGAGCCATTCCTCGATGAAGTGTCATTTGTTTTCCTTCGCGCGCGCGTTCACACAAATGAATCCCGCGCGATTTCAAAGGCGATTTTACTCAAGTGATCTTTCGCGCTTGATTTCAAAGCGATTTTATTTAAGTAACTATAGATACAAAGAAAAACGAGCGACTTGGGGCAAGTCTAGGCAAAAGTAAGTTCAGTTGGATAATAAATAACTTAAAGGCTCGCCAAAATACTGCGTGACTAGTAAAATATCCAGCCATACTACACATCAAACCGTCTAATAAGATATATATATTCGGAAATAGCTAAGCGAATAATCTGGAGAATACAGTAGGTGTAAGTGGAGAAGGAACTTCAGGAGACTTGCGGCAAAACGTTGACTATATGCAGTGAAAAGTTGTTCAATGCCCAATCGCCACGATTTTAGCACAATACTCCGATGTAAAAAATCATGCTAAAACTTAAGTCTTACTCGCTCTACCCTGCTAGCAGAGGCCTCTTTTCTGTATTTCGCTGGGTAGAGAAAAATACCTCTGGTAACATATTGTTTTTTCTTTGTCTGTGGCCGCGAGTACTTCACTTTCTCTTAGAAACCGCTAGTTTGTACTCTGTATCCTTATATGCCTTTTATGGTGTGATTTGGATTAAAGATTATTAAAGATTATTATATAAAACTTAAGCTTACTTCATCGTGTTGCTGTTGTCGGTTGTTCAGCTTGCAGATGCTAACAAACCCGACGAAAATTGTGAACCGACTGTGTTGTTGTATGTTGTTGCAAAGTCCCACGATAAAATGCGTTGTTTGAAATTGAGCATGCGCACTCCTGTTCGCTGGATCACGTGGATCGCGTCCACCCCTTGAGGCTTTCCGATACGCGGCGCGCGAAGAGTAACGACTGGGTACGAGTCTGTCGAAAGTTAACGGAAAAGAAAATGGAAACACGTTCACGTGAGTATTCAGAGCAGATTCACCGGCAATATCCTGGTTGTCGATTCACCATGGGTTCACCATGGGTTCATTCTGTAGTAGTGGGCCGAATGCAACAAATTATTTTGAAATTAAATTGTTGTGTGCTGGATCCAAGATGGCGGACAATTTTGCCGCCGAAACACATCTTGTCGAAAAAAGACCTTTTCAATGTGGCTGGATCCAGATGAGATATGATCCAGCCAAAAGTCCGTAGAACTCAGCGAAACTCCTCAGTATCGCCAGGGTAATATTTTCAATTAATTTATTGGAAGCTAGTTTGAAAGTTTGAAAGGCGGGAAATCGGCGACGCGCGTGTAAATGTACAAAATCCCGCCAAAAGTACAGCCAAAACGAAAAAGAAATATTTTCTAACATTGCTGCAACCTCCACTATTAATTATCCACTATTTTTTTGTTTTTAATTTGGAGTTGAGTGCAAATTTTGAAATTTTTGAATGCAAATTTTGAAATTGTTGAGTGCAAAAACGTGAAATTGAATTTGATTGGCTAGTCGGTTCAAACTAGCCAATCAAATTTTCACTTTTTTGCACTCAAAAGTTCAAAATAAATTTGGGTGCTCTCAGCCAATCAGATTGCAGAAATTTTTGTATGTATATTATTATGCAGATTATAAAAACAGTAATCATAAAAAAATGGAAACATTTTCGATGCAAGTGAAAGCAAGTTTTGTTGATAAAATCTGTCGTTCGCGAACTGTCGAAATCAATGAAGATCAACAACTTTTCCGGCACTTCATAAAACTGCACTTTGACGAATTTCAGAGTTTTATAATCACGACAAAAATGTTTTGAGTATCGGTGAAATTCTAGATCTGGATATGAAAAGTAGCTTTTCTAAAAACGATAATTTGTTGATTGTTTTTTTAGCACTCTTTAGGTCTGCAGTGGCTCTAAAAGAGCCAGTATTTGCATTTATGGTCATGACTTTTTTGGTCTGTGGTGGCTCCGAAAAGAGCCGGTTTTAGCATATATGGTCATGACTTTTTTGGTCAGTGGAATAAGAGAGCATGAGTCATGACTTTATCATATGTGGTTGGCTCTGAAAAGAGCCGTTGTTAGATGCTGAGCTCCATCGATCAGTTCAGCGTGTGATGTATAAATCGATGTCGATGTGTAATAAATGAATCGGCAATGCTATATTTTTTCCCACAACACTGCATTTCGAAGCCTGGGTGCTGTTTAAAAAAAACCCGCACATAGTTCCTCCATGACAAATTCTTTATACCCTTCTTGTAGAACTGTCCATCTGTTCGTGATCTTGCTTTCTTGGAGAATTGTTTCGAATTCTCCCGCTTGCTGATCTCCTCGACTAAATTGTCTTGGAGACTGGTTGCATCCTCCGTAGCACTCGCTACCATCTCTGGCTGACTGTCGTCAGCTTCCTCTGTAGCACTCGCCTTCCTCTTCTTCCGGCGGTTGCCGAAGGCTGCTACCATCTCTGGTGGTAAATTTTTCACTGGTTCCCAAGTGTTCTGATTTTCATAGTTAAGCCATGAAACGAGCAATTCTACTCTTCTGTTTCTCTTTCTTCTCTTTAGGATCTCTTTGACGTAAAATATTCCTGGTAGTATTTCTGGCTCTGGCACCTTCCGTTTTGACATCTTGGCGGTTGTGATTAACGGCGTCCGTCCCTGCCCCCTTTTAACCACTCCTGCGGATCGGAATCAAAGTGTTTTGATTGGTTGTTCACGAGAGCCAATTAGAAGCGAATTAGAACAAAGACGGTAATCACAATACAGTGATTGGCATAAGTTTTAGAAGATAACTCGTGTATTACGCAACTTCGTTTGTGCGCCATTTTTTGCTCGCGCTACAAACTTCGCATCGGACAAAATATCACAAACGAATTCTCGAGATATCAAGGTTTACTTTGGTATAAAATTTATCGCCAGCCGTTGCGTAATACACGAGTTATCGTCCAAAACTTGAAACGACAAATTCAATAGTGAAGTCGTCGAGCGAACATGAAAAGACTCAGCTGCGCCATGAAAGTTTACTTCGTTTGTGCGCCATTTTTGGTCACGCAGTAAACTTCGCATCGGACAAAATATTATAAACGAATTCTCTAGATATCAAGGTTTACTTTGGTATAAAATTTATCGCCAGCCGTTGCGTAATACACGAGTTATGTTTGGAAAGTGATAGCAATACTGAGCACAGGTGCTTTATACCCCTGTATATCCATTGTTTCATGCAAGGCTAATCACATAACAAAACCAAAGTAAACCTTGATATCTCGAGAATTCGTTTGTGATATTTTGTCCGATGCGAAGTTTGTAGCGCGAGCAAAAAATGGCGCACAAACGAAGTTGCGTAATACACGAGTTATCTTCTAAAACTTATGCCAATCACTGTATTGTGATTACCGTCGTAAGTTCTACGCAGCTAGCATGAAAGAAGGCGCAGATTTGCAGGAACATTTAACGTACATGACTTCGCTTCCTGAGCAGTTGCGAGAAATGAAAGAGGAAATCTCTTCGAAGAAAATTGCCACGGTTGTGCTGGGAAGTTTACCCGAGTCGTACGATATTTTCTTAACGAGTTTAAACGCCAGAAACGCCGATGACCTCGATTGGGAGAATGTCAAAGGATTATTGATTGAAGAATTTTTGAAGCGGGCTGAAAAGAGTGAGAAACAAGAAGCCGACAACGCGCTTTATGTCAAAAGAGAAAGCTTCGACAGAGGAAGATATCAAGCACGTGGTGGAACCAGTCGAGGTTGCGGTTCTCGTTTTTGGAAGAAAGATACTCCGCCTCACCATGATGATCACGGAAATCTCAAAGGAGTCACATGCTTCAAATGTAAGCGGGATGGGCACATGGTAAAGAATTGTCCACTCAATAACAAGCCGAACACCGGCAGAAGAGAAAGTTCAAACATCGCCGAACTCGAAGGAGTTGCACTTATCTCAGGTACGATGAATCGGTCAGATGAATGGTTTATTGACTCGGCAGCGACAAAGCATATGACAAACGACAGAAGCATTTTGGATAACTTTGTTGAATACCAACAACCGAAGAACAGTTATCTTGGAGACAGCACAGTGATTCATGCTCTCGGCAAAGGGAAGATAAGACTTCCAACAGTAAACAGTTCTCATGAGGTTATTCATGATGTTGTCCTAGACTTGCACAGTGTTGTTTGTACCAAAGCTGACCAAGAACCTACTTTCAGTACCTGCAATGGCATTGGTGGGAGCAGAAATTCGCTTTGATAAGGACAAATGTTTAATACTGAAGAACAGTAAGGAATTTGTCATCCGTCATTTATTGTCTGACAAGCTCTACACAGTCAATACCATCGAGTATGCTCAAGTTTCAAAAACTGACAGTGCACGATCACTTGAAGTTTGGCACTGTAGATTGGGTCATCTAAACTACACCTATGTGAATCAGTTAGTGAAGAAAGAAATGGTTGATGGCCTGAACTGTGAACACAGGGCAACCAGACCATATGGGATTGTACACAGTGATGTATGTGGCCCAATGCAAGTGGAATCAAAGGGTGGTAGTAAATACATGCTTACATTCACAGATGATTATTCATGGTACACGACTGTTTACTTCATCAAATCCAAGAGTGAAGTTCTTTCGAAGTTCCAGGAATATGTCAATTCTGTTGAGAAACATACTGGTCACCAGATTATGAAACTGAACATTCTGGCAGAGGACGATGTTAAGGTCCTGAGAAGTGACAATGGAGGAGAGTACACCTCGAACAATTTTGCTAAATTCTGTGGTGAGAAAGGAATTTCACATGAGTTCACTGTTCCGTACTGTCCACAGCAAACTGGAGTTGCTGAGCGGATGAATCGCACAAATATGGAGGGAGCAAGACCGATGCTCTTCCAAGCCAAGTTACCACTGGAATTCCGGGCAGAAGCCTGCAGTACAGCAGTTTACCTTCACAACCGAAGCCCTACTACAGCATTGAAGGACGAAACCCCATTTGAGCGTTTGTTTGGTAGGAGACCAGACATTTCTCATCTGAGAGTCTTTGGCTGTGTGAGATACGTGCATGTTCCAGACGGTCAGCGGAGAAAGCTAGATACTTATAAAAGCTCGCAAATCAATTTTTGTCGGATATCCTCCTGGTGTCAAAGGGTACAAACTGTATGATTTAGAGAAGAAGAAGTTTGTTGTGAGCCGAGATGTTCAATTCTTTGAACAGAACTTTGATCATTTTACGATCAAATCGAAGGATGCAGTCCAAGCAGATATGAGAAGCGTATTTCCGGATACAGATCAAGAAAGTGAAAGTGTTACACAGCATCCCTTTCATGAAGAACCTGCAGTTCCAGAGGATGTTGAACCTCCAGTTCAAAAGAATGTAGAACCTACAGTTCCACAGATTGGTGAACCAGTGGGAGTACCAAATGAAGAAGCACCAGTGCAAAGAACATATGAAGATGTTTTCATGGAAGAAGTTCGAAATCTCCCACCAGTAAGAGAGCGAAGAATGCTAAGCAGATTCTGTGATGAAGATTGCCAACTAGTTGATTCGGAGATTGATGAGCCGAAGACAGTTCAAGAAGCATTGAATGGTGAACAGTCTGTCCAATGGAGAGAAGCTATGGAGTCAGAGTACTCTTCTTTATTAAAGAATGATACATGGGATCTAGTACCTCCACCTGAAGGAAAGAACATTGTGGGATCGCGTTGGATCTTGAAAGTCAAGCGTGACGAAGATGATGGTGTAGATCGTTTCAAAGCCAGACTTGTTGCACAAGGATTTTCTCAAGTGAAAGGCGTCGACTATGACGAAGTGTTCTCACCAGTGGCCCGATACACATCTGTGAGATCATTGCTAGTGTTAGCTAGTGCACATGATTTGGAAATACATCAAATGGATGTAAAAACTGCCTTTCTGAATGGTTCATTGGACTGTGAGATTTACATGTCTCAACCGGAAGGATTTGTTGATCCTGCCAGACCAAACCATGTTTGCAAGCTGAAATAGAAGAGTATTTATGGACTTAAGAGCGGATGTCAGTAAATATCGACCGGAGGCGTGCAATAGTGAAATTTCGAAAATTCTCAAAAAAATTCACAAAGTAGCCCTAGGTAAGCTATTATCAGAAATATATTTTTTACTTCGATCCGGTAAATATTTTTGACGTACGGAGGTGATCATGGTTTCGCAGCTCTCTGACCGCGTTTTATGGGTCTGATACCGTGCATTACGCGGACCCCGTTTCAAAAATCAAAACAATTGTAACGAGAACAAAAAGTAGCTTATCACATAAAATAGATAACTTTAAACATTTTAAGTGGTAATTTTCTCGTTTTGAACAAAAATTGAATATTTGGAAGATTACGTGAATTTTGTCAAAGGTCAAGCGCTCTTTTAAATTTAAAATCAAAACAAATCAGAATGCTTTGCGTTCAGATAACACTTTTAACACAAAGAACAATAGCTTTGAGTATAGCTTAATCGTACCTTGGAGTTAGCGTTCTTGACATTAAAAAAATCCCGGAGAACAATCACGAAGAACATCTTCAGAAGGCGAGCTTTTCAAATTCCATCTACGGATGACTCTACGGATTGCGTTACAGAACGTTGAATGTGGAGACTGCTGACACGTTGTTGCCATTACCGGCTTCCCCTTTCATCGCAATTAAATCACCACCGTGAATATAATTAATTGTGAACGTCAAAACATTTCTCAGTTAAACAAATTCAAGAAGCCTTCAGTCGAAAGAAACGAAACAAGAAGGAATTTATATTGTAAATTGCAATGGCCATCATACAAAAAAAGTCAGCGCTACGTCCTGTTCACATTGCCACGGAATGCAGGAATGACCTGAGCCAGTTTTTGAGAAAAATGCAGCAAGAGACCGATAACTATAGTGGCGAGCGGGCAGTAGCTTTTGGACAGATATCCAAGACAAAAAGGTACGTTTTTGGAAATGACCTTATCTTTTAAACTTAACGGAAATGATTCAGCAGTTTTCAATAGGTTTGTGTCACGTTTGACCGCGCGTTTTGAGGGTCTAGATTCTGTTAGACCCTCGTGCAAGAACATGCCCCAACAAGATCCGCGAGGTAACTAATGTAAGGAGCTTTCTTTCTAGGTGGCTTTTCCTCCACATTCATATTGTAGTGACTGCAGATGAGCCGCAGCTGCGCTACACTGAGCTTGGCCAGCCGGTTGGTGGAGTACAAGGTGCATATATTAAGATTATCGTACACGATAGGATGCACTGGACGGCACTGGTCTAAGACAGCTGAGAGGGTAGATGAGTAAGCTTCTTCATCTTGAGCCGCCTGGATATCGCTGTCATCCGTAGATAGGTCATGCGCTGATTGAGCAGCTGTTGTGTGCCTCAGCTTTGCAGAAGTACGCGAGAAGTAGGCTTGAATCTGCTGGGCAGTTAAGAATTTGTCCAATGTAAAGCGCCGTTGGCCGTTATCAGTCTTTGCGTAGCGCATGTCTCGTGAAACCCTCTCAGGGTCGGCTTTGTGGCCACTTTCCTGTCCGATCTGGAACTTGTCGTCAAGATACTGACGCTGGTTCTCGTTGAAGCGCGTTCCCTTTTTCGTTCCTTTGAGAGCCCAGCCTTGCGTCAAGGGCGGTTCTAATCTCACTACAGATGTGGTCGGGGCAGCTAGTGTTGGCTGAGCTGTAGTGCCCTCTTGCAATTTCTGGAAGTAAAACACTTTTGCACTATCTAGGAGGGTGTGTCTCTCTGACCTGATCTTGCACTTTCCGAAAAGCAAGTGATGCTCTAGATTGTGGAAAGTTTGGTAGGTGCATATACATCCATCCACAGGACACGGCAACAGCGCACTGGTATCTTTCTCTTCGTCGTTCTCCTCTTCATCAACATCTTCAGGCTTCGTGCGAGATATACTCTTTTCCTTTAAGCATTTAACGAAGTCGCCCTTTGATAACTCGGCGTTGTATACAGGGGCTGACCTGTTTGGAACTGGGGAATACAGAAAAAGTAAAATGATTCTGTGAATAGTAGAGTATAGTAGAGATCATAATTCACAGACATCGATCATGGATATTTTTTAGTCCGAACGCCTGTGGAAAGTACGTAACACCCACCCCCCCTTCACGAAATGAAAAGAAGAGGCATTCGGTATAGTTCTCTTTGAACTGCTCTGTTTGACCATATCACACTAATTTGCATTTATTATGGAGAGCCTTGCATAAGCCTTGCGCCCTTTCACGTCTATGCATCCTAGTACCCCCACGTAACTTTGCCATGACTATTGTCATAAGTTCTTTTTTTTTAATTGAGGATCGTATACCAATGAAGATGATAAAAGGAAGAAAAAAGCTACATGAAGCTGCTCCTCCATTAAACATATTCCGTGTGACGATCGATTTTTTTTTACCATGTTAGTAACACTGGTAGAATGCAGTAATTGTTACCTTGTAATTGAGACCAGGATATAGTCTTTCCCTGTCCAATGTCGTATGCTTTCCATACAGTGACGCTGTCCTCCAGGTAGAGAAAGTTGTTTAGACTGCTGATTCCCTCCCAGCGGCCTGCCATCTCTTGTTGCGGCTTGTTGGTGGCATCAGTCACTAGCGCTACACGAACACCATTTATTCCCCCATGAGATAAGATGGCTTCATTCAGGTCAGGCGCTGTCAACACGTCGTGGCCCTCGTTGATATAGCGTCGCACGTGAGCTTTGATGGTAGCGGCTTTTCTGTCACAAGGGCCTTTGCTGCCTTGTGGGTCACTAAAGTCGACTCTTGTGACATCGATTCCGGTTTCTGCACCCATCAAACAACATGCTGTCAGCATACCCACGCCGTGGTAGCACCCAGCGTTGTCCTGTCTAAGCGCTGCCCTCATTATTTCCGGATGCTCGGCCTTCAGCGTCTTCAGTGTGTGGTGAAGAACTTGAACAACAGCATTGGCGTCTTGACTACACTCTTCTATTATGTGAACAAAGGTCTGTTGTTCAAGTTCTCCCGTGGCAATTCTGCGAACCACTACGCTTATATGCCACGAAACGCCTCTCTCTCCAAACCAGTCGGCTTGCGTTTCCCTGTACTTTTGTGGCAACCATTTCAGGGCCCAGTCCTGCGTTATTAGTATTAATGTCTCATCCAGACTTTCCAGGAGCGATGTCCGCGCCTTATCCTGCTGTAGAGATCTAAGTTGGTGTGCTTTCCATGACTCTATTGCCTGCACAGCCTGATTAAACGTATACAACAGGTCATCTCGCTCATCGTCTGACAGCTGGGCGTCAGCTATAGCATCTCCAAGCTCCTTTATGGCAGCCTTAATCTGCTCACACTGAGGGCAGTTGTCGTCATGACTGTGGTCGCAGTCGGTACGGAGAAGTTCGTCTTTGGGGTCGCTTAAAGCGTAAGCGCTGCAGTGGTCTGGTATGGTCGCTTGAGTTGAAACATGCGCCTGCAACAAAGGTCAGATATTTTATGTAAAAGCTTGCTTCGCAAAACGTAGGAGCGTCTGGTGAGGAATAAAGTGGCTTAAAGCCAAAAAAATTAAAATTACAAATTTTGTTTTTAATTTTTGGTGTTTTCCAAACGGTTTTACCACTACGTCATGCCTTAGTGACCACCCAAATCGACTCAAGTGAACATTTATCCATTCTGCAAGTGTAGTGCTCCGCTCATAACTAGAGACTTCAACCCGCACAGAACCACAATAATTACTATCAGTACGTGCTCTGCTCTAATAGAGCGGTTTTTTGTTTAGTTGGAAAGCCTCGAGGCACTTTTTCCACTAAACTCGAGTAAAACCAGAACTTATCGTGAGTTGCTCGTGCGCGTTTTTATGTTTTTGGCACCTGTTACATGTAATTTCTTTGAGTTCTAATTTGTTCTTCAGATTATCGGCGTCTGATCTCATTGTCAGAGTAACTACTTTGTTTTTCGCTTTACGACACTCGATGGAGAACCGATCTTTTAACTACTAGCTTTTAACAAACGACGTCATTCTTATAGTCGCATAGTATTGATCAAAACAAATCAGGTCGTTAGATTTTCACTTTTTATTTTCACTTTTAGGCATTTGATGGCCGATTCCTTTTCATCGAACCCTTCTCTCCATTTGCGCGACTACCGGCATTCCTGCTGGTAATTTCTCGACAAGGCGAAGAGTTTGCTCAAGACTGTGGTACCGATATTTTTTCTTACCCAAGCTTCCTCCCCAAAAGACACACATACACCCCCTTACGTTCTCCAAGCAAGCGTCTGGTAATAATGCACTTAAATTCTAACACTATAGTACATCATCATCTTTTAAATACCTTATAGTCAGCTTTGATGTACTGCTTGGCTTCCTTAAGTACCTTTTGCCAGTGGCTAACCCACCCCCTGTCGCCACCATGCAGCTTTGGTACCATGGCAACCAGATCATCGAAAGCCTTGGCGCCGTCTGCTGCAATGTAATCAAGGCCTTGTAGAGACTTTCGGACCGTAGCAGCACAGGAAGACAAGATGCGAAGCATTGTAGATCTGCTGAACGGTCTGAAGTTGTTCTCTTCACAGTACTGAGTATACTGTGCCACAATTCGTTCTGGAATCATTGTTCTTATAAGATTAGGTGTTTCGAGGACACTTCCATCTGAGAGTGACAGTAGTCTTTGGCCAAACGGCAGATCTAGTATCACATGTGGACTTGTAATGAAGTCTAGGAAATGGTCCAGTTGGGCATAGTTCACACGCATCCGAGGGCTCTTGGATACAAGTAGAGCTGAGCCACGCCGGAATTTTGCTGCGTGCTGCCGTGCAGACTTAATTCGATATTCTGTTATGCCTGGTAAGTATCGCTGGAGGAGACTATATGGCACAAGATCTGCCATGATGGAGAGAATTTGTCGTCGTGTGTCCTAGCTCGCAGCGTTTTGGTATGTTTCTGCCAAGGATTTGAGATATTTCTCATCAGCTGGGTTGGGGTCAATCAGCACACCCAGGGCACTCTCTACTTCACCAGACTCTTTCAATGCTTTCCACAGACCACCTGCGTCATCTGGAATAATCACTTCCAGCGCTGCTACCACTGAATCTCTTGCTTTGGCGACGTGTACAAGCCTGGTACGGGAATCTACCTGCTGACTCCAAGGTTTTCTTGGCTGTGTAACGACGGTCTTTCCACTGGCAACCAAAAACTCATTAAGCTTTGTACGGCGGAGACTGAGGTTGGCCTTGTCTCTGCTATCACCTGACAACTCACTACTGCTTGGCTCTGTTTTCTCGGGTGAGTAAAGACTTGTGTCGCTTGACATGATGGTTATATTTTTCATGGCCTCACACAGCTCATCACTTCTGCTTACACTCTCGTTATCCTACGATTCAGAGCAGAAACAGGGAATTCGTGAGAGAATATCATATGTTATAATAATCACTTTCAATGACTCGAGCCAAATCTAAAAACTGCATGGAACCCCAAGCTCGAAATATGAGCGATGGTACTGTTGAGTAATCTTTGAAATATCAGGATTTCTATGGGGATAAACAATTGTTTCTAAAACCTAATAACATGAAAGAATTTTAAATAAAAAACGGCTTACTTCTCTAGAAATAGCAAACTGGTCTCACTAAAACCTATTTAATGGTCATAAATCAGCTTAGCAACCACACAGAAAACAAAAACGTCTTCCATATTTTTAGGTTTTAAAAACAATTGATTTTCCCCACACAAATGCGCTCATATTTCGAGCTTTGGCTACCTTGGAAAATTGCGACTTTTCTGATATAGAAAAATGTACAATATAAGCATTTTATTAATAGATACGAAGGCAAAATAGTGATGTAAGAATCTTTTTGTTTTTTTTACTCACAGTTTCACTTTCAGTGGAGACAGTGGACTCCGTTGGAGGTGACGACGGCGTTTTTTCTCGCATTTGTTTTTCAGCGGCTTCAGCTGGTGGCGCATTAGCCTCTTTTGTTTGAGCTGGGGCGGTTGGACCTGGTGTACTCAACAAAACACGACACAGCCTACATATTGCTGCAACCAATAAAAAAATAAAGTAATCTTAAAATGTTGAAAATTAATGAGAATATAAGCATTTACATTTTAAACTGCCGTTTCTTGATTAAACTCCAGCCGGATATAGTTATCATTAATTTCTCAGTGAAAATTGATCAGACTAAAGCGGCCTTCAGACATCAAACTAATGTTGGCCAACTCGTGTTGGCAAACTCAAATTGGTGAGTGTGAACGACACAACATGTTGGCAAACTGTTGGCGAGAATAGAGACAAGTTTTATTTGTCGCCAACAGTTTGCCAACATGTTGTTTTGTCGTTCACACACACCAATTTTGAGTTTGCCGACACGATCGAGTTGGCCAACATTAGTATGACGTGTGAAGGCCGCTTAAGGTTCCTTCGGCTTAAATGCGAGGATTACTTACGAGATCCGATAGG
Organism: Siderastrea radians; assembly: GCA_964017195.1. Taxonomy (NCBI): domain Eukaryota; kingdom Metazoa; phylum Cnidaria; class Anthozoa; order Scleractinia; family Rhizangiidae; genus Siderastrea; species Siderastrea radians. The sequence continues at coordinate 14,812,419 of OZ024887.1, read as the reverse complement.
CACTAGCGTGGAGGTCATCTTGTAGATTAACCTTGATTGCACAAACGTAATACTTCGATCTCCCTTCATTTGCTTCGCTCGATGTGGTGCCCAACTTGGCGGGAGAGCACAGAATCGCTTTTGGCAGCGCCACCTGATCCCAAATGCATTCCGATGTCTTGGGCAAATAGATATGCTAAGATGGCTTTCGTCAATTTCGAATATACCTGGAAACAATAAGCAAATCAATAAAATTAACGATTTGAAGACAGGTGAATTACCCACTAGGGGTTATTAGAACTATTTTTGACTTACAATGCTGAATTGGGACAGTATAAACATGCATATAAATCACAGCCAGTTTAGAATAAAACGCGGGAAGAAAGGGAATGGGGAGGGGTGGGGAGGGGGACTTCCTTTTCGCGCGTATCTCTTGAGCGCGTACCTTCGAAATGCTCTTTCCGAACTGGCACTTAACGTTGGTTATAAATATCAGTAACTTGTGTAAGGAGGTACCAAACCGTCACACTGCCTTTTACACAGGGAGCCTTTATTCAAAATATATAGCCCAGCGATAAAAATTCTAGCCTGCATTGGAGGCGTTTCCTTGGGTTGAGTGCGGTTCAGAACTGTTTCGTCGCTATTTTGGTTTAGCAATATCTGGCCGGGGCATGGAAGAGCTATCCATACCCTTACCCGCTCGCCTAGCCTGCGGCTTATCTCGACGCTTGTTCGCACTCAAAATACGCCTGCTTTGCACGCTTTCAAAATTAAGTCTGAATGAAGTGGGATAAAAGAAAAACTTTAGCGCGCTAGTGCGCTCCACCGCTTGTATGCGTGTACACGTAAGGATGTCGAGAAGGATACTCCTTCGATTTCATCGACTTACCTGCCCTGGCTAAAAGAAGTTCTGCCTCCTTCTTCACGGTTGAGTCAGCAAAGCCAGCACCAAAGGACCTCAGATGATTCCTGATGTCTTTGTCGCAGTTTTCGATTGTAATACACTGAGAATTCGCTGGATTTCCAACAGCGTTTCCACAGTGCCCGCCAACTAGGCCGGCATACTCACACGATGCCATTTACTAGACAATCGCGCAGATTTACCATAAAATGTGTTGTCTATCGTGGCTGAAAGTTATACTAAAACAGGATTGCAGAATAATAAAACAAAGGACCCCGTAAGAGAATCAACTGAATTAAAAGTGTAATCTAAATGCCAGCAAATGAGTGGCCCAGCAGTGGAATGTAATGCGTGTACAGTAATTTGCGAAATCAGTCTCCTTATACGGTAGCAAAAATCAACTTAGAACTGGAATATTTATTCCGAACATTAAGTAAACAAATAAGACAATGTCTTTTAGCATTGTTTGCTCAGCGAAAGCGCAACCACAAGCCAAGAAAACCTTGACAAGCGGTCGCTCTGAGAAATGTAACGCAATCTATGCCATTTGACTCAAGTTTTGAACCGGCGAAAACCTTCTTCCTGATTATTCTCCTGGAATTCTTCAATAATCTAGGACTCTTACTCCAAGGTACGGTTAAGGTACACTTATAGCTATTGTTATATATGTAAGAATGTAATTGCTGATCGTAAAACACTCCGATTTGTGTTGATTTTAAATTTGAAAGAGTACTTGACCTTTGACAAATTTTACGTGACTCGCGTATACGTTGAAACTCGAAGTCTATTTTTACAGCCGAAATCTTCTGTTATTGCCCAAAAAACGATAGCAAATCCTTCCAGGACGTCTTTTAAACATGTGCAGGTGTCTGACAGCTAGTGCTATTAAACCACTGTTGTTCAAAAGTGTTTTTGTGCTGTGTTTGATTGAGTTTTTAGCGTCGGACTGCCGAGTCGGGAAAGCTCAAATTTCACAAAAGTACTTCTTGCATTTTGCGGCCTCAAACATTTTCTTTTGAGTTGCCCATGATTTTGAAAACAGATTTGGAAAGAGGAAATGATGCTTGTTAACGTGGTATAACCCGCTTTACTGTAAGCCATGTACCAGTTGATGATTTTTGGCGCTCAATTTTGTCAATTTTGCATTGAAAGAAAACGCTCAAACTGATATGAATATTGTAAAATCTCCCAAATATTCAAGTTTTGTTCAAAACGAGAAAATTAGCACTTAAAATGTTTAAAGTTATCTATTTTATGTGATAAGCTACTTTTTGTTCTCGTTACAATTGTTTTGATTTTTGAAACGGGGTCCACGTAATGCACGGTATCAGACCCGTAAAACGCGGTCAGAGAGCTGCGAAACCACGATCACCTCCGTACGTCAAAAATATTTACCGGATCGAAGTAAAAAATATATTTCTGATAATAGCTTACCTAGGGTTACTTTGTGAATTTTTTTGAGAATTTTCGAAATTTCGCTATTGCACGCCTCCGGTCGATATTTACTGACATCCGCTCTTAAACAGTCAGCTCGTTGTTGGAACACTACTCTTGACGAGTATTTGAAATCTGTTGGCTATCGCAAGAGCAATGCTGATAATAATAGTAAGTCTTTATTTCATAAGATAAACACACATATCCTATGTTACAAAAATTGATGGTAAAAAGCAAGCTACATTACATGAACTAACACTATTATTCTAATCAAATAAATCAGCTAACTTGTATTTAAAAGTAAGGCGGTTAATAAAAGAGCTCATGAAGCACTTCGTGTTTATTTTAGGTTTCACGGCCGACTTTCTTCTAAGCTCGTATTTGGTGTTCTTAACCTCCGGCAACATGTTATACAGCGGGTGACCTTCTAAGTCCATAACTTTAGTGCGTATTTTCTGATCTTGTTTTTCTAAAAGATCGTGGATATCTATGCTATGTGAGATGTACCTACGCTTCTTACACCTATCCAAAAAACACTGGATCGTTGTTAGTTCAGCTTCAGCGGCTCCGTACACCGCAAGCCCGTATGAGATATTTGGTAGTACAATAGAATTGAAAAGGTAGTCAATTTCTGATTGATTGCACCCCTCTCTTCTAAGCGTCCTGAGCACATGGAGAGACTTGTTTGCTTTTGCGAGTTTGTTCTTTACATGAGTGTTAAATCGGGTGTCAGACTGGAAAGTAACACCCAGCAGAACAAGTTCCTTAACCTGAGGTATTCCAGCTACTCTCTCAAAGATTTGTGCATTGCCTTTTTTCACAAAGGCAAGTTCTTTACATTTACTACGATTACAGGTCATACAGTTGTTTTTTGACCATTCTAAGAACTGCATTACTAACTCATTTGAACAGTCTATATCCCTCCACACCGGTGCAATTATGGTGGAGTCATCCGCATATTTATACAAACAAGTCGTAGAGCCATTTTTAATTTCGAGGTTGTTTAGAAAAATATTAAATAGGTAGGGGCCACTGACACTACCCTGAGTAGCGCCTTGATTGACCTCTTTCCAAAGCCCTGAAAATGCATTGTGGACGACTCTTTGTTGCCTGTGTTTTACAAAATCTAGATAGAGATTGATAACATAGGGGTTCAGTGGAAGGTTTTTCAGTTTTTCATGTAGTAAGGAGTGTTTGACAGAGTCAAAAGCCTTACTAAAATCCATAGTAAAAAGACGCACAGCTTTGCAGTCAGGTTGATCTAAGTAGCTGTATACAGTGTGCTGAATAGCTAGCAAAGCGTCTGTACAATTTCCTCCGTCCCTATATGCGAATTGGCTTGAACTGAGATTCTGTTCCACGATATCTTTCGCATGGTTCCTGTAAATTGCCTTTTCAAATGCACGCGCTATGACAGGTGTTATGCTAATTCCTCGATAGTCTTTGTCTTCTATAGGAAGTTCAACTTTAGGGAGTAGATAAACATTCGCTCTTTTCCATGATCGAGGCCAGGACTGGGTGAGGAGGCAGAGGTTCCACACCTTTGTGACGACAGGGGTGAAAATGTCAGCGAGGTCCTTCCAGATCCAAAAAGGGATGTTATCGGGACCAACGGCAGTCCGTTTTAACTTGCATAAAAACTGCCAGACTTGCAATTCACTGATTTCCGGTACTTGTACACTATCATCAATAGTTACAGGGAGTGGCTCGATATAGCTGTCGTCGGTACACAGAGATCCGAAGTAGTCGTTTAACTGCTCTAATCTCTCGCTGTCCAGGACAACACTGCCGGCAGCTGTGCTTCGCTGCGATCGAGAATCGACTTCCTTCCACCATTTCTGGCTGCCAATCGGATTAGCCAATAGATGCGTCCTGTTCTCACTTATAAGTTGGGAAATGCGTCTATTCAGATGCTGTAAGCGTTCGGTATTGGAGATGGAAACCTTAGCTTTCGTCTTGAGCATGGATTTGACCAAAGGAGACATCGAGTGTGGATCCCGCATAGACATAGATACCGTTCGCTGCGGCATACAGTTATTCGCCACCACAGACAATGACCGTGTCCGTATGGGAGTCTAAGGCATTATCTGCAAGTTCAATTATGTAGCTCATTAAATCAAGTTCTTTGTAATTGTATTTTGGCGGATGATAAACACCACAAACAAGCATCCGATGTCCCGAGGGTAATCGTAAAGTCAAACATATCAGTTCGTAAAGTTTAGTACACCAAACGTAAATATGTTCGTAAATAAGAATTTCGGCACAGCAAAATCCGTGTTAGACTTTCGCGCAATGGGAGGAACCTGACGAGTGACTGGTATCAAGTTCGCCTGAGATGGACCCCTATAAAGGTGGCGAGTGGTCCTGCCAATGCCTTGAATCACAGGAATGGATGCATGCATTTATGTGAAATCAGTGAAGGAGCCTAATGGTCAGATCACTTTTGTGATCTTGGGTGTGTATGTCAATGACATCATTCCAGTCTCGAATAACCCTGCGTTGCTGAAAGCAGAGAAAGCTGCATTGTGTGAAAGATTTGAGATGACTGATCTTGGTGAGATCCACTATCTCCTTGGTATGTCAATAAAGCGAGACAGAGAGTCCAGAATATTGACGATAAGTCAACCCAACTACCTGGACAATGTCCTCAAGAAATTTGGAATAGAAAACTGCAAACCTGTTTCTATTCCACTTGCGCCTGGTAGAAAATTTCAGCAATAAGCACCAAGTGATGAGCCTTTTGATGTCCAGACCTACCAAAAGGCAATTGGATGTCTGACTTACATATCAACGGCGACAAGACCAGATATTGCTGCTGCAGTTGGTGTCCTATCACAGTATATGTCAAAGCCAAGTAAGGATCACTGGATGGGCGTGAAACGTGTTCTAAGATACCTCAAAGGAACTTTGAAATATGGTCTAAAATTTTCCGCTCAAGAAGAGAAACCAGAATTATTTGGCTACAGTGATGCAGATTGGGCAGGAGATGTTGACACTCGCAAATCAACATCAGGCTGTGTGTTTCAGATTGGGAGTGGAACTGTCAGCTGGTCAAGCAGGAAACAACAGACAGTTGCCAAGTCATCCACTGAAGCTGAATATGTTGCTTTACGTTCAGCTACACAGGAAGCTGTATGGCAGTCCCATGCAAAAAAGCGTCCTGCTTGGGCCGGCCCGGGCTTGCCTGGGCCGTCCCCACAGGGCCGGCCCAGATCGGCCCAAAATTAGCATTTTTCAAAAATGCTAATGCCGAAAAATGCTAATGAGAAGCCGGCCCTGGCCGGCCTGGGCCGGCCCAAGACAGACATATGACAGGGACTGGCCCACCCCAGACCAGGACAGCCCAGGCTGGCCCCAGCCGGCCCAAATGGAAAAATATTTTCTGCTTTTCAGGCCAGCCTGGGCCAGTCAACCCCAAGCCATTTTTTTGTTGTTGTTGTGGACCAGACCAGTCCTAAGCTAGTCAGGGCAGCCATTAACTGAAAAAGTGGCTACATTTTTACAGTTACTTTGTTTAATTTGCTTTTAATAGAGGAAAATATGCTTTCCTCCAATTTAAAGAAACTTGACCCCTGAACAAGAAATTAAACAGAGACCTGTATTCATTCATGACTAGTTTATTTATAAATTACCCTTAATTTACAAATATCAGATCAGATCTCACAATTTAAGTATAAAGCAAGGCTTACCGTTGTTTTATACACGTGTATGACATTTTGAAATCTGATGACATTACCAACCGAAAGCTCTGTTTAAAAGCAAACTGAAATACCAGTCAATCTGATTTTACAGTGCTCCTGGGGGAAACTGCTTTAAGAAATTGTTTACTGCAAGTCCACATTCCTGATCTGTCTTCAGATCTTCAGGAACCAGAAATCTTACCTTAAGAAGTTCTGTAAATAAAAAAATAATAAAAAAGGTATGTTACATAATGTCATGTTTCGTTAGGTAGCACACCATCTCAAATTTCAGAAAAGTCCTTGTATTACGCTCAAACTAAGAAAACCGTGAACACTGAAAATATTTCTGGAATGTTCATTGTGTTAATACTGTTCTGACCAATCACATGCGAGACCTTGCAACCACAGAAAACGAATGGGTTTCTCAGTCGCAGAATCAAGTTGGTTCTCAATCTGTTTCAGGCAACCTCAAGATTTAACCTTCATCTTATCTTACAGGAATTGAAAGTGCCATCCCTTTCTATCTGACAACCATGTGCACTACGCAAGCAAAAATAAGTTTGAGCGCTTTTGGATCTAATAAATTTTTGGACAAGCTGACGCAACAATAGGTGTTTCTGACATTTCAAATAAAAGCAACTCAAGCTGCACGTATTTCACTGTGATATAAAGATGCAATGTTCTCCCTCAAAATTCACCCGAAGCTGCTGTTAAATCTGATAGCAGAGCTGACTCAATTTACTTAGGCCAAAACATCCATGCGTTCGAGACGGGCTTGCAACATACAATGTCCAGTTGCAAATTTTAAAAATGACAGTTTCAAATTTAACAATGGTATTGCGTGAGCAGGCTGCTAAAAATTAACAAACGCTGGTTTCGACAATCTGTGGCTGTTGCTACAATGCAGCGGCAACCGCTGAGCCAAAGTTTTCGCTTGCGTAGTGCATGTGACTCTCAGATAGAGAATAACAATCTAAATTAATATAAGTGAAGATGAAGGTTTAATCTTGAGGTTTTACGAAACAAAGTGAGAACCAAATCCGTTCTGTGACTAACAAACCCATTTGTTTTCTGTGGTTTCAAGGTCTTGCACGTGATTGGTCAAAACGCAATGAACATTCCGAGAAATATTTTTAGTGTTCATGGTTTCTAAGTTTGACTGTAGAACTAAAAAGACTGACTTGAAATTATGATTACAACTGAGATCACAGGATCGTTTTAAACTGTAGTGTGAAACCAATGGTGTGTAACATGGACTGATTTACAACCTGTTCAATGGACATTTCATCTGAGAACATTAAATATTGTGCTAAAGTAAAGAGCCATTTAGGTCTTGATAAGAAACTGTAAAGGAATCCAACCCTTTTCAGCAACAAACCCAGTTTTGTCTTCTTCTTCTTCTGACAGTTCACTCTAGTTGAATGTGGAAATCAGGCAAATTTGTATTTGACTATTCCAGTAAGTTCCGATCAAGAATTTACTCATTTGTTCGAACGCTTTCAGCTAAATTGTCACTCTACATTCAAGCTTATTAAAGTCTTACATAGAATTTTGCTTTGAAAGGACATTTCAAGACAACATTGCTTCATTTTAATGCATGACAATTGAGAACTCTAACCATTCGCTTGGGTGTTTGAAGTGAGAAATATCTGCGAGCTTCGAGTTCTGCGCCAAAATATGAACATTTTCCCACTCTTACCTCTTTTCAGACAGCCTGGGTCATTGCTTCTTCTTGAACCACTCGAAATTGTTCCATAACCGAAGCGTTTCAGAGAAAAAACATACAATTAAGCAGTAAAATGCAGTTCTACTCTAAACAGACTCGATCTATTCAAAACCACGCGCCCAAACTCATACGTCGCACTTTTCCATTGTTTCAAAGACACACGTGATGGCGAGCTACAAGTGAGCATGCGTCTATGATCTCACGGCCTCCCTGGGAACTAGCATGCTCAAAATCAAACATGGCGGACGAACTAGTGCTGTTCAACGTTCAGCACGAAGAACAAGGGGTCGTTACACAAAAGATATCTAACATTCTAATATTTAAAAGAGCTAAGCGACAAGGAGAAACTTGTATTTGTTATTCCACGCGAAAAGTTATCCATTTACAAGTCTTTTATGGGGGGAAAGAGATAGGAAAGCAACGAACACTACAGAGGACATTGAAACACGTGTTGTCACTACTGAAGAGAATTCACTCAGCAGAAGCAAGTCCTTTTAACATGAAGGACTGAACAAAGAGAGTTTTAAAAAGGAGAACAGTGATAACAGGACCAAGTATCTCACAGTGGAACTCATTTGTAAAGAGGACAAAAGTTCAGTCTTAAATGACACTCAACTGAATACGTTGAACAAAGATTAAGGTGAGTTCAGTAAAACAACAGTACACTTTGCCAATGATAAGTTTACTCTTGATGACTTTTTAAGCTGACTAAGCTTCAATGGATGAGATTGTATTAATGGAAAAAGATAATAAAGTTTTCTGTCACAAAAGTGACTATTTTATTTATTTATTTATTTATTTATTTATTTTTACTTATTTATTTTCTTTATTTTCTTCTTTTCGTCTTTTTTTAATTGACTAATTAATTGCTTTCACCAAGCTTTAGTGCCAACCTACCTCTGTACTTAAACATCACTTAGTTTTACTCAGCTCGATTAGCTTTTTAGTTATCCTGAGTAAACATTACCTATTTTTGTATTAATATATTATATTGTAAAGTTTAATTTTTTTTCCTTTTTCTATTCGGTAATAAAGCTTGTTGTTGTTCCTTAATTTGAAAACCTTTTTTAAGTTCTCAATATTCCACTCCCCTTTAAAAAGGAAATGCTGGCCTGTGGCATGTACAGCGTGCAGCCACCCAAGTGTAGGCTGCTATGAACAAGCTGGGGAACACTTCATTTGTTTAATGTTTAAGTCAAGCTTCAGATCACCAACTATTTTTGTGAGCTGAGAAACCCTTCTGTTATGTAATCTTTGCTTGTTACAGAATGATTTCTTATGATCAAGCTGAAATAGGCCTGTGAACAGGCTCTCTGGTCGGGGAAAGAGCGAAGAAAACAAAGGGTGAGAACAAACGGAGAGACGGGGAGGGGTCTACGCTCCACTCGCTCCGCTTGCTGATTTATTTTTTCGCTTTTCCCCACTGCAGAGCCTGTTCACAGGCTAAGCTGAAATTCACACAACGGAACTGACCAGGGCATACTTGCCACTGCATGATATTGTTTTAAAACCAAACAAACCGCTATACACATAAGGCTCTCAGTAGCTCTGTATTTTAATTCAGTAAATTGTGATTGTCCGGGTGAGTGTAGTGCTGAGAAGGACTGTTTGAGGTGACACTGACTGACGTTTCGACGCACCACTTAGGAGAAGGAGAGCATTCAAACAGAAAACAAGAAAGGAACAAAATCTCTTCTGGGTAAATCAACTTTAAATGAAGCATGTTTACTGGACATGCAAATGAGGGCAGCAGTTTCATCTCACACCTGACTGGTACAAAAAAGATGTAGTTACACAATTGGAAATGCCAAAATCAAATTTGAGCAAATTGGTGAGTGACCATGGCCACAAAAGTTAGTACTAAAAACTTTAAAGATCTTAAAGCTCCATAGAGTTTCCGTAGACTGGTGTACTCTGTGGGACATTCACCTGTACCAATAATCCTTTGGTAGAGAGAGGGGTTCAGAATGCAGAATATACTTTTCAACAGGCTATAATTTTGCATATTGTTAGTATTTCGGCAAGTATTTAGGCCATAAGGCCTCTCTACATTGTGTAGGGTTAAGAACTCATTCCAGAGACAATTGGCTTTCAGTTATTGTTTCATAGTGACTTGACAGTTACAAGACTTGATGACTTTTAAGGATTCTCTGGTCTGCAAAAAACCCTGCCAAGAAGTCTTGACTTTTGAATGTAACTCTTAAATGGACTGCCAACTATCTGCTCAAGTTGGAACATTAGATCTATATGAATTGATTATATAACTGGATGAGTCCAATTGAACGTCTTAAATTATTGCCTAAGTCTCAGGGTTAAAACTAAAAATCATTTATATTAATTCACTGTTTATCCAGTGTTCTAATCTTGGCTCGTACACTGCAGTAATTCCGAAAACTGTTAGCTGACCATATCTGACCTGACCTGACTTGTAACAGAAATGGCTCAGGTCATCTACCCAAGAAAACTGTTCAGGCTGGCCTTGACATTTGCCAGTCATTATTGCCTTAGACCAACCTAGCCAGCCCATGACTGGCCTGGGCCGCCCCAGGCCAGTGAATAGCCAGAGAAAATTGAAGTTGGCCAGCCTTGGCCAGCCTTGGCCAGCCCGGGCCGGCCAAGGCCATGCTGGGCCAGGCCTGTTTTTTGGCCTGTGCTGGCCCAGGCCAGCTATGGCAGGGCCAGGCCGGCCTGGGCCAGGTAAGGCCAGCCCAGGCCGGCCAGGGCTGGCCCAAGCAGGACATTTTTTTGCACGGGTAATACGCCGTCTAATGAAAGATCTCAGGAGACAGATGGATGCCCCAACGACCATCTATGAAGACAACCAGGGTGCCAAATTCCATAACAGAACAAAGCACATTGACATTTGTCATCATTTTGTTCGTGAAAGAGTTGTTTCTAATGAGATCAGAGTGATTTATTGTCCTACGGAGGACATGATTGCAGACATTATGACAAACGGACTTGCGAAACTTACCTTTGAAAAACTGAGAGATTTGTTAGCTATGCGTGACATTATGTAAATGCAACTATCAAACTTCAGGATTCTAAGCAGTGTATTGTGTCACCGTAACAGCATAATCATCAAGTGGGAGAGTTAGAATTATAATTATGTATGATAATTTAAGCTGTTACATTGGACCCTGATTGGTTAAGTTAATTACATGCATGCTATGTGTTCCCACCATGTTGTTTTCTTACTAGCTTAGTTCGGTTTTGATGCTACGTGATGAAACACACGTTTAGTGAGTTCAGTTTAGAATAAAGTCCTGGAATTGTTGTGGCTCGGTTGGCATCCTTTTAACATGGGGTATGTGCTGAGTGGACCTGTGAATGTGGCGAATTCAGGTCAAAGTCCCTCAAGTGTTGACATGTCTCGTGTAATGAAAACGGAGTGTACAGTGGTTGAGGAGGACTTAAGTTCAATTGATGATTCGCTCAATAATGAACTTAGCAAGTTCTGTGACTATGACACTCTTGGAGTTAAGGAAAGAAGATGAATTTCTTGAAGATTATCTGACCAAGGTGAAGTTCAAAGGGGACCGCTATAGAGTGTCACTCCCTTTTAAGGAAGAACACCCTGTAATTCCAGATAACTACTTGTTGGCACGAAACCGTCTCACTTCTTCGTTGAAAAGATTGAAATCTAAGCCAGAGATTTTACAGCAGCATGACACTGTAATCAGGGAACAACTCGGATGTAGTTGAAATGATTGACAAGAGTCATGAGGAACAATGTCTTCCTGGAACTGTTCATTACATTCCTCACAAAAAGGTGGTGAAAGAAGACAGAACTACTACCAAACTGCGAGTAGTCTATGATGCTAGTGCGAGGTCTCAAAGTGAACCAAGTTTGAATGATTGGCTCCTGTCAGGTCCTGCCTTAACTCCGTTGAATCTTGATGTCTTGCTTAGATTTCGTCTCCACAAAGTAGCTCTGATCGGAGATTTGGAGAAAGCATTCCTGAACACAGAAATTAAACCTGAAGAGAGAAATGTGTTGAGGTTCTTGTGGATAGATGACATCAACTCCTCGAATCCGGAAGTGATCACACTGAGATTCACGCGGCTTGTGTTTGGCCTTGTATGTTCTCCATTCATTCTGAATGTGACACTAAGGAATCACTTATCAAAGTATGAGAACATTGATCCAGAGTTTGTGGACACTGTTGTCAGAGCCTTGTATGTTGTGCTTCAGAGAAGGAGGATTTAACATGAGAAAGTGGGCGTCAAACAATCAAGAGTTAACTGAGTTGATCAAGAAAGAGGAAGCAGCTTTATCTTCAACGCCTGAACTATCTGCTGAAGTAACTCCTACATCAACAAGGTCTAATGTGAATGAAGATGATGATTGCCTCAGCTACACTTAACACCGTGAGTGAAGAAACCCTGGTCAAGGTTATGGGTGTTCCGTGGGATCGGATAGAAGACAACTTCAAGTTTGATCTGACCACCTTCTCTGGACAAGCCTTGGAAGGAACTCTAACAAAGCAGAAACTGTTGAGCATTACTGCTCGATTCTATGTCCCACTAGGCTTGGTTGGGAGGAAGCCCTATCGGAAGATCTCACCTCGCGTTGGAAGGAATTATTGGAAGACATTGAGAGAGTCTCAAGTATTGCAGTTCCCCGTTGCAATCTGGATGGGGTAGAAGTGGGAGACATCAAGTCTATTCAACTGCATGTATTTGCGGATGCCAGCGAGTCTGCATACGGAGCAAATGTCTACATTAGGGTGACAACCTCTAATACCTGTTCTTCACATCTGTTAGCCTCAAAGACGCGAGTTGCCCCTTTAAATGGAGAAACAATTCCTCAACTGGAGTTGATGGCTGCCTCAACGTTAGCAAATTTGATGACAGTTGTGTATGAGGCACTGATCTGCACTGTGAAGGTCAATGCGGTATTCAACTGGACTGACTCTCAAATTGTGTGGTGGTGGATCAATGGAGAGTCTAAGCTATTAAGGCAATTTGTGCAGAATCGAGTTCAGAAGATCCGGAGTCTTTGGAGTAAGGAACATTGGAGATATTGCCCTTCTGAACTTAACCCAGGTGACATAGCTTCAAGGGGAGCTAAGAGTTCTGTCATCGCATCCAGTGATCTTTGGTGGAAGGGAGCACCATTTCTAGAGAAGGAAGAGGTCACTGGCCAAACTTACCTAGGTAACTGTCCAATCAGGGAAAACGCAGTCCCAGAAGAAGCTGTAAAGAAATTAGAGAAGGAAAGTGCATCTGAAATCTCAAGAGTTATGACAGTATCGGTGCAATGCTCTCCGCGACGCAACTGAGCATTGACATTTCAGCGAAGAAAACAAAGGGTGAGAACAAACGGAGAGACGGGGAGGGGTCTACGCTCCACTCGCTCCGCTTGCTGATTTATTTTTTCGCTTTTCCCCACTGCAGAGCCTGTTCACAGGCTAAGCTGAAATTCACACAACGGAACTGACCAGGGCATACTTGCCACTGCATGATATTGTTTTAAAACCAAACAAACCGCTATACACATAAGGCTCTCAGTAGCTCTGTATTTTAATTCAGTAAATTGTGATTGTCCGGGTGAGTGTAGTGCTGAGAAGGACTGTTTGAGGTGACACTGACTGACGTTTCGACGCACCACTTAGGAGAAGGAGAGCATTCAAACAGAAAACAAGAAAGGAACAAAATCTCTTCTGGGTAAATCAACTTTAAATGAAGCATGTTTACTGGACATGCAAATGAGGGCAGCAGTTTCATCTCACACCTGACTGGTACAAAAAAGATGTAGTTACACAATTGGAAATGCCAAAATCAAATTTGAGCAAATTGGTGAGTGACCATGGCCACAAAAGTTAGTACTAAGAACTTTAAAGATCTTAAAGCTCCATAGAGTTTCCGTAGACTGGTGTACTCTTTGGGACATTCACCTGTACCAATAATCCTTTGGTAGAGAGAGGGGTTCAGAATGCAGAATATACTTTTCAACAGGCTATAATTTTGCATATTGTTAGTATTTCGGCAAGTATTTAGGCCATAAGGCCTCTCTACATTGTGTAGGGTTAAGCACTCATTCCAGAGACAATTGGCTTTCAGTTATTGTTTCATAGTGACTTGACAGTTACAAGACTTGATGACTTTTAAGGATTCTCTGGTCTGCAAAAAACCCTGCCAAGAAGTCTTGACTTTTGAATGTAACTCTTAAATGGACTGCCAACTATCTGCTCAAGTTGGAACATTAGATCTATATGAATTGATTATATAACTGGATGAGTCCAATTGAACGTCTTAAATTATTGCCTAAGTCTCAGTGTTAAAACTAAAAATCATTTATATTAATTCACTGTTTATCCAGTGTTCTAATCTTGGCTCGTACACTGCAGTAATTCCGAAAACTGTTAGCTGACCATATCTGACCTGACCTGACTTGTAACAGAAATGGCTCAGGTCATCTACCCAAGAAAACTGTTCAGGCTGGCCTTGACATTTGCCAGTCATTATTGCCTTAGACCAACCTAGCCAGCCCATGACTGGCCTGGGCCGCCCCAGGCCAGTGAATAGCCAGAGAAAATTGAAGTTGGCCAGCCTTGGCCAGCCTTGGCCAGCCCGGGCCGGCCAAGGCCATGCTGGGCCAGGCCTGTTTTTTGGCCTGTGCTGGCCCAGGCCAGCTATGGCAGGGCCAGGCCGGCCTGGGCCAGGTAAGGCCAGCCCAGGCCGGCCAGGGCTGGCCCAAGCAGGACATTTTTTTGCACGGGTAATACGCCGTCTAATGAAAGATCTCAGGAGACAGATGGATGCCCCAACGACCATCTATGAAGACAACCAGGGTGCCAAATTCCATAACAGAACAAAGCACATTGACATTTGTCATCATTTTGTTCGTGAAAGAGTTGTTTCTAATGAGATCAGAGTGATTTATTGTCCTACGGAGGACATGATTGCAGACATTATGACAAACGGACTTGCGAAACTTACCTTTGAAAAACTGAGAGATTTGTTAGCTATGCGTGACATTATGTAAATGCAACTATCAAACTTCAGGATTCTAAGCAGTGTATTGTGTCACCGTAACAGCATAATCATCAAGTGGGAGAGTTAGAATTATAATTATGTATGATAATTTAAGCTGTTACATTGGACCCTGATTGGTTAAGTTAATTACATGCATGCTATGTGTTCCCACCATGTTGTTTTCTTACTAGCTTAGTTCGGTTTTGATGCTACGTGATGAAACACACGTTTAGTGAGTTCAGTTTAGAATAAAGTCCTGGAATTGTTGTGGCTCGGTTGGCATCCTTTTAACATGGGGTATGTGCTGAGTGGACCTGTGAATGTGGCGAATTCAGGTCAAAGTCCCTCAAGTGTTGACATGTCTCGTGTAATGAAAACGGAGTGTACAGTGGTTGAGGAGGACTTAAGTTCAATTGATGATTCGCTCAATAATGAACTTAGCAAGTTCTGTGACTATGACACTCTTGGAGTTAAGGAAAGAAGATGAATTTCTTGAAGATTATCTGACCAAGGTGAAGTTCAAAGGGGACCGCTATAGAGTGTCACTCCCTTTTAAGGAAGAACACCCTGTAATTCCAGATAACTACTTGTTGGCACGAAACCGTCTCACTTCTTCGTTGAAAAGATTGAAATCTAAGCCAGAGATTTTACAGCAGCATGACACTGTAATCAGGGAACAACTCGGATGTAGTTGAAATGATTGACAAGAGTCATGAGGAACAATGTCTTCCTGGAACTGTTCATTACATTCCTCACAAAAAGGTGGTGAAAGAAGACAGAACTACTACCAAACTGCGAGTAGTCTATGATGCTAGTGCGAGGTCTCAAAGTGAACCAAGTTTGAATGATTGGCTCCTGTCAGGTCCTGCCTTAACTCCGTTGAATCTTGATGTCTTGCTTAGATTTCGTCTCCACAAAGTAGCTCTGATCGGAGATTTGGAGAAAGCATTCCTGAACACAGAAATTAAACCTGAAGAGAGAAATGTGTTGAGGTTCTTGTGGATAGATGACATCAACTCCTCGAATCCGGAAGTGATCACACTGAGATTCACGCGGCTTGTGTTTGGCCTTGTATGTTCTCCATTCATTCTGAATGTGACACTAAGGAATCACTTATCAAAGTATGAGAACATTGATCCAGAGTTTGTGGACACTGTTGTCAGAGCCTTGTATGTTGTGCTTCAGAGAAGGAGGATTTAACATGAGAAAGTGGGCGTCAAACAATCAAGAGTTAACTGAGTTGATCAAGAAAGAGGAAGCAGCTTTATCTTCAACGCCTGAACTATCTGCTGAAGTAACTCCTACATCAACAAGGTCTAATGTGAATGAAGATGATGATTGCCTCAGCTACACTTAACACCGTGAGTGAAGAAACCCTGGTCAAGGTTATGGGTGTTCCGTGGGATCGGATAGAAGACAACTTCAAGTTTGATCTGACCACCTTCTCTGGACAAGCCTTGGAAGGAACTCTAACAAAGCAGAAACTGTTGAGCATTACTGCTCGATTCTATGTCCCACTAGGCTTGGTTGGGAGGAAGCCCTATCGGAAGATCTCACCTCGCGTTGGAAGGAATTATTGGAAGACATTGAGAGAGTCTCAAGTATTGCAGTTCCCCGTTGCAATCTGGATGGGGTAGAAGTGGGAGACATCAAGTCTATTCAACTGCATGTATTTGCGGATGCCAGCGAGTCTGCATACGGAGCAAATGTCTACATTAGGGTGACAACCTCTAATACCTGTTCTTCACATCTGTTAGCCTCAAAGATGCGAGTTGCCCCTTTAAATGGAGAAACAATTCCTCAACTGGAGTTGATGGCTGCCTCAACGTTAGCAAATTTGATGACAGTTGTGTATGAGGCACTGATCTGCACTGTGAAGGTCAATGCGGTATTCAACTGG
Organism: Siderastrea radians; assembly: GCA_964017195.1. Taxonomy (NCBI): domain Eukaryota; kingdom Metazoa; phylum Cnidaria; class Anthozoa; order Scleractinia; family Rhizangiidae; genus Siderastrea; species Siderastrea radians. The sequence continues at coordinate 14,795,818 of OZ024887.1, read as the reverse complement.
ACTGACTCTCAAATTGTGTGGTGGTGGATCAATGGAGAGTCTAAGCTATTAAAGCAATTTGTGCAGAATCGAGTTCAGAAGATCCGGAGTCTTTGGAGTAAGGAACATTGGAGATATTGCCCTTCTGAACTTAACCCAGGTGACATAGCTTCAAGGGGAGCTAAGAGTTCTGTCATCGCATCCAGTGATCTTTGGTGGAAGGGAGCACCATTTCTAGAGAAGGAAGAGGTCACTGGCCAAACTTACCTAGGTAACTGTCCAATCAGGGAAAACGCAGTCCCAGAAGAAGCTGTAAAGAAATTAGAGAAGGAAAGTGCATCTGAAATCTCAAGAGTTATGACAGTATCGGTGCAATGCTCTCCGCGACGCAACTGAACATTGACATTTCATATTTTCATTGTTTATAATGCATTGCATGCCTATCAATTGTCACGTGATAAGCAGTTTTGTAAGCGACCTCGTGGTTGTCGCCATGTTGTGAAACTTGCGAAATAAATGGATGGTTTACGGCAATTTACAGTCCTCGTTTTGGCTGTGTTGGATGTTTGAAGCGACAGTTTTTCTGGTCCTTCGACGACGGATGGTTAACCAGTGGAGAAAATCGTGGTATTGGTGAACATTTTGTGGAAATGGAAGGAAACTTCATCGAATTTGGCGATCACATGGATCAACCATCGCACAGCATGGATGTGGAAAACGTGCAGTCGACAGAGGTGAGTCAACCGGTGAACTTAACATTGAAAAATAAGAGGTCTACAGTTGAAAGAAAGATTACCATTCATTTGAAAAGTTTGGCAGCTTACATACAACAGTGTGGTAGTAAAACTCACATCAATCGAATTATGGCTGACTTGAGGTCATGTTTACAAGAAGTTGAGGAATTAAACGTTCAATATTTATCGTTTGTACCCGAGATTGAACACGATAAAGTACTTGAATGGTATGATTTTGAGTTTGCTCGAGTTAACGAAGCATTAGATGAAGCAGTAGTGCATTTAGAGGAGTGTGCGAGCGAAGAAGCGTCAGTAGTGAGTTCGAATGTTAGTCGTAAATCCAAGGCTTCGCACAAGAGTGGAAAGGATCCAATTTCAGCCAAAGCGAAAGCAGCAGCGGCTCCAGCATACGTTAGAAAGCAAAACGAAATTGCAAAGGAAAAATTGCGAGAGATTGAAAGTCAAGCAGAGCTGCAAAGGAAATTGTTGAAATCTAAGGAAGAAGAAGAGAGAGTGCGATTGGAAGCAGAACTTGAACTAGAGAAACAACGTTCGATCTCTGAAGAAGCACAGAAAACAAGGGAACTGGAACTGGAAGTAATTCATTTGGAAGTCCAAGCTAAAGCTTTGGAAAAAGAAGCTCATGATCCTGATAACTTACAAGAAAGGCTTAAAGATTTTGAAGATGAAGAGACTGCCAGCTGGTCACAATCAGGAAAATGATAAAGAGATCAAGCCTGATGAGGTACCTGAAAATCCCATGACATCAGATGTTGCTTACATGTCAACTTCAACTCCTAAGCCAGGAACCAAGCATCAGCAGTTGAAAGTAAAGTTTCAAGACAAAGAAGAAGCCTCTAATAAAGGATTGCATGTTGAAACGCCTGCAAACACAATTATTTTACGATCATCCCTGGATTCGTTGCCAAAATTGAAGCTTGATTCATTCGATGGGGATCCAATTCGTTGGGAGTGATTGGATTTCGATGTTCCATTCTATTATTGATGATGCAGATATTTCCTGCAATGCAAAGATGCAGCATCTACAGAATGCAGTTGTTGGTAGAGCAAAGGAGGCAATAGAAGGCTATGGTTATAGCGGAGAGCTCTATGCAGAAGCCCTTGAGAAATTGGAATCAAGATTTGGAAAGTCCCACATTGTTGTCAAGGCTCACTTGAATCGCCTGCGGAAATGGGGCAAACTTAGTGACGATCGTCTACACGAAGTGCGACGTTTCTCAGATGTCATCTCAACCGCTGTTAAAACCTTTAAGCACCTCGGTTACACTAGCGATTTACAGGCTGCAAACAACTTGAACATGGTTGTTGACAAGCTTCCTCATTCCCTCTGTGTCAAGTGGAAAGAGTACAGGAGAGATAAAGAGCTGAAACATGCAAATCTTCTGGACTTTGAGAAGTGGATTGAAGTGCAAGCAGAAGTACATGATGATTTTGGCGCCCGGACAAGCAAGCAACCTTTTGTCCCACCTGATCATAAGTCAAAGGGAAAACACCCTGGTAGTACAGTAGTCTTCAGTGCAGTAACACCCCCCTCGATGGGTGGCAACGCCTCTGGAGGTTCTCCACGTTTCAGTCAAAGTGGCCAGTTTACTTTACCTCCATGTGTGATGGGCGACGGAAAAAATCACAAGCTACACAGTTGTCCCAAATTTAAGGAGTTGTCTGTTCAGGAAAGATTGGCTAAAGTGAAGGAACATGGACTGTGCTATCGTTGCTTTGGAACACACTGGGCAAATAAATGCAGATTTAATAAGCAGTGTGGTGTCAATGGCTGTACTAGGCTTCACAATGAGTTGCTTCATAGAATCATGGAAGAAGATAATTCCACAAGTGTCCCTACTCCTGAAGAGCCACCCATGCAACCCAGTCATCCAGAACCTTTAGTGGCAAGTTCTCACGTGATGCAAGCTACATGTAATAAGTCGAGAGTTTTACTTCAATTAGTTCCTGTAACTCTGTATGGACCGTGTGGTCAGCTCAATACCCACGCACTTCTTGACCCTGGTAGTACTTGTTCTCTTATTCGAGCAGACGTCGCAGATCATTTAAATTTGGATGGTCCTCCTACCTCTTTGGACTTGTTTGGTATTCAAGTCACTTCGCATCTTAACACAAAGCGAGTCTCATTTAACATTGGTCCTGTTAATGAACACACTCGTTATCTGGCGGAAAATGCTTTGGTTGCAGAGAAATTGAATGTGCCTCCAACTTCAGTCAACATGGCAAGTGTTAAGTCCCAGTGGAAACATTTAGCTGACATTGAGCTTCAAGATGTGGATAGAGCAGAAATCAAGGTCATCCTTGGAAGTGACGTCACAGAAATCATTATCCCAGAGAGGTAAGAGAGGGACCCAGAGGTTCACCATTTGGAATCAAGACAAAACTTGGTTGGACTGTGACAGGAATTCTCCCAGGATATTCTCGTAATTCAGAATCTGTATGTTTCATTCACGTGGCTTTGCCTAAAGAAGAACTGAATGACCTTGTAAAAACTTGGTGGAAAACGGAATCATTTGGGTGCAAGTATGATAGTGATGAACGGAGATCGAAGGAAGATGAGCTGACTTTGGAGTCCCTTGAGAGAACAACCTGCAAAGTTGATGGGAGGTATCAAGTTGGACTTATTTGGAGAGATTCAACTAGCGATTTGCCAGACAACAGAGCTGTTGCAGAGAAGCGTTTACACTTGTTGGAGAAACGCCTTGAAAGTGACCCAGAGCTGAATGCCAAGTACAGACAATCTATAGATGATGATCTCCAGAAAGGATACATCAAGAAGCTGTCTGAACGAGAATCGTCAGAGCCTACTACCTGTGCATAGTATTTACCGCACCATCCGGTGCTACATCCCCACAAACCTGGAAAGGTGCATCGAGTTAGTGATGCAGCAGCCAAATATCAAGGCACTTCTCTAAATGACCAGCTGTCCTCTGGGCCTCACCTTTTGAACTCATTAGTTGGTATACTAATGCACTTCCGCCAAGAGTTGATAGCTATGTCTGCTGACATCGACGACATGTTCAATCAAGTGGCGGTTCCTGAAGAAGACCAATCTGTTTTGCGTTTTGTCTGGAGACGAACTCCGAAGGACAGGGTGGATGTGTACCAATACGTCAGGCACATTTTTGGTGTGAAGTGCTCCCCTACATGTTCTAATTATGCGCTGCGACGAACAGCTCAAGACAATAAGGATTCCTTTCCTTTGGAAGCGGAAGTAGTGGAGGGGAACTTTCACATGGATGATTTATTCAAATCAGTCCCATCCCTATTGGAAGCATATAGTCTTCAAGTTGGACTAGTGAATTTACTTTCACTAGGTGGATTCAGACTGACAAAGTGGATATCAAATGACAAACATTTGCTTAACGCAATCCCTGTGGAAGAACGAGCACAGTCATGCGCACTATTGGAGAAGAAGGCACTCTGCCTGCTGAGAGAGCTCTGGGAGTGATTTGGGATGTCCAGAAAGATGTTTTCTTATTCAAGATCAAGCCAAAGGAGTTGGCGGACACACGGCGGAAAGATATCAGCCTCACAGCTTCGATCTTTGACCAAATTGGCTTTTTAGCCCCATACATTGTCCGGGCAAAGATATTTCTTCAGTCGTTGTGGAAACTTCGTCAAGGTTGGGATAAGAAGATTCCAGAAGAATTCCACCAAGAATGGTCCGCTTGGCAGAAGGAACTGGAGAGTCTAGCGGAATTCTCAGTACCACGGTTCCATTGCTTTTTCATGGCTTCACCCATTTCCATTCAGCTACACTTGTTTGGTGATACAAGTGAGAGAGCATTCTGCGCTGTTGCGTACTTTCGATTTGAGTATCCTGATGGAGAGAGACAGTGTGCATTTGTAGCTGCGAAGACCCGTGTTGCTCCTGTTAAACCACTGAGTATTCCAAGACTGGAACTGCAAGCAGCAGTTCTTAGTGTACGGTTGGCGATCATGATCCAGAAAGAACATGACTATGAGATATCCTCTACCCATTATTGGAGTGACAGTAGTGCTGTTATTGGTCTTATTCATGGAGAGTCGAAGCGACATCCTGCCTTCGCTGCCAACAGACTTTCTGAAATTCTTGATGCTTCAGAACCGCAACAATGGCGTTACTGCCCTGGTAAACTTAATCCTGCGGACGATGGTAGACGTGGCTTGAAAGCAGATGCAATTACTCCGAACTGCCGCTGGTTAAATGGTCCAGCATTTCTTCTACTGTCAGAAGATCAGTGGCCTGAAGATATCCCGAAGTCAAAGTTCACCACTGACATGACTTGTGAAACACCAGCTGAGATTAACATGTCAGCTGCGGTTGCTAGGAAACTCAGCCCTGAGCTCATGGACTTGTCCCATTATTCATCGTTTGGTAAAGTTTGTCGAATTACTGCTTATGTGCAACGATTCATTTGGAATTGCAGAGGAAGAAAGACAAAAATGGAAACGAAGATTGGTCCATTGGAGGTTCAAGAAATTAAGGAGGCGCAATTGATGTGGAAAAAGTCAGTTCATAGAGAAGCATTTCCAGCCGACATCTGCAATTTAACCGCTGGCCAACCTGTTGGAACGAAAAGTCACTTGAAGACTTTAACCCCTTTCTTGGATGAAAGTGACATTCTCCGGGTCGGCGGGAGAATCGACGGTGCAGCAATTTGTTATGATGCCAAACATCGAATGTTCATTCCTCAAGATCATCAGCTATGTCGTCTTGTGATCATGGACTGCCACAAGAAGCTCAACCATGAAGGTACAGAACACGTTCGGAATGAACTGAGATTATTGTGTTGGACACCGTATTCTCGGTCTACTGTGAGGAAAGTCCTTAATGACTGTTCAGTATGTAACAGAAGAAGAGTCAAGCCAAAACCCCCTTTGATGGCAAGCCTCCCGAAAGATCGGTTGCAAGTAGCTCGACCCTTTTCCACGGTTGGCGTTGACTATTTTGGGCCACTCATGATCAAACACTCGCTCAAGCAAGAAAAACGCTATGGATGTCTCTTCACATGTTTGGTTACAAGAGCGGTACATCTTGAGGTTGCGCGGTCATTGGAGACCGATTCGTTCATCAATGCACTCAGAAAATTTGTGGCGAGACGTGGACCACCATCGGACATCTATTCTGACAATGGCTCTAATTTTGTGGGAGCTGTCCGAGAGCTAAAGCAAAGCTTGCAGGAATGGAACCAGTCACAAATTGCTGACTTCCTGTCTCAGAAGGAGATTCAGTGGCATTTCAACCCTCCAGCCGCAGCCCACTTTGGTGGCATATGGGAACGTTTAGTCCAGTCTTGCAAGAAAGCTCTCAAAGTTGTCCTCCATGGTCAAGTGGTGACAGATGAGGTCCTGGAGACAGCATTTGCAGAAACAGAGGCCCTTGTCAATAGCAGACCCCTTACGAAGTCAGTTCTAGTAGCAGTGATTTGGAAGCCATCACGCCGAACCACTTCCTTATATCCCGTGCGAATCTTGTGCTACCCTGTGGTGTTTTTGCAGACAAGGAGATTTCCAGTAAGAAATGGTGGAGGCAGACACAAGTCTCTATCAATCAAGTCTGGGTAAGGTGGTTACGAGAATATCTGCCAACCCTGATTGCTCGAAAGAAGTGGAATCAGAGCACATGTAATGTCAAGGTTGGAGACTTAGTTCTGGTTGTCGACGAGAAGACCCAAAGGGGAGACTGGCCCCTTGCTCGTGTCATGAAGATCTTTCCTGGAAAAGACGACACTGTCCGCGTTTGTAAAGTGAAGACGAAAGCTGGAGTGTATAAGAAACCAGTCGCGAAGCTGGCGCTGTTGGAAGAGTGTCCTACCTCATAAATTAGCTGAACACTGGCGGGAGAATGTCGCGACTGAACATTGACATTTCATATTTTCATTGTTTTTTCGCATTGCATGCGTATCAATTGTCACGTGATAAGCAGTTTTGTAAGCGACCTCGTGGTTGTCGCCATGTTGTGAAACTTGTGAAATAAATGGATGGTTTAAGGCAATTTACATTCCTCGTTTTGGCTGTGTTGGATGTTTGAAGTGACACTCCCAGCATCTCAGAAGTCATCCAACCAGAAAGATTTAGCAGTCTCAGCAAACTTGTCAGAGTAACCGCTCTTGTGCTGAAATTCATCCAAAGGATCCAGAAGACAGTAACACATGATATCAGCATGGAGGACATGAATGTTGCCAAGAATCTCTGGTACAAAGAAGTTCAAACTAAACTTGAAGAAAAGGAGAAATCTAGTTGAACATGGGAACAGTTAGCGGTCTTCAAGGATGAAGGAGTTCTACGGTGCAAGGGAAGGATTCAGAATTCGTCACTACCGTATTCAGCAAAATTTCCTTTCCTGTTACCAAGGAAACAGCACTTCACAAAGTTGGTGATAATGCAGTCTCATGAAAACGTGTAACACAATGGGGTGAGAGAAACTCTTACTGAAATCCGAGCCCAATTCTGGATTATCAAAGGACGGCAAGCTGTCAAGGATGTACTCTCTAAATGTGTTACATGCAAGAAGATGCTAGGGAGAGCTTACAGCACTCCACCCACTCCACCCACTCCACCTCTACCTTCATTTCGAGTTTCAGATGATCTGGCATTTTCTAAAGTTGGAGTGGACTTTGCCGGTCCCTTGTATGTGAAGAATATCTACCAGTCCAAAGGAGAGATGTACAAATGCTACATTGTTCTCTTTAAGTGTGCCAGTGCGAGGGCTGTTCACCTTGAACTTACCCCAGACCTCTCCACGACCTCGTTCTTGAGAGTGCTAAGGCGAGAATTACCAACCTTATTCATTTCAGACAATGGGAAACTTTCAAAGATGCAGAAGTGAAGAAGTTTGTTCTTCATCGCAACCTTGACTGGAAATTCAACGTGCCCACAGCCAGCTGGTGGGGAGGTTTCTTTGAAATCTGCGTTAAATTAGTGAAGAGGTGCCTCAAGAAAGTGCTTGGAAACGCAAAGCTGAGTTATGAAGAACTGGAGTCAGTCTTGATCGAAACTGAAGGAGTTCTAAATTCCAGACCCTTAACCTATCTCTACGATGAGTTAACAAAAGCCCCTCTCACGCCTTCTCATCTTGTGATTGGTCATCGACTGTTAGACCAATCTCCTGTTGGCACCTGTGAACACACTGACCAGGCGAAAAAGATATTTGGACGCACCCCTCGCCCGCTTCAGGAATCGATGGAAGAAAGAATATCTGACTAGGATTTGTATATACCAGAAACTCAAAGGAGGAGAACCGAGAAGAGTCATTCACGTAGGAGACACTGTACACATCTATGCGGACAAGACACCCAGACAACAGTGGAGATTGGGAAAGTAGAGAAACTGTTGCAGGGGCAAGACAACATCGCTCGTGCAGCGGAAGTGGTGACAGTGGACAATTCTCTCTGCAAGACTCCTCTGAAATGTCCAATTCAGAAGCTATATCCTCTTGAAGTCAATGTACTTGACGAGGAAAGGAAAGGATCTGGAAAGGATCTCTGAAAGTCTGTTTCGGAATTATATCTCGAAACCCAGCAACATTCTCAAAGTTAAGGAACTGCAGTCTGTCAGGATGTAATCTACTTATCAGAGTATTTTAGATATACATCGATACAACAGGACCGACAGCAAGGTTGTCCTTGGATGTCCAACAATGCAAAACAGTTCCATACATTTGTGGCTAATCGTGTACAAGTGATCCATGATCACACTTCTAAGCAGTGGAACTACGTCGACACTAAGGACAACCCAGCTGGCGATGCATCAAGAGGCCTAGAACCTTAAGAACTGATAAGAAGAAACAGATGGTGGAATGGGCCAAGCTTCTTGCGGAAAAAATTCACAGACAAACCCGACCTGCAAGTTTCTCCAGAAGACCCTAAAGTTGAAAGGGAGTCAGTATTGGTAACCACATCCAACCCCAACATGGAACCCCCAACCTTGCTAGAATGCATCGAGCACTTCTCTGACTGGCATAGCGTGAAGACGGCCATCACAATTTGTTTACCATTTATTGAAAGAATGAAACTGTGTAAAGAAAGATAAAGATCCTTCTGTGCAGCATGATGACAAGATTCCACAGTATCGAGATAGCAGAAGAAAACAGCATGACAAGTTGTAACGGTGTGTTGTAGTGAGCATTGAAGTCCTCCAATAGGCCAAGCTGTTGCTGATCAAAACAGTCCAATGCCGAGCCTTTCCAGAAGAAATGAAGCATCAGAAGACCAGCAGCAGCGAGGTGCGGTGAATGGCAAAGTGAGAAAGGCGATCACGAGATCAAGTCCAATACACCACCTAGACCCATTCCTAGACAAAGATGGCATCCTACGACTTGCAGAACGGATTCTTGAAGCTAGTGCGCCATATGTCGTAAAGCATCCCGCCATACTGCCAAAGAGATCACATGTGACAGACCCTATAATTCATCACTTCCATCAGCAGACAGCCCCTCAAGGCCGAGCCAGGACACAAGCTGAAATCCATGCATCCGTATTCTGGATATTAAATGGCAGTTCTACCATTGGTCATCATGTATCCAAATGTGTTACTTGTAGAAAGCTGAGAGGAGTACCTCAACAGCAGAAATGGCTGATCTTCCAGCAGACTGCTTTGAGCAAGCCGCTAAATTTACCTACAGCAGATTCGACTATTTTGGGGCCTTTTACATAAGACAAGGACAAAAGGAGTCCAAACCCCATGGACTGCTATTTACCTGCATGTCTTCGCGTGCTATCCACTGAGAAACCGCAGCATCATTGACTACGGATTCCTTCTTGAATGCTTGCCGTCGATTTGTGTCGCCATGGACCAGTCCGACAACTAAGATCAGACTGAGGTAGTAACTTCGTAGGTGCAAAGAATGAATTGCAGGCAGCCCTCATGGATATGGAAATGACGTTTTTCAAAGAGAACTTGAAAAGGATAGCTGCGACTGGATTACCTGGAAGATGAACGTCCCACATTCCAGTCATATGGAAGGAGTGTGGGAAAGGCAGATTCATACTGTAAAGAGTGTACTGTCGGGACTACTGCAGAACCATGGGAAGCAATTAGAACCCTAACGATTGAAGTTGAAGAGGTAGTAAACAGCCGCCCACTCACTACCGACGACCTGACAAATCCAGATTCTTTGGACGTGCTGATGCCAAACCATCTGCTAATGATGAAATCCTCTGTTGTAATAGCACCACCTGGAAACTTTTAAGGGGGCAATATACCTGAATTTCTTCAAAAAAAGTATTTCTGAGATTTTTGCATTCAGACTTGCATAAATCATCCAGGAATCAAACCCTGTTCGTTTTAAGTCGATTTCTCGTCCCGTTTTGAAGATATAACAATGTTTCTTCACCTTAGTCAAATTCAAACTTCCCGCCATAATCTGTTTCCATAGAAACCAAAGTTGTTTACTGCAATAATTCATCAAAAACGCCAGCCTATTTCATCAATTATAGTCTTAAAACTGTTCAAAGTTATTCCCCTGAATGTAAACCTGCTTGGGAACTGGTAACGAGAAAGACAAACCGAAAAGGGACTGGTACAGAGCTTCAACAAATAGCACATGGTTGTGGACGCCATCTTGGATGTGAGTTTCGGAGAAGAGAAATTATTGCGCTCGTTTTCTTTCGATATACCGTCTGAATTTTGTAAGATTTTCAAGTAGTTGTTGCTAGTATCAAGTGTTCAAGTTTTTTTTTTCGGCGTGAAATGCCGAAGGTTTCGAAAAGAAAACGCTTTCGTGGCACTCCACGCTGGAAACGTAAACATGACTTCGAGGAAGAAATCACTGAAAACTCTGGCGCTTCGCCTGAACAAAGTGGTTGTGAAAGTGACCTTGGCGAGTCCCGTAGTAGTGACAGTGAGTTTCAGGACTCTGTGGAAACTGCATCTGAGAGAAAATTGGCAAATTCGACTCCCAGTACTAGCAGTGCTCCATACAGTGACTATGGCTCAGCGATAAGTTACCGTTTGGTTGAGCTTTCGAGTTTGATGCAAACCTTTGAGCAATTTCACAAATGCAAAGGCGGGAGGCTGGTCTACAATGATGAGCAAGCGAAAAAGTATGGGAACAGCTCCTTGATTAACATTGAGTGTACCAAGTGTAAGAAGAAAGTTCACCTCCAGACCTCTGCAAATTCAGGGGAAAACTGGAAAGCCCAGAGTGCTGTAGATATCAATCGTAGGATGGTATTTTCTGCTTGCGAAATGGGAGTTGGGCGTGAGGCAATTGCAGTTATGTGTGACATTTTGAACATGCCTCCACCTTGCCAGTCAAAAGCTTGGAATGATCATTCACAAGCTCTTTACAATGCCCACAAAGATGCTGTAGATGAAAAACTAGCAAAAGCACGAGCACATGTCCATGAATTACATAGAAAAGAAAATCCTGATCTGAGTGTGGACGACACAATCGAAATTGCTGTTTCCTTTGATGGCACATGGTCTAAACGAGGATTTACTGCCAACTTTGGTGTTGGATTTGTCATTTCTGCTGACTCTGGCCAAGTGCTAGACTATGGATTTGCCTCAAAGATTTGTGTGTCATGCAACAGACAAAAACAAAAACTTTCCGAAGAATCTGAAGAGTTTAGAGCCTGGTATGCTTCTCACAGTCCCTATTGTACTGAGAATCACACTGGCTCCAGTGGGGCCATGGAAAAGGAGATTGCCAGGAGACTTTGGAGCAATTCACTCAGTTACAATCTGCGATATAAATTTATGATTTGTGACGGAGATAGCAAAGCCTACAATGGTGTCTGGGATATCTATGGTTCCTGTGATGACTGCAGCAAGTGGGAAAATATGGATAAAAAAAGCAATGAATACAAGAAGTGGGTTGCCTCTGATGCTCATGAGAAGTGGAAAGATGATCATGATCTTGGAAAAGCAGACTGTCCAAGGGTCATGAAACTTGACTGCATTGGACATGTGCAGAAACGAGCAGGAACTGCTCTTCGTGAACTAAGAAAAAAGACTGCTGGAAAGCTAAAAGATGGTCTACCCATTGGCGGGCGAAAACACAGGCTAACAGACAATTGCATTGACAAGCTTCAAGGCTATTATGGAAATGCAATCAGAAGAAATGTTAAGTCTGGTGAAATCTCCTCTGAAGAAGCAGAACAGCGTATCAAAGCCATGCAAAATGACATCATGGCCGTCTTGTACCACAGCTGCAATGTTCCAGAGAAGACAAGACACCAGTACTGCCCTCCAGGAAAGGACTCCTGGTGTAAATTCAAAAGAACTGGCAAGTTTGAGAACAAAGATCACCATTTGGATCCAGTGTTCTTAGAACTTCTAGAACCTGTTTTCAAACGACTTAGTGAGCAGTCCCTCCTCCGCCGATGCCTTCCAGGGTTCTCACAAAACAGCAACGAGAGCATCAACAGCTTGGTGTGGTCGAGAGCTCCTAAACATAAATATCATGGGCCCCAGAGGGTGGAAATGGCTGCTATGGGTGCAGTGTTGCAGTTTAATGAAGGTGCAAGTGGCAAGCATCTTGTCATGGAGAAGGCAGGAATTTCCCATGGGGAACTATCAGTCATCGGAAGTGCAAAGAAAGACAAACAGCGAGTGCAACACTCAACGTTGAAGGCGTCCGCAAAGAAAAAAAAGGCAAGAAGGAAGATAAGACAAGCAAAAAAGAAGGCAGAAGAGGAGAGGAAGTCATTGGAAGGCACTACATACAGCAGTGGAAGATTCAATGACATTAACCCACTGGACAACCACAGTTCCTCCGAAGATGATTTGCCACTCGCACAAGTTGCCAAGAAGAAATCTAAATGATTAAGGAAGAAATGACTATAGTTTTAGTTTTATATGAAAGAAAGTGACTTGGTTTTGTTTATTTTGCTATAGTTAGGCATAATGTCTGCAAAATTCAATAAGAAATCAGCTGTAGTTACCTTTTTTAACTTTATAACATTTAAAAGGCTTTTCTGAAAAAATGTCTTTTTAGTGCCGCACGACTTTTAAATACTTATAACTTCTGAAGTATTTAACCAATTTTGCTGAAATTTTCAACATTTGTTTTTCAAAGATAAAGCAACAAATTAATGATGGCATTTTAGAGAAGGAGTCCTAGTTTCTGAGTTGTTGCTTTTAGAAATTTGAATTTGAATTTTTGTCTGTTTTTGGTTGCTATGGCAACAGGAATACTGCATTGTCAAAATCCCATCATTAGATTTTAGGTGTACCATTAAGCTTTTTAGAAAGGGTGCTTTTAATGCTCTAGAGTGATGCATTTTGGAGGAGATAGATTTTCAAGTAGGTATGGTAGGTGTGGCACTTTGTATTTTTGTGCCCCCAGGTGTCCACCACATTCCAAATAACGTCAGTGAAATTAGGTTCAAAATGTAGCTTGGTCTCTCTAGTTTCAAAAAATATATAGTTTGTGAGGGTTTACAGTTGTAGTTTTTGAGATACAGCATTCCAACCATTGGTACCCAGATTTACGAAATTTCGGGTATATTGCCCCCTTAAAGGACTGATATTTTCTCAAGAAAACAGTGGCGTCATGTCCAACACCTCTCAGAAGAATTTTGGCAGTGTTGGAAAAAGGCTTATCTGCAGACCCATCAGGTTCAGCAGAAGTGGACCGCATCACATAGAAACCTGGAAGAAGGAGATATCGTGATCCTGGACAATGACAACTCACTGAGAAATTTCTGGAAGCTGGCCCGTGTAGTCGCTACCCACCACGACGAAGATGTGTGCGTACAGAAGGTAAAGGAAGGTGGAGGCAGCAGAGCAATCTCAAAATGCGAATGGTAAGAGAGAAAGGAGCCTGGTCTTTCCTATTTGGAAAGACCTTTTCACAGGTTAGTGCTCCTTATGTGAATCAGTGAGCAGAAAGACCAGGGATTCCTACCCGAGGAGCCATAGAAGGGATTTCATATCAAGTGGAGTCATGTCATAGACTGTGATAGACTAAGAGTGACATCTCAATAACTGTTTGATTAAGTTTCTAAACTCTATTTGTTTAAGTATATTGTCGTTACAATTTAGGGGAGCCATGTAAATGACTGACTATTGATTTGTTGCGTAATGTCCGTTGTGTGACATTGAGTTAAAAGTCTAGTTTTACACTTTCAGTTGTAGCTTCACATTCGCAACACGCAACAAGAGTATTTTGCGCTTATTTTAGGTTTTCGAATCGATTGTAATAGAAGTTTGTCATTAATTATCCTTTCAGTTTTTACGTGATTTCAAGCAAGTCATTAAAACTAATTAACAAGAACGACTGGCTACTTGGATTCCCATTAAAGACCTTCTTATATCTTACCAGGTGTGTACTCAAAATTTAATTAAGATGTTTTGATGAGTGATCCCCGGCTGCTATAGTAGTGTTGGCCATGTCTGTCTGAAAATATTTTCTTTTGTGTTTTAAACCAAAGCCCGGCGGTAACTCAAGGGCACCAAAGTACCCTCTTTTGCCAAGAGCTTGACGGTGAACTAAGCACTGGTGGCTCATTTTATGGAGAGCATTGTGCGTCTTGTGGCAGTGGTGCCAGCTGAAACATTTTTAGCCTTTAACGCTTGTTACGGAGACAGCAGAGTTAAACATTGTTCTTTTCTGTTCTTTTTTTCTTGTTTTTGTTTCAGCTATTCCGTGTTTTAGGAAATTCCGTCACTCTGTGTTTTAGGATATTCCTTCATTACATGTTTTAGGATATTCCGTCATTCCATGTTTTAGGATTTGAAGCTATGTTCTTCCATTCCCTTTCACCCTTTTCACCCAACACAACCTCCACAGGCTCCTATGTAATAAAAGAAAAAAAGATTTTAGCAATATGAAATGTACAATACAGTAGAACCCAGGTAACTCGAACTCCCCAGCTAATGCGAACTAAGTCCTATTTCCCTTGGATTTGACCCCATTTTTCAGTCATTTCTACTCAGTTAACTCAAACTCGGATAACGCGAATTCCCCACTAACTCGGACTAAATTTCGTTTCCCTTGATCAAAATTTACCCCGATAACTCAAATTCTGGTTCTTGCAACTCATCATGGATGCCCATAGAAATATCTCATTGGCTCTTCTTGTTGTGTAATGGGATCTAAACACTAAAACTAACACTACAGCAATTTGATTTTACTGTTATTGGTCTATTTTGAGCTTTGCTTAAAATATTTAATTCAACGCACACTTCATGTAAAGCATTTTCTAGATAGATCATATTCCAGTTAATCATTAATCTAAGTATATATATATAGTGTTGTCACTACTGAACTCAACATTTGATTAGCTGATCACGGTCGCAGTTAGCACAGTCTTTCATTTTTTAGTTCTTTAGTACAGTACAAAGTACAGTCTACATCCAAGTAAACAGCTGGATTACGTGCTAATACATGAGGGCAAGAGCTTACAGTACCCGGAGTATGGCTTTTCGCCTTCGAACAGGCCGTCTAGTTCAGTGGTGATCGCCCATTCTCCTCTCGGAGCAGAATCGAGCAAGTTTACTGAGTTGAAAGAGTTGTTAGATCAAGCAAAAGAAGAAAACGCGGTTCTTGAGCAGTCCCATCAGTTAGAGCAAATGCGGCTGGAATTAGAGGCTCTTCGCGCACGCAATGCCGAACTAGAAGCAAAACGCACCCCACCCCAGCCATCAAAGGGGACGAAAAGAAGCCTCCTCACACACTTCAGGACTTGAGGACCAAAAGGTCTCTGACTGAACGAGTCGACAAGTTTCTCGCCACCCTTGAGGACAGTTCAACTGATGAGGACAGTGATGAGAAGGACAACACACGTACTTCTCGAGGTAGGCGTCACACCTTAAAATCAGGCAAGGATAGTAATTAACTAGCCGAGCGCTTGCGCCTCAGTTATGGCCTCACAGACACCTTAACTTAACGTACGTTTCTAAGGACAAGAAATACGTTGATTTATCCCTGGCTGAATCACGGCCAGCTACGCCGCAATCCTACAGCACCCCACCCTTTCTTCCTCGGAACTTCGTGCATGCATTGATCATTTGCCTGTTTTGATGTATTTGGCCACCCAGTACTCTTGGCCATCTGTACGTGATTTACACACTGCAGTCCTTTATGAAATCGAATGTGGCAGGGCAAGTTGGGGTGATTCTTTCACATATTTGGAGTCACAAATTTTACAAGCTCCTTTGTGGTCTTCTCGTCCGGGACCTGCGCACTCAGTTAGTCGATCAGCTGTTTTCTTCTGCAGAGATTATCAGCATGGCGTCTGTAACTTCAAAGGATCACTATGGCACTCTGCGTGGTGAGCGAAAATGGTTGCAGCACACTAGTGCCCAATGCTGGGTGGATTCCCGAATCTCCATGCATAACACCAAATTCTCGAAGGAGTGCCCTTTAGCCTCCGTCAGCACCAAACCAAACGTAGTTTCTTCCGCAGACAGTCCAGTTTGACTCTCCAACAGATTTACATTGTCTCTCTGTGATTTGTCCCAAGACTCTGGACTTAATTTGGCAGAATCTCAACAAACCTCATTGGGGTGAATGAATTTTCTCAAGACTCTAGACTTAACTCAGTGTTGGATGAATTTTCTCAAGACTCTAGACTTTACTCAGTGTCGGATGAATTTCCTCAAGACTCCAGACTTTACTCCACGTTAGATGAATTTCCGCAAGACTCTGGACTTAACATTAGAAATAGGCTTTCGCCACTTTCCAGTTCTTGCGTGCAGAATAAGTTTATTGTAGAATATTATTTTACTGGGAGTCCAGACTTGTCGGTTTTTGCGGCTGGCAAGTCTGACACACCCGTCATATCACACACCCCTAAGGAAGATAACTTAGTTCATTGCTTTTCATCTTCTTCGCATTCCGCACACTCGAATGTTTTCTGTTCTCCCGAGTTCTTCAGTAGCATAGTTGACCCTAGTTTTCAGTCATTTTCACCTTCTGCTTTTATCCCTCTGCAGACTTTTGTGTCACTTCATCACCATGTTCATGCCGTGGGGCTTCCCAATTTTCCGGGTGCTCGATTGGCGGTTCCGACCTCGCTTAATCTCCCCTTGTGGCACTCATTGTTATCGGAGTATTCGGATGCCTGTGTTTGTGATTTCTTAGAATTCGGATGGCCAATTGGTTATAATTATAATGGCGTTTTTTCTTCAAGTGAATTTCGTAACCACAAAGGTGCTCTCGACTTTCCATCTGCAGTTGACAGCTACTTGTCATCGGAGCTCGAGTTAGGTTCCGTTTGCATTCCCTTCGCAGGAAATCCTTTTTCAGTTCCAATTGCGGTTTCTTCTCTGAACTCTGTTCCCAAGCAAGGTTCCGACTAACATCGATTTATTCTTGATCTCAGCTGGCCAGATGGCTCGTCTACAACAATTTGATTTTATTGTAATTAGTGCTAACATAAATTGAGTGTAACTGAGTTGCTTTCACAGTACTGTATTATCATAAAAATGCATTATTGCGTTACAGTTTCTGACGAGATAAGTTCTAAATTATGAATATATGAAATTCATATATTTGAACTGCGGAATAAAGAAATAAATGTAAAGAAGTAGATCCTCGCAGTTATTAACGCAACTTATGCAGTTGCGAAAAGAAAGCCTGAAAAAATCAGGCTTGCCGGGATTCGAACCCTGACCTCTGCGATACTGGTGCAGCGTTCTAACCAATTGAGCTATCAAGCCAACTGGGAGCTGGTCTTTAAATTGGTTCGTATATACCCAGGAAAGATGAAGAGGGATCTTCTTCTTCTTTACATTTATTTCTTTATTCCGCAGTTCAAATATATGAATTTCATATATTCATAATTTCATCTTCATCTTCCCGGGTATATTACGAACCAATTTAATGTGTTTTTAGGAGTTCTATGCTGCCCTGATTCCTAAGTATTCTTTCTTAACAATAGGCTTTTGTACATAGTACACATCTTATCTTTGGAGGGTTCGTGAATCCAGCCCCAGGATCCTAAATAACAGTAATCCTAAACATTTTTGATAGGATCCTACAGAGGATCGTTTCAAATCTTTTAGGATCCTGCACAAGGATTCTTAATGATCTTAGCAAGGACCTTAAGAATCGTTGAACACTGAAGAATCGTTTCAGGATCCTGAAAGACTGACGCTGCAGGAAACCTTGAGGATCATTACAGCAGTGCTCGAAATTAGCAGTTGTCCGGTCGTCCGAGACGACTTAAAGTGCGTTCGGGCAACCAGTTTTTAGGAAAAATATATGCTCGGTTGCCCGAGAAGAAAACCGCCGGACAACCCAAGAAAAAATTGAAGCACTTACGTTACTGTGATGCCCAACAGAATAAAGAAACGAATTATAAATTTGAGACACGAAAATCGCTCTAAATAGCGTTCTTCTGAAAGATGGAGTCCACGAGAATTCTTAAAACCAAGGAAATAGAAGGTTGTAACAGTTAAACAGACGTTTTTCATCTCGTTCAATAAGCCAGGCCAGGACGAGCTTGCAGTGTTGTCTTGAACCCAGACCTTGTTGAAAGATTTTGGCGCACTCGTACGCAGTTCACTGTGAGTGACGATCGATACGCGATAGGCGGTAAGTATTGTATTTCATTTGAATAATTCACTACGCATGCAGATTTGCATGACTTCGAAATTTTCGATATCCTGACGCATTTGAATGCATTTCTTGCCTTCATCTTGAATGAAATTCAATTCTAAACAAAGTTTAATTCAAGTTTCTTTCATATTTCAAACTTTAGTTCGGAATTTTTGGCTTTTTTCAAGCGAACAGATTTGACAACCATGTGTTTATCTGAGACACATCTTGTCTGGGAATAGTTTGTACTTAGTTGTTTTGAGTTGTGTTTTTGCTGGTGTAGGTATTTAGAAAATTACTACACAGCTTCAGAAAATACAAAGGAGTATTTTCATTAACATTAACAGTAAATAAAAGTGTAGAAAGCATTGCTTGTGTTCATTTATTGAAAGGATTCCTGCAGTTTTGTTTAGAATACGCCATTTCACGTCGCTGTGAATGTAAAACAAATTTATCATCTCAAGGCCTGAGAACAGAAATTTTAATTCTATCCATGACGACTTTTAAAGTCAACTGCTCACTCATGGCTTTACCGATCTACGTCTTTAGTTGCAGAGAAAAAATGTGGTGGTTTGTAACAGGCGCAAAACCTCCAGAAAAGAAGGCAAAAATGTCCGACAGCGCCACAAATTATGAACACGAAAAGCGGAAAAGAAAACCCCAGTCAGCGTGGAAGGTCAACAGGCCTTGGTTAATGTTTAAAGAAGAAGGCATGGTCTGCTCTTATTGTGTTGATGCAAACGTTCATGAGAATAAAACGGAATTTGTAAAAGGGTGCAATGTACGAAAACATGAAACCAGTGAAGTGCATATCCATGCAACTGAGGTGTTGAAAAATCGTATGAAAGAGGTAAGGAAATTTTATTAGCCCAACAAATTTATTTTACTTTTATATTTTACTGAATACAATATTATTTAGATGCAAAATTTTGTTGTTTTTTTCAGTTGGGTACGCGTCCTGCTGAGAAGGCCCTTCAAAAGATGAATGAGGAGGTCTTTGCCAAGTTGGAGAAAATGTTTAGAACTTCCCACGCTTTGGCTAAACACAACAGGCCATTCAAGGACTTTGTATGGCAGCGTCAATTGGATAAAGCCAAGGGACTAAATATAGGAACAACATACCATAATGACAAATCAGCCAGGCTGTTTACCCAAGCAATAGCGGACACAGAACGGGACAAGGTCAAAACAGAGACTGAAGGAAGCAAGTTTGTATCTATTTTAAGTGATGGTGCTACTGATTCTTCAGTCACCGAGGATGATGGTGGGTGTTAGAGTTTGTAAGCAGGGTACCATTTCAGTTAAGTTCATAGGCTGTATTTCGACAGAAAAGGCGGATGCTGAAGGAATTTTGAATGCACTTGAACGTGCAGTTCGAATTACTGGGTTGAAATGGGATGAGCTGCTTCAGAAACTGGTGGCTTTAGGTTCTGATGGGGCATCTGTTATGATGGGTGTGTGGAAGGGCATTGCAGCTTTGTTGAAGGAAAGAAACCCCTACATTATTGGCATTCACTGTTTTGGCCACAGACTTGAATTAGCTTATAAAGAGTCACTTACAAAGTGTGCACTGGGGGAAAAGGTGGTCAACCTTCTTATGGGCCTTTACTACTTCTATCACAACAGCCAACTTAACCGCAGTAATCTGCGAAATTGCTTTAAGGCCCTGGGCAAGAATGTTGTCACACCATCTCGAGTTGGTGGCACGCGATGGGTGGGCCATGTTCAAAAAGCCCTTACTATTCTTTTCAAGGGCTACGAGGCACTAGTGCTACACTTGCAACAGCTTGTAGATGGCACGAAAGTGTCTGTAACTGCCAAAAGCAAAGCCAGATGCTTTCTTAAGTTGCTCAATAAGAGGGATATCATGCACTTCGCTGCACTGTTGTACGATGTTGTATCTGCTCTCAGTGTGATGTCCCAGGTATTTCAGAGGAAGGATGGAACGGCCGCTGATATCCACCCGACTTTGACCAATGTCCTGTCAGTGTTGGACAAGTACAAGACTAAAGATGGACCCTACCTGGCGAAGCTGAAGTCCGGTTCCCTCTGCCAAGAAGTCACGGGCAGCATTGTGCAGTTCCCAAGTTCTAGATCAAACCTTCTGATGAGTCTTGAAGGCAACTTGAAGAAAAGGTTCTCCGACACTGACACTCGGGTGATCAAGACTACCTCTATCATGGATCTTGCTTCGTGGCCACCGAAGGAAAAGAAGGACGTGTTTAGTGATGAGGAGGTTGCTTATGTTGTGAAACACCATGAGGAATCTTTGCTAAGAGCAGGAGTTGCTGTAGAATCGGTGGAGTTAGAGTGGACCCTGCTGAAGAACGACGTGTACAGTGAGCCCTAAGAAGGGAAGAATCTGTCATGGCCTGAAATAAATCATAGGTGGAAATCGCGATATGGAAACATCTTGGCAGTTGTTGACCTACTCTTGTGCCTTCCTTCATCCAGTGCAGAGTGTGAGAAAGGATTCAGCCTCATGAAAAACATCAAAACTGACATTCGAAACAGCCTTAAGGAGAGTTCACTTTGTGATTTTATGGTGATTCAGCTTGAGTCAGCACCCATTGAAAGTTTTGACCCTACTGAGGCCATTCACCTTTGGAACACGCAGTCCACGAGGGGAAGAAGATCTTTCTTCAAGGATGATGAAAAACCACAGCGACATCCTCCTCTTCTGGATATTCCAATGGCAGAACCAAAGGGGACTGTTAAAGCAGAGAATGCTGAAGTAGAAATTCCACCTACTGCTGCAGCAGAAGATACTGACGTAGCTGTTCCAACACTAGCCGTTGAATCAGAGGAGACTGAGGTAGAAGAAGAATGTGACCAAGAAGAAGGAGCTCCAGTAGGAGGGAAAGTGATTGAGAGTGACGACGTCAGTGGTGATGACAGTGGTCTGGAGTCAGATTGTGATGATGACGAAGAAAAGACTAATGCAATATTAAGAAATATTTGCTCAATTGTTCAACTAAAGGTAACTGCTATGTTTATGGTTATCATTCTCTTGAGTGTATTTTTACGTATTCAAAGAGAAATGCAGCTCTTCAGGTTCTTGTTTATGTTAGAAAGTTGTATCATTAATAGAGGGAATCGCTTAGCTCCAACAGCATGTACAATAACGATATAAAGCTAAAGTTGTTTGTGAAATCTCAAAACTAAGTTCAAAATATCGCGTATTGGTATATAAGTACAATGTATTGACTGATGATAATTAAACCTTAACACAGAATAACGTAAATGGATAGTAAGTTTATTAAAGTTATACTCACTTTGTTTCAACATTGTGGATTTATTATTTGCAGTACTTCGGGAACTATGAAGATAGAGGCATAGGGGTATTTGTCTAGTCAAATCCTATAACTAGGCAAAAATCTCGAAAAAACATACAACATTTTAAGGACAACCAAGTCCTCATCAGGGCAACCAAAGTCAGGGGCTAGGTTGTCCGGCGTTTACCATAAGGACAACCTCAATTTTTTTCTTATTTCGAGCACTGTTACAGGAACCTCAAGGATCTTTGAAAGATTAGGAGAAAGGTCCTTGAAGGTCTTCAACATCATTCCAAGATTTTCTCCAGGGTAAGAAATGACCCCGTTGACGTTTTCTCTCCAACTTACCAGTAATTCTCATATAATCAACAAATATCAAATGGCAAATGTTCACCACTATTGTTACAATAAAATCTTGTTGTGAGGCCCTCGTGCAGGACAACCCTTGTAGTTCTGCGGCCTGTTGAGCTTACTCTTACCTGACATTCCGGGCCGGCATTCTCTACCCCAACCTCAACGCTTGTCTCCTGATTTATTTGTTAAGACCAACAAAACCAATGGTTTGGCAAAAAAGCTTGTTTTGTTAGAAATAGTTGTCATAATTACAGCCAGTTGGCAGTGTAAGCAACTAAGGAATGCAATTGTGACAACATTTTGTCGCTCAAGCAATGGCAATTTGATAAGCGAACGTGTTTGGAGTAGGGCTTTCTTTTTTCACTTTAATGGGAAAGACCATCATTGAGGAAGATTCAACAATACAACAAAAGTCAATATCATTAATATTATTCATGTTGTAATATTGTGCACCTACAAGAGTAGTATAGTAGGGACCGGTTAGACCCCTTTTTTGCCCCTGGTTAGACCCCTGTTTTTTTTAATAATCAGACAAGTTTCGGCTAGTCTATTGTTTCTATTGTTCCGCTCATAAGTATTCCTCCTCAATTTAATGAGAATCCACCGCATTTTATTCATGAGATCAAGACAATAGCCTACTTAATTTATTCCCCTGCACGCTAATGAGATTCCCCCACAAAAAAGGGGTCTAACCGGTCCCTACTATACTACCTACAAGACGCAAAGAAGCGAATGTGTTTGGAGCAGGACTTTTCCACTTCAATGGAAATATATCTATCACTGAAGAAGATTCTGTAGGGATTGCACCCTACGAGACGTTTTGTGACTTTGAATTTATGTTTCGCGACTTTGGATTTTGTTACTTAGTGGACCGGAAGTTTCCTGACCGTGAGTCGTCCTATTGTTCGTATCTCGAAATACGAGTAATGTAAGATGAGTAGTGTAACCTAAATTACAAGAAGAACGTATAGTGAGGAAAATAAAAGAGGCTCAACTAAAGGAGTGTTAGTCCTATGTTGTTTAGAACGCGAACCGGAGCGCCGATAACAATCTGGCGACCCTGCCAGGACTTTTGCCTTACCAGAAAAAGAATACTAATGAACAGATGTCTGAGGCCAGGAGTGGAAACGGTGGGTTTTGAAACAGCTTGTTGTATTTTGTGGTCGAAATAACCGATCGTCGAGCGCTCTCAGTTACGTGAAGCTTGATAGTAATCAGTCTTTATTGAGTATGGAGCAGCTGCAGCTTGAAGTTGAATCACTGGTTTATAAACAAGAGCAAAAATGGCTCAAAACTGTTACCGAAGACTTAGAAATTACCAATCACCTTACAGGCAAGAGTAGAGTACAAATAATTAAGCTAGTTATTAGTACAATTGACAAAAAGCTTTAAGGAGAGAGCGACCCGAAACAGAAGATGGAATTGTTGAATTGATTCGTTCAAAGCTACTCGACGAACTTCCGCCGCTAGAGATGGATGAAACAGAGAAACAGATGTTGGCTCTTGAGGAACAGTATGCAGCACTCAGAGCAAAACGGGATCAAGAGATGAAAGAGATTGAGATGAAACTAGCAGCAATGACGAAAACATCGATGGGGAAAGCCACCAATAAAGCGAAGACACCCCAGGAAAACCAGACACTGACAACAGACGGAACGATACTAGACGTGGGTTCTTCGTTACTTTGCTGTGAATTCAAGATCTCTGGTCAAATCGGTGAGCCAGGCCAAACAGAAAAGCTGACATTTGTGTCTCTGACCCACCAAATTGACTGTGGTCTTAAGAGAGGTTACAAAGAGAGAGACATCGTAGACGCAATAATACGTTCAATCTCACCGAACAGTAGTTTAAGGAGTTATGTTGAGACCCTCTTCGACCTGTCCCTGGCAAAACTCAGAAAGGTTCTCCGGGTGCACTACCGAGAGAAAACTGCCTACCAGCAACCAAGGGAAACACCTCAGCAGTTTCTCCTTCAGGCGTTGGATATTCGAAATAAAGTCAGTTTTGCAAGCCAAGAAGTAGATTGTGAAATAATTACAATTTCCCCTTGACTTAAAAGACTTTCCTAAAATCTTTTGAAACTGGTCTTAGGGACGACATCTTGGCAACCAACTTGAGGCCAACCCTGCGACTCCAGGGACTACCTGATGAAGACCTGACGAAGACCTCATGAAGCAGGTGAATGAGCTTGCATCTCACCAGGCGGAACGACAGTCAAAACTGGGAACAACCGAGTAGTAGTGAAGCGAAAGGACCCAAACAGCCCAGTCTACGAGGTCAAGCCAGAAGTCAGTGACGGCCGTCATAAAACTCTACACAGAAACCTGCTTCTACCCTGTGACTTCCTACCAGCTGATGTTCAAGAAGTCCCTACACCCAAATGAAAGAGGACTAGACAGCAACCAGGGCAAGAGGACGTCTCAACGACAACTGCTGTTTGCGAGTCTTCATCGGCGTGTTACGAGGCTCACGCTCCTACGAACTGCCTTTGTCAAAGTTACGTGCCACCGGTTTGTTATGTAACTTTTGCATGACCATATATGGACATGAGAAAAGCACATGTTGGAGTTTTTTTGCTGAGTGTGTTGTTACTGTTGTACGGTGAAGAAGAACATGCAACGACATGGAAGTTAGAAACTCTTGATGCTGCTGCTTGTCTTGCCGACGATTACTCCTTGACTCACAAGATTTCGTTTGCTGGTAAACCCCACCAGTCCTTTTCTTTCGGTCGTCAAAATGGTTTGCGTTCGACTGGTCCCTCAAGAAACCCTGGTAAGCAAGATCCACAGAAGCAGAATCTTGATGAAGAAACACTTTCAAGTCCTAAATTCATTCCACCTGCTCAGAAATCTAAATCAGAAGTGACAAACAAACCTTTTAACTCTGTCATTTGTAATTACTGTAAAAAAAGGTGGTCACTTATTGTCAGATTGCTTCAAATTAAAAAGAAAACAGCAGGCTCGAAATGAAGCCAAGCCTACTGGTTTTATTACATCTAAGCAAACTATACCTCAAAGTTGTGACAGTTTGGGTGACACACTTCATGAGGTTAAATCCTTTTCAGACTCTAGTGTTAAGAACAAGAATTTTAATTTCCCATCTAAACCCATTATGGAGACTTTTGGACCATTCATTCATGATGGTTTTGTTTCATTGACAAGTGATTTGTCTAATGCTTCTCCTATTAGAATTTTACGGGATACTGGGGCCTCCCAATCCACATGACTGGCAGATACTTTGCCATTTTCTGAAGAGTCTTCTGTCGGTACAAATGTTCTTATCAAGGGGGTAGATTAATCAGATTATACACCTGTTCCTCTTCATAATGTTTATTTGTCTTCAAATGTAGTTTCAGGACCTGTTACCCTGGGCATTAGATCTTCTTTACCCTTCGAGGGAGTACATCTTCTTCTTGGCAATGACCTTGCAGGGGATAAAGTGGTTGTTAGCCCTGTTATCTATGATAAGCCTTGTTTTGATCAGGTTCCTGACCCTATAGAAAATGAGCATCCGGGATTATACCCTTCATGTGCTGTTACTTGAGGCATGAATAGAAAAGAGGCTCTTGAAGAAAACACTAGTTCTGAGGTTGACTTGTCTGAGACATTTCACAGCCAAGCTTTTAAAGTCCCTGAGGGATTCGAACCCTCTGGAGGACGTTTATCTAAAGAAGGTCTTATTTCAGAACAACATAAAGACTCAGAAATATCCTGCCTGTTTCAAAGGGCTGTTGATGAAAGTGAAATTTCCAAAAATCCTGTTTGTTACTTTGTTAAAAATGATGTGTTGATGCGAAAGCGGAGACAACCTGATGTTCCTGCCGAGGATGAGTGGGCTGTCAAGTATCAGGTTGTGATTCCCAAAGCTTACCGAATGGAGATACTTAGCACAGCCCATGAGACACCTCTTGCTGGACATCTTGGGGTGAACAAGACTTACCAGAAGATACTGAATCATTTTTATTGGCCTAACCTGAAGAAGGATGTGGCTGAATTTTGTAAATCTTGTCATACCTGTCAACTTGTTGGAAAACCTAATCAGGCAATACCAAAAGCTCCACTTCAGCCAATCCCAGCCTTTGAAGAACCGTTCAGCAGAATAATCATTGAATGCGTTCGTCCCCTACCCAAGACAAGAGCTGGCAACCAGTACCTGTTGACTACAATGTGTGCGTCCACCAGATTTCCATACCCCTGAGGGATATCAAGGCAAAAACCATCGTAAAGGCTTTGACCAAATTTTTCTCGGTATTTGGCCTTCCAAAGTCCATCCAGTCTGACCAAGGTTCGAACTTCATGTCTGGTATTTTTCAGCAGGTGATGCATGAACTGGGAATTAAGCAGTACCATCCTGAGAGTCAGGGCTCGCTTGAAAGGTTTCACCAGACATACAAGAATATGATCTTCACCTACCGTTTTGACACAGAAAAGGACTGGGACGAGGGCATTCACTTACTTTTATTTGCGGCTAGGGAGTCCATTCAGGAGTCTTTAGGTTTTAGTCCGTTTGAGCTGGTTTTTGGACACAATGTGAGGAGGCCTCTTAAGCTTCTTAAGGAAAAGTTCCTTTCTGACAACATTGATTCTTTAAATCTTTTACAGTATGTTTCAGACTTCCGCACTAAACTTACAAGGGGATGTGAACTAGCAAGAGAAAATCTAGTTTCAGCTCAGAAATCTATGAAGGCTAGGTATGATTTAGACTCATTGGAACGTAAATTTGAGCCTGGCCAGAAGGTTCTTGCTCTACTTCCAGTTCCTGGAAGTCCACATCAAGCTCGATTTTTTGGACCCTACGTTACTGAATAGAAATTAAGTGATCTTAATTATGTATTAGTAACTCCTGACGGGCGGAAACAAAGGCAACTGTGCCACATAAATATGTTCAAGGAGTATGTAGATATGAGCAATAGTCTAACGGTACTCCCTGTAAATGTAAACGTAGCTATATTAGAATCTGATGAAGCTGTAGATAACTTTAAGGAAATTGCTGATCTGCCTGGCACAGCTAAACTCAAGAGTTCTGATGTACTTTGAGACCTGGATTCAAAGCTGTCACATCTTTCACAGTCCCAGCGCAAGGATTTGGAGCATCTTTTGCATGATTTTCAGCATTTGTTCCCAGACATTCCTAACAGAACTGACAAATCCACCATGATGTTGATGTTGGCGATGCCATTCCCGTGAAACAACACCCTTATAGGCTGAATCCCGCTAAACAAAAGTATCTACATGGAGAAGTTCAGTACCTGCTAGAGAATGACTTCACTGAACCCAGCAAGAGCAATTGGAGTTCTCCATGTCTCCTTGTTCCAAAACCTGAAGGTTCCTTCAGATTCTGTACTGATTACCGAAAAGTCAACAATGTGACAAAGTTAGGACTCTTTTCCAATCCCTCGAGTGGATGACTGTATTGATAGAATTGGAAATGCTAAATATGTGACCAAGTTTGACTTACTGAAAGGATTTTGGCAAGTTCCTCTTACTGACCGTGCTAAAGAGATATCAGCTTTTGTGACTCCTGAGTAGTTATAGAGTTGGGGGTACGAGAGCATTTTTGAAAATGCGCTCTTACCAAACCCAACTATGTAACTACTTTCCATCTGATGGTATTATTTTATGGAAATCTATATGTATTTTATTTTATGGCAATCATTTAATAGAATCTATATGTTTTCATTTTACGGTTTCATTTTATGGTTTCTTCTGGGTGGTACCAGAGCATTATTACATATGATGGAAATTATTTGGAGAACTATATATTTTTCCATTTGATGGAATCTATATGTTTTTATTTCATGTGGAAACGAACACATTTCCCATTTGATGGAATCTATTTAACAATTATTCTACGAGGGCGCGCTGGATATCGAATGATAGATAACCAACGAGGCGCGTAGCGCCGAGTTGGTTATAATCATTTGATATCCAGCAAGCCCGAGTAGAATAATTGTTTTATTAAAAACTTAACCACTGTTTAAAAAAAATCAAGAAAGAACGGGAAAAATGAGAAAAGAAATTTAAACGGAACAAAAATCGATCACATCCTGAGGCGCCAAAACCTTGCGAAGTGTTGCAGCGTTTCATTGCAAAGCTGAATGAATCAATGAAAAGTGCTCGAAAGTGAACAAAGTAGCACAAGTTTTGGAGAAAAATCTTCTAATTATTGGCTCTGAAATATGGTACATGTTTGATTTTTCCTGAGGCATTGTTGTAATCTCGTTCAAAGCGGATTGAAGCCGTACAATTTCACCACATTAACTGCTGGACTTGAAACTGAACAAGTTTGTAATCTGTTCGCACAACGGAGCTATCATGTGCGTGTTTGATCGAACTGAAGACAGAACAAATTTGAACTTGAAGAGGTAATTTCTATGCAGCTCAGAACCAAGATTACTGTAGCGAGGAACATTAGAATTCACCATCATAGTTTGTTAAACGCAAAGCGCAAAATGCAGTTGTTCTCGGTTTAGAGGTTGCGGACGGAATGGTAAAAACAACATTCAAACAACTGGAAAAGCGATTCAACTCCGTTTACATGGCATCCGAATTCTACCTGGAGCATTTGGACCTGCTGGAACACAGAGCTACAACGCGAGTGCAGGTAAACCAGTGTCAATTTTGCGTGTGTAAAGCCGAAAAAAATCTCGCCCTTCCTTCCTTCTTGGTAGTTTGCAGCTGTATTTTTTTTAGTACATGTTTAGACTGATTCATGATTTTCACACCGACTTGCCATGAATGTGTGATAGTTTTAATAAAATGCTCCTGCCCCATTTCATTGTGTTTTATTTTATGTCTTGTCTTGATATTTTGAAGTGGAAAGCCTTCCTGATAAAACCTACCGTTTGTTCAATTTCAATGATCGACGCGACGATCGATGAAAGAAATTAATTGTAAACACAACGCTTTATGCTTAAATTTCCATTTCTGCACAGTTTCTTCAAACAATTTTGACTTGTGTTAGACGACGCTGTTGGTGATGCTTGTTGGTGACGCTGTTGGAATTTCTGCTTAATTTAAATTCGCTGCCAAGTGATTTTTCTCGTCCATTTTTCTCGCCGGGTTGCTCGCGAGGAAAAAACTTTCAGCTCACTTTGTTGTTGAGTGTTCATTGACCATATTTGGCCGCAGCAGGTATATGAGCTCATAGCCTAGCTCCGTTGAGCCAATCAAAATGCTAGAAATCCAATATACCTAGTCCAGTTTTTAATAAATGTTTTTATTTCATGTGGAAACGAACACATTTTCCATTGTGTGACTTCATACAACAGGAAGTCTTAAAATTCTCGGCAAACAGGAAGTTTTAAAATTCTCGGAAAGCAGACAGTCAATTAAACCACAAAACGCCACAGCTGTGGCGTGACGCTATTACTAATAGCTATTGTGTCAATGTCATGAGACGACCGTACGATCTCTATCTACCAATCAAAAACGTACCCATATATTATTTTTTCCGATAAATTTATCAGAAGTTTCTGCATTTTAGTTTTGAATTGCATAATGTCCGTAAGCGAAACTATTGATTCCATCGTTTGCTATATATCGTTTATCATCGAAACAGCTGAGTGACACTTTATTGAGCTCGTAACTCCCTAGTTGATGATTGATACTTCTGATTGTCTTCATGGTATGATGTATTTGTTTGTTATTGGTTAATACATTCTTATCGTCTTCATGTTTGATATTGTTCTTTATTATGTTCTTCTTGATTCCCTTGGCTGTTTTTCCTACTTTCTGGTTGTCTTTTATGTAACTGTACATTTTTGATCGCAAACCGACGAATTCTGTGATTGATATTCCAGCTGCTTCATCCTTGAATTTACCGATTACCTTCTTGTTTGTCTTATCGAAATACGGAGAGTTTTCTGGATAGTCGCTGTTGTCAAATCGATCTTTATCATTCCAAAAGTCTTGGTACACATCTTTAGCTTCAATCTCATATGTTAGACTGTCTGTGTCAGTGAATAGTAGTCTAGCCTTATTACCATACTTTTCTTTTATGTAGTTATAATGAAAATCATACATTAATGTCTTACTTAGATCAAGAATACACATTCCTACATATGCCGGCCTGTTTAGAGTTAGCGTTTCTTTGATCTTATGCACTGCTACCAGATTTTCATTGAATATCTTACTGCTGACATAAGTTGGTTTAGAAGCCATCTTCAATAGTTTCTTCTCATCTGTAATAAGTCTGACATCGACACGCTTTCTTATGATCTCCATTGTCTTTCCAAACACTGAGTTATTCATCAGTTTGAAGAAGTCTTTTTCGAATGAATTTTTCGCTTGTGTACGTTTTTGTGTATTGAAGTCAATGTATTGTTTAAGCCAGGGTGACTGATTGAATTCTAATACTCTATGCACTTTCTTTACTGTCAATCCAAGATCAAGATACAACTGTAGATTTCTATAGTGTAGAACATATTTTTCTTTGTCGCATAAAGTAGGGATCAGTTTGTGTACTAGTCCCGTGGAAATATTAAATTTGCTTGCTATTTTCTTGCAATATCCAGACAACATGTTATCAGTTACTTTAACCTTTTCCGGTCCTAGAGGGTAGTCGTTATGAAGGTCATGCAACTCTTTGGGGTATTCTAGATCAACTTCTAGTATTAACCCTTTATTGCTGTCTTCATTATACTGAGCTAAATTGATTTTATTAATCTGCTTTTCTGTCATCCATCTAAAACCACCAGTTGGTAGGTATTGTGACATAGCCCAACCATATAAATTATTAGCATCAAGATACATGATATACTTTGAGGGCGCCTTCTCATCGTATTCTTTCATGTACTTATTGTTTGCTTTTCCATATCGATTTGCTATATAAGATATACCACCTCTCATGCCTTTTTCAATGAATTGAAACATATCTATGTCTGTCATTAGTTCTAGTTGAATATTAGTCATCTTCAACATAGCATCCCAAGATAATCCTGGAGATGTAAAGTAGTGACAGGGATCAAGTTTATAATACTGAAGACAGGTTTTACGGAAGTTTTCAAACACGTCAGCTAATAGAAGAATATCAGACTTAAGATATAGATTGTGGTATTCACCCATCGTTTGTAATTGAAATGTATTCCACACTTTTTGAGCATGACTATAATCCTCATCTGTTATATGCTCATTATTCAATATGCTGTAAAATTCTTCTTTAGTTGGCAATTCTGTTTTATTGAATTTCTCAAAACTGTCCATGTAATCATAAGGATAAATACCTTTTTTCCTCATCAATTCGAATTTTTCTTTTTTGAATTTTTTGCTTGTATATTTAAAAGCTTCTGTCGGCAAATTACTGACTAATTTATCCAAACTTGAGCTCATAAACTGGAAACTATCAATGAAGGTAAGATGATTACCAAGCATGAAAGCCATATATTTTTCCATATTGTTTGGTATGGCATTGATATTCATTTGTTTCTCCTCTCCTTTCTTATTTTTGTATGCATGTTTCTTAACAATAGCTCCAATCTCTTGCATTATAAAATGACTGTCATAACCTCTTAGATTATGGAATATAACAGGAATTTTGATTTCTTCTGGATTTATTCTAAGTTTCAGATTACAGTCTTGATGTGCTGAGCCTCTGTATTTGCCAGTAATATGGCAATGATCTCTGACTCGAATGTCTTTTTCAGTATATTTTTTATCGCAGATGTGACATTCTTTTGCTTTTTCGAATTCCTCTTCATCCTCTTTCGTCATTTTCAATGGTTTGTTAAAAAATGTTTTCATTACTTTTTTACAGTATTTTACTTCTTCTAACATATTTTCCATGAATTTGTACACAGCCTTTTCGCCTCTATATATTTGTATTGGTTTTGTATGCTTATCATCATAACAACAAATGACCTTATACCCATAACCACAGTCTGTGTGTTTTTGATAGGCTTCAGTATATGATGAATCATTATTCTGTTGACATCCTTGAATCTTCTCTGTTATAGCCTCAAAATCAGCATAGATAACAAATGGCACAGGTTGCTGCTTATGAAAATTATTGAATTTCAGTATGTTATTATCTTTAGTTGGCATATTTACTGCTTGTGTTCCATTTACTTGAATGCAATTATCTTTATGATTGTTTAATACTCTTTCAGAACTGAAACATTGCAGACAGTGCATACAAAAGTGTTTCCTCTCTTTGTGTTTTGTTTGATTGTACATGAATTTATTGAAATCCTTTATAAGAACATAATGCTTGTTTTCATCTTTCGTTACTAGTAGTAGTTCCATATGATCTTCATACTTTTCTTTGGAAACATAGATGGGATACGGTTGTTTGTCTTCATATCCGAATACGTTTATATTGATACTGTTTTGCTTCTCAATTTTGTTGAACTGCTTAATAGTTACTGGAAAATCAATGTTTGAATAATCTAACTTTTCAACGTATTGTCTATCGGCTTTTTTGATTCTTTGAGGGTTCTTGTCTTGCGGATTCAAATGTCTGATGTGACACCATCGGAAGCATTCATTATCCTCGTTTTTGATGTTGATTAATCCTTTCGCACTGTTCTGTAGTTCTTTTGACAGTTTGATATAAGATGATCCTTTCAAGGGCTTGTATTTCACTATGTTGAGGTAATGACTATCAACTGATTTAATTGTCCAACCAGATCCTTCTGATATCCATTGAGCTATCTTATTCAGTATCTGTTGTTTTGATGATTGTAATGAATCAGCGATTTCCATTTGGTTGATTATTGTTTGAGGTGTACTATTGAAATATGCTAACTTTTCAACTATTTCATCAGCTGAATTTTTTTCGAAAGTGACTTTCAATGTTTCAACGTATTTCAAGCCTTTCATTTCATTCAACAAAGTTATTACACGATGTTCTATAGCTTTTCTAGTGTTTTGCATTTGGGCTAAAGTGTCTTTATTGTTTTTGATGCTGATTTCATAAGACTTAGTGTAACCTTTTAAGGCTTTGTCTGTTTGTTCTATTTTGGTTCTAGGTGCTGGAACTGGTTTATCCATTGGTTTTTTGGTTCTTGGTGCTGGAACTGGTTTGTTGTTTTCATAATCTTGGACCATCTGCTTAACACTCTTGCGAGGTGTTGGTATTGGTGGTCTTGGTTTGTATGTCCTTGGTGCTGGAACTGGTTTGTATGTCCTTGGTGCTGGAACTGGTTTGTATGTCCTTGGTGCTGGAACTGGTTTGGTATCATCTACCACAATAATTTTAGGCTTCATCACAGATTGCTTCAGAAGCAGATTGATTAATTGACTTTTACCGAGTTTCTTCAGATCTTTCTTGTTCATATTTATATGATTATATTTTTCCATTCTATATATATATACTATAGATATTCTTTTAAGTGTTTTCAATTAGTCCGTTTAAATATTGTCAATAATTCAAATGATCCAAAACATAGGATCCCTTGAACTATATGAAAAAAGATTATCATGGATTTAGTATCCGTGTTATTTCATTCCTTACCTCTTTCATATTGATTTCATGGACATTTTTAATGTGCTTTTTTGTTTTCAAATGACAGGATTTTCCAGCTAGCGTGTAGTTACGTCCCGTCTTACATATATCACAATACCACTCTTTATTTAGCATGTACGTTGTTTTGTGGTTTTTTCTTTCCTCATCGGTGAATACTTTAGGTCTACCTCGACCTCTCTTAACATTCTGATTCTCCATATATAATCTATATATATTATTTTCTCTTTATATGTATGTAATTCGAATGATTCTTTAATGTTTCTGTTGACTTGAATTTTCTGGAACAATGATTGCATTTTATCCTAACTCCATCAAAATAATGGATAATTTCTTTTATAATCTCATCATAATCATTACTAACCAGCACTTTGAAATTGTTATTTCCATATTCTTGTAACATTATTTGTTGTTCATCTGATAACTTTCCATTTCCAGATGGAGATTTAAATTCAATCGCGAAACCTGAATACCTCATATGTAAATTCTGTATGATTAGATCAGGAGATCCTTTTTGATAACCCATATTATAAGATCTTAATCTCATATTACTATTTATTTGGTTTTCACCTAATGTTGCATTTAAAAGTGCTTTTGGATAATTGTTTCTTATAAAGTTAACCACTTTTTTATGTAAGTCATACTCTGACTGTATATTAAAAGTTAACATTTTAAAGGGTTTGTGGTTATATTCATACCGTCCATTTTTTCTGATTGATGGTAAAACATCTTTTGTGACCCATCGTTTGAATTCCTTTGCTTTATCCATATCAGATCTCAAAATGAGGCTATACAGTCCGGATTCATTTATATAAATCACATGGTTATTTTTTGGGGGAACGATTCGTTCCCCCAAGATTTGAGGTCGTTTAATGTAATTTTATCTTCCAAATCAACATGATCACGAATAGCTTTACGAGTATTTGTATACTTTAAGATGTTAGCAACAATCTTAGCACGGAACCATATATCATCATCCTTTTTGATAATGTCCAGTTTTTTTCCTTCATAAATGAAATTTTCCATATTATATACTATATTATTTTATCTTTAAATAAGATCGCAAGAAACAATTATATTTTTGGCTACCAAAAGCAAAAGACAGTATATACTGTATCAATTAATATAATATATGTTAGATAATTTTCTTTAAATCATTTTATATATCCTTCAAGTCCTTCATTGGAATCCAACTGTTGAAGTAATCACTATATCCCTTCCATTTAACTAAAGCTTGTTTCTTCTTATAATCTCTGCGGATTACCTTGTCAATTCTAAATACCTCTTGTTTTGCTTTTAATAATTCAGGTTCATAAAAGCTCCCTTGTATTTCTTCATCATTTAGATCCTTTAGTTTGTATGTGATTGGATTAGTGTATTGTATTTTATCAATTGTAAACAGTTCTTCTGTCCAGTTTGGAGTATACCCTTTATCGAATACATCTCGTTTGTACTTACTTATTCTGACCTTATCACCTATTTTTAATTTTGGTTTATGTTTTGATGTTTCCATATCACCATATAGATTAAAGTAAACAGTTCCTTCATTCTTCTTTTTACTGGCTTCTACGGGTGTCATTTTTATTGAACTATGTTTTGTATTATTGTATTCTTTCACTAATTTGGGTAACATGTCTAAATACTGTGTATTACCTTGGATAGTGAACTGTTTCCACATTTTGGTTTTGATTGTACGGTTCCATCTTTCACAAACTGATGACTTTTCCTCATTCTCAGTTGAGTACAATGTTATTTTATTCTTTTCTAAGAGGTCTTTCATGTGTTTGTTGTAATACTCTTTGCCTTTGTCAGTCCATAAATATTTAGGCTTTCTACCTTCTTTCAATATTGTCTCGAATGCTTCAGCTACTGAATTTCCGCTCTTATTTTTTAAGGGTTTAATCCAACCATATTTACTGAATACATCTAAAACCATAAGAAGGTATCTGTAGCCATCGTTCCATTTTCTGAACTGTTGTATTTCAACAAGATCAGAGCACAATATCTCGTCAATATGGTTTACAATTACCCGCCGCCGAGTAAAGTTACGTTTTATGGGTTTGTGTAATTCATCAGCTAATTTTTCTTGCCAGTTTTCTTCACTCGACGGCCTTTCCCGTTTTTTGTCTTCCTTTGTTTTACACCGAGACCTAGTTTCTGCTTCGTGTTAATCAAGAACCGAGCTGTTTGGCCCCATTTTGGCATTTCACCATAAGGTATTTCATCCAATGACTTAACCATTTTTTTATCACATTCACCTTTGTTTTTCCCCATATCATAACAAATATCATGATGAGCTGCTATTTCATCCACTTTATTGTAAGGTTGTACGTACCACTTGGTGACCTCTCCAGTGTTCCTATCATACTCTAACTGTTTATCGAGAGGATTGTATGGTCCCATGTATTTATACTTTCCAGGAGTCCATCCAGCTTTTGGTTTCGGTATTTTCCCAATTAGTTTATGTATATCAACACCAGCACCATCCAAATCCTTCCTGTCAGTTTTATACTTTCTATTCGGTCTTATTTTGGTTGATAATTGATCAAGAGCTTGACTTCCGACATTTTGAATCATTGGATTCAACTTATCCAGAGCATAATCGATAGCCTTTTTCTGCAGTTTTGGGTTTCTCAAGGCTTCTGATCCATAATATCTTCCCATTTCAACTGCCTTTTTTCCGAGCCAAGGGATACCATGGTGAATCAATAAATCAGCACCAGTTGATGCTACTGTATCTAGTACGCCCGCCCCTTTCGACGGGCCAACCTGTTTCCCGCCTGTTTAACGAATTTCGTCTTAGTGATTCCACATTCAGAGCATTTGCATTTAAGCATAAGCCTCCCATTCTTAGCCTTTTCATATCTTTCACTACCTGGTACACATAGAGTGACCTTTTTTTGTTTCACGCAATATGATCTCATATATAATATGATTAGATTAGATTAAGGTTCGACGTACACATTCTCATATTTACCAGTTTTCGGATTTTTCACCAAACGCATAACAGTACCCTTCTTTGGTTTAGTCCAGAATTTCTTGCTTGTTATACCTGTTGGCCCTGTGAAAGCACCTTTCAAGATATCACCAGACCAATATCGGTCAAATACATGGTTGGTTGATGGAATTACTTTGCGAGTTATTTGTTCGGCTATTTTGGCTGCCTCGAAAGCTTTACCTAATGGATTTTCACCTCCTTTTTGGCTTTTGATGAATTTGGTTTTTGTAATACCACATTCAGCACAAATACATTTCATCATAAGTCTGTTATTTTTGGCTCTCACATATCTTTCACTTCCTGGAACACATTCTGTAACCTTTTTTTGTTTTACACAACTTTTGACCATATATATGAGTTAGATATTTTTGAAATACTGTTCTAAGAATTTCTCATTATTCGTCGTATCATATATGTCGAAAACTTCCAACAGATCAAAATATGATTTGCCCTTATTCATCTCATTCAAAAAATATAAACAGAAGTAACCGCATGTTGTCGTCAGTAAATTTTGTATTTGATTGTTCTGATGAAGCAATGTTAAATTCTTTTTTCTCGCATGATTAACTATTTCTTGGAAGGGAGGCAAACCAAAGCTATCAAAGTAATTAATAACGTTATCTTTCACATATGTGGATACCCAATGGCTCCCTGACATATAACTCGGTTCAAGATTGTAAATGAATAGAGCCTGTCTATGATTGTGAGGAACATTTTCATCTCTTGACAATACATTATTAATTGGGATATTCAGATATTTACACCATTTTATTAAATCATAATTGCTTAATGGGACATTCTTATGGAATTTCGGTTTTACAACACAATGTTTAACAGTGGGACGTTTTTGAATGGTGAATTTTTCCCTAGTAGAAGACCCTCTCCCTTTTTTTTTTTTTTTTTTTTTGTAAGGTATTCCCATACCTAATGTTTGATTAGGCCAATTCCCATAAAAAGGTGGAGTTCTATACATTGGCATTAACAAACCACCATCCTGATTATCATTGGTTAGTTTTGATATAGATCTGGGTGGTCTTTGTTTCGGTTGTCCCATCTGAGGGGCACCTTTACCAGTCATCTTCTTTATTGCCTCAATAGCTAAAGGGACTCCAATTGATGCAAGAAGAGTACCTAAGAACCCACCTGTTTGTACTTTTGTCGGTTTTATATGAACACCAGAGCCTGTTTGTAGAGCATTTAATATATCCTTCTTTTGTTTGGTTGTCAAAAGATGTTTATATGTTATCAACTGATCGATTTTATTTTGTGGTATGAGAAACCCACCGGTTTGAACACCTTTTCCGGATATCTTCTTAACAATCTGAGATGCTCCTTCACTTGCTGCTCCAGCTAAAGCTGACAAACCAATGGTCTTAGCAATCGTTGGACCAAAAGTTCTTCCAAGCGCCAGAACTGTAGACAGAAGAGATCCACCTACTTGCTTTCGAATGTTTGTTTTAGAAAGTTTAATGTCCATTCCCTTTTTCAATTTTCTATTTTTATCCAATCGCTTAACTATATTCTGAGGTACGTATAGAGTGTCATTCCCAGATAGAGAGTCCTTCGTGAGCCTTAGAACTATTGTTTCTCTTTTATGATACGCGTTACTAAGATTCTTTTTCTGGTTTGGTGATAAACTAACTTTAATTTCGTATAATTGTGTCATATAATATATGTTAGATAAATTCTCTTTTAAAAAACATATTCATTTAAATTTTCATCGATGTAAAACTTATTTATTTAAACTATCATCAATTCGTTTCCAACTGTCTTTACTACAACCTCACTCTCGTAAAATACGATGCTATGAGCTCGGACGTTTGCTGTCGGGGCTACATTGAGACGATAATGGAGAATCAACTGTTTAGGATCTCTCGTCACTACCTCTTTCTGATATGACAAATCGAAATACAACAATCCATACAAACTAGTGAAATTGGATACATTAAGCTGTGTTCCTGAATTGTAATCGTTCTTACGAAATGCATATGACATGAGATCATTAAATATCCGTATTTTAGAGTCACTATCATATTCCAGCTCTGGGTAAAAAACATTATTCCCGTATTCAAGCCTGCAGTTTGATAGAGAGCTATTAGCATCAGCTGCATTCAACTTGAAAGTGTCAAATAAATACGGACTCCTCTCTGCTTCATCATCATTTGGTCCGTCTGTCCTCTGGAGATATATAAAAACATGTTTAACGTCATCGATAGCTGGACTGATTTGAAACATATTCTGAATAGCTCTGGTATTTGCTGACTGATTGTAGAGATCTCGCATATATGTCCAGGTTGTTGGCTTGAGAAACTCTGAAACGAAATTACTATACATGCTGTCTTTTGGGATTAATCTTGGGAGCCAAAGATACAATCTCTTTACTACAACACGACCAGGGTCTGTGCCATTTGCCATGTGAATCAGTTCACTGTCTTCGTTAAATGTAAGTTCAATTGTGAGCTGCATCGGAGGCAACATTTTTCTTTCTAATTCTTGAAAAAAGCTGTATCTGTTTAAGGGAAGCATCTCATTAATACTTTTAGCTCCCCCACCACCGTTGTTTTGTGCTGCTTGGGTTAAAATACGACGGGCCTCAAAACCTGTGTTTGTATTTGCTGTAGTTCCATCAGTATCAAGATACCAGAACGAATTCTTTCCAACAGATCTACTATAATCATCACTGTATTCGAGTAAATTTTTCACATTCGTAATTCTATGTAAATTATCACTCTCGTATACTATTTTACCAGAAGATTTAATAACCATATGTCTGATTAGACTGTGAGATCCGTTTATCATAGTGATGCGATCCGCTGCGGCATATCCAGCACCATCAGCCCTTTTTTGAAGCTCTTTAGTTACTTCGAAATACCCATTAAAAAAATCGAACATAGTCGACCTATCGTTGATTGTGAATCTGTAACCCGTCTTTTTCTGTGATTGATTGTTACCAGGTTGCTCAATGACATTATCCAAATGGAAACGAACGTATTCATATCGTTGCAGATTTTCATTTGTTCTGAAACTCATTTATATGAGTAGTTTAGATAAAATTCACTTTTTAATAACATTTTAGCGTCTTAATCCAGTACCAGATATAAGTCTATTCAGAATCGTGTTGTAGTCTTCTTGTTTTGGTTTCATTGGTTGTTTAGTTGAACCGTGTAATTTTCTCATAATAAGCTCTCCGCTTTTTTCAAATA
This sequence comes from Siderastrea radians, assembly GCA_964017195.1. Lineage (NCBI taxonomy): Eukaryota > Metazoa > Cnidaria > Anthozoa > Scleractinia > Rhizangiidae > Siderastrea > Siderastrea radians. The sequence goes on along the minus strand of OZ024887.1, from coordinate 14,756,318 downwards.
CTTTTTTTCCAAGTTTGTCTCCAGCATGTGAAATACTAGATTCAAGCGCTTTTTTGGCAAAAGGTTTTAAAACCTTTTCTGGAACTTTACTTAACACCCTTCCAACTGGTTTGAAAATGTTATCAACAATGATCCCAGATCCTTTATGTTCATAAACAAATCGTCCAAGTTTTGGATGATAAATTCGCTTGTATTCATACGACGACATATATAACTATTAGTTAGATTAATCTCTCTTCTCTCTTAAAATCAAACTGAATGAAGTGTCACTATGATTAAGATCTATGATTCTTCGTTTACCGTCGGTGATATAAATCCGAATTTTATTAATCGTATTTTTATTGACAGGATTGAACTGTACTCGTTGAGGCTCTTGTGTGAAACTATAACTCGGGGTGAGAGTTGAGGTACTGAAACTATATATAATATCTGACTCTTCACCATCGACAAGACTGTCACATCAAATCACAATGAACATTCAATATTTCTCTGTCTTGTGAGAGATTAGGAATGTAATCTCCAACATTTACACTACTTGTTAGAATCTTTTTATTGAAACCAATAAGATCATTAAAATTACTTTGAGTAAGATCTAATCTGTAATTTGAGGCTAGTGTTATTATTGTCCTGAATACAGTATCGTTAAACTCCAGAGTGATTGGATATTGAGGGTTTGATGAGGTCCCTGTTTTTGTTTTTTCTTTGATTAAATTGTCAAAATCAATGTAATTCCATACTCCAGGGTTGAATATAATTTCCGTCCAATTAGTACCACTATCAGACGAATATCTTATTTTCTGATTATTGAGTTCTTTTGTCACATTAAACCAAGTAAATGACATTGAAATGATTCGGTCTAGGCCGAATTCATATTGTCTGTTTGAATCTAGTATTATCGGATTACTGTATTTGATTGTGAAATCCGATGGTTTATTACCACTTATACCTTTGACGGTATGACTGGATAATACAAGTTGTCTATTCATTTATATGATTAGTTTAGACTAAAATAGTTTTTGTATATTTTGTTGTATTGTGACTTATTGAGTATTGAATTTCTTAACAAGATGTCGAGAAGTGCGACACCTGTATTTCTTAGTTCAATGCTATTATTTCCGGCAACCATTGATCCGATAATCAGCTCAAGTTTTTTAATCATTTCTGTCGGATTGTTGAAAAACTGGAATTGTCCACCTCTTTTTATTTTTTTCTTCAAACCAGATCCTTTAATATTTTTCAGTTTTTGATTGTTGTAATTTATATAATCATTTAATACTTTTCTCGTATCATTAATGACCTTTCTTTGATATTGAGCCTCAGCTTCAGTGATTGAACCACTATTTAATTTTTTAGTGATATCAGTCGAATAACCAGTTAGTTTATAACGTTCATTTTTAGCATTTTTTATTATTTTATTCAGATAAGATTTCCTCTTTATGTCATTCATATCTTCTTGTTGAAGTCGTAATTCAATATCATCATAATTCGGTATTTCAAATTTATCCAAAACTTGGTTAATTGCATCCTCCTCGAGAATGTTATAATCAGGTCCTTCTTCGTATTTAGGTGGAAGATCTTCAGGTTCATACATGTATTCTGGGTCAATATGAATTCGTTTTTCTCCGGATGCTAAATCCTTGAGGACATCTTCATAAGATGGAGGTTTTGGAACTATCTGTTTCTCGTTTTCAGGTAAAACAGGTTGATCAAACAAATCGTCCAATCCATAATCAGGCACTTCATCATCAATAGCTATTCCATAATCTGGAACAGGTCGCTTTTTCTTTGGTAATCTTCTCAATGGCATTTTTGGAGCTGCGATTTCCCTTAACCCGGATGTGATAGGCTTGAAAAGTTTCTCTGCCTCGACTTCACCCATTTGATCAGATATCGTTTTTTGTTTTATTGTCTCCCTTACTGTGTTAATCTTTTTACCAAGCTCGGATCGTTTCTCAGCCATTTCTTTCCATTTGAGTAAACTCATTATATCATTTGTTTACATAAAATTTCGTATTTTGTTCGGAAAAATTAGGGTTATCATATATAAAAACGCTCGCATAGCGTGTCGCATAGCGTGTCGCCATGCGATAAAATTGTATAACATAGTATCATATGAAGATTCAAAATTACGACATTCAAGATGATGAAAACAACGATTTTGTTCAATTAAAGAGTTTCATGCCAAACCGATGTTTCAGGATGCTTATTTGTGCTCCCTCTGGTGGTGGTAAGACTAACCTTCTGCTTGATATGATATATAGACTTCTCTATTTTGATAAGATATATCTTTACGCTCGTAATCTCCAACAAAGCAAATATAAGCATCTGTTGAAATCTCTTGAACCAATATCAAAAGAGGTCGGTTATGACGTGATAGAAGCAAGTAACGATGAAATCATCCCTCTGACAGATTTGTCTGATGAAAACCAAAAATTAATCATATTTGATGACTATTTGAATACAGGTAAAAAAAATGACGAAAGGATAAGAGACTACTTCACCAATTCAAGAAATAAAAATTGTTGTTGTATATATCTGAGTCAAAGCTATTATGGAACCGATAAAACAATAAGACTGAATAGTTCACATTTTTGTGTTTTTGATTTTCCTTCTATAAACGAGCAATCGATGATTTGCCGAGAACTGAACATAAATAAATCAGATTATCAGAAAGCTACTAAGGATCCATATAGTTTTTTGTATGTTGATAAGGTCAAAAAAAAGGTAGCCCGAAATTTCGACGAAAAAATCTAAACTAATATTATATGAGTTATACAAACGGTATTCTTAATCATGTTGATTCTCAAGGACAAGGTCAGATAGGCCCTAGAGGGTTGCCTGGGTTACCTGGTCCTAACGGCGATAAAGGCGATAAAGGTGATCGTGGACCTCAGGGTAGTGCCAGCGGTTCTGCTGATATTGACATGCAAAATAAGTACAGTATCTTGCGATTGAAAAGCAACCCATATCCTGTCCGCGGCGATTTGACGAAGGCAATAAGCTATCAAGACACGAGAAATATCTTTCTTTCAAAAAAAGAGGGAGGAAAAATGGAGGCAAATATTGATATGAATAATAATACAATTTTCAATGTGAAAGATCCAACACAGGCAGATCAAGCAACAAATAAAAAATATGTCGATAACCAACTTGTGAAAAAATTGGATAAAAATGTTGATATTGATATGACAAATAAATCAATTACTAATCTTAAATTACCATCAAACCAAAAAGACGCAACAAACGTTGAGTTTGTCAATAAAAGACTTAATGACACACAAAAAAATTATCTCAAATTGGATGGTTCTGCCAATATGTCTGGAGACTTGAATTTAAATAACAATAAAATTATTAACTTACAAACCGACTACAGAGATTCAAAATCCGCAGTTAATGTTGATTTTGTGCAAGAGGAAATATCAGATTTGAGAGATCTTGTCACTCAAAAAATTCGTGAATCTCAGATCAATAACTCAGGTCAAAAAAGGGACGCCTTCAGATACTTGATGGAAGACACTGATGAATCTTCGAGTGAAAACAATATCGAGGTTTTGGGTATTGTCGATTTTCCCAATTCTCCACATCAAATTAATAAAAAAGCTTACCAACTTAAACTCTTGTTTGAAAAAAGCTCACCCTTCCAGTACCGCTCACGTCTTGGTTTTAACTTATATAAACTTCCAGTCGGGTATTACACAATGGTCGTTGAATGGTTTCCGCCGGAAATGAATGAGATAAGTGTAACAGCTCAAGGAACAACGATTTCAATTTCTGATGAAACAACCAAAACATTCGAGAAGTACACCAAAACAGTTATCCACTTTCACAGATGGGGTAGCTCACCCCCACAATTTATATATCTCGATCTGCACAGTACAGTCAGTAAGCAATCGTTTTTAACAATTGGGCATTTAATTGTCTATGGTGTTAAAGAAACAATTTCAAATGTTAACCCAAGTGTCTATGACACCGCTTTTGTTATTGAAAACGGGAAAATGGTTATGCAAACAGATTTGTCTTTAAACGGACACCAACTACGCTCTTCCATTCACCACATAAACGGTTTTTTAAATTCAACAAAAGGGGACAAAAATTTTGTTTTAAATGGTGCTGAAATAATTTCATTGCCGGGTGAAGCGATTTTGAAAAATATTGATATATATTGTACGCGTCCAATCACTTCTTCGGATTCTCATGTCACTGTACATAGACACAAAAAAATATCTTTGAAACTCAAAACATCTTTACGGAATTTTTTTACTGGAACTCTAAGCTCTTCAAGAAATTTTACCTCAGAAAAAAGTGGGTGGTATCAAACGATAAACCCAAATTCTTTCCAAATGCCTTCGTCCGGGATTTTGGCTTTTGAACTAAATATGAATGATGATATTTGGAAAAGTTACAACGCAATTATACTTCGTATCGAGTATCAAACAAGTGCGTGATTACTTTCCACAAAAAAATTTACATTTATTATATAGCACAATTCGGGATATATACACATTCAAAGCTGACCATATCCCAAAAGAAATAAGCGTTGAGAATTCGATGAAGAAGATAATGAATAATCTAACATAAGGATATATATGAAAACAGCAACTTTAATCATCGAAATCATCGATAGTATCGAGAAATTGGTTCAAAACATCAGAAAATTATACTATAGTATTAAATTATCATTCAAGAAGAAAAAAAATGTAACCGTATAATATATGACAAACAATATTTTCAATTGGAATCATATATCAAGTGATTTGACTGAAGATCAGATAGAAGAGCTAAAATCGTATTACATAACATATCATCGGAAGTGTTGGGCTTATAAACAAGCTGCAAAACGTTTCAAAAAGTGGAAATTACTCGGCGATTCATTGTCAATCATTTTCGCAACGGGCGGAATTGCATCTGCAATAGCGACATCTGGCATATCTCTTGTTGCTATCTCAACAGCCTCAGTAATTATTCAGAGTTGGATGAAACACAAAGATCTTGATCTCAAAATACGAAATTGTATACACGCCTACCAAAGTTACCAGCATTTGTTAAACACAATCAAAGATACCATGAGAGGTGGCGATTTTCAACCACATTCTCTACACATAATAATGAACAACGTAGATAATTATGTTACATACAATAGTCCCACAGTTGACAAATTCCTAGAAAAATATGACAAATATTTCACTCATCAATGATCTCTTTCATTCTATCACCAATAAGTGATATAATTAGATTCCAATATCTTTCATATGAAGCCAATGTTTTTTTCGATTTACTGATTGGAATATCAAATGGTAAATTCATCATACTTAACACTTTACATAAAATGAAATTGATGTTAATCATTCTTTTCCGGTTTCCATTCACCTTGGGAAGAATCTCACCTATTTCTACGAATACTCTATCAATCTTACATTTTTGATGGTACGATATTTCTATATTATATTTTTGCTTAACATCCATGATAGCATTATTTATATGGTATTCTCTATGGTACACTGATTTCCTATTGAATCTATGTCTGTTCTCATAAAAATTAACATACTCTACTGATGATTTATATCCTTGAACAATACCACAACTTAGACATGCTAACATCCCATCGTCGTTAATAATATACTGATTATCACAGCATGAATAATATTTCACTAAACGATCTTGTGGTTTTTCATTAGAATCTTCCAATTTTTGGTTACAAAAAGGACAAACAATATCTCCTGATTCTTTCAATTCATCATGTAATTCCTTGTTACAATTCATTCTATACTATTATATGAGATATTATTTTTATGTAACTACAACATGACGTCACACCACAGCTGTGGCTTTTCTGAGAATTTTAAAACTTCCTGTTTTCCGAGAATTTTAGACTTCATGTTGTATGAAGTCACGCAATGGAAAATGTGTTCGTTTCCACATGAAATTAAAACATATAGATTTCCATAAAATAATTTCCATCATATGTAAAAATGCTCTGGTACCATGTTGCCTACTGCTTTTTATACCTCCCAGAAGAAACCATAAAATGAAACCGTAAAATGAAAACATATAGATTTCCATAAAATAATACCATAAAATAATTCCATCAGATGTAAACCATCAGATGTAAACCATCAGATGGAAAGTAGATATATAGTTGGGTTTGGTATGAGCGCATTTTCAAAATGTTCTCGTACCCCCAACTATATAACTACTCTCCTGATGGTCTGTTCCAGTATGAAGTTACCCCATTTGGACTAAAGAATTCTCCAGCCACTTTTCAGCGCTTTATAAACAGTGTTATTGCTGGTCTTGATGGTTGTGAAGCGTACATTGATGATGTAATCATTTTCAGTGACACATGGGAGGATCATTTGAGAATCATCGGCAGATTCTTCGGAGAGACTAAGCGAGGCTATGCTCACAATTAACCTTACAAAAAGAGAGTCTGAATGTGCACATGTGACCTACTTAGGTCACGTTGTTGGACAAGGGCAAATCAAGCCTGTTAATGCTAAGATAAGTGCTATTTCTGATTTCCCTAGACCAGAAACTAAGAAGCAACTAATGCAATTTCTTGGTATGGCTGGTTACTACCGCAAGTTTTGTCCTAATTTCTCTGCCATTGCTGAGCCACTGATGGAGTTACTAAGTAAGAAGATCAAGTTTTAATGGAATGACAAGTGCGAAAAGGCATTTGAAGAGTTAAAGGCTATCCTGAAGAGTGCTCCAGTTTTGTCTGCACCAAACTTCGACTCTCAGTTTAAACTAGCTGTTGATGCAAGTGATTTTGCAGCTGGTGCCGTACTACTGCAAGAAGGCAATGAGGGAGTTGATCATCCTATCTGTTACTTCTCTAAGAAGTTCAGCAAGTGTCCAAAAAATTATTCTACAGTTGAAAAGGAATCTTTAGCTTTAATTCTAGCTTTGCAACATTTTTAAGTTTACGTAAGTTCTTCAAAACAGCCAGTCATTGTCTTAAGTGATCACAATCCTCTTGTATTTCTTCACAAACTAAAGAACAAGAATCAGAGATTACTTAGGTGGAGTTTGATGTTACAGGAGTATGACCTAGCCATTAGGCACATCAAGGGAAAGGACAATGTTATCGCTGACTGTCCTTCTAGAGTGTAATGTATAAGTTAATTGACCCGTTTTACCTGGACACTAAAAGAAAGCCGTGTTACCAAAACTTTCTTTTTCTTCAGGGGGGGGGGGAGTGTTACGAGGCTCACGCTCCTACGAACTCTTTGTCAAAGTCACGTGCCACCCGTTTGTTATGTAACGTTTGTATGACCATACATGGACATGAGAAAAAGCACATGTTGGAGTTTTTTTGCTGTGTTGTTACTGTTGTACGGTGAAAAAGAACATGCAACGACATGGAAGTTTTATACACTTTGCTCTGCTGAAATTGACTGTTCCTGGTTTATGAAGACTTATCTTTTTGAGGTCTGTCCAGGCAGATAAGCTTTTGAACATTTGTAGAACTTTAAGTAACCATTTTTGCTTACAAACTTTAGGCCAGTTGCGCATGTTGTGTTATCATTAAATTTAGAGTTGCTGTTTACTGCATGTTCAAGAATATCACCGTATTCTCTTGTTAGTCGCTTTTTGTCGTTTCAGTCTTGCATCTGTAACAGGAGGAAAAAGACGACTTCTTGTTTATGACAGTTCCTTCTGTCCATCCAACACAGACTGCTGAGCATCCAGTATCGGAGGCCCCTCCTGGTGCTCACATGGGAGATGAGGAGGCCAAAGAGGCACTGCCACCTCATGAAGTGTCATGAGTGCTGAAGTGCTGTTTACTGCATGTTCAAGAATATCACCGTATTCTCTTGTTAGTCGCTTTTTGTCGTTGCAGCTGTTTACTGCATGTTCAAGAATATCACTGTATTCTCTTGTTAGTCGCTTTTTGTCGTTTCAGTCTTGCATCTGTAACAGGAGGAAAAAGACGACTTCTTGTTTATGACAGTTCCTTCTGTCCATCCAACACAGACTGCTGAGCATCCAGTATCGGAGGCCCCTCCTGGTGCTCACATGGGAGATGAGGAGGCCGAAGAGGCACTGCCACCTCAAAATGCTACAGCGGATGATCCACCACCAGCACCACACCTGACCACCCCTCCTGATGTACCAGTTGAACCAGCCAGAGAAGCGTGCCCACACCGTAACTGTCATCCTCCTGTGCGCCTGACCTATGATGCTCCAGGCAAGCCACAATTGTCACAGTGGGACACACCGACTGTACATGCACTTTGGGCCACTCACGCCCCACCCCACTTCATGAATTACAACTTGCCCCAACTAGGGAACCCTATGGCAGCTATGTACCCGCCGATGCCTGCATATTTTGGACTGCCCCGCCTACAGTATATACCGCCACCAGTGCCACGGGGTAACCTGTTATAATGTGGTGTCTCAGTTCAACAACCGAATCCAAGCACTTTGAGAAACTGAACTTTCTTAATCCTTTATAGAATAGAAAAAAACAATGAAAGTTGAGTTCTCTGTTTTCGCTAGTTAAGGCCGATATTGTACCTATTTCACAGATGCTATTACAAATGTTGGAGTAAGAAAAGTTGTACAAGACAGATAGTCACAGTTGTGCGTGGGATCCCAAATTTTAAAGTTAGGAATTATTGTTAAGCATAGTGTTGACTGTGACTGAGGTTACCAATCACAGAGTGCTCCAATGAATTGGCAGCCAATGACACTGTTTTACCCCTCACGTGTCATGGGACGACACTATTTTGGAGGGGGGAGTATGTAGGGATTGCACCCTATGAGACCTTTCGTGACTTTGAATTTATGTTTTGTGACTTTGGATTTTGTTACTTAGTGGACAAGAAGTTTTGTGACAGTGAGTCGTCCTATTATTAGTTTCTCCAAACACGAGTAATGTAAGATGAGTAGTGTAATCTAAGTTACAAGAAGAATGTAGGGTGAGGAGAATAAAAGAGGCTCAACTGAAAGAAGTGCTAGTCCTCTGTTGTTTAGAATGCAAACCGGAGCTCCGGTAACAATTCAACAATATTATAATTATTATTATTATTGTTGTTGCTATTATTATTATTATTATTATTATTATTATTATTATTATTGTTATTATTCATGTTGTAATATTGTGCACCATATAAGTCAAAACCCAATAGATTGGTAAATCAGTAGTACAATAATCAGTTTCCCCACTTTTTATTCTTTGAGGGAAAGCTGCTCCTGTTGACTATGATTTAGAACAACCAAAGTTAAATGTGTTCTGTTAGAAGTCACACCACAAGTTTCACCCTTGTGGCATTTGTATGTGACCAGCCACTCTCTCTGATATCACAACAATGAAGAATACAATTTTGAGAAATTTCATTGTTGCACTGAATGTACAGTCTCGCAGCTTGACACGTTTTTGTGCTTAGAGCGATTTTCCCCTCAGTGTTTCTGAGTAAAAATGCAGCACGTGGGGGAACACATCAACGAAAAGCTGTTTCCAAGCAGAACTTACCGTTAATTGAAAAACCTTTTTATTGATTGCATGGATAGCAAACGAACATTAAAGCGAGAGGATATTTTTTTTATTTATCTTCTTGCGGAGCTTGTGGAGGAACACGCGTTAGAACTGAACAAACCAAGATTCCGAAGACAGTTTGTCGGTCCATTTGACAGTACTTTGGAATTACTGAGAGGTAAAAAGTTTAATCCATTTATATGAATGAAAAGATAATTTAACTTTCATCATCTTGAGATCGAGCATCTTTTATTCTATACACGTTTTCATTTGGCACGAGCCCCAGGGTGAAAATATGGCTATTTTTTCAGTGAATTTATTGCTATTCTTCAGAAAATTAAATACCACCAAGTTCTAATACCCTCCTTTCTTTCGGACTTAGCAGTCTTTTTTATCGCTATCTTCATGTTGTAACCCCCTAGGTTTCACTACTTTAAGGTAGAAGCGACGGCATTTCGAAACCTAATTTCACACTCTAAATGACATATTAGTCCATCCGAAAGCAAAAATCAAATAAACTAATTTTTACAAAAGTCTTAGGTGATATTTCGCCAAAGAAATTCTTGTTTTTCATCACAATTAAATCAGAACATCTCGGACAATTTTGGCTTTCTGAGCAGACATACTCCACTGAAACTGAACTGCATGTTAAGCACCCCTGAGACACCCGTATCACATTTTCTTAAAGGGTGATACCCTACATTTCTCAATTGAGAACATGGCAATTACCCACGAGAAATGATCATCAGAGCCATCCAAACAAGGTGTATGTGCCATATATGGTAGCTCAATGTAAGATGGCACCATTCCCTTTCTAGTCTTACTGGTCGCCATCTTGCCTTCGGTTTATGATACAATACTTTCGAGAATGAAGAGGCTTAAGCCAGTATCTTTAAAAACAGTTTGCTTGGAAGGAAAGGAAAGTCCGTCCTTCAACCCCTTATCAGTTACCCTACCATGCAGAGCATAGTCATACGATTTCTAGCACAAGCCAGGCAAAGTTATTACCGTTTGTGTCTTCACATTTGTCTGTATTTGCGATTTTGCTGCCTATTACAAATCAACCTATATTGATCAGATTTTGTCACAAATACAGCTTACCTGCTTCGCAGCTTGGGCTTATTTCCAACTTCAGTCATTTTCTAGCTCCTTAGACGTCTCAATTCCATAATAGATTCAGTAACTAGGCGGCTATTGCCTTCGAAGATTGAGCACGGCCTCTGTCGTGTCGCTTGTTAGCGAACCAAAACTCAAAACCATGGCCACGTTTCCTGCTAGACAAAGGCTATTGAAACGTAGATTCGGAGCTGAATTTCTTCGAGAATCAGACAATTAACTATCCAGCTTTGGTATTTAGGAAGTTAACCGAGAATTGGAGGCTTAATTTTCAAAGAAATCTCTCCCATTAAATAGCTGAAAACTTCTGCAAGATCGAGTACTTTGTTGCACTGTTTTCACAGAGGTCTGCTTTAAGCCTTCTGAGTGAAACCGCTAGCCAAGCGTATAGTTTTGAAAGTGAGGTTTAAAAAGTTGCAATTCGGCTGAAAGTTGTTTTCACTGAAATGGAATGCAAGTGCTTATTCGAGACAAGAGGGGAGTCAGTCTGTAGCGAGTCTAATGCCTGCAGGTTGATAAAGGTTTCCGAGTGCCGGAGTAATGACGACGATCAGTTACACGCGTGGCACCTCAGTCATCTCAAAGGAACTGTGCAAGAATGTGAGCTGATCCTCGACAGATCGGGGTTGCCACACGACCTTTCTCTAGATCAGCTAGAGCAGCTATGGATATAAGAGAAGCACAGAGAAAACATGGGGAGAAACTGGCGACCACCTGGCACATGCCAGTACCCGCTGCATTCCAGCCAGAAAAAGCATTTGAAGACCAGGAATGCGGTAAACCCTGTCATGTCAAGGGAAATTAACACTATCTCCGGAAAGCATGTCCCAACAGGATCCCGTAAGACTGATCTATTGTATTCTATTGTATTCTATTCTATTCCATAAATCAATTGTACTTCCAGTTAAAGTATGCACCAACTAGGTGTGGTTGTCACCACAGGTTACCCATATTATGTGCACTGCTTGTTACTGCATAGTTGTCTTTGTTGCTTTTGCTTAGTTTGAAATTCGATTCATTTCCAAGCGCATCATTGTTTATTTACTGTACTTTTCAGTGATTTGTGTATCTTGCTCTAACCTGCACAAAGTCAAGCTTAAGGAGAACATAGCATGGATGCAAGCACAACAGGCCCAGGACATAAATCCACAAGAGGATGAGCCTTCAAGGTGATTATAGGCTACTTGATGTTTGCTTGTATGAATAGGGCTACAATACCGGTTACAATTAGTTAGGACACTTCAAGCCAGCGCTGTTGTTTTCTTTTGTCTTTTTCCTTCTCGTGCTCTCCTATCAACGTTGTTTATTGCCATTCACCCAGCAAATATTGCACCCAACATTAAGAAGGCAGGAAGACAGAGTATGTCCCAACTAATGTGCCTTGTACAGTGTATCAAAGGATTTTTGGCATGTGCTCTATGTGAGTCTGCAGTGGCTGGAAATTTGAGCAAAACGTGAGATCGTTTCCATGTTATCATTACAATAAAGAACACTAGAGAGAATAAAGGTACCGTCCTTGAATTAGGTACACTAGGAGGTTTTTTTGTGGATAATTTCCTGCGGTGAATAGTGCCGTCGAATTTATTTCATTATTGTACTTTTGGTGACACAATTCAACAAGTCACCACAAAGGGTCCCCGTTTTTTCAACGGCTTTTGTGTTTAATCTTTTAGTATTTGCGATGAGAGAGGCGAAAGAAGCGAAAGAATGATAAAAACAAGTTTTGAAACCCGCAGCTTGAAGGCTTGTTTAGACCTGTGACATTTTTAATTAGGGTTTTGTTCATGGTGACACTGCTACTTGCAACAAAATGAATAATTCATTTTTATTTAATTAACTAAGGGTGACCAGTTACGTGTACACGCGAATGACAACATACATTTTAGCGGTTTAAACAATCCCTTTCTCAAAATACATAGGTGTGAGAGTTGACAGGTTTTTTCCACATCGTTTCAGGGAACTGGTTTGTTTGCAGGCATATGTTTTACGGTTTATATTTCGTCAAAAGATCCACAATCGATGGCACTATTTCGAGTTAACTTGATTAACAGAGAATGTAATAAACACAGCGCTTGAAGTTTTGTGAGTTGTCGATTTCACATCTGTTCGTTTACATACTGTTGGTCAAGACGTTGCGTGCAAGACACAACCCGCCTAAATACCCAGTGCAAACGTGATATTTGGGGACGTAGTCTCTGTTATCATCACTTTGTTTGCACGTCACAATTTTGTCCCCTGGTTTTCTTGGGAATGCTTGCTAATTTCAATTAACCGGAAGTGAAACAGGTAGACAAATATGGCGTCTAAGAATGAAGAACTTCGGGAAATGCGGTTCTGAGACCCACAAATAAGAATGACTTGAAGTCAATCATTGATTACTTTCATTAGGCACAACGCCGTAAGCTAAGTAATTTATGTACCCTTATTGAACTTCATAAAGCCTCTTGATTCAGAGACATGGGAAATGTTTTTTTTTTATGCAAACCCAGATAAGTCTTTATTGAAAAAAATTGAGAGCAATAAACAAAACAAAAAAAGCCTTACAATTTAATGTCATTGCTTTCGTGCGAGTCACCTGAGCTTTCTGCCCCACAGTGGGGGAAAAAGAACGATATTCCACTGAATTCACAAACTTGCATTAATGCCAATCATATCATAAATATATATTTCGTCATTTATACTTTTAATAAAAACCATGCTATAAAAGCGACGTGTGTCTTTTCAACGAGATATTGCAAACGTTTAAATGAGAATGTCGCTCGTAGACAACTAACGTGTCCACCCATAAAAACTGTTTCCGACAAATTATGAAGTAAGCGCCCAAGACGGGTCTTACCAAGAAAGCAACAGAAGAGAAGACCAAAGAAAAGAAGAAGAGGACAGTCCTAGACTGGGAAGCCAACCTCCTTTTTGTTCTCCCTTTTATTCCTTTTTGTTTTCTTTCTTCCAGTCAGTTATAAAATCTCCCACCTTCGCCTTTTTCTTTCATTTGCGATTTCTCTTGTCCACAACAGACATTGGAAACCTTGCTCAGTAACACCTGACTAACAACTGCTCTAAAAATGGATCTGCTGTTTGTCTTTGAAATTGACAGTTTTCAATTCCATGATGGCCTGTTCGTCCTTAAATGCATCGTCATTCACCCCGTTCAAGCCGGACCACCAGCCGTTTATACATTTGAAACATACTTTCTCCTCAACGAACCTGAGGACGCACTCCAGACTTACAGGTATGCCACCAAAAACCTCCATGGGCTGCCCATGTCGCTGCCTGCTTTGCCCTACGACTTTCGCAGTGAAGCAGTGTCACCTTATAAAATTCCTTTCAAGGCGTTCCAATTGCTGGAACAGTCTGTCTCCTTTGGAAAAGATAATGGACCGTCTATCATGATTCTCGTCAAGGGATCCCAGAAGATCCAACTGTTACGGGACCTCATTGATGCTACAGACGTCTTGGAACGTTTAGAGGTCCATAATCTTGAAGACTACGGCTGTCTTGCTGCCCAAGCTCTCACAGGTGGTAGGTCATCTACAGCAGGCCGCGCCAGTGTTCTGCACCTGGCTATGAGGCCGATACCACAAGTCAATTCCCCACAGTCCCCCATTCACTTTTAAGCATTCAGTCAAGACTCATTTATTTTCCAAGGCTTTTTGTTAAGATTTTAAGTACAATTTTCAATCTTATAAAGAATATTAGGATTCCTACAGTGATGTCACTTTGCTACAAGCAAAAAAGGCACGGCTGCTAAGCCAGTGCCATTTCTTTTCGTTTCTTGGGCTTGTGTTTGTGCTTCCACGGCTCATTGAGAAATGGCTGAGGTTTCTCAGGGTTCTTCTGTTGGCGATAATCCCAGGGTAGGTATTATTTTTTAAGCATTGTAAAGTGCTTAGCACTTAAACGGATAAGCACTATGGAAATATTATTGTATTGTATTGTATTGTTATTATTTCATTATTATTACTTTCACGGAAAGTGGGCCAGTCACCTGAGTTTACTGTTGCTTTCAGGCGAGCCTCCTTGGAAGCACTGGGGAAAGAACAACGCTAATCTTAATTTCTTGTGATACTTGCAAATTTCATTTTAAATGATATAGGAAAGCCTTACAATTTAATGCCATTGCTTTTGGGTCAGTCACCTGAGCTTTCTGTCCCACGTTGGGGTGGGAAGAACAATATTTCACTGAATTCACAAACTCGCGTCAATGCCAAATCTGCAATCATATCATAAATATATATTTCGTCATTTATACTTTTATTAAAAACCATGCTCCAAAAGCGACATGTGTCTTTTCAATGAGATATTGCAAACTTTTAAATGAGAACGCCACTCTTAGAATTTTTTCTATTCTATAGAAACATATAAATTGTCCATTCTTGCACTGTTAGTTTTCGCATGCCTACCAGTTGCTGCGTTCCTGAATGCAACCAGAAGGTCCCAAAACTCCGAAAGTTTCCAAGCCTAGAAAAATCGCCTCTAAGGAGAAAAAGGTGGCTTCACGTGATTCGTCGAGACAAAGGAAAGGATTTTAAGATCATAGATGCAACTAAAGTGTATTTGCTGCATTTTGGGCGAGAGGACATTAGAAAGTCTTTGAATAGATGAATGTATGTTTTGGACAGCGGTGTTCCCTCAAAATTTGCTCGGTCAATCCCTTCTCCAAGGAAAAGAAAAATACCTATGGAAAGGCACCCTTTGCCTGCAAAGAAAAGAGAGTTGTTTATGTCTTCAGCGAGTTTAAGTGGCACTGAAACGCTAGAAGTTGCAGATGTTACGCTGGAATCTTCTTCATGTGAGGAAAGAAACGAGTCAACTGAAAAAGAAATTGCAGCTAAAACCAGTCAATGACACGCGAAGAGTCGAGGAAATGGAACAGGAGCTAGCAAAGATTCGTCAAGAGAACAATGAACTTAGAGAGAAATTAGCTATGATTGAGCGACAACTTGAGACAATTTATTCTTGGTTGTTTTGCCTTGATCGGCAAAAGTTGGATACCGACATTAACTTTTACACTGTTTTTCCAAATTATGCCACTTTTTTGGCCATGTTTGAATTTCTGAATCCAGGTGTGGAAGGGGAAGATATTCGTCCTCGAAGCAGCTTAACCGATGTCCCGGAAAACTTCTACCATGGGGACTCTGATGAGGACTGTGTACCAAATGCCAAGAAAGGGCACCCCGGAAAACTCAAGCCAATTGAGGAGTTCTTTATTGTTTTGTGCCACCTACGAAGAGGTTTCTCTGGGTGCCATTTGCCCAACCCGTATGGCATGGCTCAGTCTACAATAAGCAAAATTTTTGTTCCTTGGATCAGGTTCATGTTTTTGAAATTTGGACAGTTATGCATGTTGCCATCAAAGTCAGTGTTAAGAGTGGGATGAACCCATTGCCAACCAAAGCTTGATTTCCAGAAGGAAACAGCAGCAAAGTTTTTCCAGTGCAGGACTGACTCTTCTAACGAATTTCCTGGGGTATCTTGTCCCAAAGACTGCAAAGGGAACAGACCAAAAAAAAATTCTTCATAACTATGGAGGTCAACTTCACCAAAAAAGAAAAAGTCAGAGCCAAAATAAACCAGCCAAAAGGCTACCATAGGCAAAAAATGATGGGGCGTCATCCTCCCAAACAAAAACTCAAACTCCCGCTAGTCAAACATGACAAGCTGGAAAACTGCCCCAACATAACTGAAGTGAGATTTAATCCTCGTGCCAAATGAATAATTTTAGGCATAAGGCAGACCTTAGAGTCAGTATCATCCTACAGGCTGTACAAAAAGCCATGTTAAGCATCTTGAAAGCAAGTGATCATTTGGTATCCCACCAAACAACAGCAGACAGACACGTAGGCCTCTAACATTGAAATGTATTTAATGTCGAAAACTGTACAAAGGTTTATTTACTTAAGAACGTTATCATTGATTGATTATTGTAACAAGAGAGAGCGAGTTAAGAGAGAGCATGGGTGGGTGCAGTTTGTTTGTCTAGTCAGATAAAGCTTTTAGCAAACGAGAATTGCTATTTTCAAGGCATGCCAGACAACAATGGGATTTACTTTTTGTGAGTCTAAGTTGTTGCAAGGAGCTGTGAGTACATGTGGGTGTTCTGCTGTAATTCTAAGGAATAAACTTCCATGAAATTCTGACAATTTGGACATCTTTCTTGTGTTCCGCAAAATAAAAATGTTTGTAATGTTCATGTTAGCTACCGGAAGTATAACAACCGGATATCCAGAATTTATGTATCGCTAGGAATTATGGGAAGTGTTCTTCTCTCTCTCCCACCAACATGGCGTCCATGTGACTGAGTCTGCATTTGATCAGTGTTTATCCTATGCATCTTGAGTCAATATTCGGAAAGAACTTTACAAATGGCGACGAGCATGGGACCGCTCTAATCGGAGAGGAAAATCTTCGTTTTGAAGCACCGAATTGACAAGGAAAACCTACCGATCGACTGGGTTTTATGTCTGCTAGTTCTTCATCTACCGAATCAGTTCCACCGTCTTCCGCAACATCACCGTCCTCTGCGACATCTTCTTCTACCATGGCCGCAGCGATCAACCTACCGACCTTTCCTGAATTTGAGCTTCAACCGAGGGACACAGCACCTACCCGTTTTGAGAAGTACGTCAAGCGTTTGAATAACATGTTCAAAGCGATGAACATTACCAAGGCGTCCCAACAGAAAGCAATGCTACTGCATTATGTTGGAGAGGAAACTTGCGATGTTTTCGAAACTCTTACCGTACCAGATCCAACCGAAGGAAATGACGAATACAAAATCGCCGTCAAAGCGCTCACCGACTATTTCGAACCTCAGAAGTGTGTTGATCACCATGTTTACGTCTTTCGTCAGGAAACGCAGAAGTCCGGAGAAAATATCACCGAGTTTTACACCCGTCTTCAACTACTGGCACGAAAATGTGAGTTCGCCGATACTAACTTAGAAGGAAAGCGGCAAATAATCCAAGGTACCTCATCAATTCGTCTTAGGCGCAAAGCGATCGAGCAAAACCTCGACTTAGAAAACCTGCTCAAGTCTGCTCGGGCAATGGAAACCGCGGACGGACAAACCAGTGAAATGCAAAGACAGGAATCGCATTGGGTTGGCGATAGCCGTAGCAAAACAACCGATGGTCTGAATAAAGAGAGCTCTGACCGCCCACCAAGATCTGGTTCTCGCAATACTAAGTGCGGTTTATGCGGTGGAAATTATCCACATCAAGGAAACTGCCCGGCTCAAGGAAAACGATGCCTGAACTGCGAAAAACTTAATCATTTTGCTAAGGTTTGCCGAAGTAAACCTATTCGCTCTAAACCTACCCGACCGAGAAAACCCTCCGGGGGCAGACAACAAAGGCATCGCGCAAGGTTTGTGGATATAGAAGACCCCTCTGGTGGTGAAATCTCAACCCCAGCAGGTGCTGAGAGTGACAACAGTGAAGAATATACCTTTGAAATTGGCACACAGGAACCCCAAACCGCCAAACCTATCTTTCAAGTCAGGATTATGGACACACCCATCCGTATAATGGCCGATTCTGGGGCAACAGTAAACACCTTAAGCAAAAGGGACTTTGACACTCTGAAACCAAAACCACAGCTGACTAATACCAATGTCAAGGTGTATCCATACATGTCTGCCAAACCTCTAGACCTCTGTGGTAAGCTCAAGGCCAACGTTGTCAGTGATCACTGCTCATCGGAAGAAACATTCTATGTTGCAGAAGGCTCATCGGGCTCCATACTCAGCTGGATGACATCACAGAAGTTAAACCTAATCAAAGCTGTAAGCACGGTTGAGCACCCCCCTAAAGATTTACCTTCCGGTGTCCCAGACTTCCTCAAGGACTTCCCTAGTCTAATGAATGGAATGGGTGAATACAAAGGTGAACCAGTACACATTCACGTAGATGAATCTGTCAGACCAGTCGCGCAGCCGCATCGTCGCATTCCGTTCCACGTCAGAAAGCAAGTAGAAGAAAAGCTGAGAAACCTTGAGAAGGATGGTATCATTGAGCGTGCCAAAGGCCCAACACCTTGGGTGTCACCGATTGTGGTTGTACCAAAGCCACTAAAGCCAAATGAAATTAGAATCTGTGTTGACATGCGCTCGCTCAACAAAGCCATTATCAGGGAGCGGCACATCATTCCCACCATCGATGATGTAGTGGCTGACCTTAATGGGTGCAAAGTATTCAGCAAAATTGATCTTAACCAAGGATATCACCAGATCCCACTCCACCCTGACTCCAGGCCGCTAACTACCTTCTCCACCCACGTCGGACTGTTTCGCTACAGGCGCCTCAACTTCGGTATCTCATGCGCAGCAGAAATATTCCAGAAGAAAGTGAGTGATGCAATCCAAGGCATACCCTGTGTAAAGAATATCAGCGATGACATCTATGTTGGCGGTATTGACAAGGACACTCATGACCAGCATCTACGGCAAGTATTCCACCAACTCCATGAGAATGGACTAACCATCAATTTACCTAAGTGTCAGTTCCGTGTTCCAACCATGCTCTTTTTTGGCCATGTATTCTCTGAAAAGGGCATGTCACCTGACCCAAGAAAAGTCGAAGCACTTCAAAGCGTCGCCCCACCAACTAATGTGTCAGAAGTGCGAAGCCTCCTCAGCTCTGCCGCGTTCTGCTCAAGGTTCATTAAGGACTTTGCTCTGATAACCAGGCCTCTCAGGCAGCTGACATGTGACGGCATCAAGTGGCAGTGGACACAAGAGGAACAGTCTTCCTTTGAAAGTCTCCAAGCAGCATTATCTACCAAGACGACACTGGGATACTTCAACCGCAAGAAACCAACTTCCATCTTTGTTGATGGTAGTCCTGTTGGTCTAGGTGCGGTTTTGACCCAAAATGATGAGTCGACCAAAGAAGTGACACCACTGCACTACGCCAGTTGCCCGCTAACTCCCACTCAAGCGAGGTATCCGCAAATCGACCGGGAAGCCCTATCGATCTACTGGGCCATAAAACGCTTCCACCTGTTCGTTTATGGTAAGGAGTTCAAGGTCATCACCGACCACAAGCCCCTCGTGGCTCTGTTCAACAACCCGTCTTCCAAACCGTCAGCCAGGATTGAACGCTGGCTTATGGAGCTACAACAATACCGCTTCACTGTGGAGTACCGCCCTGGTGCTTCAAACCCAGCCGACTATGCTTCGAGACACCCAGTTGGAGACCCAGAGTCTCACAACTATGAAGTAGAGTCTGAGGAACACATTTCTTTTGTCACAAGGAATGCTGTACCAAAAGCAGTCACACTGTCTGAGATAGAATCTGCTACTGCAAAGGATCCAGCGCTTCAAGCTGTCATGTCCGCCGTCAAATCTGGCTGCTGGCACAAAGCTCCACCTGGTGTATCACTATCTGAACTGTCACGCTACGAACAAGTGAAGGAGCAGTTAACTTGCACAGACACTGTCTTGCTGAAATCTGATCGCCTTGTAGTACCCGCTGCATTGCAAGAACGAATCATTGACATTGCTCATGAAAGCCATTTGGGCATAGTTAAGACGAAAGCCCTCCTGCGAGAGAAGGTGTGGTTTCCTTGCATGGATAAGATGGTGGAAACGAAGGTTAAGGCTTGTTTACCGTGTCAAGTTGTCACCCCGATTTACACTAGGGAACCGCTTCAAATGTCTGTACTACCTGACAACCCGTTTGATGAAGTGAGCATTGACTTTGCGCATGAGGATGGTGAGACCCTGCTCCTGTTGGTTGATGACTATTCAAGATTTCCGTTTGTAGAACCAGTGTCATCTACGTCTGCCAGTGCCGTTATACCCAAGCTGGATCAGTTGTTTGCTACATTTGGAACTCCCAGTGTAGTCAAGTCAGATAATGGTCCACCCTTCAATGGAGAAGAATTTGCCAAGTTTGCCCATGTTCTTGGTTTTAGACATCGCAAGGTCACCCCACTTTGGCCGAGAGCTAACGGAGAAGTTGAGAGGTTCGTGAAAACCCTAAAGAAATGCATCAAGGCTGCCAAAGCAGAAGGGAGAAATTGGAGAAAGGAGTTGCAAGTAATTTTGCGCAATTACCGCACAACGCCCCATGCAACGACTGGCGTTGCTCCTGCTGTACTGCTGTTCAAGCGTCCTGTTTGTAACAAGCTACCCCAAGCAAACCACGCAGACCCTGTAGCTGAGATCGTCCGCGAACGTGACTCCTCACAGAAGTCCAAGATCAAAGCTCATGCTGACAGCAAAGCCTATGTGAAACCCTGTACTATCTCTCCTGGTGAAACTGTGCTAGTTAAGAGACCATTTTCCGTATCAAAGGGCAGATCCGTTTATGATCCTACCCCCATGACTGTTGTGAGCAAGAAGGGCAGTATGATTACAGCTGAAAGTGAAAACCACACAGTTACAAGGAATTCTTCATTCTTTAAGAGTCTGAAGCAACCAGCCACCAACTATGACAATGCCGAGTCTCAGGGTAGTGGTTCCAGCTCTCCTATTGACAAAGGGTGCATACAAGAGCCGCCGCCCGTGGCCCCAACTGTGAATGCTCCGGAACCTGTGCGGCAGAAGGTTGTGACAATTCCTCATGACCAAACTGGTCTGCCGAGCTCAAGTAATTCTGCTCCTGTTCCAGAGAGTCAGACTCATGCCTCTCATCCCGAGAATCAGCTACCATTGCGCAGATCTACCAGGAAGCGAACCCCCCGGAAGATTCTAGACTTATAGTTTGAGTTTAAGTTAGAACTGTACACCACAACGGTGTAACTGTTGAACTGAAAGCCTTTGCTTTTGGACTTAACATTTGTTTCCGTTTAACTTTGATTAATGACGAGAAGTTAAGACCTGTGAACAGTCACCTAGTTAATTCGTTTTGTCTTATGGCTGTATACTTTAATCGTTGTTTTATTTATTCTATAGAGAGTTTCCAACTAGAAGGAAGGAGATGTAATGTTCATGTTAGCTACCGGAAGTATAACAACCGGATATCCAGAATTTATGTATCGCTAGGAATTATGGGAAGTGTTCTTCTCTCTCTCCCACCAACATGGCGTCCATGTGACTGAGTCTGCATTAGATCAGTGTTTATCCTATGCATCTTGAGTCAATATTCGGAAAGAACTTTACAATGTTTACAGTAAAACGTTTTACAGCAAAACTTGTCGGTTCAAGTACATAATCACACCTGAATTAGAATCAGTTGAAGCAACACTTCAGCATGGAGATTTCAGAAAGGTGTATGCACAATATCAGTTGCGAGCTGTGGACCAAACCTACAGTCCTATAGCAAGAGTAGTAATATCCACTGATTTAGAAAGGGCACCCCAAAGGACTGCATCTGAGGTTAGCGCAGTGAGATAGTTGACTTTAGATGTGGAAAGACACTAACTTCAAGTTCAAGAATTCGTATCATGTGGGAGTCCAATTAATTAAGTGGGCACTCAGTTCTTGATGGAAAAAATCTCACAAACACGCTTTTCCTCTACAAAGACTAAAAAATATTTACAAACCACAGAAAAAATTTTGATGTCTTTAACTCATGCTCTTTTCATGTGGTAGACACTCGTCAAATGTATCATGCTGAAAAAGTGTTCTCTTGCATGAATCACAATCTCCTTAAAATACCGTAGTCTGTAACTTTCCTTTGCACTGGTATTTCCAGTTTAAAGTACTGCCACAAAATTAAAATATTCAATGCCATGATAACCAGTGTCCATAAAATAAGGTTACCTTGGAAGAGTTATGTCCACTGTCTGTATTAACTAGCATACGTAACTGTATTAAGGGGGCAACGTAAGGAAAGAATATAAAATATGATTTCCATCAAGACAAAAAGAGCTGTCCATAATAAGAGGGTGTCAATGAGGCAGGGTTCCACTGAATATCATTACACAGAGAGTTTGGCTGTGTGGTGTCAGGTACAAACTATTTTGCTCTTCCAATATTCTTGGTAATGGATACACAGAAAAGATTTTTCTATCTGTGCCTAATGTTTGTTCTGGGAGGTTTTTATCATGGCATTAACAGCCACAGAAAACAAAGTACATGTATCAGTGAGCTGATCAAGGCGGGTACCTTATCACTCCCAATGCTCTTTGCATACCCACTTCACAAAGTAGTGCATCCACCACCTGATGAGCTGACCACAAGCGTAAAACTTGGGGGCCAGGAATCAAGCATGTGCACACTTTGTTGCAAGACTGATATATACCTAACACATACATAAATTGTTGACTCATGCACCAACTACCTACATGTATCATACAGATTATAGTTTATTTTAAACTTTTTAACCTTTCAAGTTTTCTCTGTACACTGTATATTGTATACTAGAAATTCAGTTATGCATCAATTGTACGATGTATATTGTAAATTAGCTTTTCTTGTTTAAGTTCTTATATTTTATCATCAAGAATTTTCCACAAAAGCCCTTGGCTCCGGAGGTCAAGCAACCACATGCTATGTCTTTAACTTAAATAATTATCATCATCATCATTGTTGTTGTTGCTGTTTTTGTTGTTCATTAACAGGTGTGATCTAGTTAGGTGTACCACAGGGTAAGACAGGGCTGGCTATTTAAACAAGGTTTACACAAGGTTCAACAAAACTGTGGTCTAAATCAGTTTCATTATCTGGCCAGCCAGAATATGAAAGCATTCCTCACCATAAGTAATATCAAGTAGGTGAAGTGTACATTTCATGGACTAGAAGAACATTTAACTCCTGTCAATGACGCTTAGCCATGGTCTAAGTTAGACTTCGTTAAAATGAAGCCACCATGCTTTGTCTTGTTTTGAACACTCAGACTGAGTTACAGTGATAGCTAGTCGATTCATTACTTCAAGACCTCCCACATTTGATGTGCTCAAAAATAGTTTGAAGTTACATATTTCTGAAATGTAAATAAATACACGCAAATGCATGTAACAAAAACATGGAAATTTTCTGAAAGTGTGAGTAAAAATTACACACAGGGGTACGAGACAAGCTCAGTAAGAGTCAGTGTATTGATCAAGAACATGCACAATACAAGTACATGTATGGCGTACACTAGTGGCAAGAATCTCTGAGATTCACATTACTGTCTTGTGAAAGCAAATTTATTTTGGTAGCAAATCGAGTGACAGTTCGAGGAATTCCTCAGCTATTTGCCAGGTCAAGCAAAACTTCGCAAAGCCAGATGAAAAATCAAGGAATTTTCGAACAACCGATGAAATGTCGAACAAATGATAAATCAAAATTAATGTCGAACAAAATAAAGTATCAGCGAACTTTTGCACTACAACTTAAGTAAACAAATGTTTTGAGCATGTCTAATACAGTCCTATGGGCCAAACTGACCGAATTCAGTTTTGTTTTCTTTTATTTCATTCAAAAAATAAATGCTAAAATGTTCCAAAGTAGAAAGTTCAAAAACCATAATTACAGCAAACTGTGTGAACTTGTTACTGTTACTCGCTTGTTTCATGCACGTAGCGTGCTAGTAAATCCCCCTTATTGCACACATTTTACACTCTGGAAGTGCTGCAATCTCTTTGACCTGTACTTTACTTGTTCAATCCTCATTTATAATAAATTAGCAATAGACATCAGTGGTACATGCATATTTGATATTTACAATTGTGGGTTAACAAAGTTGTGACAATCCTAATTTCTGATTGCTGAAAGGGTTTTTCAAGTGCCCACTGGGTTGGAGAAGTGGACAAACCTCAAATGTTTGGAAATTATCTCACAACAAAGTACTTTTCAAGCTGCATCACACTTACAGTGTTTTACAGCGTGTATCAGTGGATAGGGACGAGGGAGCGCCTACTACAAAGACCCCATTCTTTCATTTCTGTGCCCACCAGCGACCGCAAAATTCTGAGTGGTTAATTGCCCCGGGCAAGTAAATTTTGCTCTTGGACAAGTGAAAATAGAAGTTTGGTGGCCCGGTGGGCAAGTGAAATTAGCCTCAGTAGTCTTGTGAGTCTGTCTGAAAGTCTCAGCTTGATAAATGATAATTTCCAGTCAGAAACTAGTTCAAAACTTAAGACTGCAAGATGAATGAAACAATGAACTGAAAGCATGGATTAATTTAAAATGTAAACTCCCATATATACTTTGGATGATAAAGAACAAGATCAAGCCTCTATACTTCTGGAAAGTGACACACACACCAAGTAACTACTGGTTATACAAGTAGTTACTCTGTCTCTGACACAACAGTTGTGTCACTGTCCAGTATCTGTCACCTAGTTAAGTACCAGAAAGCTCATTTTGTTATAGTCTGTTATAGACAGTACCAAGGACAAGAACTACTGTAGTTGATAAGGTATATTGCATTCCCACTGAGCAAGTGAAAACTAAAATTCACTGGCCCCACTGAGCAAGTGGATTTCAAAGTTTTTTTTCCTGCCCTGATGTAAACTGAATACAGAAAACATAATTATGGCGCTAGGATCCGCCTTCTAGGATCTTCCTAGTACTAGGATCTCCTCCCTCCATGTAAACAGAGCCAAAGATAGTGAGTAAGCATGGATTAATCTATGGAAAATGGAAGCTCATAGTGTCAAAATGCTTCTTAAAGCAGAGAAATTGCCTGAAAGGGCTGAATCACTTAGTTAGGCCTGACAAAAGCTCCTAAAAAACGTGCTCACCAAAGATCTGGGAACTAATTTTCCACAAATCTTCGAGATATTTTTTTTCACAAATTACCTGAACACACAAATTTCACATTACATTTGTCATAGAAAATTTGTCAAAGAAATTTGCATGTGTGTATGGGGCTTAATAATGCATGTGCCTGCTAATTTTGGACACCATAGAACACTAATCAGTGATCCAAAAATCTTCCACTCCTCTAGATAAAGAATGCTTACAAGGCTGAAGTGCTAGTGCCTGCTGGTTGCAAAAACACGAAAAAATTCTACAGAAAATAGTTTAAGAACCAGTTTTTCTTCCCAAAACATAAAGCTTGGTTGCATTGACCTTTGTAATCATTCTTCTTGAGTTTGTTAGAAACCCTTCAGAAAAACTGTGCTTTCCCAGAATACCTTAAAGGAGGGGGGACTCCATGGTAACAACAGAGATAGCTAATTAGGGAGAGCATGTATTCATTAAGGTTAATTTGATCTTGGTTTTCAGTGGTTGCAAACGGGTGTTCCATTTAATTTTGATCAACATTGACATGCATGGTTTTAGTGCTTGAAATTAGTGGTTGTTCTGCCGACCGAGACCACTAGAAAAGTTCTGGGCAACCATTTTTCAGTACAATTTTACAGGCCCGGTCATCCAAGAAACAAACAATGGATGACCGAAGAAGAATGGAATGAAGTACTTACATTTTCTGTGATGACCAACAAAATAATGAACTAATTTGCCACAAGGAAAAGTTGCCCTATTTTTTTAATAACTGTCAACCTTCAGGTAATAAATGGAGGCAACAAAATCTTTAGAAGCTGAATTACACGTATAGTAACTGCAAATCACAGTCAGTGGCCACCATCTTGGATGTACACATTCCACACAATCCGGCCAGGATCTTTGTGTTTACCGATCCAAGATGGCGGCAGTTCCCAGGCCTCCCCAAAAAAGTTTGGCACTGACAAGCTTAGTGCTCGTGTATATTTAACAACGACAACAACAAACACTTTATTTCAATAGGGTGCATAATTACAGTCAGACTGTAGTCTCCCTTATGGCCCTATGAAACTTAAATACAACAATTTCTAAAATACTAAAATCCTTTAATACTAAATACTAAAATACTAAGATAATAAATAATTTAAAAAAAAGTTCTGTAAATCTTTTGTAAATCATTAAAGTTTTCTGTAAATCATTAAAGTAATACTTGTGGAGTACACTGTCGAACATTCATTATAAATTCATCTTAATTAACTACAGGGTACTATGTTAGTAATGTTTAGTTTTTTCTGTTACTAACCACACTATTGTAAGACAGTAGTGTCCATTCATATTGTATTGTAAGTAGCTGTAAGTAGTGTAAGTTGCTATAGTACTGTAAAATGAAATTTAAAAAAAGACTAACGATATGGTTTTTGGTACAAATAAAAAATATTCGTTAGCTTAGTCTGAATGGGCACTTAGGCCTTGTTCAAATGTTGAACTTTAATGTGCCGAACCTAATATAAATGAGCAAAAGCTATTGCTTTTTGCAGATTTGCACTACAACGTAGGTTTAGCACATGAAAACTTCAATGTTTGAACTAGGCAAAGATGCCTAAAGATTCCATTAACACTCACAATACCAACTCATCGATGCATCAAGGGCGTCAATCAAAGAGTGATCCTCCCGGCCAGAGATTCATGTCCAAAACTGAAGACAAATCACAAGTTAATGCATGCTTACAAGCCAATGAAGCCTTGAGGTTTTGTCAATTCCAACTTTGACGATCCCTTCAGCAAGGGAATGAAATAAAAAATCCAATGCACTTTTTGCCTTTTCTTTGCCTTAACTCAGTAAATGTAAAAATCTAATCGAGCGTTGATCGGTGTCCATAGAGAAGATGGCATTCATAAATTTGGACAAATCGAACATTATTTTGTGATATTAGCATTCATTTTTACACGATAAGCTTAAAATTTTAAAGCTAAAAAGCTCGTGGGGTCGTGTATATTTGAAAAAGCTATGGTTTTAGATTCTTTGCATTAGACTCGGCGATGAAAAGTTCGACATTTAAAACGGCCCAGTAAGGGGCCGTCAACATATTCACAAGTTCCCCGTTTAACGTCCACTGGACATAAGGGGGGGGGAGGGGTTGAGGAAAGTCAACATTTGGACGTTAAAGTGGGGATTCTAGGACAAAACCAAAATAACGCATTGATAAAACACATTTTACTTATGTTGATAACAGAACATGAAGAGAGAAACGTGCCACAGTAGAAAATGACAACAAACTTGGTGCCGCTGTGCTCTACGTAGTTTGTCGCTTATAAAGATGGCGCAGAAGGAACACACGTTCGCTAGATTTTACAAAACTAAATTCATCGGCTCTAGAAAAACATGGAGTGTGAAATTGCAACTGGACATTAAGGAGGAGGGGGGAGGGGGGTCTGACCTTAACGTCCATTGGACGTTAAGTGGGGATCTTTTGAATATGTCAACGGTCCCTAAGTAGTGGGGCAAACTGGGGACTGGTCACGATAGCCTGTATTGATCGATGGGAGAGTTGAAAACACTGACCCCCAGTCCGCGGACTACCCACTGACCCCGACTCCGCGGTCTACCCTACGGACTACTCCGTGGACTACCCTACGGACTACCCCTGCGGACCCCTAAATAATCAACCAAATTTACTTTTACGGGGGAAAGAGATACAACAAACCTACCTGCGCTACCTATGTGGTCATAAACAGCTGCCACCTTGCTATTCGCCCATTTCCTCGACCCAGTCTTTTTTCAGTCTCAGCCCATTCTTCAACACGCCGGTGGACGTTCGGTAAGTGTTAGGTGAATATTAATCGTTTTAATATTTTTCAAATGTTTCCCGTCGACCGTTTGCTGAAAAGCAGCTTTTTTAAACCTTCCTTACTGATAACATGAGTAAGTGTTAGCTTGCATGTATACCAGATAAGAGTTCGAGGCTATAAGCAACATCTTGCACTGTAAATTTCATTCCACATTAAATGTCTTAAAAAAAAAACAATAATAAAAGAGTGTTTAAGATTGACCGGTGGGTCTTGCGCTTGCCTATAGTTCTCACTTGCATGATGGATGACATTAGCGATATCATCAGTCCCTCATGAAATACGTGCCAGCCGATGACAGCTCATATTTCATAAAATCAGTCAATCGATGTCCACCTTAAAAATTTATAACCCAACACCCACGGCAGGAGACGGAGCCAATTTTGGAAGTCGCCATTTTTGAATACAACTCGCCTAGAAGTCTCCTGAGAAGTACTGGGCGCGAAGTTAGGTTGCAATAAGAAGGACTGGGTTGAGGAAACGGGCAAAAGCAAGATGGTGGCTGTTTACGATCGCGCAGGTAGTGCAGGTAGGTAAAAGTAAATTTGGTTGATTATTGAGGGTAGTCCGTAGGGGTAGTCCGTAGCGTAGACCGCGGAGTAGTCCATAGGGTAGTCCGCGGAGTCGGGGTCAGTGGGTAGTCCGCGGACCGGGGGTGAGTGTTTTCAACTCTCCCATTGATCGATATAGCACAAGCGTCGAAGATACCGAGTTTGCACATACTCCGGAAAATTTCACGCAAACGACTGAACCACATACCTGCATACTGCTTTTACTATTTACGGGTAGAATCAGGTTCTTTAGGTCCTTTTTGCTCCGCTGGGAAACTTCAACAAAAGGGATTACAAACTCCTCCCTTTCCGCTGTGGCGCTCCTGTGGGTCCTCCTGTGGCGGAATGTGGCCGTGAGCGCCAACTGTGAACAACTGGTCAGCGTACCTATAACGACAGTAGTTATCAGGTCATGTAGTCGGTCATGTATGGGGCAGGTATGGGGACCTGTATGGGAAGCTATGGCCACAGGTAGCCCAAGTTCATTATCTGAGGCTTTCAACCAGTGTAATCTACTGTTACTCTCTGGTCTGTGTCACATAAAAATTTGTATGGCAAAAAATATTGCCAGCACTTAAAATGAGCTAAGTGAAATAAAGTTGCCTTTATGTGACTCACCTTTCTGGCTTTCTTGTAATTCTACTTTCGGTGGCCCCTAATGGAAGGTACCGAAGGTGTTTTTTCTTATTTGTTGTCCCCATGTGGGTTTTGTTATTCGTACCTAGGGCTGTTAAAATCCAAAAAGAAAACGGAGGGTTACCGTGCATTTTTCAGAGATAATTAGGCCCACATATAGTTAAAAAAGTGCTGACTGAGCATTTTTCATAAATTAGGGAAAAAACTTTCTAACATCAAAGATAGCCATTATTTGACTTAAATAAACTTGTCACAAGCATCTCCTTAAGGTCATTCCCCCGAAATAAAATTTAACATACGATTTTTGTCAAACTTTCACAAGTTGTTATCTATCGTGCATTGTTTTGAAATATAAAATAAAACGAACAGGTCCCCATGTCCGTTTACGAGATATCATCGTCTCAAGTAACCCCATAATTCCTTGCTATTTCGCCTAACGAACACATGTTTATTTGATCAGTTTACGCTACTTTCCGTAGAAAATCTTGAAACAATGTCTAGATGTAAAATATCAGTAAGAAAGAATAATTTACTAGACGTTTTATGGCAAATACTCGAAGTATAGGACGAAATTCGCTGAAATATGGACCAGGGGTGTTTGACAGGGGCGGTATTTATAGACCTGAGCAAAGCGTTTGACACTGCCGATCATGAGTTACTCCTGGAGAAGCTGCGCGGATTTGGCTTGGAAGGTAAAGAGTTAGTCTGGTTTAAGGACTACCTCAGTAATAGAACTCAAGTAGTGGGGTACCAGTCTTTTTTCTCAGATCCCTGTGCTCTGCCTTCTGGTGTGCCCCAGGGCTCAATTTTGGGTCCACTTTTGTTTGTATTATTTATAAACGATCTTCCCCATGCAGTTTGACAGTGCAGTATCCTGTTATACGCTGATGACACAGTCATTTTCTTCGCTCATAGAGATGCCTTGGTGATCGATTAGGTCCTGAATGAGGAACTTATCATTCTTATGTGCTGGACACATAAGAAATTTTTGTTTTTAAATAAGAGTAAGACCGAAGTTGTGATATTTGGAACGGACGCTAGGATATCTCAAGTCTCCTGCTTTAAGGTTTACATAGGAAATTATGAATTAACTAGGGTCAGTGAATTTAAGTACTTAGGCGTTGTTCTTGACGAAAATTTATCTTGGAAGGCACATGTTAAGTATCTTATTGCTAAAGGAGGTAAAAGAGTGGGAATGTTGGGACGGCTACGGAAGAACGTGACAGTAGGTGCAGCTAACACTCTGTATAAGTCGCTTATAGTTCCGATTTTTGATCATTGTGATAGTGTTTGGTCCTGCTGTGACAAGTGCGACGCAGACGGTCTAGAACGCCTCCAACGTCGAGCAGCCAAAATTGTATCTATGTCTAGTTCAAGTGACTCTGCTATGCAGATTTTGAAATGGGTGCCACTAGAGACCCGCAGAGACAAACATGTATGTAAGTTAGTTAAGAAATGCCCAACTAATAACGTCCCTCAGCTCTTTCGTAATTATTTCACCTTTAACCGGGATGTCGTTCCCAGGATTACGCGACAGAGTAATTGTCTTTGTATCCCGCGAGTTAGGACTGAAGCCTCCAAGGGAGCTTTCTTTTACAATGGAGCCTTAATTTATAATAACTTTTTAAACTAGATCCTTCTTATGTCGACGATGTAATTGTCATTTCCTTATTCGTATATTTTTATTCTTATTAATTTTACGAGGATATAGAATTTAGTCCTTTTTATATCTTATATCTTTTTCTCAATTAGGTTAGTTTGTTTTGTAACAATTTTAGGATGTTTTTATACCCCTTTTTGTATTGTAACCCTTTGTATTTTATACCCCTTTTTGTACTCGGACGGCATTTCCCTGAATAAATAAAGGTGTTTAAGTTTAAGTTTAAATTGACTTAAAACGTTCCTTACGTACGTATTCTCGAGGTCGTGATTTCATCTCCGTGAGTAACGCGTTTCTAGTAATAATTTTTTTTTCGAACATATGTTTTTTTCTAACTCTTTGAACAAAAAGAGAATGAATGGTAGGTCAAAAATATTTGGAAAAAAAGATAGGTCCCCATGCTTGTTTAAGAGTAAATAACTATTCTTTTCTCTGGTGAGCTTATTCTTATAGGAAACCTATGACTCCCTGGATGTGCGCGCTGTGAGCGTGCGCTAATGACGCAACAAATCGTGCGCAGTAAGGATGCGTAATGACCTTAAGAAATGCTCCACGCTTTCCTGGTTTTCCCCTATGTACAAAAAAAGTGCGGAAAGCCAGATGAAGTTGTCTAAACTGATAGGCGCTTTGTAACGATACCAAACAGATACAATTCTCAACATGTTGCGGAATTCCATACGCGAACTTCCGCTCCTTGGGGCCATTATTTGACCTAGTAGATTGGAATGTTTTGTAAAATAACTTGTGACAAATAGTTTTTTCTCTGAAAAAAATATTTGACAACCCCTAACAGTTGTCATGCTTCCGATTGATTACATGAAAACTAGGGGTCACCGTGCATTTTTAAACGTTTTTGTCCTGATCACGCTAAACACTCATAAATTGGAGTGCATTTATGGATTGTAAAGATTCTTCTCAACTTGTTGGCCCCCTAAAATACAGTACATTTCAGTTGTGCAGTTTACATTCGCCAAACGATGAAAAACGACAAGGGAAAACACAAAGGCAAAAACGCAATGCGGACCACTGAGGAAACAGTGAAGTTGACTTATTTCTTCTTCAAAAAGAAGACTTCAGTACGGCTTTCACCGGCAGTTCTTCTTGCAGCATTCTTTGGAAAGCTAATTAAGTTAAGGAGAGTACTTGTGAAACTACAGTTAACCCATTTTAACTTGCTCGAGGTAGCTACTCGACATGCTTTTCAAAGTAAAAACGAATTTCGTACTGTTTCGCATACATCCCGCTGGCAGTTTATTTTGGCAACAATCAAACAACTTTGCTAAAATGAATAGTATTTCCCCAGCATCAGGCAGTCTACTGGTATAAATTACCCGAAAAAGGTTTTCGGACGCTTCCAAGCACATGTAAATCCAGGCGGAAAAATGGCACAAGTTTTTCGTCTGCGAAGTATGATTCAGCAAAGAGTTTGAACTCACGATCAGTTGCTGTATCGTTTTGTTCCAAAGGAAATTACAAAATTACTCGGAAGCAATTCCATTCGATCATTTGCTTCAACATCTTGAGAAAAATATTTTCAACATAGGAATTCTCTCCATTAAACAATTCTTATAATGTAAATCCACAATCAAATACTAACTGGTAATTTGCTTTACCGTGGAAGTAGAAGCGAAGTACTTAAGAATTTAACCGAAAGGTTGACGCTCGCGAAGTCTTTTCAAGAGGGTCGCTTTCCAAACGTCCTCTGAAAAACAAGTCTGTTCAGCGAACACACCGAGTTCTACTATTCGTCGACCCTCTCGCCAAGTCAACGTCGTCCCTCCCGCGCTAACTTCCTTGTTTCACTTGTTGTCGGAAGCCGGTGTCACAGCGGATTTGGACCCCCCCGCGGATTTGGACCCCCCGGTCCAGATCCGCTAGCGGATTTGGACCCCCCGGTCCAAATCCGCTAGCAGATATGGACCCCCTCTCGCGGATTTGGACCCCCCTGAAAACAAGCGTTCTATTGAGTAAAATTGGTAAAATTGTTTTTTGGAGCTGTTAAAGAGGCAAATTAAAAATATTGAAGCAGTTTTTCTTTTCAAATAATCTTTAATACTTAGGGTAAAAGAGAACCTACAACGCTAGTTTGTATCGATAAATTTTAAAAACTAAACTTTCTTGAAGATATCTTACAATATTTTCTACCATAACTGACTTAAAGCGAATTTATAAAGCGGTGCTAAGAAAAACAATAGTATTTGACATCAGCTTGCCGCGGTAATTGGAGGGACGGAGTAGCAAGCGTACTTTAAAAATTAGCTTTTCTTCTCACCTTTTTCTCACCTCAAATTAATTTTTTTAGAATAAATATTAACAACGGGAGTAAAAGAAAAAAAATAAGATTTTAAAATCGCACCGTCTGTAAGAAATACCGCAGCGCGTGTTTCAGACACTTTTAGAAGTTTTTTGGCTTTGTTGCAGCAAAGTCTTGATGTTTTTCTTGGTGTCGTCATGACTTATACAAATTCAAAACATCATGATTGGAAAAGGTTCTGAAAAAAACATCCTGTGAAGTTGTGTAATCAAGCAAACTTTTTTTGCAGGGCGCACAATGCGATTCTCAACCAAGAGGTGTTACTTTAAAACCTCTTTTGTTAAACCGCCCGTTCAAACTAGAGGTGTTACTTTAAAACCTCTTTTGTTAAACCGCCCATTCAAACTATGTTAAATTCAGTATCCTAGAAAAATAATAACAACGCGTATGACAGAAAACAAGATTTTAAAATCGTATCTTCTGTAAGAAATACCGCAACGCGTGCTTTAACTGCAACGTTTAGAGGTCTGGCTATGTGCCTAAAACGAACGGTCAATTTACTTGATCTAAAGTCTGACTCTACCTCTATTATGAATAGGTTTGCAGTATTTTGAAACCCAAACGAAAAGTTTCTTCGCCAAGATTGAAAAGTGAAATTATTTCGGTACTTTATATGCGAATAACAGCGTGGGTTTTTACAACTACATAGGGGGTCCAAATCCGCGAGAGGGGTCCAAATCCGCTAGCGGATTGGGTGCCCCGGGGGTCCATATTCGCTAGCGGATTTGGACCGGGGGGTCCAAATCCGCTAGCGAATTTGGACCGGGGGGTCCAAATTTGGGGGGGTCCAAATCTGCTAGGACACCGGTGTCGATGTTTGGTTTTCGTCGTGCAAGCGCTGGCGCTTCGACGGCCCGGATTCTTTCATAAATCTACCATTTCGTTTCCGTTTCATGTTCCCCAACTCAACAACAACTCAATACACCTACAATATTATTTTCGCACCACTGCACATACAGGCTCTAAAGGGGTCACGTTTCCAGCCCGAGTACTACACGATTATAAGAGTTTGTATGGAGAATATTACTTGCCCTAAAAATGTGTTAAATGTAAAATAGCCTTCTCTTTTGAACTCACCTGAGACTTATTCTTGTGTTTCTCAGTGTTTTTGTTGTGGTTTAGGTCTCGAAGGGATAATAAAACGCCTTTCTTAGCGAGTCACTTAATTGACCTGTCCCAGGCGTTTAGATTGTGCGGAGCAGCGAAAAGCGGGAGCAGCGAGGAAAGACTTTTACGAGACCATAAACGGGATAAAAACAGTGGAAATGCAAGAAAACCAGAAAAGTGAGTTATATAAAGGCAATTTTATTCCGCATGTAGCTCATTCAAGTGCTGGTAATATTTCCTATACAAATTTTTTATGACACAGGCCAGAGAGTTAGAATGCTGTGGTTGAACTCCTCAGGTAGTGAGCTTGGGCTACCTGTGGACTATTCCCATAATTTTCTGTCACATTACTACACCTTTGGTTACCTGTGGTGACAGTTCTTTCATTTTATTGGCCAGTTCCTGCCAGCTTAGGGTTAACCTGCTCCCTCTCCCTTCCCCCCCCCCCAAAAAAAAAGAACGCATGATGGCAGGTTCAGTACCAGGGTCCGCGTTTCGTAGACCAGCCGTCGGGAAAGGAATTGGAAAGGAAGGAGAAAGTACGGTGCGCAGCCGCAGCTTTGTTTCTCGGCTTTTAGGTAAAAGTTGAATATGGAAATGCCGTGTTTGTGAAGAAGGAAAACTAGAGGATGAGAACCAACATAAACTGGAACGCACATATTTGGGGGGAGGATATTTGTACCCCTGCGCCAAACCTGCTAACAACTGAACTTCGGTATTTGTCCATTCTAAGCAAGATCTTAACCTTTCAAGTTCCTTATCCTCTCGACTTAACGCCGGAGGCGTTTATTTACAACTCGGCCTCGTAGACCCAGCGTTTATTCCAGCATTCAGGGCTGCCGTTCTCTTTACTGTATACAACAAAAACAACTGTATTTAGTGCGCGCTAAAACACGAATGTAATGTGGCACGGTCCGGTGTTTATTTACTTGGTGAATTTTTTAACCAACCATTTTCCTTTATTATTTATTTATTTATTTATTTTGTTATCAAAACCAGCTGAAGGCTTACTGAATTAGGAACCAAGTTCAAGAAAACCACTGAGAAAAAAGAAAAACGAGAGAAAACTGTCATCAACTTTGTCTTACCTCAGTGAACCTCTGCTCCCTCAGTTCTGAGAAAGGCAAGGTTATGAGAAAGGCAAGGTTAAAGTTACCATGATTTAAAGAACGATTGACGATGCGCCGTTGTTCTGATTTTTGTTTGTTTGTTTGTTTGTTTCTTTCTTTTTTTTTCGCCTGTTTCAGCTAGAACTACAATTGTAGTTGCCAGTGTTTAGAACTCTTTGTCTGCTTCTTAGTAAATAAATTCAAATAAAACAGTAGAAAGATAACTAGTCATCAGTTACGACACACAATCCTTGTTAATACACCCTGCTCTCGAATAAAGGCCGGGACTTCAAGTAAACGTCGGCCTTGTAGACGCGGCGTTTAATCGAGAAAATACGGCTTTGAAATGAAGTTACTTCCAGGGACTTCTAAGTGCTTAGAAATCAGTTGAGCGAGCTGGTAGCGAGTTAATTAGTTTTGAAAGGTTAAAAGTTACAAGATAAGAAATGTACAATATTAAAATTCACAATAAAAACAAGATAAAATCACGAAATCAAATTTGTTTTTGTTTTTTTTGTTGTTTTAGTCAAAGAGATCGACCACAACATTTCTCCAAGATGACCATTTTTCCTGGCAATTTAATATGGGTGGCTACTTAAACAGGTTTGACCATATAAGGGCATTGTTGTAGTTGATTCATCCTTGAAGATTTCTCGTGATTGAGCAGCAGACAAATCAGGCTGCATTATGATCTTGGCATAATCTTCAGTTTGATTTCTTTCGCAGCCATAGTAGCTCTGAGAGTCACTTCCGGTGGGATCTTGGTATCTGCTGCAACCTGGAAGCTAAATTTTTTCAACATGCGAGCCAGCACCAACTTTATTTCCATTTGTGCAAACCTCATCCCGATGCAGTTGCGAGGACCATGGCCAAATGGCATGAAAGCATAGGGGTCACGTGACTGTTTGGCCTCAGGGGTAAACCT
The DNA here is from genome assembly GCA_964017195.1 of Siderastrea radians. Taxonomy (NCBI): domain Eukaryota; kingdom Metazoa; phylum Cnidaria; class Anthozoa; order Scleractinia; family Rhizangiidae; genus Siderastrea; species Siderastrea radians. Next base: position 14,719,973 of record OZ024887.1, on the reverse strand, counting down.
ATCTGGATCAAACCTCTCAGGATTTGGCCAAAGCCTGGCATCCCTGTGGATACTATAGGTTGGTATCACTACTGAAATACCCTGTGGCACTTTCAAGCTTTTCAGCATGCAGTCCTCAGTACACAGACGGATATTAAATGGAGCTTTAAAGAGAGTCAAAAAAAGCTTTTGATTAAAATTGCGAACAAACTATGAATGGTTATAGTACGCTACATTTTGGCATGCTCCCATTGGTCAAAATCGATCACATGATGCAATAGTGTCTCTCCTCAGCAGGCACCTATCAGCGAATAGTGCCCATTTTGGCAATTTTCGCTCAAACTTTAGCATTGTGTAATAAAAACAATAGAATCCTTCCGTCTCAGACTCTATGTGTGGTAGGTTCCCTTGGAAATTTGATGTTCAAACTTTATATAAGCCCTCTAACCACGTTCCGTTGGGCTAATATTTGTCATGAACATCAAATGTCCGAGGGCAACCTATCACACGATAGTGCCCTCGACAGAAAAACTCTATGGTCTAATTAGGCCTTTTTTTTGCAAATAATGGTGTGCCCTAATAAGAACAATGATATCAACGTTTTTGACACAATTTGCAGTCATGCAGGTTCACTAGCTGCTTCTAAAAAGTTCTAAAACAGTTCAAATACTGTTCAGGGCTGGAGTATCCATATAGTCAGGGCTGCACTGGTCAGGAACATTAAAAAGGCAGTCAGGAATTTACCTGGGAACATGTCTGGTTTCAAGTTACCAACGGACCAAAACAAATTGTTATTGCGGGTTGATGCATGAGACTTATGGATATTTAACTTTTATATGTAAATAAAGATGTCAAAAATAGATAAAAACAAACAGATAAAAATAATGGAAAAATTATCACATTTTGTGGCAACAGCTTTTTCTTTAACAAATGTATACATAAATATATATTTTTTATATTTTATGTAGCAATAGCAACTGATTTCTGCGTACAGATTGCCCTAGGTTTTGTTGTTTTATTTAACACCCGATAAATCATACATATTATTTTTATACTCAAAAAGCTGCATTTAAGTTTAAATTGGGTTTGAAAAATGGGGAGCTCTTTTCAAAAGTACATGTCATCATACATTAGGTGCCACTCCCTCCAGAAATAAAGAAAAGAAAATGACTAACATCACATTTGCTTCTTGACACGTCTGGCTGAAAGGCCACGTCTCACTCAGATTTTTAACAAGTGCATTTGTTTGTGTTTAGCAAATGAAGTCAGAGGCAGCAGACAAATAAAATAGTACTTTATGTGAAAAAAAATCTCTCCCTTTAAAATGAAAAGAGGGATTAAAATTTGCAGGCATGGTTATGTAGAAAAACTACCAAGAATTGCCTACACATATTTAATACTGTTTATGCTCAGCTTCTAGGGGACGAAGGGTGGAACAGTACAGAAAACATCATCCCCTTACCTGGTGGGTAAAGCCTGAGGGTCTCAGATATTACCATGTCCAAATATGGCAACTCATTTACTGTTTCATAGGAAGGCATTTTACTCTCATCATCCCACACGCTGTCAATCTCCTTCTGCAGCTTTTCCTGCACATCTGGGTTGGTGGCCAAATGATAGCAGACAAATCCCAGTGCATTACTGCTTGTTTCATAACCAGCAAACAGGAAGATTATACTTTGTGCCAACACCTCATCAACAGTCATTTTTTTAGAATCCGAGAGGGATGGGTCAGCTGCCGCTAACATCAAATCCAATAAATCCTGTCATTAGGTAAAAGCCAAAATGTCGTCGTCATCATCATCATCATTATTATTATTATTGCGATTTGAACAGAAAAGTATTTTGGAGAACATTTTATCATTGTTTGAGTACGCATTTAAAATCAAAGGAACCTGACAGAAATCAAGAATTCAAGTTCAGTTCAAGTTTTATAGATCTCAAAGTCATTAATAATTCAATAATTAGAGACAAAGGAAATCACCCCTTTGCGACAGTAGTTTGAACACCGGATCTTAATTAGCATAACATTTGCAAACTTTTGCTTTTTTTTTCTCCAAGAATTATTTTAATAATTAAAATGGTTGGAGAAGCCATATCAAAAACTTGAAAGAGTGTTCCGTGAGTTATCCAAACACCTCGAGAAAAATATAAGGGTTAAAAAAACCTCAGCTGTGCCTCGTTTTTTCAACCCACTTTATTTTGGCCTGGGTCACTAAGAATTCAAGGAAACTGGCCCAACTGCAGGCCACCATGTACTATAAACAAATTTCAGCCCTAAAATACTAAAATCTGTACCAGTAGTAATTTTTCACAACTCACACCCCACCAAAATCATCGGGAAGTACCCCACCTCCCCCAGGCCCCAACGCTAGGACAGTGGACTTGAATTCACACTCATAGATTCCCTGTTACAACAACCTGACAAAGTGGCCAAATACCTTTCTGGGTGAGATGCTTCCTGTAGAATTCTTGGCAGCAACAATTTGTTCTGAGATATCCATTAGGTCCATCAAATCTCGTGTCAACAGGCTGGGGAATAACTCAATTATTTTACGTCCAAATGGAATCAAAGTGAGAACGGTGAGGATAATTCTTTGTGGAGCACTTCCATTGATGGCTCTTTTTGCTGCAATTATGGCTGGTTCATTGGGATTGTTCTGTGAATCAGCTTGGATTCCAAATGCACAGAGTAAAATTACATCCATTGTAAGACCTTGGTGATACCTGATAATAATAATAATAATAATAATAATAATAATAATAATAATAATAATAATAATAATAATAATAATAATAATAATGACTTTATTAATGTGTCAAGCAAAAATCTAGCAGAGGGGATTCCCCACTGCTAATAGAGTAATTCAACACAAATTATGTTTAATGAAAACAAGCGCATTCCACAATTTTTTCTACAAAAACCTTCATTCATCATAAATTAAGTGGAACTGTGCATTCTCACAAAGTATCCAGGTGTTAATTCCCTAATACTTAACATAAATTGATGATGAGGAAGTTAACTAAGTTGAGGAGTTCACAAATTATTCTCGGTCTTGCCTTTTTCATGCTGTATTCGAAACTGTCAGATGGCTCTGGATTTTGGCACCCTTACATTACACTGAGTTCCTGACGTCACAATTACATGACATCATGACCAAAAAGCAGAAGTTTGGGAAGTTTGACAAAAAAAAGAAAAAGAAGGCAGGGAAAGAAAAAGAACAGGTATTACTAGATCCGGTTGTCAGCAAATTGGCAACATCTGGCTAAACAAATCGGTCCGCATGCAGACTTGGGATGAGCATAAACTTTTGTGACTTTAAAATAAGTTCTGATAATATTATAGATATTAGAAAATACAATTGTTAACATGGTTTTCACAGTTCAGTCCCTCCAAAACATTTCGACATGTCACAAGCGTGACAGGATGTGTTGGTTAACATGTTGTTGTGCTTTCTCCAACGTACAGTAACACAGATAATTCTATATTTCTAAACATTTTACACATGTTTTACCTGACACTTTGAGTTATCAGGATTCTACTGTACATAAATATTTGAAACTTACAAAATTGTTTGAAATCTTGTAAGAAGTGACACTTGTTATTAAGAATTTAAATACATTATGTTAAAATCGTATCAGAAAGAAAAAGCTTCAATGGCCAATCTTGACAAGTAATGTTTTGTGTGACTAGTATATTTCTTTTTTCTTGTGTGACTGGTTCATCGTGCATGACAAATGTGCATGTGAACACACTTTTCCAGAGAACGTCACTGCTTCTGCATTGTGTCATGGAGCAAAGTGTCAAAAAATAAGGAGACAAATATATAAAATAAAGCCAGTCAAGACACCACACACGATGACATAGGGTGAGCCGTGCTCCACACTCATCCAAAAAGCCATGGTCTTACGGTGAGGGTCACTATTGACCAGTGGGTAGTTTGGGGGACCTTAAGTTCTATTCCATTGGTGTATGGGAGGTTAGAGTAATCTGTGGGTGCACATTCAAGCGAGGAAAAGAATGCCTAAATAGGAACTTAATCATGGCTCATGTGGTAGTTGCCAATTGCAGGTTACAAGCCTTAGGTTAAAATATAAAAATACATTTAATTTTCTTTAATTTTCTTCTGTACATAGAAAAATTAGAGGTCTATCACTTTCATGAATATTTTAATATATATATATTGAAAATTAAAACTAATAAATAACATAATGAGAAAATAATGAAAACAATAAAATAAAAACACTTCATATAAAAATATTCTAATACTTTTATGAATACTTTAACATTTTAAAGCAATAAAAAAAGGCAAATTACTTGACGACATCAAAGCTTTCTCTTGTCTTTGAAACTTGTTCCAGCCTTTTCATCAAAGTGTCACAGGCTGAGTTCATCAGAGGAACCATCTGCTTCATCTTGTGCGCGCTGAAGGTAGGACTCAGAGTGTTACGGATTCTTCTCCAGTCTTCTCCCTCAGCATGATTCAGCATCTTGTTGAAAGGTTCGGGAAACCTCAATTTTGTCGGCTGTTTAGAAACAAATTAGCCACAAAACCAGAATTACAGCAGATTGTCTTACACAGCTGATTTGAACTGCCAAGTTGGGAAACATTTAAGCATCTGATCAAGATGGCAGAGGGACCAAGTTAGGGATTTGAAACATGACAGAGAATTGGTAGAGAAAGTACAAGAGGGGCAAATGTGGTTAGAGGGCAGGAGAAGGCCACACAAACCACAATCTGTTTCTCTTGCCTTTCCTTTCCTAGTGCAACTTGCCTAAAAAGGTACTTAATTTGAACCTTGCACATTTTTCACCCAAAACCTAAACAGCCCCATCAATGTATCCCCTCAGGGACCACACCACCTACTTTACAGTTGGTGGGTGGGGGGGTGGGGTTGGGGGGGGGGGCTAACTCGATCGCTCAAGTGTGAAGGAAAGCAGGGGGTGGCAGCAAAAACTTGAAGGTTATACCATTTATCTATACTAAGGGTATCAAACAACTTCGATTTACCAGTGATTAATATATTTTATAATGTTGATATTTAGGACACAGCAGACAAAAACAAGAGTCGATGTGTAAAAGTTCAAACTCTTTAAGAGTAGAAGAAAGTCAATGAGAGTTAAGAGTTAGAAGTCAAATGAGAGGGAGAGTTTCAACTTCTATCGATTGTAATTTTCCAACTTCTTCATTAATCATTTTTTTTTATGGCACCAAATCGTGGGGGGCGGGGGGGGGGGGCGATAGCCCCCTCAGCCACCCCTTGCACGCTCCCTACCCTTTATCTCCCGGTTTTGGGCTTACCTCAACCCACTCACACCCCCCTCCAGGTTCCTTTGCCCTGTCCTTTATCTTAGCTCACTTTAGACAGACTACTCACCGCCCGATCGTGAAATGCTTGAAAATCCTTTACGTAAACTTGTTTAATCATGTCCAAATCAGATATGACCAGACAGGGCACACTTCCCAACAGGTACATCCCGAACAGATCTCCGTATCTTTTGCGATAATCTTCGATTTGCAGATGCATCTGACCTTTATGTCTGATGGCATCGAGCATGTTACCGATAAATGGAAGAGCAGTAGGCCCTGGAACTTTGTCTCCGAAGGCGTTTTTCAAGACACGAAACGGAGCAATGCCCCAGGCATAGACAACGAGAATTATGAGGGTAGTGATGGCGATTGTCCACCTCTGAGATGCTACCTGCTCATACAAGTTGAAGAAATCCATTGTATTACGTGCTTCAGTGATGTGGGTGACTGATGTCTTTATCCCTACTGACCCTAAAGAGAGGTACGATCCAGATTTCTACCTGCAATGTTTTCCCTGGTTTGCAACTGACCGTGTCCTCAGAGCGACCTTCCGAGCAGGACCTGAGAACGAAAACTAACCCCAGGCTTTTTTTTTCACCTTAACATGGCGGCCGGGTCTGCGTTTAACTAGGTTGGCCGAATTTCGGCGAATGCGTCATTCATTCATTACTGTTTGAAGAGCTGTTTGTGCTTTTATTTACGATAGAAAAATCCACTGCCCTACTTTATACTTAAGCGATCCTGAAAAGCGTTTAAATCTAATTTGTTAAGTAAACATACTTTCAACCTAGGTCGACCAAGTGATAGTCCCAAGAACAAGGATAAAACTCAGAAGACGTGTATTGTTATCATTAGCAGGACCAGCTCACAACGCACAACTCTTCTCTTTCCAACTCGTCACAACTTTCCGAACTCTTCCCGTTCATTCTCAGTAAAAGGTAATGCAATTATTGAATCGACAACAATTTTTGAATCGACAACTGGTACCATCGACAATTTTAAGAAATTACTTAAGACTTATTTATTTACCAAGACGTATAAATGATTTATCATATTTTTGCTTGTTTTTACCATTATTTTTATAATTTTTGTTTATTATTTCTTTTAATCGTACATTCATTCTTTAATGCAAGATTGTAATGTGCATATGAGTATATTTATAGAATCGACGGCTTATTGGTCATTAGGTCGTCACGTGGTCGTGCCCGACCTTCTTTGGGGTAACGCAGGGGTAACGCAGTCCATGGAGGACATAGAGAATTGCTAGTAAACGCAAGTAGAAAACAGGTTGTTAAACCGACTTTTTTTGTGGCATCATGGGGACCCCTCCACCAGTTTGGCAAGTTTTGTTATACTACCCGAACATCATTGGGCATCTGCGAATACTACTCCTGTACACGATGGTGATATACAATTCCCATGGTCATCACGGCTATGCGGTATCGTGTCTTTTGGCGAGCCTACTACTTGATACTGTGGATGGCGCTGTGGCTCGTCGCTTTAATCAAGTCACTAACTTCGGTCGCTACTACGACATGGCAATCGACACGCTTACACCTCAGGTCGTTTTTGCGTGTTGTAGCGCACACAAGCCACTTGCCTTCCTCTTCGCTGCTGTCACGCTAGTGTGGGTAGTGTTAGCTTCAGCTGGAACGGAGGGACACTCTTGGAAGACGGCAGTACAGCCTGTACTATTCCCGGCAGCCTGGTTTACTGCTCCAGATGGCAGCTTCACTTGGTTTGGCACCCTACTTTACTACCTTGGGTTTGTGTACGCTCTGTGTGTTCTGTACTTCTGCGGAAACGGTGTAGCAGTGAACAGTGGCCTTAGATGGGTGGCGATAGTCGCTGGCGGGCTGGACCTGCTAAGCATGCTGGAATATGTGTACGAGTATGCACACGCAGTGGAGCAATGAGTCCCATGACGGCGGTGGGACGGATAATTCATTCGATATTCTGCTTCTCTACAATCTCAGAAATCTATTGTTGTCACACTGTTATGTCCCCCTCCATATAAGAGCGAACTAGGCCTACAATAGTTGGCTTAGCCTGAGTATCAGGCCCCCTGGGGGGGGGAGGGAGGAAGGGAGGGGGGACTCAGCCCTCATGCCTAGTTGGCTCAGTATTTATCATATCGTTACGAACGCCTTGTCACGCAGGATAGCTTACTCCAGGCACCGTTCTTGTTTGCTCGTCATGCTCTTTCCTTCTTTAATCTTTTTAAAGATTAAAATCTTTAACTGTTATGCTTGCCACTGGTAAAACTAATCTAGCAATGAATAAAGGGGTTACTTTGTGTGCTGCGTCGGTGGGGAAGTGAAAGAACGTTTAGAGGGATATGCCCTTCGTCAGAGCGAAACAAGCAATTGTGGGTAGCGAATGGTTATGTAGACGGTGGAGCTACGCTATTGATGGAAACATGGCAGCATTAAAAAACCGGCACATGTTAATGGCAAAGGACAACGGCTAGTTAGATACACTTTGCAAAATTCTGCAAGGGCCATCGGACTAAAGGCGCCGAACCTTGCTGGATCTAATCAGCAATTTTACATGAATATAACCAAAGAATAAAGGCTGATTGTACGGCTTGAAAAATAATGTATTTCACCTCCAAATTTCGTCAAGCAGGGCCTGTTTTCGCCAAGGAATCTGAAACCATGGTTTCTCTAAAGAAATCAGGCCGTGCCTGACGAAATATTGGAAGTGAAATACCATGTTTTGTTTCCCAGCCGTACAATCAGCCTTGCTTTTTGGTTATAGTAAGTAATACAATGGACAGAGTCAAACGGGCGTATTGATTGGTCTGGGAGAGTTTGTTTGAAGTACAGACGCACGAATAACGCAATGAGCCGCAAAGTTCTACGCACGCAAATCGTGCGGGATAACCGATACCAAAACAATGTATGAAACACATAAATTCCATTCTGCCGTGCGTCTATATTCTAATAACGCTAATAGTACAACGCTAAATTTTGGCGTACTCCCATTGGTTGAAATCGATCACGTGACGCGATAGTAGCTATCAGCCCATAGTGCCCGATTTTGGCAATTTTCGCTCAAAATTTAGCGTTCTACAATAAAAACAATAGAGTCCTTTTGTCTCAGGCCCTGTGTGTGATAGGTTCCCTCGGAAATTTGATGTTCAAACTTCATAGAAGCCCTCGAACTACGTTCTTGGGCTAATATTTGTTGTGAACATCAAATTTCCTCGGGCAACTCATCACACGACAGTGTCTTCGACAGAAGAACTCTATTGTTTAAGTAGAGGACGTCGACACGTAGTACTCGTAGTGAAAACATCAGTCACGCTTCTCGCCTGCGACTTATAGCATACTTACTTGTTCTTAACACGTTTTAATATCACCTGTGCGTTATTAGAGTACACACGCACGGCCAAATGCAATCTATTTGTTAAATACATACTGACAACAACAAAAGAGTTACAATTCCGAGAACAAGGTGGCTATCACGCGTAGAACATCATCATGTTTGCGTTTCAAGTGAAAACTAGACTTCGATCAGTCACGGTCTTCTGTCACAAAAAGTTCTGTATGAATGCGTTTCTACCTCAGTCGCTTATTCAAGCTCCAAACAATGAATTAACTTCAAACAATGAATTAACTTCAATAAAATATTGAATTATCTTTTTTTCACTTTTACATTGTAATTCCAGATTACAATACAACACAAGTTTATTGTAATCGTTACACGGCTTCCAAACAGCCGGGGTGACCATTAAAAATCTCAATAAGAAATAAAAATCATTCTTACGAAAACCACAACTTATGTTTTGTATTTTTTCCCAAAACTGAGGTATCTATAACTGGATTTCCTCTGACTTCCTAAGATTACTAAGAAATACCCTGTAATTACTAACTTGGTTTCTTTTCCCCTATTGTCAACTCTTTCCAAGTCAAACTTGTATGTTTTCCAAAATGCTGTAAGAAAAGTCTGATATCGACGAATCTCATGGGAAAAAAAGGGCGGTGAAAAACGTAGTTTACTTCTTAAAAGTGTGGCCATGGCCCACTCATCTAACTTGTACAAATACACTGCAACTGCTGGTGCGGTATGTTGGACCTCGTATGCAGTGTTGTTTGCCATGCATTATATGTGAAAAATAACATGTTTACACAGAGCGAGCTGGCCATATAAATAAATGCCACGCCCCTCGTTTAAAGCACTCTGTTGCCCTTTTTTCCGCTATGCTAAAGAAATTTCCGTTTTCTTGAATCAAGCGACTCTTTGATTTTCCCGTTACTCGAAGAATCGAAATTTACCGAGCGAGAATCTTGCAGAAATCAACAATCGCCCTTTCACTGCAACGTGGTTCAAACTTGTCTGTAGCAAAATCATACAATACGACAGGAGCCTGATGCGACTAGTCAATTAAGAAAGCTGTTGAGCAGTACGTATCTGTGATGCCGCTTATTTTGTGGAACAACGTGGTTCTAACTTGTGAGCCTGTGGATAAAATCAAATGGTGTGATCATTCAAAAGAAAGGTGCTAAGGAGACACTCCTGTGGTACCACTTGTCTTGCAACATTTAAAAAAAAAAACCAAATGTGTCCAATTTATTTATCTTGGCCACTTTTTGGGAATAACGTGGTCAGTTGGCTTGACAATTGGAATAATCGGTTACCTCTCCTTCGAATGGAGCCTCATTCAATAAAAACAAGCCACAGCAACAACACCTTATTGCAGAGCAATAACTACGTTACCAAACAAGAAAAAATGGCGATTGGTTGGCTGTCGGCGCTAGGTTTTTGTTTTGATCCGTTGACTTGTATTATAGAACAACAAAATGTTGTTCTTTTCTTGTACACAAACATTCTAGTGTCGTTTTCTTCGTGGAGTGATTTCACGAGAAACATGAGGAAAAAATTAATGTACAGTGTCCAAATCAGAAAAGTAAATAATATCAGTGTCGAACAGTACATAACTTTCTAGTAGCTAAATCACCGAGTTATCTCACCAGTTTTGAGAAATTACTATCAGCTTGGTTTTAGCTTACTACAACGTGAATCAAATACCATGTCACACACTTAGACATCTCTCTCAGACATCCGTTAGTATTAGCAGCACGACTATTATTGATTAGGAAAAATACAATTTTGTTAGGGTTGAATTTGATTCACGCGCTTCCGTGAGGGCAGCGATTCCAACAGCATTAATATTATTGTTATACAAATACAACTCTCTGAGGGATGTATTTGTTTTAAGAGACTGAGCAAGTGCAGCCGCTCCGGCGGCACCAACGTTATTGTTATTCAAATACAATTGTGTCAGAGCTGTATTTGAGTTAAGCGCCTCAGCAAGCGCAACAGCTCCAGAAGAACCAATGCAATTGTTATTCAAGTACAGATCTGTCAGGGTAGTATTCGTTTTCAGCGCCTCGGCAAGCGCAACAGCTCCAGCATCGTTGATGTTGTTATCAGGCAAAAGCAGCTCTGTCAGCGTTGTATTCGATGTAATTGCCTCAGCAATCGCAGCGGCTCCAGTGGCACCAATGTTATCAGAACGCAAATACAACTTTTTCAGAGTTGTATTGACTTTAAGCACCTCTGCAAGCGCAGCAGCTCCCTCGGCACCAATCAGGATTCCTCTCAACAAAATCGGCATTTCTGTCACGGCTCCCAGCAAATGCAACTGCGCAAGAGTTGTATTCGTTTTCAGCGCCTCTGCAAGTGCAGCAACGCCAGGGACACCAATGTTAGGATCACACAAGTGCAACTCTCTCAGAGTTGAATTTGTAATAAGCGCCTCTGCCAATGCAGCAGCCCCGTCATCATGAACACTACCAAGCAGTGACAACAGTTCAAGAGTGGCATTAACTTTAAGCGCCTCAGCAAGCGCAGTTGCGTGACTAATTTTATTGACAGTTAAATTCAACTTTGTCAGACTTGTATTTACTGAAATTGCTTCAGAAAGCTCAACAACGCGCACATCATCTAACACTCCCATGTCAAACATGCAACTTTCAAGTGTCAGAAACGAGCCAAAAACACGTGCCAATTCCACGTGAAGGTTGTTCTCTTCTTTTTTACTTTCTTTGATGCACCCTAATGCAAGATAAAGGTCACCCCTTGACTTGACTTGAGTTGCCATACTCTTGATAAGGGCAACTGCTGTTTCTTCAGACTGCACCGCTAGCATGCCACATGTGAAAAAGAGCACCTGTCTCAACTCATGGAAATATCTGGTGTCAGCAACCAAGCTCTCGGGACTTATTTCTTTACTTAGAAGCTGGCAACAGATATAGTAGGCTGCAAAAACCTCCTGGAAACTTTTATGCAGGAAGCCGTATTGCAAACATGGTCTTCGTTTGCTACTTCCAGGCTGAACCGACAGAAATCCGAATCCAGGCAAGTCACTTGTTTGATGGTTAATCTTCTTGCCCTCGAAATACATCTTGTCCTCAAGCAGTCCATTCAGCGCTATCGAGCCAAGCTGTATTAATTGAGTTTTGTAAACTTCAATCAAATCATCGCTGATTTCGGGTAATCCTTGCTTTCTTCGGTATCTTCTGAGGACACACTGTACTATTTCCAGGAACAGCTGAGTTCTACTTTCTGGGAAAACACCTTGAAAGTCTTCACAAAGAAGGCAAAGAAGTGCCGTGTTAAGAGGATTTCTCATCAAGTCTTTCAAGCTTCTATCATTCCTCAATTTGCGCAAGAGCTTTTCGCCCAATTCCGTCACGGTTTTGAAGTACTTGGCTATAAAATCTTTTGCATCCTTTTCAGTAAAACCTTCAATCTCTAGTAGAGTGTCACAGAATTTTCTCACCGTTATCCCAGCCTCGTGTCGTGCCGTAACCACTAAGTGACATCTCGAAAGCACTCTACCCTGAATGATCTCCGAAAACGCTGGCAATTTACTGGTTGGTAGCTCATCCAGTCCATCAAGTATCAGTAAAACGCTTGACTGATTGCGGCGGATAAACTCAAAGAATTTCTCTCTGTCTTGTTCTTGAATATCTCGAGGCAGAAGTTGATCATCAAAGGCCTCCCAAATGTCAGACGTGATGTCTCGACATTTCAGCGACAACACTACTTGGAATTTTGGAAAAGAAGCTTCTGTTTCACATTCTTCCACGGCCCAATCATAAGCAAGTTTGTTGCAATAAGTTGTCTTTCCCATGCCAGGATTTCCTTCAATTAACACTGTTCTTGGCTTTGGGCATTCTTCGTGTGGTTGGAAAATTGCAGACATTTCAACTCCTTCACTTGTCGACGTTCCTCTCGTTTTCTTTTTCTTGACCATTTTGAGTCTTGTGAAGACATCACTTAGGTGAAAGTGAAACTCTTCACACCAAGGAAAGGGTGCAAGCCATCCTTCACGGTTCTTGTACAGTTGACGAATGGCGTCAATAACCTCACTTGGATGGAAGGCGCCTGGAAGGAAAATATTCTCCAGTAAGGTTATCACCACAGGAATACTTGGTTACCTCTCCTTCGAATGGAGCCTCATTCAACAAAAACAAGCAGAGCAGTAGCAGATCCAGAACTTTGTTACAGGTGTAGAGTTGAAGCCAGAAGTGAAAATGTTTCAGAACTGATTTTAAAGAATAAGTTCTCGAACTTACTTGTCTTTGATAAAAAGTGGGGCCTTTGCCCGCCTCCGCCCCCGAAACCCATCCCCTAGATCTGCATAGCATACCTACTTTAACATGTGTGCACTGACCAGTTTCCATTATTTGTCATATCACTGGCCGATCAGAAAAGTTCTTACAAGTAAAACCAAACTGATGTAAAGAGACGGATTGTTTGTGGAAGGAGTTCATTGACAAGGGGAAGGTTACATTAACCACGTTAATTCATTTTGTATTTTAAAAACGTTCAAAGTAACCTAAGTTGTCCCTTGTCTTGATAACATTTCATCAGAAAACGAAAGCAGAAGAAGGCTTTTCCGGCGCTCTTTGATTTTTTGGTGAACCGCTACATATCCTTAACGTCTTCGAACGAACATCACACAAACTAGCCTCCCTTTCGCACTTGCAAGTTGACACATTTCTTGACGCATTTTGAAACACAATGACGGCACGCAAGCACGTGGTCAATGGTGTAAGGGAAACAGATAGGCAGAAAGAAACCAGACAATGTCTGTTAACTTACTTTTCTGCGAGTTAAGGACGGTGCGTCCTAATACAGAGGTATTTTGCAAAGGTTATGACTGTGGGAAAATAACAGATCTGAGCAAGACCTACTGGAATCTCAAAAGAAAAATGGGGGTAACCACACATTTTTGCAGATAAAATACCAATAATGTATGGCATTTTCTTCCCAAATTTAAGCTCAATTTTATCTCTGAAAAATGCGTGGTCGCCCCCCATTTTTTATTTTTTAGGGGGGGGGGAGGAATTCTAATAGCCCTTGCTAAGATTTGTTTTTTCCACAGGCATAAACCGCGCAAAAAATACCGTTGTATTAGTAGGTAAATTGAAACCCGAATATCTCGGACAGAAGTGCGTTTCTCGAAAGTCCCGAAACTTTTCGGGCCGATATTGGGCACGATAATTCACACTGTAACTTGTAAACAAATACATTTCTAAGTAGAAACGTTGTTAAAAGATAAACTTTTCTAGTCTTAAACACACGATAAAATGACAGCATTGAAGAATAGAATGGTTCACATTTGTACAAATGGCTTTTCGGAGCCGAAAAGTCTTCGCGGCTTTCGAGAAACGCACGCCAAACCCGAGATGCGCAGAACAAGTGCTCAGTAACAAAAGGAGGCACCGTACTTAAATGTAAGTTAAACTGACCTTCAACTCTTGCTTTTTCACTCCCCGCTCTCAAAGTATCCAACTTTTCTTTAATGTTGCTCATTTCAATTTTCATCTGCCCAAGTTTGCCTCTGATGTCATCTGAGGACCAAAATTTATTCGAAGTTTAGTTTAAATGCAGGCCAATCTAGTACCTAGGCGCTCTCCTCCCGCTCACTCGACTTGGCGCGAAATATCATGACGTCACCGAATGAGTCACGATGAGTCGCCCGTCGGTGACGTCACGAAATTTCGCGTGAAGAGAACGCCTGGGTACTAGGCTGAATGCAGGAACTGCCAGCACCTTTTACAAAGGTATACCAGGCGTGCGTTTCTCGAAAGCCTCGAAACTTTTCGGGTCGATTTTGGGCACGATAATTCACACTGTATCTTGTAAACAATGAAGTCTTTAGCATGAAACTTTGCTATTACGTTAAACATTTCTTATCTTAATGACAAGCTAAAATAACAGCTTTAATTTGTACAATGAGTAGTTCATACTCATTGTCGCAGTTTTGGATTCACTTCTGATTTGTTGAGAAAATGGCGCGAAATTTAATTCAAAACGTACATCAAAACGTTTGCTACAACATTTTCCACCGCTTCGCGTTTCCACCTAACTCTCTTACTGCAATAAGACAGATACTGAAATTGTTGAATTCTTAACACATGCATGCCACACGTGACGTGGATTGCATGCATGAATATTGCAGGAATGATGCAACAAGTTAATGCATAAATACACATCAATCTCTACGTGTATGTGTTGTAGTTCAATTTTATCCTTGGTTCAATTTTTATTTTCCTTTGTTCTTTTTTATGTTCATATATGATAATGAATATGAAACAAAAGAAAATAAAAATTGAACCAAGGATAAAATTGAACTACAACATATGCACACATGATGCCGAAATCTGTCACTCATGCCCAATACTGCCGCACTGATACGGACCGTTATTTGCCGTTGACGGTCCGTAAATTTCGCACGGATGTAATATCCTCTATACTATATATGTGAACTGAGGATGAAGTATGAAAAGATGACGAGCACAATAGATCTGGCCACGTTTCCAACTGTACTGAAGATAAAGATATAAGTTGATAGATCCAGACATACCTTCAGAAAAAGAATCCAGCTTTTCACCGATGTTTCCTACTTCACTTTTCATTGCTTCAAGGTCACCTCTGATTTTGCCTGAGGATGGAAATAATTTCGGCCCTTTTTTAAAGTTTGAACTCATTTAATTTATCTTAAATAAGAAGAGCCGTTGACCTCTCTAATACAGACACCGAAGAGACGGAGACGAGTGAACCATAGAAATGGTCAAATTACAGAGGTAGAGGTTACAAGAATTTTGGTCTCCTTGAGGCCAAGAAAACTTTCCATAATAGAGAAGTCCTTAAAGAGAGGTTTGGCCGTAAGAGGTTTCCTGAATCATTCCATCTTAATGGAATGGTGATTAATTCAGTTATGAATATTGCTAAAGTGCTATAACAGGAATTGATTGATTTATCGAAATAATGGCTGTCTGTCCTAATGGATGTAATTGTCCTAACTTCCCCAGGTTGTCACAAAAGGAATTGTTACCTACAACCCTGGCCATTAGACCTTGGGACACTTGGTAATACTTCAATGAGAAGTAAGACAATATAACCTCCACTGCAATTAGAAGTCTTTCATAAGTTTTATGATCATCTGTGCCCCTCTACCCACCTCCCCAAACAATGTCGAAGATTAGTCATCAGTTTCAAAACCTGACTTTGTACAGGGGGGAGGGGGGCGAGGCAAGAGTATTTTTCAAATGACGCTAATGGAACGTGATTTGAGCAAAGTGTCCCAAGATTAATGGCCATGGTTGTAGCTAACGTGACATATCCTGCTTACGTCAACCTGCAGGGCTTGACGTTTGACTCTGGGCTTATTATTTTGGGATACATGGAAATTAAACAGACGTGAAATCCAGGAAATCCCATCAACCAATTCACAAAACAACAGACATCCTGACGATGGAATACCTCTTTTGGGCCAGATACACATCTAAATATTAAAGCTCTTAATTGGTAATTGCCCGTTGATTATTTGGGCACCAATTAACCATCACAAAATTCCCCATAACAGGGAGAGATGAGGAGGGAGTGGGGGAGAGAAGGCTGTATGAGCTTGGTTGCATCTCAGATCATTCTTTTATAGGTTAGGCTTTATTCCATGTACTATCATTTATCAGGGAAAGGGGTGTTTGGTGTAAATTTCAAATTTCAGGTATTTATGGGACAGTCTTACAAGCAGGAACAAGTTGGTTAATCCAGTTAATCTTTGTGTCATATATACTGCAGTTGTTTTGATTGGCCAAGTTCTTTTTCTTTGTTCTTTTTTTTTTTGTTCTTACGTGGAACTCAACTTTGTTGTGGTCACGTCAACAAAGGAAAAAAGAATAACAATATTTGTACATCTAGACTAGACAATCTTGGTGAACAATTTTTTTAATAACTTTCTAGAATTAAAACTTAAGTCCCTAAAAGGGTCAAGACGAAGCCATCAGTGAATAAAGAGTGTGTGTGCCCCAGATTACAAAATTCTGCAACACTTACGCAATTAATCAGATCGCACAGTTCAATTCACATGAACTGCATCACAAGACTGACCTTCATCCTTGCTCCCCCCAGCTGGGACTGTCAAAATATCCTTGATCTCTTTCATCTGCTCCAGTGTGCCTTTGATGCTGTTTTCCAGTTCACTTCTCATCTGCTCAAGCTTGTCTCTGATGTTGTCTACCAAGTTAAAAATAAGATAAAGTAAAGTCCATCCTTTGGATAAGAAAAGAAGGCATGGTATTTTTCTGCGTATAAGATATATAGCTAGGCTAGCCTAACAGTGGAGCCTCTAAGAACCTAGTGATTTAAGAACCTACAGGCTGAAATTTGGCATTTATAAAATACCCAAAAATATAAGAACCTGTTCAGCCTGGCAAAGAAAAATAGGTTCTTAAACAAAAAATTCACTCCAATTTTGATGGTCAAAATTCTGGATTTTAATTGTGTGAGAAACTTCTGACAAAAAGTTATAATGTGTATATAAAGCAGGAGTCATGCAGGTCTGTCTATCCATTTTTAACACAAATATATATATCCAATAATTAAGAAAATATAGACATATAAAATACATATATACTCTAGAATGTATATGGATGTAGTCCTTAGGGCTTGTTTTTTCTTCATCTGACACATATGCAGTTCAAACACCCACTATTTCTGCCAATGGTTACACTACGACAACCTCTGAAAAATAAGAACCTATTAAGAACCTAATCAGCCTGAATTGTGAAAAACTACCCTAACATATAAGAACCTGTTCAACCTGACCTCAAAAATTCTAGTTCTTATATGCAGGTTTTTACTGTATCAGACATCCTTCCAAAATGTTTGCTTGCTATTTTTCAAAAACAGAGAGGGGGAGGGACGTGAAGGCATCTATTTGAATATCACTCATGGGGACACTTCGTGACACTTACAATAAGTCCCAACCTGGGTGCTAGCAGGGGTGGGTAACCCCAAGTCATCCTAAATGTGACAGGTGGGGAGGCATCTGTTAGAATATCACTCATGGAGACACTGTGTAGCTTACATGAAGTCTGAACCTGGGACCTGGGAGTGGTGGACAACTCCTAGTAAGATGATGTCACATGCTTGTGAGCTAGCATCCTAAATGTGGTGGGTGGGGAGGCATCTGCTTGCATATCACTGATGGGGGCACACTCCTGATGCATAAATGCAGCTTGACATGGGACCTGGAGAGCTGGGCAACTGCTAAACTGATGATGTTGTATGCTCACTGACTCACATTCCAAGATGGGACGGGAGGGAGGTATCTACTTGAATGTCACTGGCAGTGGAACCTCATGATGCTTTTACATGAAAGTATGATGTGAGGTCATCGTTGTATGATCAGGACAATCAAAATCACCTTGCCTGGATATACATATTTCATGAGTATGAGGCTCTACACAAACGCTGAAGGAGTTCCACTGAGGTTGCATGTAGTTCTGCTCTAACAGTATGGGTATCTTGTTAGGTATTAAATTATCAATGGCTTTATTCAATCCTCTCTTTCACTTTCAGATGTGAGTTAACTAGCTCTGGGCACACCTCCATATAAAAAAATTTAATCGTCTCCAGTCCAGTGAATTCATTTAGTACAAAATACTCATTGGTCCCTGCACTTAAATCTTAGCAGGGCATAACTTGGAGAATTACTACTCCCAGAATGGGATATTAGTTTGAACCACAAGGGCTAGATACCCCTCAGTATTTTGATATGTTTTGCTGTAAATAAAATTTAAAGTGTCTTGCCTACGACAAAGTAGGTGACTTCATGTTTAAACCCAGCTACACATTTTGATCATTATTTAAAAACTGATATTTTATGAATTATTTGACGTTGAGTTCACCAACAATTTCTACAAGGCTGACTGTTCTAAAATTACCTTCCATCTCTTCCAGCCTGTCCTTGATGCTGTCATCATCTTTTTTCCATTGTTCTAACAACTTCCTGTAATGTTCCTCACTGTCAGGGTCCATGCATTCGATTTTGAGGTTGTCAATAACGGCTCCAAAACTTTGTCCACCAAGTCTGATGAGGGCCTCTCGAATTTCCTGCCAGTAAGCATTAAAGGATGCATCGTCAATGGACACCTGGCTAGCATGACCGTAGAGAGTGTTTCTGTAATACTTTACTCGGGCGATGTCATCTTCAGGGTTCTTGTCTGTTTCTGCAGGAAGGCTATCCCAGCCAGCAGCAGGAGTGTTCAAACCACATATGTTTCTGAGCAGCACTGTAAGAAGAGTGATGTCGAAGCCTGCTGATGACACAGGTGCATGAGCAGGATACAGCTTTCCCCACTGTGTAGGGTTAAGGACTTTCTTCCTCCCTGTGTAAAGTTGTTGCAGTGTAGCATGCACTGGAGGGCTTAGCAAAACCTTATGAAGACTTGCCGGAGGATGTATTTTATCAAATGTCTGCCTTAGGGCCTGGGAGCCTACATCTACAAGAAGGCGACAAAGTCTGGCAAAGTTTGTTGTCTCCTTATTGGAGCCTGGTGGCAGGGGAGCAGAAGCCATGATGATCACCAAACCATCAGACCTGCGATCAAAGTTATAGTTTGGTTTGTTCAGGTTGGCTCATGTGCATGAGATGCAGTTTTTTACACTAAAATAAGGCTCCTGAACACTCAAACCCAGGAAGGCGAATCCCTACTATAATTTTTATGGTACTAGAACGGCTCTTTGTCCCATCTTTACAGGGGAAAAATGGGTGCTTTGATTAAGATTACCACCAGGAGGACTCCCATAAAAAAAGAGGTGGGATGCTTGTCAAAAAATCTGAACAAAACCCTGACGGTACCACAATCTTGTGTTGCAGGTGTGATTTGAATTCATTTTCAGTGCAATGAGGTACAAATTCTGTAATCTGTTAGTGCTGTTACAAATGTTTAAGTTGGTTGATGTTTTCTGTAAACATATGATTTAAACACCCCCCCCCCCTCGCTATTAAGCCCCTTCTCCCTTCATGAGGCCATTGCCTGTCATATATACCAGGCTAACGCAATTGGTAGTCATTTTAGATTTTAACCCTCCTATCTTTTCATGGGAGACATCACTGTCCCCGACTGGGCCACTTTCAACAAGATTCTGTACATAAAAGCGAATAACATTTCCCTTTATGGTGTTCAGTGTTAAAAAGCCCCCATTTAAGTAACTGCCATAATCATAAGTCACAGGCACAACTAAGGTAGAAATAAGGTTAACAAGGGATTCAGCTAGTCTGCCACTGCCACTATGTTTATCTTTTCAAGTCCACAAGAAGGGGACACTTAACACCACAAAGTCACTACAGGCCAAAACTTGGTTGCAAAGTGGATCCTTTCAAGGGCAACAAAAGCATTTTGGGAAGGTAACTGGTAAACTTTTTTTTCACCTTACATAATTTGAGCTTCTAAAGCACCTTTTCTTATGATAGCTTTGCTTACCCTTGACTTCAAGCCTTTAACAAATTATTCCCTTTATCAGATGCCAAACAAAATGCAGTAACTATGAAGGTAACACCTGTGGTCCCTCTGCAAAGAGGTGATGTTTTCCTGCAATGAACGTTGAAAGCATTTATCATACATTGTTTAGTGGTCACTCAAAGTGATTATAACTTATAACCAGGTAAAATGAATGTTTAATTCTCACTAAACATTCTTGTAACTTTTCAATTGAAAGATTTATGACACCTCTCGGATCCCTTTCAAGTCTGGTGTTCTCTAATAAAGAAATGCTGTAAACAAAACAGACACAAATTTCTCAGAACTTGACATTTGGAATGCAGTCAAATTTCTATCTTCAAGTGGAGGGGCCAGAGGATAAAAGGGAGCAGAAACTCTATTGTAGGTGAGAAAAGAAACAGCAAAAAACGGGATGGTAGCATGCAAGAATTTAGGGAGAAGTTTGGCAATTTATTTATTGCATAACATTTTCCAATAGAAAAAACACAAAGACCTGTCAGGCAAAGGGTGTGAACTGGGAGTAAAGGTTTTCAGAAAGAAAAAAGATCACACCCATCTTCCCTTCCTTGCCTGTGTACAGACACTAATTTTTCACAATATGTTTTGCAACCAAATAGTCACTGAAACCACAAAATATCTATTAAAAACATAGACTAAAAATAAGGTTAATACAAATGGAAAACTCAGACATTAGCTTTGTATAGCTACTCTCAAGTTCGAGTTGAATTAAATTTTTGTATGCAAGACTTAAGCTTCTGTACATGTATACTTCCAAAAAATGCTTTTTGCCATTTGTGTTTGCGCTACTGAGCAGCGTTAGGCAAAATTTATCTTTCCAAAAGTTGTCTATTTTTGTTTTTCCGACTCGAGCTTTGTTCCTATGATTGCTGTTTGTTTATGAGGGATAGTTTGAAACTACAGTCAAAGCTCTCCTTGCGATCACTCTCGTAAGCAACCAGCTTTAGTTATGACCAGCATTGTGAAACCCGTTTAAATTGTCACTAAGTGACAATTTAAACGGCTTTCACAATGCTGTTAAGTCTTAACCTCTGTAATGAAAAGCTCTTGTAAGCGACCGCTCCCGTAAGTGACCGCGACCACTTTTGTAAATCACCAACGGGACTTTTCCTCTGTTTTTAAGTTGTCGTAAGTGACCACTTGACCAACACTTTAATAAAAGCACTCAGTTCTTGATCAAATCTAGAGTACTACATAACACAAGTGCTTATGCCAAGCTTCATGCTAAAAGCTCTCGTAAGCGACCACTCTCTATTGTTTCATCCTGTGGTCGCTTACGAGAGCCCATCCTCGTAAGCGACCAGCTCTAGTTACAACCACTTTTTTGAAATCCCGAGGTGGTAGCTTACAAGAGCTTCGACTGTAGTTGAATAATAATACTATTGAATATATTATAATAACATTAAATAATAATATTAAACAATTCAATAATAACAAATTATTGAATAATATTGCATCATTGGATGGACGTTTGTAGAACGAGTAATCCTATGTCATCACATGCGGTGTTACTGTTACTTTTTTGGTTTGTTTATTGTCTTTTTGTTTGACACTTTGCTCTGTGACTAGTCACGCAAGACTTGCGCAAGTCACACAATGGCATGACCCTTCTAAAATATTTGTCCAGGGAAAAAAGTCTTTATGATAGAAATTAAGCCACAAAATTAAATAGCTTGCAAGGAACATGGAGAATGGGCTTCAGAGGAGATTGTTTTGTATTACCGGTATTTTGTTTGTCCCATTTCTTAGTTATATGTGTCAGTCCATGAGTAATGTGAGAACATTCACGCTTCATCTTACGTAAATTTGCTAAACCAGCCAAAGTGCACGTTTTCTAGCAAACACTTGTGTTTTTTTTCTTTTTACACTTTGACTCCATGACGTTATGCAAAAGCAATGACGTTTTCTGGAAAAGAGTGGTCAAATGTCCACAGGGGTCAAACCAACGACACATGCGCAGTTCCCGCCATATAATAATTTTACAGATCCGATCTGTTACAAATGACATGCTTTTCAAATTAAGAATAGTCGATTCTCCGCTATGTTATTGCTGTGGTGAAGAAATAGAGACGTTGGAACACTTTTTCTTTTTCTGTGAAAGGGTACGCACTTTCTGGAAGGAACTAAACACCATTCTCAAATCGCAAAAGATAACTTCTAGTTCTTTTGACATTTAAGATGTTATTTTTGGCCTTTGAACAACAGTATTTTAGTTAATTACATTATTCTCGAGAGCAAATACTTCATCTACCGTTCTAAGTTAAATAAAACCCCCCTCTCTACTCCCATACTACTAACAAAATGTAAGCCGAAAACATACCAAATCGAGCGTTTCATTGCGAGGAAAAACAACAAACTATACCTTCACAATAAAAAACGGGAACCCTTCATTTCACTAATGGACCAGTAGCTATCACCTCCGCGACGAACTTAAGTTAAACTACAGGTATTGCTAATTTTGTAATCTTCAGGTACCATAGCATTGTATAGGTATAATGTAGGGTGTAGTTTAATGTTTTATCATGCTGTAGTGGTCAACAGAACATGTATACGTAAATACGTAAATGTGTAAGTATTTAAGTAATTATGTAAATTAGTGGGTAGGCATGTAAAGTTTATTTGTAGTTTCTTTATGTCTTGAATTCTATATTCAATAAAAAAAATTAATAATTACTTCAAAAAAAAATAAAAATAAATAGATAAATAAATAATTTTACAAAAGAAAATACAGAGAAATATCGAAAGTTTCCCTTAAACCGCCAAACTTAACGCCATTTCTGAAAACTTAAGCTTTTTGCTTTGAGCAAGTGTTCAGAATGAAGTAACTGGGATCCACAAGTTTTATCGGCGCGAAATTTGGTTTATCGGGACATTTTATGTATCGTTTTCATACAAACTTTGCGCTCGTAAAAGCCTGAACTGATTCAAACTTCAAGGCTCTGAAAAACCGGAAGTGACGTTTTTTTGCGCTTGACCACTGTGAAGGTCAAATGCACTTTTACATGCACAATGAGCCAGTCATGCAAGAAGAAAATGTGACTTGTCAAGATTGGCCTTTGAAACTTTTTGTATGTATTACAGTATAATCCTGATAACTCAAACCGTTGGGTAAAACAACATGTAAAACATTTAGAGATATCGAGTTATCGGAAGTGTAAATGAAGGCAAAAATATGGTCAAATATTTCCGCAATGGTAATTAAATGGAACGTTAATTTCCACGACCTTGCAGTCTGATTTCCATCATTTTTATACCTCAAATTCTGGATCAAGTCCGGGCATTCTTGACACAGAGAAAACAATAGCTTTGCTACACTCTGGCACATTGTCTATAAAGAAACTGCCCCACACACCTGTAGATCTGTTTTTCCCGTTCAAATTTAAATTCAGTCATGAAATAGATTTGCTCCAGTTGTGACCACAAACTGTTCCTTGGTTTTAATTGTGTTAATTTCCCTTATTTTGAAATTTTACCCCCTCTTTTGCGTTAATTTCCTTTACTGGGGAGTAATTTTCCCTTCAATTCGTGTTAATTTAAGTCGCGTTAATTTCAAATACCTTGATTAATACAAGCGCTAATTTCCTATTTAACAACTGTTCGCCGAAGGCAAAGTGAATATTGTGGAATTATTCCACATTATTCGCGGAGCCTGAGGAGAATAATTGTTTTAGTATAATTGCTCAGGTGATTATCAGAGCAAATGCATTTTCTTTTTTCTTCCTTCAGAAACATCAAAAATTGCACAGTGGCCATTTTAAAAATTAGCGCTTCAGTATTATAATCACCTCGCATGGGGTGATTATAGCAAGATATGATGAAATCCTCGACCAATCAGTGCGTGCGCTTCTCTATAATCACCCAGTGTGCCACAACTGCAGACTGCAGACTGCAAACTACGGACTACAAACCTCTCACCAAAAACTGACGACACGTCATGAATTCACGCGCCAGTCAGTGTAACACAGACTGCTGACTGCGGACTGCAGATGGCGGACCAGGGGTAAAATGCAGACTGAGGGTAAAATGCAGACTGCAGATCTAGACTAAGGGTAAAATGCAGGCTAGGGGTAAAATGCAGAATGAAGACCACAGACATTGGGTAAAAATTATGCAGAATGAAGAATACAGACTGCAGACTAGGGGGGAAATGAGAGAAAAGACAGTCGGAAATACGTCTGCACTCATAGAAGTTAGTAGAAATCTATTTAAATCTATTTACTGTGGTCAAAATGTTTGCTTTTTTTTTTCACATTCCCAGACAATCCTTCGTGGAAAAACTGTTCTACTCCTCAATTAATAAGTAAACTTTCCTATTAGAAATATGAAAAAAAAATGCAAATATTTTGACCATATTAAAGATTTTAATAGATTTCTAAGAACTTCTAGGAGCGCAGACATATTTCCGGCTGTCTTTTCTCTCATTTCCCCCCTGGTCTGCAGTCTGTAGTCTTCATTAATATTTCTGCATTTTACCCCAGTCTGCGGTCTTCATCCTGCATTTTACCCCTAGCCTGCATTTTACCCTTAGTCTGCAGTCTGCATTTTACCCCTAGTCCGCCGTTTGTAGTCCGCAGTCCGCAGTTTGCGTTACACTGACTGGCATGGGAATTATTGTTCATGATGTGCTGTCAGTTTTCAGTTAGGGGTTGCACTCTGCAGTTTGCAGTCTGCAGTAGTCGCACACCGATAATCACCTGAGCAATTATACTAAAATAAGGTAAGCACGACACATGTCAACCAACACCTCCCCTCATGTCAATTTCAACTTTCAACTTCAACTTTATTGCTTCCATCACCTAATACATTGTAATATATTTATACTGACTCTTGCAATAAAAGTGATGAGGGATTCTACAGAAAAGTAAAAAAATGCTGGAATTTATAGATCCCTTCGAAAATTAGAAATGTGGTCAACTGGAATTTGCAGAGCTATATTATCATCACTAACTACTTATTACTTACATACTTAGCAATGAGAAATATAGCTAATTTTTTTTTGAAGAATTTCCTGAAGTAACTTGAAGTTTCTCATGAAAATAATCAAAGAAGCAAGAAAGTAAATTTTATTATATATATATTATAAATTTTATTACATATTATAAGAGGGATACTTTGCCACTGCTGTTTTATCAATTATATTTCTTTTCATGTTTTTCTTAAATACATAAAATGATTTGGTTTTTCGTGTTTTGTTTTCTATACTATTCCATATTTTTGGACCTTGATAAGCCAAAGAGTACTGGCCAAGTCTGGATGATTTGCGTGGAAGATGACAGTCATCTGCATGCCGTGTACCATAACTATGTATCTGGGAATTAACTGAGAAAACACCTGTCAAATTTATTGGAATCTGGTTATTATATAATTTAAACATAAAAAGAGACATTTCTAGCTCATTTATTTCCTTTATTTTTCAATATTTTTAACTCCTTGAAGAAATTAACCGTCCTGTCTCTATACTGAATTTTAGCTATAGTCCTATAACTGCTCTTTTTTGTAGTATTTCAATTCTAGTTAGTCTTGAAGGATAATTGTTGGCCCATATAATATTACAATAGTGGAAGTAAGGGTAAACAAGAGTGTAGTATAAGGTTTTTATTACTTCCTTAGTCAAAAATTGTCCCACTTTAAACATGATTCCAATATTTTTGATATTTTGCTTGTTATCAAATTGATGTGTGGCTTCCATGTTAGGTTTTCATCGATTATTGTACCCAAAAACTTGCATTCTCTAACTCTGTTAATAATGCTTTCATCTATCTTTAAATTGATGGCCTCATTCATAATATTTTTTTCTGTTCGAAAATAACATAACATATAATTTGTTTTAGAAATATTTAATGATAATTTACTTGCTTTGAACCATACTGAAAGCTTTTTTAGTTTATTATTTGTTATTGTGAGTAACTGATTTAGACTTGTATTTTTGTAAAATATGTTTGTGTCATCAGCAAATAATGTGAAGGAAAACACTTTGGATGAAGCATGTATATCATTTATGTAAATCAAAAATAGAAGTGGACCAAGAACAGATCCCTGTGGAACCGCACACGTTATGTCTGCCATTCTTGAGTCTATCTCTTTGTATTGTACATACTGTTTTCTGTTAGATAAGTAATTCTTAAACAACAATGGTGGTATTCCTCTTATGCCATAATGTTCAAGTTTGTCCAACAGAATTGTGTGATTCACTGTATCAAAGGCTTTTGCTAAATCTAAAAAACATTTATAGAGTACTCTCCCTTCTACAAAGTCTAATATCGCCATGGAAGTAGAGTGCAGTTGCCTGAAGCCATACTGATTTGAGTCTAGAATATCAAATTTATTTATATAATCTAATGTTTTGGCCTTCATGAACTGTGAAAACCTGTCGTTTCCGACTTTTTTGAGAACAATCAAACTATTTTGTATCTTTACTATTCCACAAAAGTTTAAGCTCGTCCCAAGTCCGCGTGCGGACCGTTCATTCAACAATGATAGCGGAAATCTTTCCTTTTACCGCTTATACCGTATCTGATTGTGAAACGTCAGCGACATTTATACCATTACGCACCAAAGCTGTATATAATCTTACCTTCACAGTACGTGTGTGGATGACTAACGTTCCCTTTCTATCAATCAATTCAGTCGGCTACAAACAAGAAACAAGGAGGTGCGACTGCAGTGCTGGAGAGCCGATGAATTACCAATGCTTTGAACAACATGTGCTGTCCATTCACGTGAAGAGAATTAACAAGTTTCGCTACCTGTATTTTCGATGGAAAACAACATATGTTACTCACCAGAGAAAAGTACAAAATGATTGCTTTACGCAAAAAGTTTAGAGAACCTTCTCAGAATACCGACGACGTACCCTGAAATTGATTTGTTGATACTGATAAGGAATGTTGAGGAATGTTCACGTGATCAGTCTTCCCCCTACCTTTTCACTTATTAGGAGCGCTTACCATTTGAATGGAATTCTCGCTGGATTTTTTTGGTCAAATGGAACTGCACCTTTTCTCACCAAGAAAACGGAACGGATTGAGCCGTATCGTTTGATTCGAAGTTTCGGATGCAAGTGTTTTCCCGCGCCATTAACTTCAAAAGCTCGAATCATGAAAGCAAAAGTGAAACAAGAACCGACGGCCAAAACTTAAATCTTTCTCACCTTGAGTGCTACAATTGTGTTGCAAGAAGTCTGTTGACAGTAGCCGCGAGAATAAAACAACTGTCACGTCACGAACGGTTTGGAACAGTAAAGATTCATCGCTTAAATCCGCCGTCAGGGGCATTGCTGTCCTCTCGGAAATAGCCAGGCACTGGTAATTGTGGACAAATGGTACAGAAATTTCCGGGAATTCCGGAAAAAGCGAGAAAAAGGAATACCTCGGAAGGTATTACCTTTTTTCCGAAAACATTCCACCGGAATGAACCGTTCCATTTGAATTCTGCCCGGAATTACCGGGTTTTCCGTACAAATGGTAAGCGCTCTAGGTTTATTGCTATTTCCACTCAAATACGATCGAATTTTTCCACTAATGCAGGTATATTTAATAATTATTCTGCGAGGGCGCACTGGATATCAAATGATAGATAACCAACGAGGCGCGTAGCGCCGAGCTGGTTATAATTATTTGATATCCAGCAAGCCTGAGTAGAATAATTGTTTTATTAAAAACTTAACCACTATTTAAAAAAGAAATCAAGAAAGAAAGGGGGAAATGAGAAAAGAGATAAAAAGGAACAAGAATCGATCACATGACTGAACGAAAAAGGCGCCAAAACCTTGCAAAGTGTTGCAGCGTTTTATTGCAAAGCTGAATGAATCAACGAAAACTGCTCGAAAGTGAACGAAGTTGCACAAGTTTTGGGAAAAAATCTTCTAATTATTGGCTCTGAAATATGGTACATGGCGTGTTTGATTTTTCCCAAAACATTGTTGTAGTCATCGTTCAAAGCGGATTGAAGCTGTACAATTTACCATATTAGCTGCTGGAGTTGAAACGGAACAAGTTTGTAATCTGTTAGCACAACGGAGCCATCATGTGCGTGTTTGATCGAACTGAAGACAGAAGTGAGAACTAATTTGAACTTGAGGAGGTAATTTCTATGCAGCTCAGAAGCAAGATTACTGTAGCGAGGAACATTAGAATTCACCATCATAGTTTGTCTAGTTTGTTAAACGCAAAGCACAAAATGCAGTGGTGCTCGGTTTAGAGGTTGCGGACGGAATGGTAAAACAACATTCAAACTGACAACTGGAAAAGCCATTAAACTCCGTTTACATGGCATCCGATTTCTCTCTGAGCATTTGGACCTGTTGAAACACAGAGCTACAACAAGTGCAGGTAAACCAGTGTCAATTTTGCGTGTCAAAGCTGAAAAATTTTTCGCCCTTCCTTCCTTCTTGGTAGTCTGCAGCTGTAGTTTGTTTAGCACTTGTTTAGACTGCTTCATGATTTTCGCACCGAATCTCCATGAATGTATGATAGTTTTTATTAAATGCTCCTGCCCCGTTTCACTGTGTTTTATTTTATGTCTTGTCCTGTTATTTTGAATTGGAAAGCCTTCCAGATAAAACCTACTGTTTGTTCAATTTTAATGATCGACGTGACGATCGACGAAAGAAATTAATTGTAAACACAAACGCTTGATGCTTACATTTCTCAGTTCTGCACAGTTTCTTCAAACAATTTTGACTTGTGTTAGACGACGCTGTTGGTGATGCTGTTGGAATTTCTGCTTAATTTAAATTCGCTGCCAAGTGATTTTTCTCGTCCATTTTTCTCGCTGTGTTGCTCGCGAGGAAAAAACTTTCACCTCACTTTGTTGTCGAGTGTTCATTGACCACATTTGGTCGCAGCAAGCAGCAGGTATATGAGCTGATAGCCTAGCTCCGTTCAGCCAATCAAAATGTTAGAAATCCATTATACCTATAGTCCATGAGCCAAGTCCCAAAAAATGGATTTTCGTAGCACCCCCCTTAATACCTAGTGAAACAGGTATCAAATTAAAGCTAAAGGACTGAATTTTCTAAAACTACTTGTTACCAGGATGGTAACTGGTGCATAAGGGAGATAGGGCAAGTTTTTTCGAGGGGGTGGTAGGGATGCTTTTTACCTTGTAAATACAAGTGATGAAAAAACGTTGATACAACTCACAAAATACTAGCCCAAAAATGATTAAATCTTTTACAAATATGCTTTAAATAAGTATTTTGTCATATCTCACACTTTTCATGATTTTAAAACCAGCCTTTTGTAGCCGTTGCCATGGAAACCATGTATATTTCTTATTGTTCTGTATCTCGTTAATTACAAATGCTGTTTATCATGATTACAACCCAGTTGTCACGAAAAAATATTCTTTTGTTTTCTCCTTGTAATTTCATTTGTTTATTTGTACAACAACGAATGTCAAAAATCTTTGTTTCATCATGTACTAAGTAAGCAAAAACAATAGAATGCATGTAATAACAAATAAGGCTACACTCAAGCTAGAGAAATCAAAATACGTTAAGCTGAGTCTCTAGATAACTGCGTGTTGCTCTGTTATTTAGCAATACATTTTCTCGATAACAATTCAGCACGACATCACTTAATGTTGAAGAAATAAAGAATATTACAACAAACAGATTGCAAATGTCAGTATTTTACAACAACAAGAAAACGACAACACCGATATTCGTCTGGAAACGGATTTAACTTCATGCAAAAGTCTGTTTTAGCCATAGCCCGAGTCCAGTGCTTAACTAATCATTTTCATCCTCGTCGTTGTCAACAACATCGTCATCTCCATCTTTAAGGTCTGTTGCACTGTTTGTGCAGTCTTCAGAGCACGTACAAGCTTCTGTGCAAGGCAAGCCATTACCGACACATGAGCACCGCCTCGTTTGGCAATTGCCTCGGCACCCACAGCAAACTAATTCCATCACAGCCTGTGGAGCTGGGGCCAGGTCTGTCCAAACGATCTCAAGGCGTCCTTCGTTCAGTTGCCATCCATGGTTTACCGGTTCTTGTTCAATTCTTGGCTGTAATGCTTTCTTCCACAGAAAAGCTTGGTAGTTAGCTCGCTTTAGGTGGTAGTGGAGAGCAGCGCTTGTTGGCGGGAGTTGATGAGATTGCACATTTTTTCCTTTGCAGAACATTTTGTAGCGTAGGTCATTGACCTGCTTGCATAGATTATCATTGTATAACCTGCAAACCACCTCTTCTAACCTGGTTATGCTGTGCGCGCTCAGGGAAAGGCTCTCTCCAAGGACTCCAACACTGTCTCTTATGACTTGGTTATCTCTTACCATTTCAAACGCCTTTTTCTTGCCCCTGCCGGCAAATGAACTCACAGCGTCACAACCTGTTAACGCATGCAAACTAGGGAGGACTCGGCATACCCCAGGACCCAGCTTCTCACACAGTCGGGGAACGCTTATTAAGCGTGATCTGTTTCTTGTTCCACTTATCAAAGTCAGTTCGGCAGGAATGGCTGATTGGTGGTGGCATGCCAACACTTCAACATCTGTATCCGAGGAGACTATGGCGACCCTTTGATGTCCATGTGAAGATGCGTGGGACGCATGGAGGAACATTCGTGTATCTGCTTCCTCTTGGTCCGTGTACAGTTCGGTTTCGTCAGTTGCTGTCATACGTCCATGTTTGACTACAAGCTTTTTGCAATGGTTGCCATGGGTAACATACATAACACGGCTGTCGATCCTTTCTACATATTCTTGCTTCGACCACTCCTGAGACAGGAACTCTAGAAGACGCACTTTGTTGCTACCACATGACAAGTACTTCTTCCACTGGCGTGGACAGAACTGCTGGGAGCTAGTAATGGAGACGGCTAGTTGACCGGTATTGCTCCTTCTTTCCCTCTCTGTGTTCTTGATGGAGATGACTGGGTACTGATCTCCCACAAAGTCAACTCTTCTTGCTTGCCCTGCCTGCATCAGCATTCTCTTGAAAATCATAACTGCCAAGTCGGAGAATCTCTCTGGTATCTTCTTCATCGTTTGAAGCATTGCCATTGCATCGATGATGACTGCAGTTGTTTGAGCTGGCATGCGATGAAGACACTCTACGCCATCCTCTAGAAGTTTAGGTAGAGCTGCTTTGTCGGTTTTCACCAGCGCGCCATCAAACAGCGCCAGCGACCATGGAAGTGGGCCCAGCTCGTGGACTAGCAACTGTCGTAGATCCATTTGCCTGCTTTGGCCAATAACGAGTAATCGTGCAAAAAGATTTCTGTCTGTTCTTAGAATGACAGTCTTTCCTTCCTTTGACACAGTTGTCTTCTTTTGAAGGTCACGGAACGTTCCAAGCTTTAACTTGGAGAGTGGGTCAAAGAAACCCACAGAATCACTCAGCAGTCTGTCCTCAACAAACGCGGTGAGAGCTACTGTTCCTTTGTCTTTGGCGGCCAGCAAATCTAACTTGATGGTTTCTGTCACTACACAACCAGAACTAAGACTGGCAAGTTCCTCTGATGGTTCAAATGGATCCGTCCAATTGCTGACAACCTCCATTACTTTACTTACATCTTCTTCATCGCGTTTCATTCGAGACTTCCCAGCGTCCTTGTGAGGTCGATTATCTTCTTTCTTGCTTGTCATCATACGACACTTGTCAACAAAACGGGCACGGGAATGCGCAGTCAGGAGCCATCGCTGTACCGCATTCTTTTTGAGACTGAAGCCAACGATGCCACCGTTTGTTTTTGTACTTCTGTTTAACGTCTGCTCTATGGTCTGGTCAACGGGCAGTTGAGAAAATCCATGTTCACTGTTCCTCTGTACGCCAAAATCTCCATTTTCTAACATCATTTGAGCTTCAGGGTGGGTTTCTGGGAGCTGAATCATGTGCATCAGGTAAACAGGAAGGTAACGAGCATAATTCACATGGTCGTAGGCGAAATACCATGGCAGCATTTCCCTGATGCACTCAAGATGGAGGGGCCAATTGCCTTCTCTGGTTGCTCTAATAAATGTCAGCAGCAACGAGACCATTTCAAAGTACGATCTCCAGAACATTTTTAGGGGACCATTGTCTTCCTCGTCATATAACTTGAAAAGATCTAGAATCTTGATGAAGTCTGCCATCGCAAGAAGCCTATTAAATTTCTCAGCGGAAAAGTCCTTTCTGATATCTACTATAGCATTTGTGAGTTCTAAGTAGATGGTTGGGTGACCGTTGTCCTGAAGCCACGACTTGAATCCTTTCCACTGTAGCCGCTGCAGTGCTTCAAATACAATCTACAATGATAAACAGACAATATCAAATTTACTTGAGTGCCCTATTACATGCTGCAAAATATTTTTAAAATGTCTCACAAACACCAGGATACAGCGAACAAAATTTGCTCTCTTATTTTTTCGTCTGATGTTCCGCAGCTACCGAACGCCATACAACTCGTGAGTTGATTAGTCATTAACTATTTGTTACAATGAAGCCCCGATATTAAGAAGTATTTATGGTCGATGTTTTGTGACAAACGTGAAATTGTCGGTAAAACGTAAAAATATATATATAAAAGCTGCAATGTTGCGAGTGGCCGTTTTTTAGTGGCGGAACAACAAGCTTTTGTCGGTTATGGGGCCATATCTCTTTCGAGTCTTGTGCTAGAAAAAGTGAAATAAGATTTGCTAAGTAGCGCACGTCACCTTTTGAATAATATTGAACTTCTTAACAACTTACCTTATGCGTACGTATTGCGCGATTGTGGTGGCGGCCCTCTAGCACCGCCGAGACAGATCCTGATCCAACAATTCCACTTTCCGTCAGGATGTCTCCAAGACCTGCATCTCCAAATCGCTTGCCGATCGCCGCCAAGAAAGAGCAAATTGTGTGAAAAGAGCCCATCCTAACAACGATGCGCTGAAATGTTTCTTGGTTTTGCCAGATGACTTCAAGAGCTTTAGCGTAAATAGCCTGATCAAGGACAATGATAACATTTTGCTGGCCAAGCTGATCAGCAATTTGCAATGATCTCTGAAGAAGATTGTACACTGTTGGCATCTCAGTAGGGCTCGCATCAATAACTTGGCAGTAGCCTATAGAACTTTCACGAGGGACATCTTTCTGCTTGAGTTTAATGTTGAAAGCTGTCCATGCTGGGATCACTTGGCTTCGATCATTTGCCAATGTGAAGATACTATTATCAATGGGTTGTCGGCACAGCATCCATCCAAAGTCGATTGATCTTGCATATGCACGAGTATCGGGATTAGTCATGATCACATCTTGCACACCAATGTGAAATTGACTGGGGCCTTGTCGGGGACCGGAGTGGAAGGGCAGTACGTCTGTAGGGATGTATGTCAAGGTGCGGTTCCGTTTAGGACGAGACTCTTTGGCAGCCATTTCAGTGGGTGGCGCGCAATTAAGGGACTTTCTCTGGATCACTATTCCATTCGTGCAATGGGTAGTCCCCTTCCCTAAAGAAAGAGTCCATGATTTAATAACAAACAAAGACACAGATAGTATAGTTATGTGTACTGTAGAAAGGTATCTGTAAGATAGAGGTATGCTAGCAAAATAAGTTAACTGTACGTTGAGAGAAACAATTTCCTCTGAAAATAAAACAAGTGCAGAACGTTAAAGCGTACCCGACAATGTCTCTTCTAGCAGGTCATTGTTATCCCAACAAAACACCGCTGGCACTCCCATACTGCACGAACCAGGTACTACGATCCCATCCTGTTCCTTTTCTATCTCCTTTTCAGCCAGTGCAGTCTCAAGTTCCTCGATTTGAGAGTAGGAAAGGGCATGGCCAAACCTGTTCAGTATTGTTACAAGTTCAGCATTACCCGTTAGGCTTTTGACAGTTAAAGGTAAAGTAACATGCTTAGGCGTCTTGATACGACCGCGACTTACACAATGAATCAGATCTTGTGCAAGCGAAAGGACTATTTGGTGAACGTCGGGTGAGACTCCACACACTCTCTTGTTACAATATTCAACATCGGAAGAGGAAATCCAGGCTAACATATTGTACAACATGTCTGGTACTATACTATCACTGCAGTCTAGATCATCTTCAGTGGGTGGCCATGACATAACTGGTTTCATTTCCGTCAGCAAACTCCGAATCATCTTAGCTGCATGATAGACGTGAAAATACTTTTCATTTGCTTTGGCTTCTGGAGGAACTTCCTCTGTCCCGTCCTCATCTTTCCATTGCTCGCCACTAGTACTTGCAATGGTTTCTACGATTTCTTCGGTTGTCACGCGGGAACTGTAAATTATCTCTGATTGGGATCGATCCTGAGGCTGGTGGTACGAGAGTCTGTTCCCGAAAGACTTGATTAAACGATTTTTCAACTTTGAGGACCTGTAACTGGGTGCAGACACTCCTTCTTCGGATAACTTACTAACGAAACGTTCTAGCAACTCTGAAATCTTCACAGCCTTTTCCCCCTTGAGGACTGCATCTTTAACAAATTCTCTAATGCTGCTGAACGCTCTGTTATAGCTTTCGCTAGCTATGTCCTCGTCTTCGCAATTTTCTCTTCCAATTTTGCAAGGGCTCCTGGTCACACATATTGAACGTAACAGGATTTGTGATACTTTATTCCAATTGCTATTGTGTCTTTGCCTTGTAATTGTAATAAAAGGCGTCTGTCATCCCGAATCTCAGCGGCCTTAAGTAGTGATGCACTGCCAGTGGCTGTCTTGTTTAAACTTAACGGCTCTCTTGATCTTGCTCCTTTGTTCTTTGTAAGCTTTGTTTTGTGTTGTTGACAAATAGCACATTTGTTTATGTCAAACGCATCAACCTGGGACCTAAACATGCGTTTTGCTGGCGGAGGCTCGGTAATAGAATCATCATTATCTTCCACAGGGTCTTGGATGAGAATATTGCGTTGCTTCTCAACGGCCCTTGCGACTTTGACCTTATCAGTGTATACTTGATAACATCGTCTGTGGTATTTGCCCTTTGGCCCTTCCTCCCAGAAACCGTTCATTTTGGACCATATATCATCTCTCCGTCTCTTTGCGCACGTTTGAAATGTAAGCCAACTTTTTCCAGAAAAGTTAGTTAACGTTCCTGACTCATCTTCTACGTGACACAAACATTTATCCCAGTTTGGAGATTGACCTAGCTGACGTTTTCTTGGATGCGATGGTTGAACTGAGGAAGAAGGTTGTTTCTCTGCCATTGCCTGACCGTTACATCATCCATGGGAATAAAAAAACCTAAATGTATAAATCACACGAGGTAATTTTCTACTTTTGAAACAATTGCATTTAAATCTCTTAAACAAATACAAGTTCCATGCTCCTGTAACATTATTCGATTTTTCTATTTCAAATCTCATTATTAATTCAGATGGTACTGGTTCGTGATAAGTTCTTAAAATGTTGTTAAAATAACATGTTTATGTCAAATGGTCTATAAAATTCTTTAATCTACACTAAAAAACCGATTAAAAGATAATAGGAGACTTCTTTTGCGAAAAAAAAAACAATTTCCTACCTTCTGCTGATTCAGCAAATTTCCAAGATGGCGGACCCAGCCATGTGGTTCCTAAGTGCATGATGGGACAAGGGCTCGAAATGCATTGTGGTAGCAACAAGCTAACGCGGTTTCAATGGGACTACCCATAACAATGGATTTTTTCATGACAATTGGGTTATTAACGTAAGAATACGACATTTGTAATTAAAGAAATATCCGAAATGGTGTTTAGTTACCGTTTCCATGGCAACGGGAAAAAGGCTCATCCGAAAATCACGAAAAGTTTGAAATGTGACAAAATACTAATTTTAAGAATATTTCTAAAAAAAATTAGCAACTTAGGGCGTGTATTTCGCTCTTTTTAATATAGATTTGTCATGACTTGTTTTTACAAAGCAAAACCTCTCTCCATACTCCCCCCGTAAAAACATGCCATTTCTCTCTTATGCACCACTTATCGTCCTGGTAACAAGTGGATTGAGATAATTTAGACCTTTAGCTTTAATTTGATACCAATTTCACTAGGTATCAAGGGGGGTGCTACGAAAACCTATTTTTAGGCCCCTTTTGAAATTTGGCTCATGGACTACTAGTCCAGTTTTTAATAAATATACACTCTTTTTTTTTATAAGAACGTCGAATATTTTAGCTCAGGCTGAACTGGAACTGAATGTTCTTATTTTTTTGGCGATTTGAGCTTGAAACGTTCTTAACAATGTTCTTAAGATTAATCGACAAGCATTTCACATAGTTCTGAATGAAAGAAAGAACAAATAGGTCACGTTCTACCAATTTCCTCAAAGTTATACGTGTTTGCTTTAAAAAAAAATCAGTGGAAGATGATTTGCAACATCACAAAAATTCTAGCATTTGGGGCTCAAGTAGGCTGTAAATTACTTTCATCAAATTATTACACTTAATTTTACTCTCACATAGCTTGTTCTAGAAATATGAAGACAAAATAAAGACGTTCTTAACAACATCACAGGCTGGGTATTTTCTTAGCATGTTCTTAAAATTTTGGCCAATCCCAGCCTCGACGTTCTTATAAAAAAGGTTCTTATAAAAAAAAGAGTGTATGTTATTCACCGGCCTAGGTCGGTCCGTATAGGGAAAAACTGTGCTGTGAAAAAATGTCCTAAATAGGCCTAATTGCGATGAAAAAATAAATCAGCATTATCTAGAGTCCTCCAAGTAACTTATTTTATTTCTTGTAGCAAGAAAGCCGATTTTGTCTTACGTAACCAAAGCTTCTAAAAACACAACATTTCCACTACGCTTTATCCCCGAAACGAGCACGGTGACTCCCCCCCTCCCCCAATTTTCTGCTTTTCTGACATAAGTTGATCATTATCTAACCACAGGAAAAGTTTGGAAAAATCTGAACGTGGGAGGATTTTGTTATCGTATTTCCTAAAAATTCACGTATATTGCCCCCCCCCCTCAAATAATTTCCTGCTTGGCTTCTCTTTGGAACATGTTTCCCCCGGGGGGGAACTACTCCCTTATCTGACCTCACGGGACCATGCAGCCCGATAGGATATGGTTTTCAAAAGGTTTTGTCAACCTCCTCCCCAGGGCCTTCTCCTCGTTCAAAATGGCGGTCGGAGAAACCCCTGGCCAAGGCTGCTGAAATACTCCAAGAATCGTGGAGTATTTTGTCACGTGACACACGATGAAATGGCTTTTTCGGAGGTTGCTTCCAGCGTATGGCGGCCCTGTTTGTTTTCTGTAATCGGAAACCGTTGTTCAAACGAAACGAAGACATTTCATCGTGTTTGCGTGACGAAATTCTAACGAATTTTTTGGAGCCATTTAGCAGCCTTGGCCAGGGGTTTCTCCGACCGCCATTTTGAACGAGGAGAAGGCCCTGGGGACGAGGTTGAGGTTTTGTTTCAAACGGGGTATTGATTTCATCACCTTTTGTCATGAACGAGGTAAGGGTATACGTAAACACCACAAACAGCTCACTACAGAGCTGTAAATAGATTCTAATTGTCAACGTATTAAAATAGGAAACAGTTTATCCTTTCTTTATTCCAGTCTAAAACAAGGTATTATTTTGGGTAAAATGTCTTAGAGAAGCTCTGAAAAGATCTAACTTCTGTCTTAAACAGGGTACCTTATATGTAAAAGAGGATGCTAATAAAGTTGTTGTTGGTAGCAAAATCAGCCATCTGTGTCTTAAACAGGGTCAGGGTTTCAGCAGCCGGGCTGCACCTCCCTGCGCGAGCATCTGTTTGGTAACCACCGGCTACGTGACATGACACGACAGCGATCGACCTTTGAGTAGAAAATCGCCAAAAATAGCCTCCAAGAGCTGGGGAAAGCGGTAAAAATACACATACTGCACAACAGGTAAGGTTTTCCAAACTTTATTTCGATTGATATGATGGCTTAACTAATCGTTTGTCTCACGATTTAGTCACTTTATTTTGATTTGTATCTTTTTTCGAAGGAAATCCGGGGATTATAGTTTTCGATCGAATTTCAGGTTCATTCAAACTCTCATATTACGCTTTGGTTACCACACAGACCTCACAGGTAGGCCCAAGTTCGAAATGTAAGCACTGGTACTGTTGCGTAACCAAAATATAAGGATTTGTGTGGGGGAAAAAAACCATTGTTTCTATAACCTAAAAAATATGAAAGAATTTTGAATAAAACGGCTTACTTACCATAACTCTTAGCTTACACAAGGTCTTTTTTTTTCGTTATACGTATAGCTGAATTTTTAAAAACATGGTTAAAAATGCAGCTTTATTTCCTGAAAGTAGTTTAACACATTTGCACGGATTTGTCACTGTTAATGAGACTCGCAAACAGTTCTCACCACATTTTCAACAAGAATTTCCGATTTTTCACGCCCTAGCTGGAACAAACGATGGCCACAAAGCGTGAACAAAAAGTTGGAGTTTCTTATATTTTAAATAACTGTTTGATTAATGTTTTGTCATAGTATAGTGTAGGTTTTTTTAATTTGATTCTGGCACATTTCTCACCTATTAGAGTTTAGTAGGAAACGAACTTTGTCAAACAATAATGATTTCCATGATTCTGGGACTGATTGTTTTTGGTATAATATTCATCGCAAAGCTGTTTGATGCCTTTCCTCTGCAACCAGTTTCTTACAAAAGCTGTATTCTTCCCTTTAAAATCTTCTAAAGTGGCCACTGGATATGGATTGTGCCTACCACGTGCGAATGTGTGAAGACGACAGGAAAGGCAAAAATAAAAAAAAGTATGCGCGGGACTTCCGTGATAGTGCTAGTACATGACTTAGTTTAATGGATCAAATTTACTCTTCAGTTAATTAATCAGATTAAATGGGTAGTTATTTTACCTATAGTAGTAAAAACTGTGAAATTCCCAACTTTTGGAAAAATGACAAATATCCCCTCCCCCATCTCCAGGCGGACTTTCGCTAACAAATGCCCCACCATAGGGATCGACAACCTGACAAATGCCCCAGGAAGGATTTAATATAACTCATAAGTTAAGTTACCCTTGGGGCAGTGCCCTAGAAATTTGTGAATTCTTTAAACACCAGAGACACTATTTTAGGCCCTTTTACAGGGTAATATTGACCAACGTTTTCCTTTTGCATTATTTTTTTTTCCTTTAGCTTCCTCTTTTCATGCATTTTTCCCGACATTTTCCCCTGCATGAACTTTTTTTGCCCCCTCCCCCGCCCCCATCACTTTTCCGACACTATTTTAGGCCCTTTTAAAGGGTAACATTAGCAAACTCTTTCCTTTTTCATTTTTTTTCCCTTTGGCTTCCTCTTTACATGCATTTTTTCCCGACATTTTCCCTTGCATGAATTTTTCGGTCCCCCGCCCCCCCATGACTTTTCCGTCCCTAAACTGACATTGTTCCCATAAACGTGTCAGTTTCAAACACGCTTCAAGCTTGGCTCTATACAATTTATGCGGTTTTACGGAACCGCATAAGATCTTAATAACGGCGCTTTTAAAATCGAAGAATGGAGCCAAAACTTTCTGTTGCATTCATTCTGTGGTTTAATCACATTTGCCAAGCCATTTACTCAAGGCGAAGGGCCTTTCAGCTCATAGCAAGTACGAGGCATTTTTGTTATCTACAGTACAAAGTATTCCATTTTAGACAAGCTCAGCAATTTGTAGCGCTTGTTCTGTTTGTTGGATTAGGTTTCTGTCCTTTTACAAGAGCTGTCCTTTTACAACGGCATCGTCGCCGGTAACCCCGCATCTCTTCATCAGCCCGTAAATTGAGCTAAAAATTATGAATCATTGTAGCCCCAACTTAGGATCT
Source organism: Siderastrea radians (assembly GCA_964017195.1). Classification (NCBI taxonomy): domain Eukaryota; kingdom Metazoa; phylum Cnidaria; class Anthozoa; order Scleractinia; family Rhizangiidae; genus Siderastrea; species Siderastrea radians. Next base: position 14,680,123 of record OZ024887.1, on the reverse strand, counting down.
TCCTCTCCGGTCCTGGCCGCCATGTTCAACGTGTTTCGTCAGACCGAAATCGAAACACCGCATGAGGTTATCTCAATCATGCTCAGAATAAACATGTTTCGATCACGTTTCGATGCACTGCCATTACACGTTCCTGATGAGAGTAGACGTGTTTCAGCCAAGTGTGAACGCACCCAGGGGGGGTACTCCCCATAGTGGGTAATATTGGGAGGCTTCGCCCGAAAGGGGTGCATTTTTTGAGCTCGCATTATACTAAAGGGTAGGGAAAATCGTCATTTTAGTATATGGAAGGGTCACAAAATTCGCTGTAAAGTAAAAAAGATGGCAACTAAAGCTAACTGTATAAAAGGGTGCCAAATTTTGGCAGAAATAACAACACGAAACACATAAAAGCTTGGAGCCTTTGAGCAACTGAACCAAGACGGCAGAAAGACCGGGGAAAACGTGGCGATCACAGGAAATTCTATTGTTTTGGCTTATCCTTGAGGTATAAGAAAGGGGGACAAATTCGCTCTAGATACATGAAAGGGGTGTTTTTTTGGTTTGAGCCTCCGCGCGGATCCTCCCCGTATAAAACGTTATTAAGTCCCCCCCCCCCCCCCTCACACACACCCACACACACACACAAGCACTCCCCGGGCGAACGCAGTATGAGTCACTCGCTATCGTCACGGGTTTCTCATGGTAAATCATAAATTCCAAACTTGATTTAGCATAGAATATCGATTTTGTGTGTGTGTCTTCTGAGACTATGGTTTCATGAAAATCAGTGTCTAGTAAGTGCCAAAGAAGAAAAGAATGATTATTTTGCATTTGTTCATAAACACAGGGAAATTTCAAAGCGTTTACCAAAACGGCGGCTTGTTGGATAGTTGGAGGAGTGTACTTGAAATACTATTTTCAGGATGAAAGTTGACATCGTATCTTCGTATCGTATTTTCGTTTGTTTCTTTAAAGTGAGAATTAGAATTGTCTCAACTATTAAATGTGTTATATTTTTGAGAAAAAAATTATGTTCAAAGCTGTAATTGAGTGACATTTCAGACAGTTTAGTTAAAACACATACGGCGTGTTCGACTCAGAGCCCTTATTTAGTTTACTCTATATGCTAAAAGTCTTGCGGACAAAGATTGGTATTCAACGGTACTAAACTTGCAAGATCACAACTTACTCGCCGATATCTGAGTTAGCGAAATATGGCGTTTAAAAGCAACTCGCTTGACAATTTAGCGTAGACCTTGGTAAATCTCGTTTTGATCAACTATACTCATCACCGATGATAGATTTGTTACTGAGTCATCGCAGATTTAAACCTCATCTGAACCATTCTTATGAGGGTCCACAATAGGGTTCTCAGATCCCGCCATCCCGCCTATTTTCTCCTGTTAATCCCACCGTCCCGCCCTTCTTTACGTTGTAATCCCGATCTCGCCCAAATTTTCAACCATCTTTCTATCTTCATGATGAAAACATCACATACCTCTTATAGAACGGATAGCAGACAAGTTTATGGTTAGCAGGCAAGCTTTTATACAACGAATAGCAGACAAACATGGTTTTATGGTCGACGTTTCTTTGGCCTTGATATCGCCACATAATGACACTAACGTGTGTTTTGTTTGTGTTATTCTGTTCTACCTTATCTTGTCCAGGTATTAGTAAAAAGTAAAGATTGACAAGGATTGTTTGTTATCATATTCTCGGACCTGCTTTTTTGGAAGACAACCAACTGAATGTATTTATGACATAACCCTCTTTCTGTTCAAAATTTTAAAAGAAGGGGTAGTTGTACAGAGGTAAGCGCGTCGGGGTTTTGATCTGAAGGTCGGTGCGTTGATCAGACACAAAAGTGTTCTCCACGTTGTTTCTCTACACCCAGCTGTATAATAATGGGTTGTATCCTTAGACAAGGCTAGGGGCACAAAGGTCATAGGAGATCGGTCCAGTTATGAGGTCTGCAAAAATGAAATGTAGAAAAGATTTATAAAAGTCGACTCACCTAACACTTTATGTCAAAGGTTTCAGTGTCTTTACTTGCCTTCAGAAAATCTCTGCTTGGAAGTGTTCTTTTTGAACAAAGGCATTCCTGCTCAAACTCTTTTCATAATATATAGCAACAAAATTTGTGATGTCAAATACCTCATTTTTGGCTACCGTCGTTACATTACCGTCCGCCGGTGTTGCCATAGCGGCTAGACTAATCACAGCTGTTCCAACCAACGCTCAATGTGACTTGATACCTCTTTCTTGTGATGAAAATGAAGATACTAGAAATGTCCGAAATCAACATAAACACCACAAAAGGACTCATACTAGTTTGACATTCAGGCTACTCTGCCTTGAGTTTGCCTTGGCCGATTCATTACTTGAAAGCCGACACACTTCATACACAAAGGGGGGGTGCCGCCAAGGCCCATAAACCCTGACCCTGTTTGAGACAAAATCCGTTCATTTCGCTGCCCTGTTTAAGACAAGTGTCCTTTGCATTTTGCTTGTGTTCTACGTTTTAAGTCTGCCTTGTTTTTCATTTCCCATACAGAAAGCACTTCTTTTTTTTTATAAATGGCATCGTAGAATTAGATTTTTTTTAAAAATGTTGCTTCCCACATGTAGGGTTCAAGGCTTCCAGTCCAGAGAAACACCCTGTTCAAGACGCTAAATAGTGAAATTGTATACCCTGTTTAATACGCATGACCCTGAAAACCATACCCTGTTGAGCGGCACATATCCGTTTAGGCCAAATAAGGGAGTGCCCCCCCCCCCCCCCCACGGCTTGTATCAGCCTGCCCTGATTGAATCATACAGTCTCGTAAAATTCAAACACCGTATCCCGCTACTTTTCCCTTGCGATTCCCACCTCCCTACTATTTAAAAACACCAAATCCCGCTCCGCTCGTAATTGAAATTCCCACATCCCGCTCCTGTTTTCAGCTCCCATCCCGAATATCGCCACAAAAATTAGCCAAATCCCGCATCCCGCCAAACCTATTGTGGACCCTCTTCTTATATTTCACGTGGAAATCATGAATTTTTTCGTGCTAAGCTAAACGCCTTGTGGACAAGTTAGTGTTCAACTGTCCCAAACCTGTAAGATCAGAAAATGCCAGTATCTGAGTTAGCGAAATATGATGCTTACATTATCTCATAACGCAACTCGCTTGACAATTTAATTTTTTTTTTTTTCATTTGACATTCCTTTATTGGAAGTTCCTAATTAAATCATTTGGCGCGGACTTTGGTTAAACTTGTGTTGATCAGCTACATACACTGGTGACAGATCACGAAGCCGTAACAGGTCATCGCAGATCTAAAGCTGATTCTTACATTTCATTTTTTCTGTGCTGAGCTTAGATGAAAAAGCGTCAGAGGAAAAGAGGTTGGGGCTCTTCTTAGACTTTTTGGTGGGCTTTTGCTGGCCAGTTCCTCAGACTCTCAACCTATTTTAGGAAATACGTCACTTCGTAGACCCCATGGGTGCTTTCTGAGTTTTAATTTTGGGCAAAAGAGCGGAGCGCCCCTGATGGTAATCACCACGAAGGGTCTGCGTGCAGTACAACCTTGCGTATCTCAAAAGGGAACACACGCTTAGATATATCAACCGATTTTATTTGTTACTTTTCTATTTCTATTTTTGGTTTGAATATTGAAAGAGAAATCCCTTTCGAGGTTCCTTTGAAAAACATACATAACTTAATAATTTAGACCAAACTGGCAAAATTCATGACCCATTTTCAGAACCCACTTGGCAGGTACAAAACGCCTTTTCGGCGACATTGTACCGTCAAAGGTGGAAGGGGGGGAGGGGGTGGAGGAGTCCAAGGCATCTCAGTTGTTTCCTCGCTATTCTTATTTTCTAGATCGGGCTTGATTTTCTATAGCTGACTGCATGTCTCCAAAGAATTAGCCAATTAATACACTCCGCATTCATCGTTAAATCTAGTAAGCAATGTGGATAATATCGGTGCATGAAATTCACTTTACCAATCTTGAAAATACCAAAGGCTCAATATGACTCATATTTTCTTCTTTTTTTTCAGGAGTTAGCCAAATGGTTTCAGTTTTGAGTACTATTTGTTTGTTTGTTTGTTTGTTTTTTCAACCTCGCTTGTTGAATTTCCAGCTTTCTGATTGGTTCACCTTATACATGCACGTCATCACAGGAACAATAGAAGTCAGATATTGGTTACAGGCGCTGCTGATTGTCATATAATGACACGAACGTTTCGGCATTATTGCCTTCTTCAGTGTGCTTAAAAACTAGCCAAAACACAGTACACCCTGAAGAAGGCAGTAATGTCAAAACGTCCGTGTCATTATATGACAATCACCAGCACCTGTAACCAATATCTGACTTCTATTTTTCAAGTTCAAGGTGCTGCACAGTATCCACATTATTATCATCACTGATCAACCCTTCCTTTTTGCCTTTTTGCTGTGATGCAAAAGTCTTGTCAAAAAATATGCCAAAAAAAATTCTTCAACGATTACTGGAGTTGAGCAGTCAATAAAACAGTTATTGCACACGTGCATCTTGGATACTCCCCAAATCCAACGTGCACTCGTGGAATAATTGTTAGCTCAACTGGCTACAACAAAAGTAATATAAACGGTTGCTCCTGCGGTTACTTACCATGATTACCTAACGATTTTGCAGCTACTTCAATTAACGTTGTCGGAAAGCCTACGCGGTAAGACAGCTAGGTGATGTGGGTAATTGCCGGGGATTAACAAATTTACCAAAGTTAGCTATAGCTCACCCCTACAGAAAATTAATCACATTAACAAGTGTTTATGATACTTTCACCCATCCTATGGCAGTGAAAACCGCTAAATTACAGCCGAATTACGATACCTTTCGGTCTTGCGCGTATTCTCCAGGCTTTAACATCCGTAAACATTACTTGAAATAGTTGTATACATTACTGTGTACAACTTACAAGCTGATCTAATGAGTATAAAATGTAGATAAAAACGTTTTCACAGTTTTAATTATTTTTAGGCATACCATAGTTGGTTATGAAGCTCAGCAAAGTCCTTTGTTTTATGTTTTTGTCACTGTTTTGTTATCGTTTTTAGCCTTGACCGTGCACAAACGACAATAGGTTTTGAATTTTACATGAGCAACTAACCAATAAAAATGTCACAGCTAAGTTATTCAGCTATAGTGTGCGAACGTAAAACAAAAGATTGTGCACGGTCGTAGTACTTTCAACATAAATTGCAGCACCTTTGTTATGGCCTTTGAAACTTGCAAGGTTTCATAACCAGTCCCTCGAGTAACTAAGGGCATACTTCGACTTTTGTTTGGGTTTGTTTAGGCATCATGATTTTATTCTGTTATCTCAAACCATAAATAAAGTGCGTTATCTTTGTTCTTTTTTAATTAAAATTAGCAATTTTGTTGCTACAATCCTTTGTTTAGTATTGACACGTCAAGTACACGTAAAAATCACACGGCAACACGTACAAACTCCTAGTGGTACAAAGTGGAAATGGAGCCAAATTGTCAAATAATACTAAAAACGGTTTCTTGACGTCGCCGCTTATTTGGAAGGGTATACGTTGTAGGTGGGGTTGGGTTGACCAAAACGGCAGAGAAATTCGTTCCCTAAATTTTCAGGCGATCCGTGGTTGTTAGCTCACATTCTCTCCCACTAAAGTTGCCGCGATAGTAAAAATATCCAAAACCGACAAAACAACAATAATTTCTGATTAATTGTGTGCTTCCTTTTTTCTGACATTTCCGAGTTTCCATGCGTTTTTATACATCCTAAAGTACCCGGCCTTACTAATACTTGGCGCCTAATTCATCGTATGAGGCCTAGATTTCACGCTTCATGTACGTCCCAGTTTTCCACATATCATCGTGGTCAGCGGGAACTGAGGGTTCAGTTGAGACAGTGGATCTCTTTTCACGTCCTTCCCAGCCCACGAACAATGGATGAATCCTGCCAAATGCTCTGCGGAAACTACTCATGCGCCATGCATACAAGAACTGGTTACACGAGGAGTTGACGAGAACTAGCAAATACTGCAGATCCCTAAACCAGTGTATTAAGACACAACTGCACGTGCTACACAAGTTTATGACGTAAATCATAATGCAAGATGGGAAACTGCATATGAGGAAGGAAAGTAAAATCAGGAAGAAACATTTCGTGGCCTTCTTTTCTATGCGAAGCCCTTTGCGTTGTGTGCCCTGACCAAGGACATTTCTCATGTGTTTGTCGTGAGCGTTGAGGCTCCGAACAATGCGAACAAAATAGAAAACCAACAAGCCAAGAGTTAGGATTATTGCTGTGTTGGCGTAAATGAAAGCAAGTGTATAAAATCCAGTTGCGAAATAAAGAAAAGGCAGACCTCCCGAGAAAACCCATATTGCAATGGTTGCGGTGATAGCTCTTGAGGACGACAGTTTTCTTATTGTCGTAGAAGTCAAGGCTAAATAGCGATCAGTCGCCAGTGCAGCTATGCTTAACACTGAAGCAGTAGAAGTCATAAAATATGACATATAAACCACCCAACGCAGTCCTAAGACTTCTTTGTGCATTGCTTCAGAGCTGTGGTACCACACGAACACGGGCTCTGTAACAATACCAATGAAACTATCAGCGATTGCCAGATTCAGAATCAAGTAGTTGAACGAGGATTTCAGTTCTCTGTTTGGGTCTTTGATAATTGCCCAACAGATAAGCAAGTTGCCTGGAGCGGTGATTACACACAAAATGGCCGAAACACTTGCTGTTGTAACAGATGTTGCGAACGGGGCCCATACATCGTCACATAGATTGGCCCCGAACTTCATGTTTTTGTTGTAATACGAACAATACCAATATTGCAATCTCGTATCTTTTGTCACCTGTTATAGAGCGTGTCACTTGCCGCTTGAGAATATTTCGCGACAGATTTGTTTCTCTATCGATCAGATCTGATACCCCTGATGGAAGTCTTTACATCCACCCGGCTCCAAGAAAGCTTTTTTTGTACTCTAAATCTTCCGAACAACCTGAAAATGGTAAAATCATAATGTTACCACTCCAACAATGCTAAAAATAAAAGACAGATTTAAGACGACAAAAATAACGAACGGCAAAATATTTTTATTTGTTTCGGTAGGGAAGAAGTCATCTTCGTTCTCGACTTTTTGTTCACGTTTTGGAACCTTACAGAGATGTATAGACAAAGCAATTAACTTACCGAGACAGCTCTCTTTTCTTTTTTCTTTCTCAACGACAGTCCTTTTTACCGTAGATCCAAGGTTTTTTTATTGTGCGAAACATCGACTCAAGTATTCCGCAAAGGCAGATGTTACATGTCAAAGGTAGTATCACTTAGGTGTTTTGCGAAAGTGACAATTTCCTGTCGAATTTAAATGAATTCTACGGAGAATCCAAGTTAGCATATATAATCAGTAATTAAAATTAGCAATGTTTTGCTTTCAAATTTGTAAAATCTGATATATCTGTGGGACCTGAGAGATCGAATAGAAGCCAAAAATAACTAGTTACGGCGTAAAGCAAAGTTTATGAATGATTCCAAACCAGGTAACTCGTTCGTACAAAATGAAAATTTACCGGTTAAACAGGGTTGCACGCAGCTGGATGTAGTAATAAGTTTGAAAGCTTAAAACCTTTAGGCGTCGTAAACATATGGATTCCATGGGAAATGGATAATTATCTTTAAAAAATTAGAGTGATAGTGATAGATAGTGATACGTTTTGTTAAAGAGAACGAGCCGAAAATGTACGTTTTCCAGTGTCAAATATATCTCAATGCTACATGGAAATAAACACTTTAAACAAACACGCAAAAAGATAGATTGCTATTTGGGAAGACACTTATTATCTTACGCCTCCTGGAGGGTATAATGAAAACTGGAAAATTGTTGATTTTCTTCAACTAAACGTCTAAAACAAGAAAGCCTTTGAAAGCCTGAACCAGAACAGGAATAACAAGAAAACAAGTGAAATCTCAAATTGTCCTGTCCCGGTTAGTGAAGGTTTGCATGCGAAAGTGGGATATATACCGATATACCTTAGTACACTAAGGCCACTTACACTGCTTACACGTTTCAACAAGTGAGGATTGCCGAAATGTGCGACTGCTATCAGAATACATTCTGAATTTTGAAATGGGTCTAATAGCGTTTTGAACGGTAAAGGAACAAGGAATTTAAATAACAGCGCCAGAAAACATTGAAAAGTCGCAACGTAGTTCTAAATTTTTTCAGAAACAAATCTTGAATTGGCCTAGAAGCAACAAGAGAAGCACATACGCCGACGCCTTTTACTTAATTGAACATCACTGCAGGTGTGTTATAAATTCAAGCTGTTTATGTCGAAAGGTAGAATATTAGCCGGACGTCAACAAACAAACCACTTTAAAAAACAGTGGAGATTTTCTCTACCCCAAATTGACGGGCGGCGGCGGAGGAGGGATCGTGTGCAAGGTGGTCTTGTATAGCACTTTAAAAGTCTGTGCTTTCGAGTTGAAGTTGTAATTTCTGTGTGTGTTGCAGCTTATTTCTGAGAAATTTCTGTGTCGGTTTCTGTGAAATGTTCACGACCTATTAATATTTATTGTCCACGATAACGATAAATCTGGATTTCTTTCCATTCTTTTTTTTTAAATTAAATAAGGCTATTACTGATTTTGCGTTACTTCGTAGTTGTGAAGGGAATACAACAGCCGTGGATGTTATCAAATGTAAATGACAACGCAAGACAACTGAAGATGACAGATTTCTCTGTCGAACCATGTTGTAATATCTTAGAAATAATTTTTCGCTTTTTCGAAAAATCATAGTGAATTTGCTGTTGTTACCACCCTTTGAATGCAAAAAGGTATTACGTTCTTAAGTACAATTTAGCGTGGCCTTTTACGTGCAGAGTTTATATGCAATATTTTGAAAATTCTAATCACCTTGATTTCTGGGCATTTTATTTGACAAAGGTTTGGGGCCCATCACCTTGAACACCTTACAACAACAAGCAAACTTTCTTGCTATAGCTAAACATAACTTAGTAGACTAAACATACAATACCATATATAAGAAAGCAACGATTTAACCGTCAACTCTGAAAAGATGCCAGACATTAGATAAAAGAAACATGTCTTGAGCAAATAGGCCCAGGCCAAACGGATTCAGCTCCTGTTCAACATCGTTAAATCCGTCAAGTTGAATGTATTTGGGAAGTTGTGGGAACCCTGTTCAATGACGTAAAAAGATTCTGAAGGACGTTGAGTGATGCTGATGAAAGTTTGGCTGCCAACAAACATTCGAACAACAAAGTCGTATACAATAATGGATAAAGCTCAATCCATTTGACGGAAGCCTAACGAACATCAAACCGATAATCTCATACTCAGATCTCGCTCTTGTAGCTACTGATATACAGAGGAATCCCTAAAGGTTGAATGGCCTATTTTCAACACTGAACATCACACGATACTCTGTTCAACGTTTTTTGAACAGCAGTCGCAACACATGACCCCTCATTTGTTGCTCAACAAATGTTGGGCTGTGTATGTTTGCCTTTAGCGTTTCTTGGTTCGCCATGACATGGCGCTAACGCTCCAAACGTCACCTTTTGAATGTCTTTACAGTGGCCAATTTACCTTATCAAGTCAGTTGATGAAACTAAATTTTCTTACTTTACTTTCCGGGAAAGACTTTCCCGTCGGTGGCCACCGACGCAGCACTGTCACAGTTTCTTCAGGACCCAACCTCGTTATTTATCCCTTTAACCCCAACAGTGACGAGCATCTAATTTCTCCTCACAATATCACTACTTCGTCAAAAGATACAGGTCGTGAGAATGAAGAAAATGATCACCAAGTAGTAACCGAAGAAATGTATTGTAACAGTGAGGAGAATATGCGTGTTGATATTGGGCCTTAAAGGGTTAAATATCTCGCAAGTTCATACCGTGCTACCCCTCCATAAGCGTACACGGTCAACACGTCGATACCTCATTACCGTCACTTTGTTTTAGTCCGCGCATAAGCTTATTTAGTCATTTTATTATGTTAAAGACCCACTTTACTCCGGTCATAGCCTGCGTAGCAAGCGTTTCCATAGGTTTTCCCGCCCGTTCGAGGCATTTTTCGCTTTTTGACGGCGTGAGAATTGGGGCTAGCGCACTCATACTTTTTTGCGCTCGCCTCAATTTTCGCGCGGCCAAAAAGCGAAAAATGCTCGAAACCTGCGGAAAGTCCTACGGAAACGCTTGCTACGAAGGCTACTCCGGTCATTACGGTCACTTTGTCATGGCCCGCTGGTGGCCGATTTGACGGGATTCCCTTGAAAGGAGTACAATCTGGCTTTATTCCGTTCAATAACCAGTGTTCACAATGTTAAGTGGCCTCTTTTTAAAATCGTCACGATACACCGTTCAACATTTCTTGAATAGCAGTCGCAACATTTCTCACTCGACAAATGTTGAACTATGTACCATTGGCTTGACACTCGAAACGTCAGCTTATGAATTTCTTTAATTAGTGCAAGTTAGCTTATCACCTCCGTCAGTTGATAAATCTAAATTTTCTTGGGATATTTGGACCCGAGGTTAACTAGTCTAGCGTTTTAACAGACTTCATCTGAAGCTAATCGGAACATTTTATCCACAGATTCAAACTTAGAACCGCACTACATTGGCCGAGGATTGACTCTGGGGAAAACAAAGTTTAATCAAGTTACTACTCTCTTGTACATAAAACTAGTGAAGCGCCTATGAAAGTAGTCTTTGTTTCAATAGCTAGTAAATTCTCCTCAGTGGAGGTTTTCCAGTGCTTAACCAAGACTGTCTTTGTTTATTTCACCCAAATCGTCTGCGGCCGTTGTGAGCAGATTAACAGGATCCAATGGGATGAGCTCTGTTTCATCTGTAGGCTTAGAGCCAATAGAAACAATCCCATTAGAACTAAGAGATGGCACGGTAACTTCATACGAAATTGTTTTACACAACACTGCAGAAATTGCTCTTCGAAAGTTTCGACTCTTCCAGGCGTATAAAAATTGGTTTAACGAGCAGTTGACCAGAGGAAATAAAAACTGCAAGTCTCTCAGCCAGTGTATAAAATTGCAGTTACACGTGTCACAAAAATTGATGATGTATATCATTACTAGAGATGGAAACAAGCAAAGCACGAAGATTCCTAAAATGGTGTAAAAAGCTCGGTTGTGACTTCTCTCCATGGACATGGCGTCGAGTTTTACTTGAGTCTGATGGAGCCAGTTCCAGCGAGATATTTGAGCTTTAAGTCTTTGATGTATACGGACGTAAGAAAACGTTAATATGCTGATAATTATGATGAGCGCAGAGTTGGTCAATAAGAAGGCAAACAGGTAAAACCCAGTGATAAAGTAAAAGCACGGCAATGATACAGATATTACCCATATCAATATCGATATCAGAGTCACTGTATTCGTGGATAATATTCTCCTGTAGTACGAGATCACCGTGAGATATCTATCGAGCGTTAAAGCTGCAAGACTCAATATCGATGCTGTGCAGGAGACAAAAAACGATAGGTGGATAATCCAGATATTTTTCATGACCGGGTAACCCAAGGCCTCTCTGGTGTGGAACATAATAAACAAGGGCTCGGTGAATGCACCAACCACGAGATCACTGATGGCTAACTGTAGCACGAAGTAGTTGAAAGAGTTCTTTAGTTCTTTGTATGGATCCTTGATTATTGCGATACAGAGAAGTAGATTTCCAGGCACAGTGATCAAACATAATACAACTGCAATGGACGCCGTGAACACGGAAAGAGAAAATGGCGGCCAAATTTCTTCACATAAATTCTTGATAAAATGCATCATGGTGTGAGGTTTAGTCCATCAGCTACTCCATCGATCTGTTGATTGTTCAAACAAGAGATTTGGTCAAGGGATAATAATTTAATTTATGGTGCTTGTATTTTTACCCTGGAGGTTAGAGGCGTCTTTTGGTGTGCTTTTGTGACGAACGGCCGACCCGTGAAATCTGAAAGCCAATCGCTCGTGTCTGCTCACGCCAGAAACGCCTCTGGCACTCAGGGTTGTCTATTTGAAAGGCACCATCAATAAGATCCCGTTTAAACATCGAACATGAACTGAGCCACTTTGAAACACTTTGAATGACGATAAAATTAATGTTTAGACATAAAACTTGTTCTAGACGTATAGGGAGCAGAAGAGGGAAGGTTCGCAAGGAGAAGGTAGTAGTGAGCGCTGCAGGAAGTCTATCTTGTCCTCTCTCCTTTTTATCGCTCATAATATGAGATATTATTTCTTCGCCTGCCATGATCTGAACGTCTGAAGCAAGCTATTGGTCATTTCGGCCGTTGATAGAACATGGCTATGGAGGAAATCCCTTATTTGTCATCAATTCATACGCTAGGCGGAAACTTATAAGAAGTTTGAGTTTCTCGCAGACAAAATAAATGTTCTAGGCTAAATAAAAATGGAGAAAATAGGGCCTAGGTAAACGTCATTGAAGTCGATTGCGTCACATATCGTCCTACCGGTGTTACAAAAATAACACTCATGTCCAATACACCCAAACTGAGTCGAATCGTCTTAAAGCAAAGACGATTCGAGTCAGCTCGAGGATCAAAGACTTCCGACTCACCGGAAGTCCGTTTAGCGGAACTCGACTTACCGGAAGTCAGGTCGCGAATAAATACGCAGGGAGGTGAACAATTTTGACGAATCGGCTCGAATCGACTCGATTCGAGTCGATTCGTATTCCTAAAAGTCGATTCGACTCAACGGAAATCAGGTCGTAAAGTCCTTCAAGTATGTGCGCGTGACACAATAAGACATAACAAGGAACGCGTAACATGGACCTTTCTCGTTCTTAAAGCGTCACTGATGCGACACTAAACAGGAACATTGTAATGAATCTTCTTCCTCGCTTGTGTTGTCGATCTGAAGGATTTGCACACGGAGCGACAATAACATAACATGAACCTTCCTCGTTCTTAAAGCATGATGCGACACTAAACAGGAAAATTGCAATGAACCTTCTCCCTCGGTTGTGTTGTCGATCTGAAGGATTTGCACACGGAACGACAAGAAGATAACATGAACCTTCCTCGTTCTTTAAATTAAAGCGAGTCGATTTGACCACTTTTCCTACCCTCCCTGTTCGCTTTCTTGTGTGATTTTTTTTGTAGGTGTCTCGCAAATCGACTATCCAGTTAGTCGAACCGACTACACAAGAGACGATTCGAGTCGAATCGACTCGAATCGAGTCGATTCGACCACTTTTTCTACCCTCCTTGTTCGCCTTCTTGTGTGATTTTTTCTAAGTGTCTTGCAAATCGACTTTTCAGTTAGTCGAACCGACTACACAACAGACGATTTCAGTCGAATCGACTCGAATCGAGTCGATTCGACCACTTTTTCTACCCTCCCTGTTTGCCTTTTTGTGTGATTTTTTCTAAGTGTCTTGCAAATCGACTATTCAGTTAGTCGAATCGACTACACAACGGACGATTCGAGTCGAATCGACTCGAATCGAGTCGATTTGACCACTTTTCCTACCCTCCTTGTTCGCCTTTTTGTGTGTTTTTTTTCTAAGTGTCTTGCAAATCGACTTTCCAGTTAGTCGAACCGACTACTCAACGGACGATTCGACTCGAATCGACTCGAATCGAGTCGATTCGACCACTTTTTCTACCCTCGCTGTTCGCCTTTTTGTGTGATTTTTTCTAAGTGTCTCGCAAATCGACTTTCCATTTAGTCGAATCGGCTACACAACGGACGATTCGAGTCGAATCGAGACGAGTCGTCACTACATTAGACGAATCGAGTCAGTTTGGGTGTATTGGACAACCCTCAAAAATAAACCTATAAAAGTGGTTTGAAATTAATGAGTACGGATAGTCAAAACAGGATAAGAGTCCGATGAAAAGTTAATTTCCACGGCGTAACAAAATTTAATATTGGTCAATTTCTTTGGAAAGTAGCATGTTCTACAATGAGATAAATCCTCTGCGCTTGATCTGCACATCCAGAAGGGTGTTCTAGTCGTGATGCACCCTCCCTTGTGTGACTACCTGCTTCACCCTGCTTTCTTTGAAGAAGACTACGTGCAGTATCGTTTTACTATCAAGGATTAAATTGAAGAGCAAAGAGCTAAACACGCAAGCGTGTTTGAAATCGACTGTTCGCGAAAACTTTGCAGTGCATATGCTTTCGCTCAAAGGGACAAAAATTTGTCGTTCATTGGGTTTGTCACGCACTCCTTCGATCGGAAAAATAGATATAGATTGCGCGACGAGCCCAAGTACCGGAGTCGTCATGCAATCTCTCCCACCACATACAATGGCACCCTCCTCTCCCATGCACTTCATCTGTGTACAAAAGGTACACAAATCAAAGGCATCCCAACCAATTTTTTTTCCATCTGCAAATGGTAGGCGCCCTAGTGTTTTCCATCCCTCCCCAACCTTGAGGGACTGTAAAAGACCACCTGGTTGTCCGAAAGTCGATTAACGTTAATGCTGGATTAGCAGGTAACCAAAGGTTATGTTTCTTTTGTCTATAAACTGAAACCTTTTTGACTGCTCAAATCAAGTTTCAGTTCAGTAGACATTAGGCAATTCAGCGATAAACGGCCAAACTACTTGGCATAAATGTGACGAATCTTTTCTTAGAAACTGAATTCAAAATTAATGCTAACTCTGGGTTAGCTAAATGGTGGTGAATAACATGACCCGAAGGTTTTCAACTAAGCGAGATTTTCGGAATGTTGATATTTAGCGGAAAACTCGAGAATGCGTTTTATTGATTAGATTTTGTAAAGAGCAAGGGACGTACTAGCCTCCCATGCCCTCTAAAAACGACCGACTGGGTGGAGGCTTGGGACGTACACAGGCTAGCACCTGGACATTTTTATTGGTGAGCAATTTGTTTGACTGCAATTATTCAAATAAAGTTTATCTCTGGCTTGAAGATATTCTGCGAAGAGTAGAATTTGTTTTAAAAACATCTATTTATGGCGGGGTTAACCTACAGGACATTTATATTATGATATTATCATGGGATGATTCCTGTTTACGGAGACGATAAGCAAACAATGCAAATTTGTCTTCAAATCTCGCCACGTTGACCCCAGAATCATATGTTGTGGTCGATATCTTTTGAAATCCTGATTTAAGTTTGGCCATTCAAACTTTGTTTGGATGTTTGTTTGTTTTTTCTCGAAGCTTTTGAGGATTGCTTTTGAAAATGTGGGAAAATGAAAATACGTGAGATGAAACTGTGGGATTTTTTCCACTTTGTAATTTTGACAAATTTGGGACCAACACAACTGGAGTAGATTTACTTTCCAAACATAATTTCACAATCAAGGCATTTTATAGTCAATGTTGTGCTGTTTATTTGAAAATTTATTATTTGTCTTTCAAACACAGTAGTGATAATCAAAAGAAAGCAGACTGGTCACCCATGTAGAGGCTCATGTGGACCTGCGTCGCTCTTGGTCTCCATCCCCCCCCCCCCCAAAAAAAAAAAATCGACGCAGAACTGTCACGCAGATGAAAGTCTGCTGAAAATAGTAAGGTGGCGTAATGGACAAATCTATAATTCGGTGAAAGTCGTTGCAGCTGGCTAGAGAAATGACAGGCACTACTTTGTAATACTGAATGACGAAGTCACTGACTGATCGTGTCCAAAATCATTGTACGCAAAGTCCAAAGCAATGAATCTCTATTAAAAATATTATTATATTCCCGGGATTGGAGAGAAAAAATAATAGAGCTTCTCCTCGAGAACATTTACAGTGATACATAATTGAATATAATTTCTCTGCTATAGAGAACATTTCGTTGTTTGCCCGCTGAAGTAAAAAGTTGAAAGTCAACTTTTTACGTTTACGTAAGCCGTTCATACATCGTCTCTAATTTTATTTACGCACGTAAAGCCAGTTAAATTTACGCCCGTACACACGTAAAATTTACGCAACAGTGGAAATCAACCTTTAGAAACCAAAACTAAACAAAAACTGTAATTTACATGATACAGAAAGCTGGATTTGGCCTTTCAGTCCCCGAATTATAATGAGATTTGACTGTTTTTCAGTGTTCTGTCCGAGCAGATTCGGCGGTTAATTCGGCAATGACACTTCTAATGCATTAAGAGTCGGATTTTATTGTTAAGAACTTACCACAGACTCAGCCATTCCATAAGACCCTTCCTGTTTGCTTGTATAACTAGAATTTTCCTTGTTTCTTGTCGTTCAAGAGACGATTTCTTTCGGTTTATAGTTCCAAGCTCTGGGTCTCCCAAATGTCGATCGATCAGCCGTCAGGTTGAAAAAGATATAGAGTGTCACTGAAAAATCTGGAATATGTAAAGGAACTGTTGTGCTGTTGACAGCTCACTTCCAGGTCAAGTGCGTGCACTGGCGCGTTTTACATCTGACAAAAAATATAGAAATCGAAGCTTATTTTAGATACGACTATATGGATATGGAACTGATCAAAGCCAAAAACTAACGCCGGGCAGGTTAGATGAAATGTTTAAAAAGTGTAAGTAAAACTCAACCAAGTGTCGTGAGTAGTAATTAACCGAAGACGGCTGCTGTTGTCACGAAATCCTGGCAACAGCAACCGTTTGTTAAGTCCTTTCTCAGGGTCCAGGTAGGAAAAGGGGTGGATGGACGCGGGCAGGTGGGGGGGGGGGGGGTGGCGTCAGGCTTCTCGCAGACCAAAATACATGTACGTTTATATGGGCTTGTAACAGGCCCTATTTCAGACTCTCCATAAAACTCGACTGGTCCCTTATCTTGAGCCAACACGGTAAAAATCCGCATCATATTAGACGCAAAGCAACCCTTTTTAACGCTCTTTTAGACCAACCGTTTTAAAATCTGTAACCTACTGTAGACAATGACTTGTATACTCTTTTTAAAAATGGCTGCACGCCACAACTCGTGCATCTTATGCTTATCTGGGGGATATTTAAGTTAATTATTAAGGAAAGCGTTCGCTCCTGATCCCCCCTCTCGCACCAAAATTCGCGCCTGCTCGGCCTTGGAAAAGCCTGTGGAGGAGGCAGGATTAACTGACTTCTATCGGTCAATTAGAACACAGGTGGCCCAAGTATGTGATGTGTTTTGCGTATATTACTGAGTCTATTCCACATGTGTGCATAGATTATTGCACCTTCGTCGAAATATAAGAGTTTGTATGGGAATGTAACAAATCCTCTTCATGTGCCAGAAATAGGAATTAATTCAGAATAAAAAATGATTATCGTTATTTCTACGTTGTTTCCGTCGCTGTTTATGGCCTTCCCGTTTTTCTGTTTGTGCGAGATACTGTTTTTGAGCTTACTCTTCATTAATGAATTAATTAAAGGCCGGCGACCCTACACCATTGCTTAGGCCAACCGTCCGTACTCGAAGCTCGATAAATCCCATAATATCCAATTTGATTTCTCCAAAATTACCTTCGTCGAACTTGTTGATGTTTTAAGTTTTTGTTTGCTGCCTCTTAAGATCCAAGTCTTTTCTTCATCGCTCCAGAAACGACCGCTTTTAAACACCAGGTTGACAATTTTACTTGTCTTCATAGGCGTAATCACACCATCTGGGACATAAAGAATATTATGGGATCGGATATCCCGTTCGGTAGTTACGTTATCGTGGCAAGTCTCTTTCTTCTGGAGATAAGGGTGGTATCATGCAAATCGCACGGTGGGAGGGTTCCTTAGGCGATTTGACTGAAAATAACTTTCACGCAAGAAGCGCACAGGAAAAGTAAAATCGAACCTTTGAGTTGATCATATCCTGCAAATAATTGTGAACCCAGCCTTTATATTTAACGCTCAAGGGTGTTAGGAGTTTTACAGCCTTCTCAAAGTTCAGCTGTTGTAAATAGTATTGGTAGACTTATTTGCAGCATACGAGTACTGATTATCCCATTTGCACGTGCGAACATTTTTGTTTTGAAATTTAGAAATAAGAATAAATTTTCTAAATTTCAAAACAAAAATGTTATTGGCGCGAAATCGCATGGTGACCCGCGTTTTAGCAAAGACAACAAAAAGTCAAAAAAAAATTTTATGAAAGGAAAGAAAAAATTCAAAAGAATACTCAGTTGTCTTTTTGGTGCAAGGCGAAAAGTTCAAGTTACAAATTTGCCTTCGAGGACTTCGTCTTTGTTGTCGGTTCTGCTGCGAACTCGGTCGGCACAGCGCTTGAGTTTGCAGCATTTCGCAGCGGTCCCGACGCCAAATATAGCAGAGCTAGTGCCTTCTGGTTTTTTCTGTCCACAACCATGGTTTTTGCGGCGGTCCGAACACATTTTCCCTGCAAAAACGTAAACACCTGCATTTTCATGTCGATAGGCATCTTGTCACGGGAAAAGAAACAAGTAGTAAACTTGTAACTTCTACAAGTAGTGTCAGCGTCCGCGGCCTGGTGGAATATTGGGTCGATACTCAGCGGGGACACGGATTATTTCTTTTCTTTCTTTTCTTTTCTTTTTTTATTTAAGGTGGTCTTATACCCAAAAAGTGAATTTCTTTAGAAAAGTACTTTGCGGGAGACTTTTACCATCATTTTATAGGGATTTACGCCCTGACTTCAAACTGAGTCTTTTCAGGTCACATGGCATAATAGTTAATGATTAACCAGCCTTCTCAGTAAAAAAATAGGGGGGTTCATTGTAAGCACGATATCTAACTAATGCACGGTTGGATAAGTATGAAATCAACTTAGATCTGTCCACAGATGAATTCTTCAGGGGCTAAACCTCGAAAATTACGCAGCTTGGCCTCTTTGGAATTTATTTTTATTCTTTTTTTCCAGAAAGTAAGGTAGAAGGAAATAAAAAAGAGGGCAAGGATTCACTTACTGAGAAGCAGTTCAAGATCGTGAGCATTTTTTAGATTTACGACCTAGGAAATTAAGTCCTTTAATCTTGCTGAAAATTTCAGAACACTAGGTTACAATGCCCCGGAGATATCGTGCTCAAAAGTTCATTCAGTTCGAGAAATTCTGTTATTGGAGAAAAACAGTCTTAAAGATAAGGGAACGGATTCTAGACGGCTTATCCGTCGCTCATTATCCTAAAACTATTGTCAAATTCAAGTTGCCACACTAAAATACAAGCTGAACGGTAATTTGATACAAAAACCATCGTTTCTGTAAGATTTGTGTCATGTTTTGTCGGTTAAAACTCGGACCTCAGGACTCTTTCCTCAGTCAGGTGTTTCTCCACAGTACTACCAGATGTCATTTTACAGAGAGGCGGGGGGGGGGGTAATGTTCTTATTGAGGCTTGTTTGTGCGCATTTAATAAATGTAAACAATTGTTGCTATGGCCGTTGCTATGGAAAAAGTCGCATACTGTTGATTATATTTCTTAAATCTCGCTGCTTTAATGCTGGAAATCGAGTGAGATTATTTCAAGACAGCATTCCCAAGTGTTTAAAGTTTACAATTTTGCCATTAAAAAAAAAGTGACTTTTGCAACCTAACATCACCTTTTTTGAGTACAGACCACCTTAACTACTTGAACGAGAGTATTTTCACAAATTAATAAGTACCAGCAAAAAAAAAAAAAGGTGTAGCTCCGCCTTTAGGCTTGGCTAAATCTATATATTATATCCAAAACACATCATACACTTGGGCTGCCTGTGATCAGAATGGTCGCAGTAAATTTTTCAGCCGTAGTGTAATTTGAATACCATTCAAGAAGAACTGAGTTATCTACATTATTCTGGTTTCAATAATGAATGATCAGAAAAGATACAATGCCTGATTTCAACAATTTTTATCAAACTGATCATTGATCTTTGATGTCCTGAAGGTATTGTTTTACAAACCGAGTTTTTAACGAGTACTGCTCAGTAATTTTCCTCTAGCGGAAAGCAAACCCTCAACATTCCTGCGGGAGTAAGACAAAGACTAAACCACAGCTAGATAAATAAATCGACAATCTGTGCACGTCACTACTTAATATATTCGTAACGGTTGATAGACTGAGTTTAGTCGACAACATGCATTCAAACACGAAAGACTATTTCAAGCCAAAGGAATTATCTGTGACTCAAAGGGATATTAGTTGGTGATATTAGTTTCCTTTTCGTACCGTAGTTCAACAGTTTCTCCAGGGGATCCCACCTGACAACCAGTAATGACATTGTCATCAATTTTTATCTCATTGGCAGTTGGGTGCAGATGTGAGTCCACGTTCGTAAACAAGGTACCACTGATTGTTGGCATTTGTTTATGTTTGTCTAGCTGCGAGTAGTCTCTAATTTTGGCGATCGCAATTGTGGGGCGGGCGAAATACACACGAAATTTTGCGCGCGCGCGTGTGTGTATTGCGCCCGCCCCACAATCGCGATCGCCAAAATTAGAGACTACTCGCAGTCTAATGTTTGTCTCAGATAGCGCCGTCGTTACTAAATTCCTGAAGTAAAGATACCATACATACTTGATTTGATTTATATTGTTGCGCAAGTTTCAAATCTGCATTGGGTACCGCAGACGTGACTGTCACCCTGTTATAATTGAACTTTTATGTCCTTTGCGTTAGTGAGAGCTAACAGTTGCAGATTATCATATTTCCACTTGAAAACGTCGAAGACTAATTGCCCCCGTAGCCAAGAACATCCTCGAAAGCAGTTCTCTGGTCACACTTTAACTTCAACCCGGCACACACTGAAACGTTAGCGGAAACAAGTTGCCTTCAGCAATAATAAACTAAACAGTCCCTTGGAAAACACTGGTCACTCGTGTACCTCATGGAAGTTAGAGCCACGATGTGCAGCATAAGTTAACTTTTCCACAGGGAGGTATTGTTCAGTAGCTCTCATTTGAATTGTGTCACACTTGAAGATTTCATCTAAAGACTCGAGAGGTAGGATTTAACACTTTTAACTCTACATAAAGAGGGAAAAGATATGACGAGCTAACATGACCAACCTGTTCCGTTTTGTTCGATGCGAGAGGTTTGCCACAGTCAAATGTACCCCCAA
Organism: Siderastrea radians; assembly: GCA_964017195.1. Lineage (NCBI taxonomy): Eukaryota > Metazoa > Cnidaria > Anthozoa > Scleractinia > Rhizangiidae > Siderastrea > Siderastrea radians. The sequence goes on along the minus strand of OZ024887.1, from coordinate 14,659,134 downwards.
CCAAGTTGTACATCTGTACGTGCTGTACTTGCTGTTAATCGTCTTCTCAAATAACGTTATCGTTACTGGAAGAATGACTTTACATCATCTTTCACGGGTGCTTTTCTTTGATACAAATCTATGCATATTTAGTGGTTCAGCGAAGCATGATAAAATCTCACGAGTAAATTACCACCACTGTCTCACCGACTATTCAGAGATTATTCTACGTCGCCCACAAAATTCACGGATTGTCTAGAAATGACTTCTTTGTAAAAATGTCGATGCCAACACGTCTATGAAAGATTATTTTCCAAGGGCCAGAAGGATCACTGAGGAAATAAAGATAGAAATCCAAATTCATCAATCAAGAGATAGTGTGCAGAAAGACAAAATATAACTAGTCTGATATCAGATAAAAGAAACAAATGATAAAAGATTACATTAGTTTTATCAGAAATTAGTGAAAATACACACGGAATAAACTGAGAGAGGTCGCCAAGCCAATGCTGAAGAAATGTGTTTGCCTCCTTAGGGTCAAACTACGAGCCAAGCATGTTTCGTTACGTCTGTCGATGTTATAAACCCTAAAGCCAGTGTGCCAGTGTGGCCATTTGAGTCATTAAAGAATTTAGAGCAGGACACCTGTGGTACTATTTGTTCATCCAAATATTCCGAAACAACTAAAACAAAATTTGCATTCATTTCCAAACTTGAAGCGCTAAGGATTAAAAGAGGAAAAAAGGTTAACGTCCCCTTTAGATGAATGATATGTCAAGTGTTTTACCAGATACGTGCATCTGTGCATACAGCAAATTAAAGTAACTTCTGCTCACTCGCCAGTTGGCCCTAACGTAGCTTTATTTCGGCTTGTTCCTTCTTGTTCTGGATTTCCCTCAGTAATCTTCGGCAATCTCCAAAATCTTTTCGGGAAACAGTGAAAAAAGGTTTACGGCACCTTTGGACAACTTTCTGGAATTCTTCGGAAATTTTGAAAAAAAAAATTCATAAAAAGGAAAATCTCAATCTGTCTGCTTGAATACACTCATTTTTTTTATAAGAACCTTTTTTTATAAGAACGTCGAGGCTGGGATTGGCCAAAATTTTAAGAACATACTGAGAACATACCCAGGCTGAGATTTTGTTAAGAACGTCTTTATCTTGTCTTCATATTTGTAGAACAAGCTATGTGAGAATAAAATTAAGTGTAATAATTTGATGAAAGGAAATTACAGCCTATTTGAGCCCCAAATGCTAGATTTTTTGTGCGGTTGCAAATCATCTTCCATTGATTTTTTTTTTTTAAAGCAAACACGTATAACTTTTAGGAATTTGGAAGAACTTAACCTATTTGTTCTTTCTTTCATTCAGAACTATGATTTACTGAAATGCTTTTCAATTAATTTTAAGAACATTGTTAAGAACGTCTCAGGCTCAAATCGCCAAAAAAATAAGAACATTCAGTTCCGGTTCAGCCCCAGATAAAAAATTCGACGTTCTTATATTAAAAAAAGAGTATATAAAAATCTGTTGTCGATCGTGCAAACTTTATCTGATCAATTTGAATAGAAAATTTATACCTCTGCCCACCCATTATCGCCATATATTTCACGCATTAAATTTTATTCCGAAAAACTGATATGACTTGTGTTCTACTTGCAGATATTGACAAAATCCTCGAAAACTTCTACAAACGTAAACTAAGACTGCGTGAAGGAAATGACCCTCCTGAAGAACCTATGACCGTTTGCGAATTTCAATGAAAAGTTTATCGAGAACAAAAAAAAAATCAACAGAAAACATTTTCTTGCAAGCGTTTGTGAGACTAGTTAGCCCCAGCTGCATCCTTGGAAACTACAAACATATAAGTTGCGAATACTGCCGCTGGGGAGATGGCTTTTGTGAGGGATTTGTGCGAAGATGTGCCAGCACCATTTTCTGTCTCACTGATGACGTCAGTTATTTCCATGGTGTTGTGCCTCGTTACCGTGCCCGGTAACATCATGATCTGCCTGGCTATCATAAAGGATCCTTACCGAGAATTATCTACTTCATTCAACTACTTTATTCTCCAACTGGCTGTGAGCGACACTATCGTGGGATTAATAGAGCCTGGTTTTGTCGTTTGGCATATACGAGAGGCTCTCGGTTATGGTGTCATGGAAACAATATGGGTTATTCACCTTTCTTATTTTATCTCTTGTACAGCCTCTCTTCTTAGCCTTTCAGCCCTTACTTTAGACAGATATCTCACAGTAGTATCCGTTAGAAGACAGCTTTCTCATCGTTCCGTGGCCTATATCTCCGGGGCAATATGGTTCTTATCTGTGTCACTGCCGTGCTTCTATTTCCTCACCGGATTTTACTTGTTTGCGTTTATATTCGCGAACACTGCTGTATTTACCACGTTTGTAATTGTGACATTTTCGTACTGTCGCATCTATCACACACTGAGAGTACAAATCTCTCGATGGCGTTCATTTCAGCAAGGCCACTTCGCTTCAAAAGCAATCCACATGGAAAAGAAACTAACCAAGGCTTTTCACTTGATTATAACGTTTTTCATTCTATGTTTAATACCATCCTGCGTTATGATTTACATTGTAAATTTTTGCGATAGAGAGTGCGACTGTACTTTCGTACACTGGTTACGAGATTTGCAGTTTCTTCTGACTTTGGTGAACTGTGGGATGAATCAGTTCTTGTACGCATGGAGAATGCCCACCTTCCGCAGAGCGATCGTGGCGATCTTTGTTAAATCAGCAGAGGTGCATCGTTATATGATGCAGCCATTACCTCATAGAATAACTATATCCGGCAATCACAGAGGTAGAGTAGAAACAGTAGATTTTCCAACCCAAAGAACGTATAGGTATATTTCTGATATTACTGCTGGTGTAAGTAGGACAGACGACCAACAGTCTCAAAGCTATATGTATGTAACTTGTGTTTAGCGCCATCCAATGACATGTATATGAGCAAGATGCTATAGGTACATCTACAAGCAGGGTGCTACATGTGATGAACTCGTTGAAACACTTTATTTATAAGTCGCTGGCACCATGGCATGCGGCGTGGTTAATTGACTGACAGCGCACTAGTTCTCCAACCAACATTGGAAGAGAGACACTAGTGTAACCTGTTCACTTAGCAGATGTTTATAGTCTTGGAATAGTATCTCAGCCTCTTTCAGCTTTATACGAGTAACTTTTCGTTGTCTCAGGCTCAATAATAGCGACCGACCGCGTTAATCACGAAGCGAAGTTCAAGTAAAGTATGGGGAAAGGGGGGTGGGGCAGAACTATTATGATTTAAAGGGGCCCACGTGACGTATTTTTAATATTACCTTTAAACAACAAACAACAACAAGCTTATTTATATTGCGCAAAAAAGCCAAAATATTTGCTACGAATGGCCAAGAGGCAAGTAGATCGCAACTTAAAGCCAATTTGTTTAAAGTTCCTCCCTAATGTCAACATAATGGCTACTGTATTACGGTTTAATTCTCTTTTTTAAGAAAATCTAGCCTGCGTAGCTGGCGGTATTGTTGGGTTTAGCGCGGCGCGCACAAGCAAGCGGCCTCGACAGCGAGCGGCGAAGCCGCGACAAACGAGCGGCGCAGCCGCGAGTGCTCAGCTCCTCCGCCCCAAGCCACTCGCGGCTGCGCCGCTCGTTTGTCGCGGCTTCGCCGCTCGCTATCGCGGCTTCGCCGCTTGCTTGTGCGCGCTAAACCCAACAATACCGCCAGCTACGCAGGCTAAGAAAATCACACAACATCTCCCTCCCAGTGCTCTAGGAGCACTGTGTGCACGAGAAAAGGTGCTTAGTTTTAATTTCGGTACAGTCCACGTGAAATCGTAGAGTTTCCACGACGTGGCCCCTTAAACTTGTCGTTGTAAAAGCTCCCGGGTTTGCCGCCCCTGCTCACTCAAAAATCCATAGCCTTCGGGATGAGCCTGAAATTTGTTTCCATCTCGTTTCATTTCGGTTGTTTCACAAATAGCTTTGAACACCGACATTAAATTCATTGCGGATAGTTTGGAGTAGACTCCTTTCGTTAGGAAATCTACTGTGCATACGTACGTACCCGAACCTATTGCGAACAAAAATGGTTTCTTGATACTCAATTTCAGACCTGGACTTCGTACATTTGATAGCCAATAATCACACTGCTATCTATATTTTAAGCACGATTGCCACAAGCACATATTCTGCATTTAGTAAACAAATTCCGGTTGACACTGCTTGCTTAATTAGCCGCATATGTCCTCTGAATTTTATTCCTGGGGTGAAAAGTTTTGAAAATGGAATGTCCTATCCATTTCATTTGCCCTGCAGAAACCTCAAGAACTAAACTCAGCTCTCCGAAAGCTATATACTTTACTGTACAGTAAATTTAAAAGATCTGTGTTAACTTCCGAATGGGGCTGTTAATGGTGAGTAAAATAAACTACTATTTGTAAAGATAGTTAGGCTCCCCTACAATTAGGACTAAAATAGTTTAGTTTTAGGGGCTGTGTTTCACTAAAATGAAGTCGCAGGGTGGGCTGTCATAGGTTTTGATGGGGCCAATTTACCCGAAATATTTTTTATGATTATTTACATCTGCGTTATCTGATGGTGGCTTGTAACATGAACTGTCAGGAATAAACAGCTAAATCTTAATAAATCTTTGGTAATATGCAAATAATAAAATTGTGGTGTGTTTTCAAGAGAGAACGGCATCTTCATCCTCAGATTGCGAGAAAGAAAACAAAGGAATTCCGCGAAGGAACTGGGAGCAGGTGCAGACCATAAAACACTCCACATGTACTCAACGTACATATGACGCCGAATCCAAGATTTGAACCCGATCAAATCCTTGCGCTGTATATCCCCTTTTCAGGAGGATCCACATCTATCACTCGCATAACCGAGGTCTCAGTGGTACACAGCCCCAGCCACAGCTACCACAAGTTTTTGTGGAGCTGAGGATAAAAGCAACTTTCTGGTTTTCGTCTTTAGTTAAAGAAAAGTGACACCGGCTTTTGGGGGTCGACCAAGGGCTAAAAAAAGCTTTTCAAGCAGACATCTTGAATTAGGAAAACAGAGGAGAGTTTGGCCAAGTGAAAAAAAATGACCAATGGAGTAGGGGATATGCTGAACGATTGGAGACTTAGAAGGGGGGAAAGAAAACCAGCCCCTTTCCGTTCACGCCTCCTTCCACTCCTCTCAAACCTGTACGTTTTCGTACACATGAATTAATCCAGAGCTCGGCCACCGGCCCAGATAATCAGTTTCCCGAAAAATATAAAACACTCCACTCTAGATTAAACCTCTCTTCTGATTGACACAACACCAGGACTAAACTGCTCGAAAACCATATACGCCTTGTTGGCTTTAAGGAACGGGGGAGGGGGGGGGGGGGAGGAAAAAAAAGCGAAGTACCCGGAGAATATCATTCGGAGAATGGAATGTTCGAGAACAACAAACTCAACCGCACGTGACGCACCCTTTCCAAGATTCGACCCCCCTCCCCCCCCCCCGTACCCAGGCATGTGAAAATATAACACATAATTCATTGAGAAAACCATTATCCTTTCAGTCTTAGGAGTGCGCAAGTCCAAAACTGGATTAAACTGAAACAGCACGACCGGGATGTACCACGCAAGAGCTCTCACTTGAGTGGTAACACCTTCGGATTTCATCCACTGTACAGGTTCCATAGCCTACGAGCAGTGCGGCTCTCTTCGCTTGCCGGCTCGCAAATCGCTGCTCCGCCGCCAAGTTACTCGAGCGAATAACTCACTAAGTGAGCCTGTTCGCAGGCTCTACAGCTAGAACCACTCATTAACATGACTGAAGGTTTGTCTCGGAGATTTGAAGGAATGAATACACGGATTCAAAGCACCAATTTTCCCTTTAATTTCATCTTGAACGTCAAACAGTGGTCTTGTCCACCAAGGATGTGGTAAATGAAATTCCTCATTTCACACCGCTCTAAGCCTGGCCTTCCAGCAAGTTCTTTGTTACTTTCTGGTTTTTTCTTCGGCGCCTTTTTGACTAGATATCCATTTGGTTGTCTACATGGTTGTCTACGGTATCGTGTTTCGGTGCAAAGAACTAACAAAGTTCTGTATTACTTTCCAGCATGGGGCGACGAATTCCCACGAAAAAACCAGAACGAACATAAAATTTCTGTACGAACATGAAAAGACTGAGACCTTTGTCTCGTTATCTTCGCACTTGTCTCGTTATCTTCGCTTTTCTACTCTAGCTATTATTGAACCGGCTAAAATGGAGGGGCGTAGTCGAAGTAAGAAAAAGAAATAAACAAAATTTAACCCTCAAAGTCTAAACCACTGAATCCAAGTAACCAAAATAAAACGCCTTTGACATGGTGTTAATTGGAGAGTTATGTAAAAAGACAAAGGAGCACTGTTTACATATTATTTTCCAAATACCTCTACAAATGATTTTATCCTATGAAATAGATCGTCTTTCGTCGAAACCTCGGATAATGGTTTAATCCTGACTGATATTTCCTGTGGTAAAAAGTTAAGTATTTTGCCTGAGGGGGGATTGATAAATGGGTCAACAAGTTGACTAAACTTCGTATTGAATATCAGTAATGACTGAAGTGGATACCAACCGATTTTAAAGACTTAACACTTCAAGGAACCATTATTAAGTGATACTGTACTTAGCGCTGGGACACAATGATATAGGCCTCGAAATTGATCGCCTATTGAAAGAGTAAACAATACCTCCATTTAACGAAGTGGGCCATCATCAAAGAGGGAGTTGAAGAATACCGAGCCAAACCAGATATGCTCCTAGCCAAACTCTTAAGGAGGCGTTTTAGGTAAACGTTTAAGGAGTAGGAAGTCATTTCTTAACCAAATAAAAGAGGGTAAGAGACATTTTCAAACTTAAACCGCTAACCGCGCGAGAAAATTTTGTGTTGAGAGCACTTCTATTTTAACTCACTTGAGTTTTTCCTCGTGGCTACGCTTGAAGCAAAGGGACGTATCATGGCGTTCCTATAGTAAGTATTACCTTCAAGCTTTAATTTTCACTTGAAATAGCAACGCTCGTTTTTCTCTAACTTACCTACCATCTACCCTTTTCCACTTTATGAGCATTCTTAAAATCATAAAAATCTGAAAGATTTATGGACCGTTGCAATCACGAAACGTATGAAGGCATTTGTATTCAAACCTTAACTGGAGATAGTATTTACAAGAAAAACGAAGAAACGCAAGAAAACCACAACATTCATCTATATCGCCCGCATCGTTCAACCAACATTTTCCACTGAAATAGGAAGTATGGAATCACGGGGGAACACTGGCTTATCATGACCAATAAGATAACAATAGCAATACAGCGTAGTTCTTAAATAAATTTGGGCCACAAGATCTTTAAGATCAATTGCAATCTTGTGTTTCTATTTCTTAATAAACATTAGCGTCTCAAAAGATTGGTTCAAGAAGTGTCTCAAGCTGGGTCCTTTTCATGCGTCCGTACACTTGAATTGGCAGAGCTGAGGATAATTTCAAGTAGCTAGAAAGCCAGAACCTTAGTAATAATCGGCATTGTCACGTCTATATTTATAAACTACTAATACTGAAGAATTATCAGCTAAACGACAAACAGATCAGTTCTGAGCATAAAGGGTGGGGAACACGAAACACATTGTCTTTCGTCTTCGATTCTCCTTTGGTGATTTTTGAGCACTAATGTAATGGTATTTATTAAGTTTGAAGTCCAGTTTCCATTTGACATCTATCGGCATGAGCTATCACTTGCAAGAACCTTCCGCGCGGCGGTTCCCTTAATAAAGGCCTTGCAACTTTGCGACCCTGGTTATTTTATTATCTCCAGTCAAAATATCCTTTGGCAAAATGGAGTGTTTACTTCAAGAATGTTTTTTATAGGCTGAAGCACAAACACTTCCTGGAGGGCAATCTCCGGTGTGTTTGGTCCAGTCGAAGACTGAGAAAGGAGAGAAAATTGATATGAGTCCAAATGGGGATAAATGGGCAATTTGCTTCGACCGGGAATGATCCAAACGTTTAAGAGAGTTCAGTAATCATCACGCAAAAAAAAAAATGGCTGTACTGTAGGTTCAAACTTCTAACAATTTCTACTGTTCTAGTTTACCCAAATCAATGGGAAAATCATGAATCTAGAGCAAGGTCTCAAGTTAAATAGGATTTACAACATTAGTATTCAGTTACAAAATAGTCAGTGATGCTGCAATTGAAAAATGCTTTACATGAAGTTGATTCGTTTCCCTTTTGGTTTCTTTCTCCATTACTACCATTTACACAACACACCCTTGCTATAACAAAGCTATTAGTTGAAAGAGATAACCATAAGCTTTTTCAACGCCCTATCATTATAGGATCAACAAAGGACAATCCCTGTGCTTTTCGTCACATCATAAACGACATTTTTCTGCCAAGAAAGTTACGGATAATAACAAGCCTCCATCAACGGCCTGCAGAAAGCGTTGTTAACAAATTTTCGACCTGTTCTATGCGTTATCCCAAAAGTATTCCATGCACCCCACTAGTATGTTGTCTACAACAAAAACTGTTCAGAGGGGCATGATGTAAACTCATTTTAAACTCGTTAATTAATTTGGCTTTCTACCAAAAACCTTATATCAACTAAATCCGGCCATAAAATAATTAAGTGAAACTTATACTCTCCCTATTTTAAAAATTTTAAAATTTTATACATTATTCCTGAGTACAGTAAATTCTGGGGAATAAAAAAATTAAGATAATACTTTCACTTCTAGAGTCAACATTGGTTCATGTCATGTTATGTAAATTTGAAGTCTTTCGATGAAGCGCAAAAGTGTGACCACTCCAGTACGAAGTACTGATTACAAAATGAAACGCAGAATTTTAGTATTGAGTGGAGGACTACTCACAAAGTAAAGAGGTTATTCAGTAGGCCTCAGCAAGGTACATGCTAAATTCGTCTCGGTCCAAATCATCACACAACAGTTCTGTAAAATTTTCAAGCATGGACCCTGAATTTCCTTTTGTCCGTCGAGAACAAATTTCGCTTTCCTCATCGTCATTTTCTATAGCTTCTGGCTGAGCAAATCTACAAGAACTTAGTCTAGTTCTGCTGACTATCTTGCGTGGATGTCGTTCTTCGGTCAAAGTACATCCATCATTTCCTTGGGGATGAACGTTCTTGACAATTGACGAACGAGGCCCATTAGCTCCATTAGGGAAATAATCATCTTCAGATGATTTTACTTGTCCATACTGATAGGCACAAGGTGGAAAACTCTCATCTTTCCTTCCATTTTCTGATAAATACATATGATCCGCGCTTGTTCCAGATCTGCCATCCTCACGATGAGCAAAACCATTGTGCCGATCTGGTGGAAAACATAGTCCCCCTCTAAACTGTAAACTATCCGTCGCAGCTGGTGCTATAAACTGAGATCCGTTGTGTTCCTTTTCCAACCTTGTCCCAGAGTAAGTGTGGTAATCGTGGTGATTATTAAACGTTTCTCTAAACATGTTGAAGTTCCAGTTCTCATTTCCCGTGGAATAATACTGCCCACTGCGGTCCATGTACTGTGAAGAGGTAAATTGTCTCTCCTTGGGACTACTCGCATCTGGAGTAGCAGGCAGTCCAAACACCTGGCTGCTCATCACGACATTGGAAATGCTGCTGATGAAGGCCGGGTTGATGTACGTTGAGTTGCTTCGCTGACCAGGTCGTCTTTCTTGTGAGCGTCTCTTAGGTGTGTAACGGTAGTTCGGATGTTCTTTCATGTGGCGAATTCGAAGCCTTTCAGCTTTCTCGACAAATGGACGCTTTTCCTTTGTCGTGAGCTCATTCCATGCTTTTCCCAAGAGCTTGCTGATTTCCGCATTATGCAGTTTCGGGTTCTCCTCAGCAAACTTGCGTCTCATAATTTTGGCCCATATCATGAACGAGTTCATTGGCCTTTTCACATGCGAGTCATCCTCGTCTTCGGGGTAGCTTTCATGGAGCATCTGTGGATGAACCATTCCAGGCCAGTTTGTTGCAAAGTCGGTGTGCCACATTTTCGTTCCTCAAAACCGCGATAAACTTTCAACGCGTACCTGCCGCTGCGAACATGGATCTTGCTCTTAATTCGAGTAGGATGCTTGTGTAAGAAGACCGTCCATATTTATAGGGTAGGCTACGGTTTCATGGCGCGGCGTTTGGTAGGGGGTAAGTAAGGCACGAGCTTTGAAGAGGTCTTACTGTTAGCATGACACTTTACCATTATCTCCCGTAGTGGGAAGTTAACGTTCTTGTTCTGAGGCAATGTTCAACGTGCTTTTCAAAATTGGACAATTAAGCAACGACCCCTCTAAAACATGAACTAAGGCTTAGACTATTGAAAATCAATAAGCGCAAACAACCGGGGATTTTGTTTATTTACAATTATCGGCCACTTTAGTCTACCATGTGTTTCTTATTGCCGAGATTGTTCTCTCGTGACCCTAAATAGGAAACCGTGGATTACAGCTTTTTCCTGTCCACCACTGTCAACAGGAAATGCAATTTCAGCATCGTCGGATCCTTGTCGCACGGAAGTTGTTTGGGACTTTCCTATGGACATTTTCAAGTGCTAAATCTCTTTTCCTATTTGACTTAAGATCTTGACCCTTTTAAAAGTAGAAGTAGGTGTAAAATGGATTCTGCTGAAACTCTTGAAAAAGGTTCAACATGTCGTTTCTTTACGAGTTCGGTAGAGAGACTGCAGTCAGCTGGAATGCGCAGCCTGGGTTGACTTACGTTGAATAGCACGCAATCTTTATCTTGGGAAATATCTCAAGTGTACTTTTTATATGCCAGCAAGACAACGCTTCCACTCTTAATTAAAGCTGCAAACTTGATAAAACTTCATTGGGTTGCTGTTTTTTCCCATTTTATCGACAGCGTTGTAACCGAATAAATGTGGCCTCAAGCGATATATATTGCGATATCCTACTTGACATGTGACCCTAATGCGAGGTATCTAACCTTTTTCATTGCATTTGACCGATTTCAGTTCGAGTTTCTCCCTAACAGTCAAATTTGACAAATAATGTAAAACTACCACAGGGGAAAAGTTTTTTTTTTAAGGAAATGCACCATGGTCAAGCACTGCGTTAAAGCTTTCTCTGTGAATGATCACTCTCTAGGGTTTCACCTAAAGACAATTCTTTTCGCGAGGCACAAAATTTTGTGTAAAGTAATTTCATCATTGCAACAAGAACAACACTTACGATAATTAAAACGTCATTTTCCTGTTTTGTTATCTACTTTTATCAACAATAAACTACTCTTGGACCGGGCAGTCTGATATACACACATTATCAAGGCGCAGCAAGAGGACTCCACATTCCAATCTAAGCATTAGAAAGTGATATAATCTGAACAGTCTGCAGAAAGCAAGTTCCTTCAATCTGGAGGATAAAATAAGCACGTGAAACCTATGGATGACTGACTGGATCCCAGTTTAGTTGCTTCTTTTTCAGGGCAGAGTTATGACAAAAAAATCTCCTCTCAAAAACGACGCCCCTGAGGAGAGCTGACAGAATTATCTAGAACGATCAACGAAAAGGGATAACATGGTATTATCCTAGAAGAGTCCAATGCCGCCTCTCGAAAAAGAGCTAAAGTGTGTAGAAATGGTTTGTAAAAACGATCAAACTTGGTGTAAGGAAAACAATCTGTGAACTAAATATCAACAATTATACATAATGGGCGAACTGGATTAGAGATTAAAGAAAACAGATTCTTGCCGGTGAAGCCTGTCAACACATCACCATCTGCTGGTGATCTAATTTATCACTTGTTATTGTCAACAATAGATCTTTCGCTCCCAAAGGCACTCAGGTTCGAACTTGGAGAAAATACTATATTACTTTTGGCAAAATAACATGTATTCAACAACATCAACGTAAAGTTATGCTCAGTAGCTTTTACATGAGAGGCCACACAAGAGCTAGAGGGTACCTTAATTCACAGACTTACAGTCAGTAAACTGGTCATATTACACGGCCCGAGGGTTGACTCTTGGACTCTGGGGAGGGTCACTCCCTTACATAATGGATATGTGGGCCCGTACGGAATTTAAGCCGTTTTAGTCTGAAAATGGGTATGGATTTTGAGTATTTTGGGCTGATATGGTTTGTTTTGCCAACTTTTCTAAGAAGGGAATATAACTTTGCCGTTTTGGCTTGAATAAGGAAATCAGTAAATCCCTGACACAATTCGATCAAAATTCTTAGGTTTAACAAGGCTCCCCTCAGCTCTGGTGCTCTTGAAGGGAGAGGCATTCAAATGCGTTCAAGCGAAGATTGAGGCTCTCTGTGGAGATTTCCGATAAATTCGAGGTCGGAAAGGTGAAAGGTAAATTCGAAGACGGGTCAGTACGACCTGCTGGTGACTGGAGTGACGATTTATAAATGTATACCGCCAGAAATACACAATCAGCCACAGGACGGGAGCTACATAAAAGGAATTGAGCCAGTTACCTTGTTCATACTTCATTCTGGCTATTCTAGGGTCTAAGAGTGTCAGAGTGCAAAGAACATCATTCTTTAGAGAAAGAAATCACTTCTTCCTTTTTCCGAGAAAACCAAGAGACGTTCTTACAAAAACGCAATGGCTACCTATATAGAGTAGACTGTATCTTGTTCATATTATAGTGGACGCAATTCTAGAATACTTATTCCATTTACCCCGTTCCAACTGACTTAAGGACGTTCGCGCGAAAAACTTCTACAACACAGATTTTTTTAATGGTTTGGCTACAGTCAGATAATGAGTTACCTATGTCAGAAATGCAAAAAAATTAGGGGGTCACCGACGTCGTTTACGAAATAAACCGCGTGGAAAACTATCCCAATTTTGACACATCAGTCCTCGTAACTCGACATGGCCTCGGTGCTTGTTAGTTGAAAAATATTAAAAATGATTCGCTGTAGACCCATTTCCTAGACAAATTTTATTTAAGTGGGTCTGTCAAGTAAATAATTTGAACCGGTGTCATCCTTTTAGTTAAACTGAACCTCTAAGATGGACTTTTACGAACTCCATGCAGCTACAATAATAGCAAAATTCGATGATGCGAGGGCAGAAAAGTTGAAAAAATCAAACTTCCACAATACAGATTTTCTTTAATTTTTCACAAAACATAGATAATCGACAAAGAAAGTGATCTATCAAAAGAAAATATGGGGTCACCGAACGTTTAAGAGAGTTAAACTCATGCATAGATATTAAAGTGCCCACTAGCGCTATATATCTCCACATTTCTTCAACAGCGCGCGCGCTCAATGCATGACGTGGCATGACATCGCGAAGTGGATTGCGTGCGCAGTAAGGATGCGCAGCAACAATTAGCGCGAACGTCCTTAAGATCCCAAATGAACATGAAAAACATATATTCCTAGTATTCGTATTCTGTTATAATCCTAAAAAATTAACAAATTTGAATACCGTGTATTCTGGGCATTCCTAACCTAGAATAGCCCCGAAAGCACATGAATATCGTCTATTCTGTGGATATTTCTATCCCGAAAGACTCCAAAAAGAACACGTCTATTATTTGAAAATACCTCCTGCGAGAGTTTGGTGTGGCCAAAGAGCTTTTACAAATTTCCGACATTAGTGTGACGATTATGGTGACAAAATGGGCAATTTGTCCGCAGATACCCGCCCAGAGGCTCAAAATTATACAGCGCATGTGTCCTAGTAGCGTTTAAGACAGCTTTTTACATTCTAGGTGCTTTGTGTTAGGAAAACCTCAAAATAAAAATGTACCATGTTTAGCAATCAATAGAAGCAGTGTTCAAGTTCTTTTTATAACCATTTAGTCAGACATTAAATAATTTTGCCCCCGGCCAACTAAAAATCCGTGGTACCGAAAAATTCGTACTGACAGTTCTAATCAGCACAAAAACGAAGGGTATGAAAGCTATTCCTAGACAGAAAAAATAACGACATGGTAAAGGTAGAGTGCCTAAGGGGAATTGGTACTTCTAGTCTTGCCGGTTATGATATTTATTAATATTGAAGGCATTAACTCTTTTCCTCCCACTCAATTAAACCAAGAAACAAACCTCTGGTCATATAATGTCTTTTTAACTTTTGAGCGCGTGGATGAAATTCTAAAGCCGCAGCTAAATGTTCTACGAACTTCGGTGGCCAACATCTTGAATTAATATGATAATGTGTCTATGAAATGAAATCGTACTATAACTGCGGTAGAGAGAACTAAAGAGAAAGAGGTCATTGCAGTTATTATTTGGCAAATTGAAAGGTGGCACATAGAGTCTGAAAATATTCAGACTTCACGAGAATAAAATAACTCGAAACTATGACCAGCACCGGCGTGCTGTCAGCGGCTTAATCCTTTAAGCCCCAATATCAGCATGCATTTTCTCCTCACTTTTCTTCGCATATTTCTTATGACACTAGATGGGAGAATTTGCAAAAAAATCAAGTCATCTTATCTTTGATGATCATTCGCTTCGTTCTCATGACCTGCATGTTTGATCAAGTAGTGCTATTGTGAGGAGAAATTAGATGCTTGGCACTACTGAGGCTTAAAGGGTTAAGTGGCAGAACGCTTGCACAGGTAAACGAAAGGTCGAAGGTTCGAATCCCGTTAAGCCTGGATTTCCTCTAGACGCTATTTGCATGATCTCATTTTCTTCAATTACTGAACTGAAGATCCAACAACGTCGGAACGTTGACGGGTTTAGGCTTTGGCACTCCTTGTTGGGCATGTTGGCCAATGAAGTCCTTAAAGCTTTGAACAATCTAAACTGGAAAGCTTCTGAGCAGTATAGTCCTTTTGTGAGGTTTTCAGGTTTACAAGTTTTTCCTCAACTGACTGAAAACTAACCAGATGCTTGAACGTTTGCTTGATGTCCTTGGCACTCTCCCGAGGCGGAGGTGTCGGTTTGATGCGTAACTAATCTATTCAGTGAATGACCAGAACGTCCTCCTTATCACGTGTGTCATTTTGCCTCCGGCGAACTGATATTTCTTCTCATGGTTGTAATCGCTTATCTTCGTTACCAGATTGTTTGCTGTACGATGACCGACAGAGTGTAAGATTGTTTGCTGTACTAAGGCAGACAGAATTTCAAAGATTAAACGAGGCGAGACCATGCATTGCCATGGAACAAAATGCGGACTTCCCAAAGATAAAATTAAAAACTGGAAAACAAAGCTTGCCTTGGAGTACCTATATGTAATTCAGTTAAAGTGGTTAGACCCGGTTTTTCAATAACCATACCTACTCTCTTTGAACATAAAATACAAGGATGCCTCAAACGAAACAGGAAATCGAGTTACAACTGTTTGTAGGGTATAGATTGAAGTTTTAAAAAAGTAGGTTTTTTTCGAGATCGACGTATCCATAGCAACGCGGTGACGTCATACTTTCACTTTTCCTTAATTTGTAAGAGATCCAGACATTCGTTTTTAAACCTATTTGTAGGACTTGTAGTTCATATAATTGTCTTCAGTTGTACCGATTTTCTACATTTTTTATGAGAGCGTTTTCGAGAAATAATTGATTGAAGGTTTTAGCTGCTGCTAACAAACGAATCATAAATAATTCTTTTCGCAAGACACTCGAATGAAGACAATGCTTCCCCCACAGGTTTTACGAGTAAAGAGGTATTTGCGTTCTATACACAGTGTATCAACCTAACATCTTGTCCGTGGAACGACAAATGCAACTCATATAACATGTTTAAATTCCCGATAGCATTGTCTTCCTAAGCAAGTCCTCAAAAAGAACTACCGTAATGATCATATGATCGTTAAACACAGGATCTCGAAGTTACATTTTAAAGTGTTTTTCAATTGAGTGTCAAAGACGATAAAGCATTTCTTTTGGTTTAAGTTTGTTAACCTTTGAGTGTAACTGGAGTGAAAGCAAAGCCATGGAGACTGGCTTACGAGCATTCCTGCTAGCTTGGCGGTTGCTGACAGTATTGTCAGAGTTTGAGTTGCTCGCCTTCTTTCCATTCGCATCTCGTTTGGCGAACAATCCCTCCGGCTACGCAGGCTACGTATTCCCACACTTAACAACGACTGCATAATTTCCTGCGCTTGACACCGGGTGCATGTTGTCGGACCGCGCCTGGCACATGAGACATATTTCCCCGCGCTTGGCACCAGTTGCATGTTTTCCCGCGCTTGGCACGGGTTGCATGTTTATACTTCGCGTTCTAATTGGTTCATTATGTCAGTTGCTCTTGTTGTAATTAGGCGGGTGTGATGAGGTTGATTTCGATGTTAGCACAATTATCCACTCCATCGTTTGAGGGCTTGCAAACGTTTAACTAGCTATTAAGCATGCTATCTTCATTATGTCAGTTGCTCTTGTAATTAGGCGGTTGTGATTAGGTTTATTTTGGTTTTATCCCGAAAAATCCACTGCATCGTTTGAGAGAGCTGGCAAACGTTTAACTAGCTGTTAAGCATGCTATCCAGTGACAAACAGTTAATACACTGTCCACGATAATTGTTTCAAGTGTCCAGCTTCTTCAATAGCCTGACGGGACCTGTCTGTGATAAGGGGGCAGCCATCAAAGATTAGAATGGTTATTTTTGAGCAGCGAGCAAGCAGAGTCTCGATGCTGACATCTGTTATGTGAATACAGTGTGAAACTTGAACCTCCTGAAAAGTAAATATGAATCAATACTTTGTACATAGCCATTAATGCACTGGCAAGCTAGGTTTGTTCTTACTTTACTTAAGGTGGTGCCAGCCGCTGTTAGCCCGTGATTCATTGTATGGACTACATGTGAGGAGTACTGGGAAATAGCTTAGTGGATAAGGTCAGTTAGAAACAGCATCACTTTATTCACAAATTCACAAAATACATAAATTATTAAACACAAGAATTATTAAATACCAAATATTTAACTAAATAACTACTTTAAACTTCTTCTTAAATAAATACGTAACTTCTGCACGCATTGGGTGTCTATGTTTCAAAAAATGGTAGGAGTAATATCAGTAGCACAATTCTCAGAAAGGGCAAGCCCTTCCTCTAGTTGGGGAGTTGGAGAGCAACATAGGCTATCATTTGAATAGCAGTAAAGATGTTGCCTCCAAGGCAGTAATTACATTGTAATAATTACAATCTAATACTTACTTTTAAAGAGTGTTGACATTTTCCAGTAGTAAGGTGCATTATACCATCATCAGTTACCTGAATAATTTTAAAACACCAAAGTGTAAAATACTTAAATTGACACCAAAGTCTCTTAACTTCGACGTGTTCACATTAGATATCATCAGGACTGCACACAACTTATTTTGACAGTTACATACACAGCATAATAGGGAACTTAAGCACAGTCATTCTTGAGCGACAGACGTCAACCAGAAATTGAATTTTTCTCGTTGGCTCATTTGAGCTCCTCAATAACTACTAGAAAACTCTTCTTTTGGTATCTGGTGGCTTGCCATTATGGACTTGTTGGCATCAGAATGGATCAAAAAGAAAACAAGAGACTTCTGGTAGCCGTCTGTGGCTCAAGAACATCTGTGCTTAAGAACTGATACTGTGCAAAACCTTCCTAAGCGGGATATATTATGAAGTTTACAATTATTATGACTAGCTCCCACTGTCTATAGTTTCATAGCTCTAGCAGTGGTACCCCATATGTCACAGCCTTGAAATCTCATTGAAGCCTGAATTTTTTTCAGGTGCAGTTTGTAACTTCTTAATTGCTGTACAACTGGGATGATCAAATTCTCTTAAATTCTTTCATCTGCAGTTCATATATCAATTCATTTCATTCACACATTAGTTATTTCAATCTTTCAACTACCACTCAGCTCAACATGGCTTAAGTCTTTGCACAGAGTGGAATTGGGCCAAAAAATGGGTTCTTTTGCTTTATATTATTGGTCATAGCGTCTAATTGATTACAATTCAATTATAATTAATATCATTAAGCATAACTGATGAACACAAGTAAATTAAGTCTGGTGAGTATGTTTTCTTTTATTTTGGATACAGTCTATAAGTTCTTTAACCCAAATTCTCATTATTAAGTGTAGCAACTACAGTAGCTGAGTACTGTTTCACTGACCTTTGTCCTGGAGATATTAAGACTTTGAAGAAATCTACAGTTGAGGGCAATAAGCTGGAGAGAAGCATCTGTGATATTGATGCATCCACATAAATTGAGATGCTCCAGACGACAGCAGTGTCGAGTCAAAGCAGCAACAGCATCATCTGTTATATTAACACATCGGCGGAGATACACTGTTTGAAGGTGGCAACAAGAGGAAAACACTTTGATGACACCTGTGAAACAATTCATGTGAAAATAACGCATTCATATCCAGTTGGTGGTGGGGGCAGTGGTGGTGGTGGTGGCAGTGGTGGGGTTACCCATATGTGAAATTGACAGCTACTAGGGGATTCATAAAGTCACAATAGTCCTCAACATGTATAACACCCAAATGAACAAAAGTTAATCTCCGAGACTCACCTCACCTCACCAATCCACTTCATGCCATGTGGCACATAAGGGCTCAACACTCTCCTGCCAACCAGCTCTGCTGGCCGCTGCAATGCATACCTCACTCCCTAGGAGAGGTACCACAGCAGCCCCAAGAGAAGGTTGATTTCAAGTGCTTAAGGTTCCTGTTTTCTGTTTGGTTTTAAGGGGGCGGGTGATTGGCCCACTGCCCAACCCCCATCCTGGAGGACCAGGGGCTGTTCTTTATCTGGCGTCTACCCCTCGACCAATCCGGCATGGTTAGAACTGCCAGGGACCGGAGTCCCAGCCGGTACAGCTCTTAGGGTCACTGAGACAAGCAAGCCTCACCACCACGACAAGGTGTCAGCCCAAGGTGAAGCAAATCTCCAAAACTATTGTACAGTTTTTCATACCCCAGATTACCATACAGTTTCTTCATACCAACTAAGTTAACTTGTAACAGGCATAAGTTATATACAGAGCTACAAATAACTGTCGGTCATCAGACAATGTCTGGCTAAAATCGGCCCATGTCTGACGAAATCTTAACTTCAGTCGGAAATTATGTCCGGACAAATTTTTTACCAAATAATAACTAAATAACGATAAGAAATAATTATTTTAAAAAGACTTCCACTTAAAAATAATAATTAAGAAACTTCCGACCACATTTTTGTTTTGTCTGACCAAAATGGAGACTTGGTCAGACATATGTCCTTTCAAGAAAGAAAAATTATTTGCAGCCCTGTATATCTCTCAAATCATTTACCCACAAAGTCAATGCTAACGTTGTGGAATGAAGCATTGTTCTAACTTTTGAATTTTTTCATCAAATTCTTAAGTGTTACCATTCAAACAAAAGCTGTTGAACAGTACCTTCCTACAGTGTTGTTTCATGTTATTTTGTTGCATGAAATAAATTGCATTTTAAACAATATTTTAACAGTAAAAGACTGTAGACTGGTAGGGTATATCAAAAAATGCTAAAATGTTTTAAAGTAATATCTATAGTGCCAAATCTTCTATACATTCTTAGGCACTTTACAGAGCATGTAAAAGTGAAAATTAAAAACTCTGGATTTTAATTAACTGAAAATGAGAAAAACGATTTAAACTTACGAAGCATAAATGCAAAATTGAAAAGACAACTTTGGAAACATTGGGAAAGTCTGATTCCAGGCACAGTTTCACAGTTAGGAATTTCCATAGAATAGGAGTAGTATCTCTGAGAGTGAGACCTGTACAAGTTACTTACTCTTAGCCTTTAGGTACAACAAGGAGGTTCTTGCTGTCAAATCTTGTGCCACTATTACTGTCCTTTTCTGATTGTTCATGTACACTGTGTATATCTTTGACTATTAATCCCAATATATTCTGTTCACACATTTTCACAACCTAAAGAAACACTAATCACAATTTCCTATACCAGAAATACATGGAGGATACATGCCGGACAGAAACCACACATACCTTCTGAAGTGACATTTTCCCTTGGATTCTTGGTAGCATTTAGGTCCACTTTCCTCAAATTTTTACAGACACATAGGGCAGCAAGCCCATTGTCAGATATCATGCACTCACACAACTCTAGCTCTCTTAAAGCAGGATGCAATACCTACAATATAAGAGACAACATAAAACCTCTTCAGAACTTCCAGACAACGCAAGATGCACCATCTCCCAGGGGAAACTCCAATTGTTGGTTGGAAATTTTGAAAAAAAAACCCTGAAGGTATTGGAATCTTACTTTATGGAGGTGGCTCAAATTTTATCAACCCGTGAAAGGTCTTCAGAATGCACTGTCGTAGTGTAGGTCTACTTTGTTTATTTTAAGCTCTAAAAGCTATGACAAGTATCTCCATCATTGCCGTAATTTTTTATAGCCATTTTGTTGTTGCTGTGCGCAGGTCCAGACTTTATTAAACATGACATCAGAAGCTCAGTATACTAAGCAAGGTAAGTCTACAACAAATTTAAGTCTTGGAAAACCTGGATTTTGTCGTGATCTACCGATAAACTTCCCTGATAAGCATAAGTTGAAGCTTTAATGAATGATAGTTAAGCTACAGGTTTTCATATTATACGATGCTTCAGAATGTCCAGCCATTTTTTTTTCTCTTCACTGAATAACAACGGAGTCTTTGTTTCTCGTATGCCTCGTCCTATAGGCGTTAGGGATATGCATGTGTATTAAAATGAGTGGCCGACTTTTCTGAAATATAAGCTTAATATAAGCTTAAGCTTCACTGAAGCTTCACCGCTGCTACTCACTTGTGGAAGATTGGAGTCCGTCAAAAGACCTCTCTTGGATAACAAATGAACCAGCTTTGTTTTAATCTCAACTGGAAGCAGATCCAGTGAAGTTTCGTGGTCCGGCAGTTGACAAGCCACCGCTCTCAAGCAATGATTTTGCAGGCTGCTTACTGCTGCGAAGACCGCCATTTTTCGATTTCTTGGATCAAGCGGATCAAGATAGGTAGAAGCGATAGAAGCCGCTACAGATGAGCTCTTGTACGCGGGCTCATACAGTAAAGATGAATGGTAAAACAGGAACAGCGGGAAAGTGAATGGGAACTAAATTGACTCAAGAATCTTTAAAACGGGCCCTCTATATGTCTCTTCGTTCCAAAATCATTAAAAGTTGAGTCTGTGATAAACATAAAACAGTTTCAGCAGGTCGACAGGAATTTAGTTTGTTCCAGCATTCATATAGTGGCGTGCAAACGAAAAATATTGAGGCCGGAAAAAACGAGAATAGTTTTTTTTCACCGCTCTCAATCTTTTCGTTTGCGCATCACTATCTCAACGCCTGGAAATATAGGCTATCAGGAATTTTGACAAACAAGCCCCAGGCCCAATTCAAGGCCCAGAAATCTCAAAAGGCTATATTTATGTACCGGTCAAATTGAAGCTTCAACATGCCCCCCTCTCCCCCCCGGGTATACCCTGGGCATTTGACTGTGCATCGTGCCCAAGAAGGGGGGAATTTGAACATTGGCTTGGGAGGGTGGGGAATTTGAACCAGATTTATCTCTTGTTCTAGCGCATTACTCCCGTGAGTTTTTTCGGTTTTTGCAGGGTTTGGCAGACTTCAAAGATAGAAATTCGCCTTTGTTAGTGAATAACTCTCTCAAAAGGGTCTTAAAAAGAAGTTTGAAGGTGTTGTTATGGTATATCTCTCTCTGAAAAGCGTGAACAGTGTTTGATTTAGACAAAATTTGTCTTTGAGGAGAGGTATTTCAGTCCTAATTGGTGGGGCATTTGAACGGCTTTTTTTCCCCGAGGGAGGGAATTTGAACAAGCCAATCGTCAAAAGTTCAAATGCCCAGGCGGTTGCCCGGGGGGAGGATGTTGAAGCTTCAATTTGACTGGTACATTAAGCATCAAAGAGAACTTAAAAAGATAAGTGTACATGTAGTCATGATAGCAGCTGCCCTCCTGGTTATGAGGGCTTTACTTTTTAGTATCACTTATTTGGAAAAGCTGAACTAAGACTGGAAAAGCTGAACTAAGACATAAAATCTTTCCAGTCATGTTGCCCCCTCGTCAACTTGTTAGGAGCAAGGTGATGTAACTCCAGAGTGGGGGCGAGAGGACAGGGTGCGAGTTGGCAAGGGGAGCAAAGTGAGTGGTTTCCTTCCCAAATTGTTCTGTGCAGGGTTTGGTACTCTGAGGTGGGAATGAAGCCAGATTTAACCAAAGAAACCTAATACCCATGTAATTTCTAAACCTTAAAAACTCATAAAAATATGAAATTAGACAGTAAGCAGGCCCTCTAGTGCGACATAGGGTGAAACAAAAGTCTATATTTCCCTGGCTTGTTTCCCTCCCAAATGTTTCTAGACCTCACAGGGACACCTGTTCAAAGGCTCAGATGAAAAATATTGATGTGCCTTTTTAATTTTGAATCCAATAATTTAGTGTTTTCTTTTTAGAATTACTTAATATACTACGTAAACTAGCTAGTCTTTTTATTCTCTTTAAGTCATTCTTAGCGTTTTACTCTTTTATTGATCTTTTATCTTTTATTATATACATATTGTAACGTTTTTATATAGATGTGTAATTTTAAACAACTTGTTAAGCGCTATTGGATAGCGATAGAAATAACGCTATATAAATAAACTATTATTATTATTATTATTAAGTATTATTATACCTGACAAAATCCCACTACCTAAAAGTCTAAAAATGTTGTGCACCTTAATTCCCATAATTTTAAACCTGTGGCGGTACACCCGATGAGGTAACTAATTCAGTGTATTTCACTTTATACACACATGAACAACAATGAAGGAGATTGTACATAATAGCTATCACAGAAATTTGAATCTCAAGCATAAACAAAAGTTAAGAAAGTCTCTTTAAAATCAAGTTATACTTTGGACCAAGTAATCGTGTTCCCCTAAACTGTGACTTATTTATGTTGAGCTTATACTAGCCAAGCTCAGGTATATTTTTCATACCGCAAAGTTCTTGAAAGGAGTCTAGATCTCCTGGACCAGAAAATGGACGCAGAGGACTTTGAAAAAATCTAAAAGTAATTGTGGAGCTTAAATATGATCAGTATTTTAAGTACAATTTACAATTAACTTTCTTGGTTGACCAGGCACTCTTGCTGTAATGAATATGTCCTTGATCTATAACATATAGTGTTGGAAAATAAAAATGACATCAAACATTAAAGATACTAAAGAAAGAAGTAACTTTGGAACATTTCCAGTCAGCTGGGCATTATCTTTGTCAATCACACAATAAAGCAGCATCTGGACAATGCTAAAAATGCCACCATCAAAATCCAACCACACTCCAGGTATGCTGAATCCTTCTGTTGATCTTCTGCTTGCAATGAGATAAACTTGAGGAACATTCTAAAATAAAACAATTTTTATTTGGTTATTATTATGTTTACCAGTAGAAAACATATTTAAACCCAGATGCTTGGGACTTAAGCTGCAGAAGTGCTGGCACAAGCATCAGCTTCCCTAGCAGTTTTAAAATGCACCCAAAGCTCTAATGTACCAGTCTTGCAGTCCCCACCCCTTCTTAACAAAAGCTCTAATGTACCACTATGGTCCACTATGTCAGTCCCCATCGCCCTCTTCACCACAGCCCCAATGCACCACCATGTCAGTCCTCACTCCCTTCTTAACCAAAGCTTTACTGTACCACCATGGTCCACTATCTCAGTCCCCATCCCCCTCTTCACCAAAGCTCCAATGTGCCACCCTGTCAGTCCCCACCTCTTTTTGACAAAAACTCCAATGTGCCACCCTGTCAGTCCCCACCCCTCTCTCAACAAAAACTCCAATGTGCCACCCTGTCAGTCCCCACCCCTCTCTCAACAAAAACTCCAATGTGCCACCCTGTCAGTCCCCCACCCCTCTCTCAACAAAAACTCCAATGTGCCACCCTGTCATTCCCCCACCCTTCTCTCAACAAAAACTCCAATGTGCCACCCTGTCAGTCCCCACCCCTCCTTTAATGAAACCTCGGATGTTCCTTCCTTCCATGAGTCCCCACCCACCTCCAACTGTTCATACCCAGCCAAAAAATCCAAGGTACTTCTCTGTCAGTCACCACTGCCCTCCCACCCGAAGCTCCAATGTGACCTCCCCGTCATCCAATGTGACCTCCCCGTCATGAGCGCACATCCAGATTCACACAAATCCAAACGTGCCTCCCTGTCATTCCACATTCCTTTACCACCCCTAAATCTTAGATGTACCTCCCCACCCACACATCCAAATGTACCTCTCTGTTATTCCACACTCAACCCCTTTCCTTGTTCCACCTTTTCCCTTGAATAACTTACTGAGACCCAGTCTGTGATGAAGCACGTAATAGAAAAATTCGCTAGAATACCTCTATAATAGAAAGACCACTTTTCACATAACCGGCGTAGATCAAAGCCAAGGCCCACATGGAAAGTGAATGGCTTTGTTCAGTTGCTACAATGATAATCTTATGATAACAACAAAAACTAAACTTGCCAGGCCTAATAGACCTGCAGTTATCCTTGACAATCTCTGAGATCCTTTTTCGTAGATAACTATCTGTAAAATGATAGCAAACATCATAACAAGACCATGAATACCAAAAACAACATCAGTTAACTTGACAGTGTTATCTCGATCCTTGAAGTGCTGACGTTCAAATGAATGGAAGTATTTCTGGAACGGAACATCACAGTAGAGGGTGATAGTATATATAAAGTATGCGAGACACCCCAGAAATGCCATGGACACCATGTCTAATGAGAGACCCACAACACTTTTTCTCTTCCAGTTAAGGTAGATCTGAGGGTAATTTCCAACAGTCCAACACACAGAATATATAATCCAGCCAACAATTTGGGCAGCATCTGTTAGTTCCAGGTACCTCATTGCAGTACTGCAAATAAAATGAGTGAGACAAACACATTAAAAGAGCATTGCTCAGGTACAAAGCTACAGGTAGGGAGGGGGAGGGGGAGGGGGAGGGGGAGGGGGAGGGGGAGGGGGAGGGGGAGGGGGTGAGGGAACAGGGGTGTTTGAACTTTCACTTTTACCCCCAATTCCCACTCTTTCTTGGCTGCTCTCATTTTTTGGCACTCTGGCATTTGCAAAATATATAGCTGTACACAAGACCATGCAAGGGCACAGTTTAACCCTAGGCCGGCAAATAAAATATTTATTTTCCCAACATTTGGGACTTTGAAAAACATTTCTGTTTAGTGTAATTCCCTTCTTTTTACATTGCATTATAGTCATTAATGCTTGTATTGGTTCTCTCGAGCTTTGAAACTGTTCATTGTAATAACAAATAATGCAGTTTTAATAACAGTTAACTGTGTGTTGGATTTTTTTTCATTCACAACGGATCGAAAAGCAAAATTTGAGTAAAAACACACTTCCTTGAATCAACACAGGTCGATAAATGAAAGGAAAAGGCTGAAAGCGATTCCGAAAACATTAAATGTTTTCTTACTTTATTTCCTTATTTTCCTTATAAATTACTTTCCATAATTTATTTCCTTCCTTATTTCCTTACTGCCTGATCATCATCATTGTCAAACATGTTTGTTTGCGAGAATTTTTGTTACGATGAGATGGACAAGCATTAATTGGAAAAAAATCTATGTCTAATTTCTCCTGTTCATGTATTTGTCATTGATTCACTTAATCTAGCTTTGCATTGCTGCCAGCCTTAAATGTTGCTGGTCATAATTTATTTCCTTACTTGTTTTCGGAAAATTTGGATCAAATTTTGATCCAAATTTTCCACTTACTTTAAACACATCAGAATTGAGAATTTTTTGACGAGAAATTTGCATCTAAAAAAATTACCAATTACTTTAACTGATGTACGTTTGCTGTTTTTCAATTTTTTTTGCTTTCTTTAAGTGTGGGCAGGAGCATATCACAGGGTGATAGGTTTCTCGTTGGAATGATATTGATGCCAGTTACTTGAGATAATCAACATCTGGATTTGTCCAAGAAATATCAATACTTGTGAGAAACATCAGTGATTTCAATGCCATTTAATGATACAACTGCTCTTGTGACCACTTCGAAGCACGAGTTGCATGCTATAATATTAATAACTGCCTGATCATCATCATTGTCAAACATGTTTGTTTGCGAGAATTTTTGTTACGATGAGATGGACAAGCATTAATTGGAAAAAAATCTATGTCTAATTTCTCCTGTTCATGTATTTGTCATTGATTCACTTAATCTAGCTTTGCATTGCTGCCAGCCTTAAATGTTGCTGGTCATAATTTATTTCCTTACTTGTTTTAGACTCTAGCCTGCATGGCAGGTACCAAAACGGGATGGAATTGGGGAATCATGCATGAGCACAGAATGGGAGGGGAAGGAGGAAGACTTCCCCCTACTTTTTCTACCTGCCTACCTTCCTCCATCCCTTTCCTACTTTTCTTGCTTTTCAGGTACCATTCCTACTTCAGCCGTCTCCTGGGGAGGGAGACACCAGACATTTCAGACTCCCCGCAGACTAGGCCAGCATTTGTCCAGGCTCCGTCACAAAATGAATTTTTTTTTTTTGCAAAATTCAACAACAATATAAAAAATATTCCTTTAGAAGATCATAGTTTGCAAGAATATTATTAAAAAAAATGAAACGAATATTAGCTGTGCCATGATTCCATTGCCTGAGCTGACCAGACAAGAAGGAGTCTCGTACCTTCCAGTACAAATCTATTTGTCTATGGGCGATGCATTTCAGCTTACTATTTAAATATATAAAAAGTAGGTACCCGAATAGCAATGGAGCGCATTAAAATTAGCAAAAACCTGTGAATTTAAAGTGTTATATTTTGTAGAATTGCAAGGTTGTAGATCAGAAATTTCGTGCTTATCTGGTGTCCAGATATGCATAATTTTCTTACTGAGTCATGATCATAATTTATTACCTTGCTGGCGGGCACATTAAGTCTTAGATATTTCGAAATTCAGTGCTTCATTGATGTCTTTTTGCCTGAGGCCAAACTCAAAATTTAGAAAAATGACAACGAGGACTGCCATTGTTCGATCTAGGATTTGCTAGACAAAAGTGCCTCTCAATTGGCATTGGCAGTATTTAACCCGGGGTACTAAACATACAAGACTGATGCTTGCTTTACTCCTATTCACGCGAGAACAAGTGAAACAGAAATTGCAAATAGAGGGTACATGAATTAAAATCGTAAATGGGATTTACCTTGAAGGGCCTTTTCCAGTTTTTCTCAGGAGCCAACATCGGTGCCCTTCACAGCAACAGAGGCTAAGGACAAAGGCCACAAGGCGGAAAGGGCAACTGTTCGTCACGCAACGCTCTCTCTCGTTCCCATTCCTCTCTCGTCCCACTTGTCTCATTCGAGGTGTCACGAGGGTTTCACACGTTGACCAACATGTCTTCCCATTTAGTTCGCAATCCAGGGATTCCGCTTGATTTGGAGTGGGTAAGCAAAACAAGAATTAATCTTCCCGCTGTCAAACGACGCGCAGACACGCTTAAAACACGGCGTTCGATAAAAAAGCAATGGCAAGCCGCGTGGCTTCTCCGTGCAGTGACCTGCATAGATCTGACTACTCTATCAGGAGATGACACAGCGACAAATGTTTCTCGGTTGTGCTTCAAAGCGCAAAATCCTGTACGCCAGGACTTGCTGGAAAACATGGGAATGGCGGACAAGGGTATTACCACAGGTGCTGTTTGTGTGTACTCGTCCCGCGTGCCGGATGCGGTGAAAACTCTCAAAGATATTGGCTCAAAAGTTCCTGTTGCTTCAGTAGCCGCGGGATTTCCAGCAGGTAAAAAATGCAATAATTCCTTGGTTCTGTTGCTTGTATTGACACAATAATCGATTCTACCTGGTTGCCACTTGGGTATAAGATAAGAAAATACTGCCAGCTTATGCTAAAAGAGGCCCATTGAACTTTGTTCATGTGGACAAAGAGGACAAACCCCCTATCCACCCCTCTCCTTACATGGTCACTCAACATGTTTTCTACATGTACATGTTTCATGAGGAGAAGGAATAGCACATTCCAGTTAGAATCAAAACATGGTTTGAGGAGCAGGCATTCAAGATGGCCAATAAAATAAGGCTTTTACTTGGGGTAGAAGAGCACAGAACGCGTCATCAGAATGGAATGATCCATTAGCAAAATTATTCATAATTTAGGCACAGTAGAGATAATGTATGTAAAATATATTAAATATATAATTTTGGGGTTTATTGACTCCTGGTAACATATGATTTTACCCTATCTGGAAGCGTGGAAATCTGGAAATCTGGCAGTGAATACTTAATGAGTTAACAGTCTAACTCTGGAAGTGTGGAAATGTGGAAATCTGGCAGTGAATACTTAATGAGTTAACAGTCTAACTCTGGAAGTGTGGAAATGTGGAAATGTGGAAATCTGGCAGTGAATACTTAATGAGTTAACAGTCTAACTCTGGAAGTGTGGAAATGTGGAAATGTGGAAATCTGGCAGTGAATACTTAATGAGTTGACAGTCTAACTCTGGAAGTGTGGAAATGTGGAAATCTGGAAATCTGGCAGTGAATACTTAATGAGTTAACAGTCTAACTCTGGAAGTGTGGAAATGTGGAAATGTGGAAATCTGGCAGTGAATACTTAATGAGTTAACAGTCTATCTCTGGAAGTGTGGAAATGTGGAAATGTGGAAATCTGGCAGTGAATACTTAATGAGTTGACAGTCTAACTCTGGAAGCCTGGAAATGTGGAAATGTGAAAATCTGGCAATGAATACTTAATGAGTTAACAGTCTAACTCTGGAAGTGTGGAAATGTGGAAATGTGGAAATCTGGCAGTGAATACTTAATGAGTTAACAGTCTAACTCTGGAAGTGTGGAAATCTGGAAATTTGGAAATCTGGCAATGAATACTTAATGAGTTAACAGTCTAACTCTGGAAGTGTGGAAATCTGGAAATCTGGCAGTGAATACTTAATGAGTTGACAGTCTAACTCTGGAAGCCTGGAAATGTGGAAATCTGGCAATGAATACTAAATGAGTTGATAGTCTATCTGGAAGCCTGGAAATCTGGTGGAAGCATGGAAATGTGTAAATTTGGCAATAAATACTTGGATTTTTTGATGTCAGTTATGGCAATGAATAAATAATGTTGCCATTTTTCAATTCAGCATATTGATACAATCAGTAATATCAGTTATTGATTGTAAGACCTTGGTGGTTTATATCACCCTAGGTAAATAATCACTCGCATTATCTACAATAAAAAATGCAGCAAACAAAACTAGTGTTCCAGATAACTTTCATTGATCATCACTTCTATTGGCTGTAAGCATCATACAATATTTATTATAACTCCTTTAAAAAAATTGTTGATTCTAAAGGCAAATATCTGCTTTACAATAAATAACATTAAAATTATTTACATCTTATCATTTGAATATCATCATTCTCATTATCTCTAAAATCTCTTAGTTCCTTTTCCCTGGGTGGGGGATAGGGCTGGATTATCTCTAAAATAGCGTCATTTAATGGTGTCAATGCAAACTTTCATTGTTCATAGCTCTGTGTTATTGTTCTGATCTCAAAAGTTAAAGCTTAACCTCCCTTAAAAAATTATCTATGCACCAAACTGCCTGCTTTTTCAGGATTGTTTGTTTTAAAGGCAGACATTAGCAACTTTTAAACAATAAATAACTAGTGAAATCAACATTTCATGACATAATTAGGACAGGAAATTTTATATGTGCCCTCTTACTACCATTCTCGGTAAGTAATTCTTTGTAATAAAATGTATGTAACAAAACGTAACGCGTGTCCTCTACTGTTAAAATTCCTAGCAAAGACATATTGTAAAAATTGTATTAAAAATTATCTATGGACAAAACTGCCTGCTTTTTCAGGATTGTTTGTTTCTTAACAATAAATAACTAGTGAAATCAACATCAATTTCATAACATATAGGGCAGGAAATTTTATATTTGCCCTTCTTACTGCCATTCTCGGTAATTAATTCTTTGTAATAAAATGTATGTAACAAAACGTAGCGCATGTCCTCTACTGTTAAAATTCCTAGCAAAGACATATTGTAAGAATTATATTAAAAATTATCTATGCACAAAACTGCCTGCTTTTTCAGGATTGTTTGTTTTAAAGGCAGACATTAACAACTTAACAATAAATAACTAGTGAAATCAACATCAATACTGCCATTCTCGGTAAATAATTCTTTGTAATGAAATGTATGTAACAAAACGTAACGCATGTCCTCTACAGTATGTTGCCCAGTTTTCGTACGGGCCCAGTTTTCGTACAAAAAGAACTTTATTTGATTTTTTTCGTCGGTCATTTAAATCTTCGTCAACCGAAGAATTCCAAAAATAAAAGGAACATTTCAGCTATAAATTGCCGGTTTTGCTGGGCTTTTTGACGAAGAAGCAAGTCAGTGCGGACAATTTCTTTCGAGGTGAGTAAAAGTTTAGCGGCTAATATTTGCACTTTTCACTGCACAGTAAAGGTATTGTAGATAAACAAATAGCCCGTTTTGTAGGTAATTTTGCACGGAACTTCATGATGTTTGGACAGATGATAGATAAAAGATGAAAGTGAATGGAAGAACTTTCAACACCAGCTCAAATTTAACTGCTCCTGAATTTTAGCGGTGAGAATTTTCGCATATATTTCGACCTACTGTGCCAGTTTTCGTACACTTAGCTGCGCCTTTCTCAAAACCTATTTTTAAATAAGTTAAAGAACTGAATTTTAAACTTTACTGTTCGAAAACTAATAAGTCGCAAGTGCAGCAAAGATTACACAACAATCCTTGCAAAGTACAATACACTACATGTATTTGTTGTGGTATAACACCGACGCTCTACATCCAGGTCATGCAAAGGTCACGAATATTTCATAAACTTAATCCCGCGCAAACAATCTAAATCGTCAAATAATTAACTAAGGTAGATGTCTATGCATAGAACGTTGACATACACCTTGAAATATCGTTAGTTTACCAGTTTTATCGATTTTTTTCACTCTGTTGCGATTCTAATAAACATTTACAAAAGTAGCTAAGAAAAGCAAGCGTAAGCGGAAACGGAAATAAAGCGTTTGCTACAAAGGTGTAAGCGGAAACGGAAGGAAAACGTCGTATCTTATACAGGCCTTTTCTTAACAGTTGTAATACGCAGAATTGTAACCTGTCAACTACCTTTACCAAGGCAGTAAATGACGTACGAGACAGTGGATTGAGCGTACGAAAAGCCGCCCAATTAAGTGGACGGACCAAAAAATCAGCAATGCAGGATCGATGAAACATCCACCCCCAGAATAACCATTTGCTATTTACACCAATTATTGGTCGCTAAGCCGATATTTATTCACAAATCGAAGAGAAAACATGATAAGCACTCAGCAGGGTGGCTGACACATCGGTTTGCGTCGAGCGTTTTCGTGGAGAAATGTTGCTTTGTCGATGTACGAAA
Source organism: Siderastrea radians (assembly GCA_964017195.1). NCBI lineage: Eukaryota > Metazoa > Cnidaria > Anthozoa > Scleractinia > Rhizangiidae > Siderastrea > Siderastrea radians. The sequence continues at coordinate 14,627,680 of OZ024887.1, read as the reverse complement.
ACTGGGCCAGGTGTACGAAGACTGGGCAACTTAGGAGTTTTGGGAAAAATGGCATAATTTTGAACATACGTCGATCAAGCAGCCAATCGTTTTATATATTGAAGGTAAGTAAATGGGCTATCTTTAAAAGAAATTTCAGAAATTTTCATCTCAAAGACGAAAAGATATAGCGATTACAAACTAAAGTGTACGAAAACTGGGCAACACACTGTACTGTTAAAATTCCTAGCAAAGACATATTTTAATAATTATATTATTAATTCCAGAAGGATATGGTGGTTCAAAAAATGCACAGGAGTTTGCCTTCCAGTGAGTTCATGATTTGAGTCAATCACTTTTGATAATGCTATCCTTACTTAGTTTTTGTAAATCGGAGGGTGGTAAAGGTGCCAGGGGGTGGGGGGTCGATGGCGCACTTGAAAACTACAGTTTACGAAAAACAGTAACCATTTTACATTTCACGTGTAATAAAAATGGACAGTATTATTTTTAGGTTACATCAACAAAATACATTTCAGCTGTTCAAACCCTTTGTTTATCAAGAACAGTACTGTGGAGGAACATCTCACATCTCCTGTTGAATTTTGAACTTTGCTTGTTTGTCTACTGCATTTTTAAGAGATACTGTATGTGAAATGTGAATGTTTAAGTTAAAATGTGCTGTCAAAAGTGCAATACGTGGGTGGTAAATGGTATGTTTGTTTCCGTAAATGGCCTCTTATTATTTCATGTGAAATGGTTACTGTTCCTCATGAACTGTAATTTTCAAACGTGTCATCTCCCCACCTCCATCCCCTGATACCTTTACCACCCTCTGATTAACAGTAACAGTAGAGGACACGCGTTACATTTTGTTACATACATATTATTACAAAGAATTACTTACCGAGAATGGCAGTAAGAAGGGCACATATAAAATTTCCTGTCCTATATGTCATGAAATGTTGATTTCACTAGTTATTTATTGTTTAAAAGTTGCTAATGTCTGCCTTTAAAACAAACAATCCTGAAAAAGCAGGCAGTTTGGTGCATAGATAATTTAATTTTTTAAGAGAGGTTAAGCTTTAACTTTTGAAATCAGAACAATAACACAGAGCTATGAACAATGAAAGTTTGCATTGACACCATTAAATGACACAATTTTAGAGATAATCCAGCCCAGGGAAAAGGAACTAAGAGATTTTAGAGATAATAAGAATGATGATATTCAATTGATAAGATGTAAATAATTTCAATGTTATTTATTGTAAAGCAGATATTTGCCTTTAGAATCAACAAATTTTTTAAAGGAGTTATAATAAATATTGTATGATGCTTACAGCCAATAGAAGTGATGATCAATGAAAGTTATCTGGAACACTAGTTTTGTTTGCTGCATTTTTTATTGTAGATAATGCGAGTGATTATTTACCTAGGGTGATATAAACCACCAAGGTCTTACAATCAATAACTGATATTACTGATTGTATCAATATGCTGAATTGAAAAATGGCAACATTATTTATTCATTGCCATAACTGACATCAAAAAATCCAAGTATTTATTGCCAAATTTACACATTTCCATGCTTCCACCAGATTTCCAGGCTTCCAGATAGACTATCAACTCATTTAGTATTCATTGCCAGATTTCCACATTTCCAGGCTTCCAGAGTTAGACTGTCAACTCATTAAGTATTCACTGCCAGATTTCCAGATTTCCACATTTCCAGGCTTCCAAAATTAGACTGTTAACTCATTAAGTATTCACTGCCAGATTTCCAGATTTCCAGATTTCCACACTTCCAGAGTTAGACTGTTAACTCATTAAGTATTCACTGCCAGATTTCCACATTTCCACATTTCCACACTTCCAGAGTTAGACTGTTAACTCATTAAGTATTCACTGCCAGATTTCCACATTTCCACACTTCCAGAGATAGACTGTTAACTCATTAAGTATTCACTGCCAGATTTCCACATTTCCAGGCTTCCAGAGTTAGACTGTCAACTCATTAAGTATTCACTGCCAGATTTCCACATTTCCACATTTCCACACTTCCAGAGATAGACTGTTAACTCATTAAGTATTCACTGCCAGATTTCCACATTTCCACATTTCCACACTTCCAGAGTTAGACTGTCAACTCATTAAGTATTCACTGCCAGATTTCCACATTTCCACATTTCCACACTTCCAGAGTTAGACTGTTAACTCATTAAGTATTCACTGCCAGATTTCCACATTTCCACATTTCCACACTTCCAGAGATAGACTGTTAACTCATTAAGTATTCACTGCCAGATTTCCACATTTCCACACTTCCAGAGTTAGACTGTTAACTCATTAAGTATTCACTGCCAGATTTCCAGATTTCCACGCTTCCAGATAGGGTAAAATCATATGTTACCAGAAGTCAATAAACCCCAAAATTATATATTTAATATATTTTACATACATTATCTCTACTGTGCCTAAATTATGAATAATTTTGCTAATGGATCATTCCATTCTGATGACGCGTTCTGTGCTCTTCTACCCCAAGTAAAAGCCTAAAATAATTACTGTGCAAATTCTCCAAGGGAAATGGGTTTAACTTTGAGAAAGCAAGGGATTTGAGATAGTGGGGTCTACTATAATTATAATTATACTTCTCTCTGTTCTAAGGTGGCCAGGGTTTGAATGCCAGACTTGATGTCATAAGTTGGTTGAGGTGGTTGTTGGTCTGCGTCCTTTCCCTTGTTTGAGTTGACAAGAGTTCAAACTGTTAATGAGTGGATAAGAATCCCGAGAGTGCAAGAGGGATTTTGGCCCAATGAAAGCAAAAGTTTGAGCCCTGATGGATGGTGATGAAAATTTAAGCACATTCAAACTCTTACTGAGCTAGTTGTTTACATGTACGTTTACAAAATTAATGTTAACAAAGTTAGATGTGGTTTAACAAAACTGTGGGCTAAATCGATTTTAAGCTGGCCAAGTTACGTAAGCGTTGTTTACTATTATGAATGTCAAGCAGGCAAATAGCACAAATTACAAGAACATTTATACAGGTGTAGAGGTTCATTATCTGCCTTAACGTCTAAATAAGGCTTTGTTTAAGAATTAGCCCTTTTCAAGTCACCTGTTGCCTTGATTTGCACACCCATAACAAACTTGTTGCTTTGTGACTAAATTATACCACCAAGAGCCAACTACACCCGTAATGTCAAGGTACCACCAAGCATATTCAGCTGTATCAGGTGTCACAGGTTACGGCCTTTCATGACAGCCCTGGTGAGAGTTTTGGACCATTAACAAGAGTGAGAATTTTGTACTTCCATTATTTAACACCAGGTGATTCTCATTCTTGTGACTGTCTATATAGACTGAAGTAATGGATACCCATAGATGGGGTGACTTTCAAACAAGTGTTGCAGCTGGGGGCATGGCTTCTAGGAAGAAACAAACTGTTCACTGCAGTAAACTGTATTTACCTTCAGGAACAAATTCCTGTGGCATTCATAATAAACTTTGTAACAAGAGGGTATTTATTCAAGGAAGGGAATTAATCGTGACAGGCATTTTGTGCATTGTTAAGTTGGAACTGAAAAGGCCATATTCAGAACAAAACAATAAGTCTGTTTATACTCCATATGTTGATTGACTTTCATGTTTTACATTTCATGTGATTATTCCAAATAAATGAGTCCTCCCTTGTAAAATTCTTAAGGCATTTATTTGTTCTGGGGCATTTATGTGAGAACATATTATGTTAAGTGAAAATGCAAAATAGAGCTAAGTGAGGATGCATTTTGTACACAGGTACGGCCATGAGATGATTTATAACAGTGGTAGATCTTAGAAATATAAGGCCCAGAGCTCTGAAGTGTTTTCAAATTCTGACAGATTTTCACTCTGGGCCCCTCTCCCTAGCCTTGTGAGAGTGGCCACGAGTGACCTGGACCATCTGAGAATGAGGCGATCCCCCCCCCCCTTGCTTAAACAAAGTTTTGGATGTGGCACTTAATAAATACACACGTACACAGACTTTATTAGCAACAATTAGCCATGGTTACAACAGAAAGATTTATTACAAGTACATTCCACACACTTTTAAACATTTATTTAGTGGAGTTACTTTGTACAAAACTTGAATGAAGCATTCACCTGTTTCTAAGAATCTGCCTCCCCCTCATGCAACTTGTGTTTGAAATGAGTTTACAGAGGAACTGCAGTAATTACTTCCCGACAATATGCGTAAATACAATCATAAAGTTCTAAGTAGAAGATCTGTAAATTTCCTTCACCACTTTGTGATTGTGGACGAGTCATGATGGGTGAATCGTAAGGAGTGGATTGTTAATTTTTTAGAAAAACTGCGTCTGCACACATCAATGAAATCAGCTGAAACAAAAACTACTGGTAACTTTCTGTAATGTGTTGGTCTTGGTATCTAATTTTAGGCCAGACACCAATCAAGCAGAGATTGGAGGAAATAGAAAGTGCCGTAGCAGCAGGTGCAACAGAAATTGACATTGTGATCAGCAGAGCATTTGTACTGGAGGGCAACTGGGAAGCACTGTACACTGAAGTGAAGGAAATGCGTAAGGCCTGTGGAGATGCTCATCTGAAAACCATAATCGCAACAGGTACCATTTTCACTGTAAATGGTTTGAACCCAGGAGTCATATCATAAGTCAGTAAAGTATGATCACCTGGGTGGGTGTAGTACTGAGAAGGACTGTTTGTGGCGACATTGACTGATCTTTCAACAACCTGAGTGGAAGGTATCATCAGAATGAAGTGACTCTTGACTCTGATGATGACTTCCGCTCAGGTTGTCGAAATGTCAGTCAATGTCACCACAAACAGTCCTTCTCAGGACTACACTCACCAGGGGTTCAAAATAGCAGCTGGCTGCCGGCACTTTGGCCACTCTTGCTGGTAATTTTTCACCCAAGAAATAGAAAAAATTACCATCTTGATTGGCAAAATCAACGTCCCTGGAACATCATAGTAAACGTTTCATATCAGAAAGTAGTGCAGCCATGAAACACTTACACACATACCAAAAGTGAATTGGATGACGTTAACAATAATTATTATTGTCTCGATTCGTGTAAATCAAGTCTTCGTTCTAGCAACTATCTCTATTTGCCGGCACTCTTTTTTTTCGGCGTAGTTTCATACGTGATCGACAACGCGACTTTTGTGGAAATAGGCCAAACACGGTGTAGCAGTTCCGCAGCAATTCAGTTCTCTTTTAGGAACCGGGCAAATTTTCATTCCCAATCTCTTTGTTACCAATGCATCTTCGATCCTGTTCCACTTAGCACCTTGTCGCTTTTTTCGTGTGCTTTTGCCTTCTTGTCCAATTTAATTTGCTAGAGACCAAAGGAAGTGTACCGTCATGCTGAAAATCAGTGTCACTGTTGCGACATTTATCATTTTCAAAGGCCTGATCTAATTTGTGAAACACCAGCAAGGGACCCTGCCAGTCTGCCATCGATGAGATTTCCATGCTCAAGAGAAAGAATGAGCAGTCAGAAACGTCAACAGTCTAACTTCAGGCCCACACAGAAAAGGGCGCATGCCCAAGAGTCTTGCACTATGTCGCAAAAGCAAACATCACTCAAGTTTAAGACAGAAATACACTCCATACGAAAGGCCGAGGCAGAGCTAAAATTCATAGGCGCACTAACCAAGTTTCATTACATGTATCGCCATGTTGAACGCAACAATGATAAGTTGCGAAGAGCGAAATCTGATAAACCTACAATTATGGCCATTAGACCTTGGGACACTTGGTAACATTTCAATGAGAAGTAAGAAAATGTAATCTCCACTGTAATTACATGTAGAAGTCTTTTACAAGTTTTATGACTATCTCTTCCCCCCCCACCTCCCCAAACATTGTACAGGGGGGAGGGGGGCAAGGCAAGAGTATTTTTCAAATGATGCTAACGGGATGCCATTTGAGTAAAGTGTCCCAAGAATTATGGCCATAGTTGTCCGAATGAGATCGATGATGAAATTGCCCAGTGTAACTGCAAACCAACCAAACTCTGTGACTTATATACAGTTTCAGTGGTAAACTGTGGTTGGGCGTTTTGCATTGCAAATGGCACATGTGACACAAGAATAGTTGGGAGAGGGGTGGGTAAGTGTCATTCCAGTAAAATGTTGGTGGAACGGTTCTTGGTGTGTAAAATATAATACACTCGAGTGACTTTTCTCATTGAAAGACGAAGTTATCACACCAAAACAATACCCTAATTACTGTTAAAAGAGAGAGAACGTACTTGCAACAAATGTAAGGCTTATGTTACGAAGTAATAGCATTGACTGAGCAAGCTTGAAAATGGATTTTTATTGTCCCAACAGCAAATCAATGGGCTATAGGGTGCCCTTTTTACCCAAGTGACACAATTCACTCTGCATTTGAAAATATTTTCTTTCCGTTGAATGCTAATAAATTGCAGTTCCTCACCAGACACTTCGAACTGGAATTTAAGTCACGCGTATAGTACGTCATGGTTAATGAGTAACACCAACAGTACTCGGCAACAGTACTCAGCAACATTTTCTGCTTTTTCTCGTTCTAGAATAGAAAGAATCCCAATAAAAGTGGTTCAAATGTATCACTCCTATTAGAATAATAGTTTAATCAGGTTTTCTATATCAACGATGCTCGTTTTGGTCGACTTAAGCACAGTACTCGGCATATTTGCACTAAAATAAACAAGAGAGGGAATATTTACTTCTTGTTTATAGCGGAGCCTGCGGGCAATGCCCGCCGGCGGAGCTCCATTGCTAAGGAAATATGGTAACCTATCAATCCGAGAAATTTTGGTTGTGACGCAATAGTCGCGTGACCGTCCGTCCGTACGTCCGTACATCCGTACATCCATACGTCCGTCCGTCCGCACACTCTGTGGGAGGGGGAGGGGAGTCCCAAGACAACCCGACGGGGGCAGAGAATGCCATCTTTTCTTGGCGGGAAATCGCACGGTGCTTTAGGGCAACCGGCATTTTTCTTGGCGGGAAATCGCATGACCATCGTCGCTTTTGAAAAAGAGGTTTCTTTAAAAGCTTCTTTAGCATTTAACGATTGCTCGAGGGTAATGAAGTTTTATACTTGACAAAAAAACATCTAATATATAAATAGAAAGAAAAAGTTCAAAAGAATACTGGTAGAAGGCGAAAAGTTCAAGTTACGAAAGCTGCATTCAAAGGACTTCATCGCTTTGTTTTCTTCACAGCGGAGAGTTTGCCCTGTTCTGAAACACAACCGAGTAAGTGAAGTCTTCAAAAGGTCTAAGGTACATGATTTCGAGTATTACGATGAAAGAAATTACGTTTTGAAATGTAAATTTGATTTATGCCATTAGAAATGTGTTATTTACTTTTGACTTTAAAAAAATATTAGAAACGCGCTCAGATTTGTGACAGATTCTTGACTATTTCGCCATGCTAAGCCGATTTCACTCGGGTGGACCAACCTACGATTTTGGAAGTGTAACGCGAATTGCATTTAAGTATAATCATAGGGGTTTTCGAATAAATGTTTTTCAAAAATGATTTCTCTGTCCATTATTTTGTGTTTGTTTATTCATAACAGTAGGTCTAAGCACAGCCACAAGACAACTGCACATCAAGCTTTGCTTTCAATTTTCACTGTCCGGTCCATCTCTTTGTGCAACTGTCGATTTTCTTGTCCTAGAAGTTTTCAATAGTAATAATCTTTTAAGCGAAGCAGTTGTCGGTTTAAAGCTATTTTATCCGAAAAGCTTCCGAAAACAGTTTTGTGCGTTCCTCAAAGCGCCTAACTTTATAATTATAGGCTTACTTCGCATCCGCAAAACTTATGCCGGCATAATAACAATTTAATTAAAGCGTGTTTGGCGTTTCTTTGTTTTGAATCTTGATTGTCTCCAGTTAGAGAACGAAATATAACAGTTATTTGAAAAATTATAAGCGAAGCAGTTGTCGGTTTAAACCTATTATGCCCGAAAAGCTTCCAAAAACAGTTCGGTGCATTTTTTAAAGCGCTCGAATTTCAGACAATTTGTAGCCGCAAAACTTATGCAACAGAGTTAAGAATGTTTGGACGGTGTTTGTTCGTTTGTTTTCAATCTCGATGGTCTCAAGTTAGAGAACGAAATATAAGCGAAGCAGTTTTGAGTTTAAAGCTATTTTATCCCATAAGTAATGTGTGTTCCTCAAAGTGCTTGAATTTTTTCGTGGCTGCTAAAACCTACGCGACATTTCTTCGATAAGTTAATTACAAGTGCTTCGAAGCTCCCCAGATCCTTTATTTCGGGTAATCCCAGTAAAATGCCGGTGAAATGTCAGTGTAAATTTTTGACCAGATTAATATGTTTATTTAGTGGCAGTTCATGTTATTTGTTAACATCCGAACACGATGAAGATAACCCATTTATAAACAGTCGAATAATTTTTATTTTGTTTTTGTAAATGAGTGCCGTTTCAAGTTCATTCAAGCGAACAGCCAATAAACCAAGGAGATTTGACAAGCCTTCAAAGTTAATGACAGGATATGGAAACATTGCAAACACCAAGCTAGACGGCTCGTGAGTAAAATAATCAAGCTGTGCTCAGCCTCTAGAACGACCTTTCGAGCTCGGTTTTACAGAACAGATCCCCAAAATATTGAAGGACAATTCGGAACACTTTCAGACTTTTTGAGAAACACTTTTCGAAAGCGAACGAGCCAAAAAAAAGCCCCGAAATGTATTTCAGACCGAAAAGTTTCAAGACTATTTTTGAGAAACGAACACCAGTTTATTCCTTCGCGGCTCCGCTTTTAGGCTTGGCTAAATCTATATATTAGGTGAGTACTGTTGATAAAATTTGATAGCTAGGGATCATTCGAGACTTTTCAATCTCAGTAAGTTGAAGAAACTATTGCTAACATATTGCCATAGAAAACAAAAGTAAACCTGAATAACCTGTGTTGTTACGCCTGACAATTTGTGTGAGTACTGTTGCTTTTTTAGCTGAGTGCTGTTAACGCAGTGATAACATAAATGTGTATGTTTCAACGCTCATATAGCGTTCCTCCGTTAAATCAGACTGTTTGTGAAAATAACAATATTGCCTGTCATTGAACAATGCTTTTTTATATCAGTAAGGAAACAGAACCCTATAAACGCATATTTTAGCCGAAAAGAAAACATGAAAAGATGTCATAAATACCACTTCCTGTATCTTCAATTAACAGTCCGCAAAGTAATGCCGCATGTGATGATAAAATATACTAACTACCCAGGACTATGGCTTGTTTGAGTTATTTCCAAAACGAGACTGTCTATTTCTACTAGTCAAGGCTTATATTCTAAGCGACAAACGCTCTCTCTTTCAAACTGGTCTATAGACAATTATGGCCATTAGACCTTGGGACACTTGGTAATATTTCAATGAGAAGTAAGAAAATGTAATCTCCACTGTAATTAGAAGTAATTAGAACCAGCACGTCATTAGAAATTAGAACCAGCACGTCACCTTTTGGAAAACCCAAGTCACTCATTCCAGTGGAGAGTCCTTTGCTCAGCAAGATCTTATTTTAAGAGAAAGATCATCGAGGGCCTAATTATCCAACAAAGGAGCCCAACTTTGAACAAACAAGTTAATTGCTATGTTGCGCAGTTGTTCCCTTCGGGAATAACCTGAGTATAAAAACCATGCAAATCACGAACGGCCTTTTAACCCTGATGATGACATACTTGTCGAAAACGTTTGGTTCATTTTAATTGTTTATACCCCCCCTTTTTATCTTTTTTAGCCTTGTATATATATCATTTTACCTTTTAGCGAATATTATGTCAAGTAATTAGAAGTCTTTTACAAGTTTTATGACTATCTCTAGCAAACAGTCACCACCCGACAGTTAAATTTACAGCTGAAATCGCAGACAAAGAAATAACTTCCTGGATACCACTGTTTTCAAAGGTGAATGATCCTTGATATCTGCACACATTTTAAGTCCACAGAAACTTTCCAGTGCACTCATTTCTCTTCCCGCCACCCACCAGGGGTTAGAAAAGGGTTAACAAAGGGTTTATCAGCCAATTCAAAACTTGCCTCGCCATGCGAGAGACTACCCCAGCAGTCTATAGTAGAAAGAATAACATCCGAGGTCAAATTCAGTGAAAGGAAGTCGGCACTTCAACAAAGAGAGAGAGTGCGGAAAAATTCTGCCTTTCATAACAATGTACCACCCAGCTGTGCCATTGCTAAGAAAAATATACAAACACATTAGCACGTACAGATGAGCCGCGTTTGGCCTGTCAACACTTTATTCCATACTTGCGATAGGTGCTTCTTCATTCTTGTTGACAGCCGGCTAAAAATCAGCCTTGACAAAAAAAGCCGTCAAAGTTAGGCTGAAAGCTCTGATTTTATTTTGAACCCTGCTCACCCGGACGATCAAACTTTACCAACCTTTGGTGCTATTTTCTTGGTATAATGATGTCCGTAACATTGGCGTGCAGATATGACATTGTGTATGGGTATTTATTATATACATACTGAGATTTACCCACTGTAAAGGCGCGAAATAAATTTTCATTCACAAGCTGGTCTAAGTAGCTGAAAGCCAATCAAATGTCGCGGATCACTTTTTTCACATGTGAAGAAAACGATACGTCCAATCAGGTGCCACGTATCATGTTTTTTGACGTGTGAGCCATAACGAGGTGATTCTCATTCAGGCTTTCACTTTTCAAGTCTCTCGCAAGTGTTGAAGTTAACTTTCTTTTAAGCTTAAAAACACGAGTGAGAAAAGATTTGTTGCCCACGATACTTCGGTTGAGGATTATGTGGAAAGCCTCAAAAGCAAAAACACAAAAGAGAAGACAAAGCGTGATGTGAAACTGTTGGAAGAATTTTGGAGAAACAAAAAGAACAACAAGCGAGAACTGGAGAAGTGCACACAATGTAGCCAGCAGAATCAAACAAGTATCTTGCGGAGTTTATTCGCTCTGTAGACGTAAAGATCAGAGAAGATTATGAGCCCTCAAGCTTAAGATGTCTTGTTAAATTATTGAGAGGCATTTGAAAAAAAAATAACTACACCGAGGTGAGTATTGTCAACGATAAACAGTTTGAATTGACTAACAAATGTCTACAATCAAAACATTTAAGCTTATATAACTTACATCTTTGTGAGCTTTTGACTTGAATATGTGCAACACAATTTGTCATTAAACAAGAATTTAAATCTCAGTATGTATATAATAAACATAATACATCATGGAAAGTGTAAGTGTACAGTATTTACGCACTCGTTGGTTTGTATCAGAAATCTCACTCGTTTGCTGCGCTCACTCGTTCGATTTCCGATACTCGACCAACTCGTGCATAAATACCGTACGCACACACTTTCCATGAAGAATTCTATATATTTAGAACTTTTCAAACCCACAGAATGAGCCCGCTTTATAGGAGAAACCCTAACATCCTGTCCAGATGGATGGAATGTTTTTGTTTATCCTTTAACTCCTAGTTGCTTCTTGGTTTACAATCCCTGTTTGGGGTAACTGTGGTCCCAGTCAATTTTTACCACAGTATAGTGTACTTTAGTTAGTGAATCATTAGCCTAGTGCAGTCAAATCACATCATTACAGACATCATTCGGACCAGAAAGTGTGCATGGTTGTTTATGTTTCATTTGTTACATTACTTTCAGAGGTTTATAGTGTCCCCAATTAGCACTGCCATGCTCAATACTCCGACACTTAAATAAAGTTATTATTATTATTATTATTATTATTGTAGCAGTGCAAGACATACATACATGTATGCTACGACCCTAAATAGCATGCACAGGATGCGAAGGTGGCTTATGCAGCTAATTTTCGAGGGGAAAAAAACCTAACTTCTACTAAAATGAATTAAAAGCCCTACTGTCGCTAAAATGTTTAAAGTCTCCTAAATACTAAAATTCCTCAAAATTTATTATTATTATTATTATTATTATTATTGTTATTATTATTATTATTATTATTATTATTATTATTATTATTAAGTGGGTGTCTGTAAAGGGAAGTTCAACTTCCTTAGTTGTATCTCTTTATCATGAATTGACTAGTAGAGAAGAAAAGTCCAATGCACTTCACAGCCCTTTCTTAGTGCTTAACAGCTGTATACTGACTGGTGTGCAACAAATGCAGATTGCAGACTTCACATAATTTTCTAAATGCTTACGTCTGCAGGCCTGTAAGCCTGCAAGTCTGCATTTGTGGCACAGCAGGTGCATACCGGTGAATGCCAAAATGTTTACACTGTTTGAACTGTTGTTTGTAACAAAAATGAAATACTGTCAATCTTTTGCAACTTTTCCTTCAGGTGAACTTGGTACACTCACTAATGTATACAAAGCCAGTCTGGTTTGCATGATGGCTGGATCAGACTTCATTAAAACATCGACTGGAAAAGAGTCAGTAAATGCCACATTTCCTGTTGCATTAGTCATGGTGCGAGCAGTCAGAGATTACTATCAGGTTTGTTTCTTTGATACATGACTTAAGTGTGATGCAGTTTTGGTACAGCCAGGTTTTTTTGTTATCTTTTTTTTGTTTGTTTGTTTGTTTTTTGTTTTTGGTTTTGAATTCATTAAAAAATTTTGCTTCATATTTTAAAACTTATTTGATTTCATCTACTCAAATATTGCTCACCAGCATTTTTCTAATACCTTCAAGACAACATGCCAAACAACAACAGCAACAACAGCAACAGAAACGACAACCATTGGCAGACTAGAAGAACAGTCTGGAATGTTTTTCTTTGTGAAACATTTTTCATCTTTCCCGGGTATATTATGAACCAATTTAATGACCAGCTCCCAGTTGGCTTGTTAGCTTAGTTGGTTAGAGCGCTGCACCGGTATCGCAGAGGTCAGGGTTCGAATCCCCGCAAGCCTGATTTTTTCAGGCTTTCTTTTCGCAACTGCATAAGTTGCGTTAATAACTGTGAGGATCTTCTTTACACTTATTTCTTCATTTCGCAGTTCAAATATATGAGTTTCATATATTCATAATTTCATCTTCATCTTTCCTGGGTATATTACGAACCAATTTAATGACCAGCTCCCAGTTGGCTTGTTAGCTCAATTGGTTAGAGCGCTGCACCGGTAGCACCGGTATCGCAGAGGTCAGGGTTCAAATCCCGGCAAACCTGATCTTTTCAGGCTTTTTTTTCGCAACTGCATAAGTTGCGTTTATAACTGCGAGGATCTTCTTTACACTTGTTTTTCACTCCACTGCATCTTCTAATGTGATTGGCCAGTTGACTCAGAAATTAAATGACCTTGACCTTTGAAACTTTCAGTGAATCAGATTATGGTTTGCCTTCATTTCAGCAAACAGGTCACAAAGTTGGCTTCAAGCCAGCTGGTGGAATTCGTAGTGCTAAAGATGCTTTAACATGGCTTTCGCTGATGAAAGAAGAACTTGGAGATGAGTGGACACATCCAAATTTGTTTAGGATTGGTGCCAGTTCTCTGCTTGGTGACATTGAGAGGCAACTCTTCCACTTTGTGACAGGGAGGTGAGTGAGAACCTTTGTTGTACTGACAGTACATGTACACAACTACTGTAGCAAGTACATGTATATGGTGAGAAAAACTGGCAGGTGAAAGACTTTTGAGCACCTCTTGATAGTCTATTTTAACAATAGAGTTCTTCTGTTGAAGGCACTATCGTGTGATAGGTTACCCAAGGAAATTTGATGTTCACAACAAATGTTATGTTCGAGGGCTTACCGGTATATGAAGTTTGAACATCATATTTCTGAGGGAACCTATCACACATAGGGCCTGAGACAGAAGGAGTCTATGGTTTTTATTGTACAATGCTAAATTTTGAGCAAAAATTGCCAAAAAATGGGCACTATGCGCTGACAGGCATCCGCTGAGGAGAGACACTATAACGTCATGTGATCGATTTCAACCAATGGGAGCACACCAAAATTTAGCATTGTACTATAATTGATGATAGTACATTGTAGCTTGATTTAACGTTCAAGTTAAACTCGCATGTAATTTGCCACGAAACAAAAAATGGTACGGAATGGATTTTAGATTTCAAACCTGAACACTAGGTTGTGATTGATTGTGAACTACAAAAGAAAAGAAAAATGTGTAAGAAGAGGCAGGTAAAGTCAGGTGTTCAACAGATAACAGTTTTATGCAGGAGTCTGTCGTCCATACTGCATGCGACAGCTGCTGATCTAGCTGACACCTGTGCAAGAGTGACTTACCTCATCATGCTGCACATGTATCACTTCATGTTTAAAAATGTGTGGTTTGTACAAGCAGTAGACTAAAAACATGGTTCATGTACTGTAGCTAATAACTTGATTCAACTGAAAACTGTCTAACTAGTGCTTGCATTTTATTTTATTTTGTCTAGGTATGCTGCACAGCATGAAATGCCCATGGCTTAATTTCAGAACTCATATGCTTGTCTCCACACTTCAGAACTCCAGAAATAATAGCTACTGTATATGGGACATGGACTTATTTTAGTTCTGAAGGTTTTTTAAATTATTTTTTCAGGAGGCCTTTTAGTGGTTGGGCATTTTGATTGGCAATCTAAAATAAATACATACAAATAACACTACTGTGGAATAATGTTTCAAACCAGAATAAAAAATTTTCTGAAAGTGCAGTAATGTGCAACAAAACTAATGTTTACCGGTGCATGCAGTCATCAAAATATGTCAAAACTCTTCAAACACACTCTTACGTGATGACTTATGACATACATATTTAGGAAACACCTCTGCAGCTGTAAAAAATGATTTTTTCATTTGGAGGTGCTTCATGTGTTAAAGACCAGGGAAGGTTTAAGTGGGAGAGGGGGCTGGGGCAGACATGTGGGGCATAGGGGTCTTAACAGTGTATTTTTGGAAATACTGTATTTTATCATGTGGAATGCAATAGATTCTCATTTGGGAAAGAAATGTAATCATTCATAAGCATTTGTGCCAAGCATAAAGTCTTTGTATTGAGGAAAAAATTAAAAGAGACCCTATTTGTTTGTAAATTTCATTGTCAGTTACCTGTGTGTTCATCACACATTCACACTGTGTAAGTGTATTGTGTACAAGTAAACATATCCATGGAATATATAGGCCTGTATGTAGCCAGTATTGAGGCAACCGTGGCAGTTGCCTCAGTAAAACAATTTCCTTGTGGTTCAAAACTTAAATAGAAAAATAAATCATTTTTATAATATGACATTTTTCTGGCAGTAAACCATGCCACTGGTACCCTAAAAAGAGATAACCTCATAGTAATACTTTACTTATTTTTTGTGCTGGTTGAGGGCCCACCAGTTTCTTCAGTGGGTCACCGTATACAGCCTCCAGCCTCATTACCGATTGAAGACTTGGTCCAAATTTGCGCACACTGCCTGAAGGGTCTTGCCCTTGCATATGTTCATGACATCACTCCAGTGCAGTTGCAAATATTGCAAAATGTATGGGTCGCCAGTGGTCAGAGAAGAATGGCTTTAGCTTTCTCCAAATAAAAGCGAGGCTTTAAGAAGAGAGAACACTTCAGCACTAGTACACTAGAACTGGTGCACTTGAGCAAGATTGACTTTTTTCGTCACAAATGCTGAAATAAAATTTCAGAGCTTCTAAAATGTCATATCGGAATGAAACTGTTGAAATCTTAAAGAGAAGAACTGATAACGTAAATGCTGTTAAAGTTAGTTTGAAATTTGATTATGTTAGGGGGAAACACATTGTACCACCAGGAAAACGCTAAAAATGGCATTTGCAAGTTTCTAGATTTCAAAATTTTCTGGGGAAGCGTGCCACCAGTCCCCTCTAAAAGTTTATGCCTTTGACGCTTTGCAACTGTCAGTTATCAGAAAAGTCTGGCTTTGGCCCTGAATATAGCCTAATAAAACTGTATTAGTTACTTTTTTGAAGTATCTGTTATTGTCATAAGGTCTTCCTGTTAATGTAC
Organism: Siderastrea radians; assembly: GCA_964017195.1. NCBI lineage: Eukaryota > Metazoa > Cnidaria > Anthozoa > Scleractinia > Rhizangiidae > Siderastrea > Siderastrea radians. Next base: position 14,611,722 of record OZ024887.1, on the reverse strand, counting down.
TCCTTTCTGTATTACAGAAACCTACACGTAGTTACAGTAAGAGAATCCAGTAGCCCATGGGCTACTGGTTTAAAATGTGCTGTGGTCCTTGCATTAAAAATTGAAATGTTATGTTACCACCTTGCACTACTTAATACGATACGTGTACTTCAAACGTGTGTGGTGAGCTAGAACGAGCTCATCATTTGCATCAAGTTTCCTTGTGTAGCCTACTTTTATTTATTTATTTATTTATTTTTACAGTAGCCTACTTTTATGTTCATTTATTCTTTTTTGCCCACTCATCCCTGAATAGAAGGAGGGACTGCTCTTATTCCATTGTGATTTCAAAATGTACATTTTTTGCAGCCTAGTACACAGGCATTCTCCTCCCGCTCACTCGACTCGACTTGGTGCGAAATGTCGTGACGTCACTGAATGAGGCTCCGGTATGCCATTCAGTGACGTCACGAAATTTTACGCAAGTCGTGTGAGCAAGAAGAGAATGCCTGGATACTAGACTGGGTTTTTTTGTATACCTCTTAAGGGAAACCTCGCCATTTGCAATTGATGTGGTCCCTTCCCTCCCTGGTGTTTTTGTTGTGGACTGGGGTTGAGATGGAGAAAGCTCCCATCAAGTGAAATCAACAAGCTTCCTCTAGCCTTTGGCTTTTACTGGTAAGGTCTATGTGCTCGTCGTCCCCTTCCCTCATTGAGCTGCTATAGATCCAGAGAAAGGTGAAGGTTTGATGTCTGTGTTGACGGCTAACATTTCAGACCGCTATGGGCTGGCCATAGTCCCAGGGAAGGAGAACCTATCTCTGGGACATCAAACTCCCTTCCAAAGGCATCAAACTCCCTGCCAAAGCTTCAAACCTCGTGTCCAGGGCCATCCGCAGACCCTCGGCGTTCTTGCAATCTCCTTGAGGAGAGAGAGTGCTTGTAAGGCGTTTCTCTCTAAATGATATGCGCAAAAGAGAAGAGGTGTAACGCTGATGTGTAACAGAGTGTGCCTTGCGTGATGCCATAAAGTCAGACAGTATGTATTGTTTTTGTTCAGTATCAGCTTCAGTAAATTAAAGTGCAAAATCCCAGAGGGAGGCTTTTGTTATTCAATGCCTCATATCGCGCGAACAGATATATTTCGTTGGTAGAAAAAGAGGCAGATTTCGCTAATATACCTCAAAGAAAAAGAGTATAAGGCGGCAAAATTTCTAGGAAAGAGGGAAGCCGGCCGAAACGCCATTGGTTGAAATCGTTTACGTCACGTGTGCCGAGAAACACATGCTAAAGAACGTTCCGACCGGTAATTTACCGGTATTTGCCGCTACTCGACTCGTGCACGTAAACATGGCGAACATAACTCTTCTCAATGTCTTGGCCGATGTGGTCGGTTGGGGTTATTTCTTTTGCTGGACAGTTTCATTTCTCCCGCAAATTTACGAGAACTGGCGACGGAAAAGCGTCGTTGGTTTTTCCTTCGACATGCTGGGGTACTTTCTCCTGAGCTATGTAACCTACTTGATTTACAACGTTACCGTCTTCTTCGACCCTGGGCTGATTTTCGAAAACTCCGGCGAAGATAACCCGGTGAAATTAACCGATGTGGTGTTCGCTATCGTTGCCTTTATTTGTACAAGTTTTCAAGCAATACAGTGCTTAATGTACGACCGTGGATCGCAGAAGATTCACTTCAGCACGGTGGTAGTGTGTATTGGCTGTTTGGTCGCTTTGGTTGTCCTAGTCGTTCTGAAGCATTTTGGCGTCGGTTCGTGGTTTTTGGTCCTGCAGTATTGCGGATACGTGAAGCTTGTAGTTTCATTTGGGACGGTAAGCCATGTTTTGCGATTTTATTTTTAAAACTTGCAACCTCTATTTTGTTTTGTTTTGTGTTTTTCATTTCTAGCTCATTTGTTAATTATTAAGATTAATTAAATTAAAATTTGACTGTCAAACGCTTGTTTCAATTCCTCGTGAACATTATTCTGCATGATATCGTCGCATTGTGGACCATTTGTAACTTGAAGGGCAGAATAGTAGAATAGCAGAATAGTAGTACATTGTTGCTCTCGCCTTTCCCAACGAACCCATTTAATAAACAGATGTAGGATATTCAAAAAGATTGCAGCCAGTACTTGTTGTGTTCTCAGTGGTTGTTATGTACAAGTATTGGAGATTGAGGCCCTGTTAGGGTTTTAGGATTATGGATTATGAGGGGTTTTTAGAGAAGGGATACGGATTATTGGCCACTAAATTTAAAGATTACGGATTATTTGTGTTGCATTTTATAATTACGGATTATGGTCAGTCATTATTGCATTAATTACTTTTACATAAAAGGGTATTAAAAGGTCATAAAAGTAGTAAAAGGAAGGACACACATTTATCTCCACTGAGGTCTCATGGTCAAAACTCCAAGCCAAAGGCTAATCTTAATCCCGCTGAATGCGAAGCACTTAAAGCCCTAAAACATGACACAGACGTTAACCTTACAAAGGCTGACAAACGGAACTACAACTGTACTGGGTTAAAAACATTGAGGGTAAATTAAAGAAGGTCAAGCCCTCTTGTGAATCCTATGGTAGAGGAAACAATCCAAACTGAAAGAGTTCAACATCTTATTAGCGTACTATATCTGGGAAACCACATAGATGAAATGACCAAAACATGGCTTTGTCAAACACCAGAACCTCCCCATATTCCAATATTTTACACCCTAACAAAGATACACAAACGACCCCAGTCGGGAGACCTATTGTATCAGGGAGTGACGGCCCAGTTGCAACAAAGAAACTAACATCATTCGTTTATAAACTCCTTCAGCCTATGTGCACAACAACAAAAGTCATATCTGAAAGATACAACGGACTTCATCAATTTCTTAGAAAAAACGAAGGTTCCAGAAAACACAATCCTTGTTTCCATGGATTTTATGAGCTTGTATACAAATATACTAAAAGAGGAGGGAATGAACATAGTGTGCAACGCATAAAAAAACTTCCACAAAATTGAACCTCCTATCCCTACTCGACTACAGCAAAGAGCACTCATACTTATCTTAGCGGAGAACTCCTTCTAATTTAATGGAGAAAACTATCTACAAATACATGGAACTGCCATGGACACCAAAATGGCAGTTGCTTTCGCTAATATTTTCATGGTTAAGGTAGAAACAGAGATCTTAAATCTGGCACTTGAAAACCGCTTGTCCGGAAACGATTCAATGACATCTTCTACCTCACTGAACTGTGTAATCTCTTCTCTGGTTGGGACACAACCAGAGAAGAGATTATACAGTTCAGTTTAACAAACACCATCAAACTAGTATCCGAAACAGAAACAAACTTCTTGGACACTACTGTTTACAAAGGCGAAAGATTTAAAACCGTTTCAGTGCGCACCCACTGAAACATTTCAGTACACCCATTTTTCATCCTGCCTTCCATCCGGAGTAAAAAAGGCTTCATCAAAGGAGAGGCTTTAAGACTATGCAGAACTAAACACTTTTTGAAGAAAGCATCACAAACTTCAAAAAACATCTTCCTGATAGAGGATAACCAGAGAACTTAAATCAAATAACCCTCTCAGAAGTTACTTTTTAAAGACAGAAATCAAGTGCTTTGACAAAAACAAAGCACAAAAATCTTGCCCTTTGTAACACAATATCACCCAGCAGTGCCGAACTTAAAACCAATACTCATGAACAGCTGGCATTTTATAAAACAGCAAACCATCGCTTAACATCATTTTCAAGGAACAACCCCTAATATCGTACAAAAGAGGGCGTTCCCTTACACTCATGAGTCGAACAAAACTCTAGAAAGGCTAAAACACGCGCGTAGGAGTCGCGCAGGCCCGTAACTCTTTTAAACACTACAGAGAGGATCAAATCAAAACTACAGTTACCACCACTGGCTTAAATTTTAAAGCCATTTTAAAACCAAAACATGTGCGTGGGAGTCGCCCAGGTCTGTCACTCTTTTTAACAACACAACCTCAGTAACCACCCCCACGTTTCATCAGGGGTATGGAAATGCAACCCTTGACATACCTGACATACAGTACCTAAGTGATAATAATAAGAAGAAGAATCAATTATCCAAAACCTCCGTAAAAAAGAATCAATTTCTATAGCGCTAATACCATATAAATATATTCAGAAGTGCTTTACATAAGTTATAATTATTCATAAATTAAAAGCTTTCTTAAAAAGAAATGTTTCCAGTTGCTGTTTAAAAATGGTGAGGCTGCTACTTGTTTTTATCATTCATTTATTTATTATTCATTTGACATAAAATGGTAATTAGGGGTTACTAAATGTAGATTATTTCAGAATTTTATTTTAGGGATATACTTGTTTAGAAAATTGGGATACGGATTATTTTCAAATTTTACCCAGGATTATGGATTATTCAGACCCCCCCTTTACAGGGCCTCAAGATTGGGGTGTCATTTCTTGGTGGTCATCTAGGCTATGTTAATGTCTATCTGTTGTCACAATAACATCTCTCATGGTAACCTGCGATTGGAGGAGGGCCTGATTGCAGGTTACTCTCACGGCTTTCAGAGATATGAACCCATAGACAGTAAATGAAGAGAAGGAACTCTATTTGATAACCCTGACTGTACTGGCTTGAAAAGAGATATGAAATCAACCCACAGCCATTAAGGCTCAAATGTGGTGGCAAAGTCTGTGGTCCCTGTTCTCTCCCCCCTCCCCTCCAACTCATCTATTGCATTTCTGTGTGACAGGTCTTTTTATGTGCACTCTTGTGTATTTCTTGCTTGAATATCTCTGAGCAGAATGAGTTACTGCTTGTAGTTTTTTTCTTTTGTCTTACAATATAGAGAAAGGGGGTTCTGAACATCCCCTACCCTTTACCACTGGATTTCTGTGACGTAGCATCTGCTAGTTCGCCCCCCCCCCTCTCTCAGTACCCCTCTTGCTTCAGGGGAACTCATCGGCCCCCTCTCTGTCCCCCCCCCCCCACTTTTTAGTTTAAAAAAGCGGAGTTGCTGTAACTGCTAGTGTTTGGTTCCAGAAAATAACCATAGCCACCCTACAGATGGTCACTGGAAATGCAGAGGGGGTGGGGGGTCTCACAAGCCCAATTTTGTAAAGGAAAGTATGAACCTAAACCAGAATTTCCTTAGGAATAAGGGGTTCAAACCACAAACCATCAGTGGTGGATTCTGGATTTTTCTGGAACCACACATAGAGGATATTACACGGTGGCGTGAAGATATGAATTTTATTTTCGAGTGGTAAAATATTGTTTTTCACCACGAGAAAATAAAATTCATATCTTCAAGCCACCGTGTAATTTTCTTTTTGTTATATAGACCAGTATTTTTGCACAAACCACAGTGTAAAAGCGGGAAATGACGTCATCGATATCCTCACTAGTGAGGATATGGAAAATACGCCACTCAAGTCCCGGATGTAGTTTCGTATGAACTTTACGCGTGGTCTATTTTCCACTAAAACACTCTTGTCTATATAATAAAAACTGATAAGCCACTCTGAATCACAACAGATTATCAAACCTTGTTTTATTACTGATACAAAAGTGGTTGATTTGCTGAGTTAAAACTGACCAAGTTTGCATTTTTCATCTTGAATTTTCAGTATTTTCCTCAAGTGTGGTTGAATTTCAAACGCAAGTCCACCACAGGGTTTCATATCGGCGGGGTGCTGCTGGATTTTGGAGGTGGAGTTCTCAGCTTGCTACAAATGGATCTCTACTGCTTCATAGAACACAGCAACAATCAACTGACCGGAAACATTCCCAAGATGGCACTTGCTTTGGTGACGCTCTTATTCAACATTATCCTTGTGTGGCAACATTATGTTTTCTACCTTGGAAATGAACATGGCACTGATGAAGAGGAACCATTGCTGAGAGGTCAAAAGAAGACCAAGTTTTATTCAGTTGATGTAAATGCTGAAGATGGAGATTTTCTGGTGACGAGTTTATCCCTTTCATTGGATCATGATGATAGTGGCAAAGGGGTGAGAAGAAAAGAAGTAAAAACTCGTTCACAAGAATCTTTGGTTTAAGAGTATTAGTGTAAAATAAGTCATTTTAAAAATTAATTAATGAATCTAAATACACTGGTACATGTAGGCTTAACTATGCAAAAGTAATGATTTGGGTTGGGGCCTTTCACTGTTAGCTTTATGTTTTAGAACTCTTTGTAGTGGGTTTCTTTTTGCTTAATTAGGGACAAGAAATTATTTTCTTGCTGTAAAGCTCATAGCAAATAAAATGTCTTGTGAAAATCAGATTTACTTAAGTAATGTTTTGGCCAGGTTATAGCTTTGATTTATCACTCTTGTTATCAAGGATGAATTGTACTGAGACATGCAAAGTGATTCAACACTAGACATAGTTATCAGAATATAGCCTGTGACCCCAGACTATTGGCTGCAGTTCCTGTTTACTTTGCTGGTGAAACAAGAACAAAATAGTCAAGCAAGAAAGAGATCTTGTTGCATGCTTAAAGCAGATTTCATATTTAAGAGTACCACTGTGTACTTAAGGTGACTGAAGACAGTTTGTGCGTGTTTTGTAGTTTCAAATGCTGGCAAAATTGAATGTGTGCAATGGCTGAAAGGTAAACAATGGGCCAGATAAATCAATAACTTATCTTACCTAGTATTGAGTGCAAAGCCTCTGTTTTACCTGAACAAAATCTGGCTCGGTTTTTTTGCATGTAAGACTTTTTGTTCTATCACTGTGTAAGAGAAAGATTGTCCAACCTTATAGCATATTGTTTTTTAAGTAAATGTTTTAAACTTTACTGGAAATCTGCCACGAACAAGTAAAATTCATATTGTACAAAAACTTTAATTTAATTTTAAATTAAATTTAACACAGGAAATTTTTACTACCCCCTCAAAAAACAATGAACATTAATGAATTGAAAAGATCTGACCATTAAAATTATACGACACTGTAGTCTTGATCAGAGCACCTTTCAAATAAAAAAATGAACATTAACGAATTGAAAAAGATCCGACTGTTAAAATTATACGAGACTGTAGTCTTAATCAGAGCGCTGTTCTGAGTTTGTTGCAGACAAATAATAGGAAAATTCTAATAACCTTTTCTGCAAATAGACAAAATCTAATATGTAAGCCAGGTTTAGTATAAATTATAGCCATTTTGCCATGGAAACAGCTAAAAGCTCAACCAAATACAAAATAGAAACTTGAACAATTTTAGGTGGCCAGACATAAACTACATAAAAAGGGACAATTTATAGTAAGTACTGATAGGTGCAACAAAACTGTTGATCCACATTACATCAGACCATTTTTTAAAAGTCACTAAAGCCAGCAACATAAGGTTATGGTAAATTTGATGCAGGTGGGACATCACAAGTGTTTATGGTTAGACTAGTAGCTCAATGCAGTCTTTTACTGGAAAAAAAGGGATGGAAATCAAATCATTACTAGTGTGCAGCTATCTTGTACAGGATAATATTTTTTCTTAAATTGTGAATTTATGGAATACAAATTTATTTGATATTAACAGATACCCACACTTAATTGATGTATATATAAAATTATATATTTTTTTGTGTATTTATGCAACTTTTGAGAATGAGTATATAAATATATTTAAAATAATTTAAGATAATGTCATTAAACAGTTTTTGGGATATAGTTCTACAGTGATGTAGGAACCAGTTTTAAAATTTAATTAATCATCTCAATAAGGTTAGATGAACCTTTTTTTTTAACATATGCCATCTATATCATCATGTAAATGATGTGGTTTTGTTAAAAAAAAAGGATTATGATTTTATTGATATTCCAATATCGTTATTCCCTTAGAAAATGAACAATCAGAAAACATGTGACAAATGTAGCTTGGGCTTATTTAAGGAGACTATTTTGGCTAAGAGTATGGAAAATATAATTTTTTAATACAAAAGCCAATGTGCTAATTAATTAATACAGTATGCATTTCCTTGAACAAGTGCCCGAACTCTTTCATTTCATGTTTTATTATGTCACTTTCAATAATTCGTCTATAATTTTAAACAAATTCTGTCTACTAGTTTTTCTTTCGTTCTTTCTGACTGCCTTTTTGTATCTTATTGAAAATTTCAAGGCATTAGGGGTCCGCCCAGTCTGGGCACTTAGTAGAGGAAATAGTACAATTGCTGTGCAAATATTTAAAAAAAGACTCTTAACATTGAGCTATGGGCTTGGATGGTTTGCTTTCAAATGGGTCTAAAACTTAAACAGTAAGTCAAATTGGATTTTTTTCTAACAAATAGTACTGCTTTGTTGCATCATTTTTCTAAAAGTGAATATGACTTCCTTTTGCATTCTATTGATGTGCATGACATTAAAATTTCATTAAAAATTACTTTACCAAATAATTATTCACGTAATTAATGACGAGCAATTTAACGAATGCAAAGAAAAGGGAGAATGGATATATTTATGAAAAGAAAAATACTTATGTAATTATGAAAGTAAACAATAAAAAGCTTTGGTGATATTTATTTTGTGGAAAATGACAGTAATCATCGATAGGCGGCTTTGTCAGTAGTGTAAATTGGATGCAAAATGGGTGCCAAGATCAACGTTTTGGTACAAAACATAAATATTTAGGCCCTGCAGGATACTTTTTCGTGACACTAGCGACCTTTACATTAGCCTGCATGGTAGGCGCATGAAAGAGGGGAGAAAGAGCTCTTTCTCCCGTTGCGTGTCTCCTCCCTCGCGCGCCCCGCTCTTTCTTGTGCCTACATTTTCATGCCCCTGCTACGCAGCCTACCTTTAGATTGGATTACGAGTACGAGATTGAGTACGACTACGACTTTTTGAATTTCAAACCAGTGACGTTTCCAGAGACCCCATTCCTTCGTCCAGGAATAAGATTGGTATGTGACGTGATAATGTAAAGCTTGCAAACTTGAATTGGAAAGTCGCATCTTGTACTCGTACTCAAATCTCGTACTCGTGCTCAAATACTATGTAGGTCGAGAATATGCGCTTACCGCAAAAGTTCATTCAATCCCCTGCCCCCTTTTTGTAAGTCAGATTCCCCCCCCCTCCTCTTCTTATGAACCCGTGAGGATTACAATTCTGCTTGAAACAACAGGGAAAAAATACCTCACAACCACCAGAAAAAATGAAATGTCATTTCCTTTAGGGGCATGTCATTTCCTTTAGTTTTAGTCAGTTTAAAGGAAAAACTTGGTGTTTAACAACCTCGTCCCCAGGGCCTTCTCCTCGTTCAAAATGGCGATCGGAGAAACCCCTGGCCAAGGCTGCCAAAGTGGCTCCAAAAAATTCGTTAGAACTTCGTCACGCAAACACGATGAAATGTCTTCGTTTCGTTTGAACAACGGTTTCCGTTTACAGAAAACAAACAGGGCCGCCAGACGCTGGAAACAACCTCCGAAAAAGCCATTTCATCATGTGTCACGTGACAAAATACTCTACCATTCTTGGAGTATTTCAGCAGCCTTGGCCAGGGGTTTCCCCGACCGCCATTTTGAACGAGGAGAAGGCCCTGGGGACGAGGTTGGGTGTTTAATAAGTGAGGTAGTAGACGTTTGAAAAAAAATTAATAACGACTTTTGTTTTAAGTTCAAGATTTGGACAAGTTACCCCTTGCTAATTTGCTAATAAGCTCCCCCCACCCCCCCCCCCCCCCTTCTTGAGACCTAAAATCAAACAAGCAACCCTCCCCGCTCCAGGGGACCTTATAGATCGTTTTCAGTCACGTGACTACCTTTCAATTGGCCGCCATATTGGTGCACATCACATGTAAACACATAACTCGAAGCTAGTTCAGTCACGACAAAAAAATGGTTTTATGCGTGATTTTTGGCTGTGGGACGCGAAGTGTCCATCCATGATAAAGGGATTTCTATGGCAAGAATACCTTCAGTTGTAACTAATCAAGGTGAAGAAGTGAGGAAACTTTCCGAGGAGAGGCAAAACAAATGGATATCTGCGATCAGTAGAGAAGACCTCACAGACTCCATTTTAATTGGAGCATGGCAAATAGTTTATTTCCGAAGAAGCGGCAAAACTGTGGGATAGGTACGATCCAGATTGGTTCCAACCCAAAATCTAGGTCATGAGAAATGTGATTCTGCCGGAAGTTTGGGCAGAATTTTCGGCTTTTCGGAAAAGCTTCAAGCCAATCTAGAAGCCGCCGCGAAGCGAGACGAGAGAGTCAGAGATCGTGAGCTGAAACGTACTGCGGCAGAGCATTAGAGGCTTCGAGAAGAAATCGACGGTCCAAGAAACAAAAACTTAATGAGCTACGAGTAAAGGTTATGGACATTTCCTTTGATTTAGACGCAGCGATGGAAGTAGAGACTGAGAGTAGTAAAACGGGGACAGAGACTCAAACAGAGGAGTTTGACTATTTATTTCGCACCGCAGCTGTGAAACGTCCGCCATTCGATGAAACATATTTTGCTAATGACGACGACAAGGCTAGTCCTGCCTTTGCTCCCAAACAATGAGTGCAGTTTATGTCCCATCCTTTTCGGTAATAATCCAAATTGGTATCAAGGCATCGTTCATGCGCTGAGAGTGCCGCACTTTTGCTAAAACCACGAACTTATTTGAGATCATATGTCCTTGCACGTTGGAAACGAAGCCGGACACCATTTGATTGTAGGCCTCGAGACTTTGGAAAGATTTAAATTTTGCGTATAGAAGCTGGTCTCGAGAACCAAATAGCAAAGCAAATCAGTTGATGCAATCGGTGGAAGGCAGTCGGGTTCGAAGCGTTTCCCCTCTATCAAAACAGGATCGATTCCAATAGTTGAGATTTTCTTTAGATAGCGTCCTCTGACTTTAACACCCAGCTTTTTAGCGTAATCAGATATTGGAACTGAGACTATATTGTCTGGATCAGACGAAGAAATAGAAATGTTTTCGCTAGAAGTCATTTTTGTAGATTGTAAACTGGCAGGAATTATAATTTTGGACTGTGTTTGCATGTTTTTAGTAGCTGATCACGTGTCTCAGATGTGCACCAACATGGCGGGAATTTATTCTGTGACGTCACGTGAAAACGATCTATAGAGCGTTTACGTTAGTAATTTCAAATGGTATTTACACAGGAAAAAGAAGCTTTTACCTGTATGCGACAATTCAGGCAGTCATTCTCGCAGTAAAGGTGTAAATAAACTGGACTTTCTACAGTGTGTATAATATTGTAAATATAAAGTATACTAATTAAATAGAGCTTTTACACTTCATCGTTTTACGGGTATTAGAGTGAAGGTTCTGGTACGAAACAGCGTCTCTCCTTTGGTTTTGCCTCAACTGTAAGAGCCTTGTTATTTGCGTACCCTAATTCTTACTAATTTTCGCGAGTACGTGACATCGCGAAACTTCGGGAGCATTATTCTTTTCGCGATTTCAAGGGGAAAAGAGCTCAAAACATGGCCAACATTTGCGTTTTGTTGCACGTTGCGGAAATTTGCGAAAATAAGTGACATTGCCAGGGGTATTTCCGACCCGTTGACATGGGGGTGGGGAGAGGAGAACCCGCGAGCTTTTTCTCCTTTCATCGATTGCCACCATACCCAGATTGCATGCCGGGTAGTCAGGTAGTCCTAGCATAAAAACAACACAGCCTACAGTCACACTCAATGCCTTTTTTGGGGACCTAACTAAACGTTAGCTACACAACAGAACCACTCAAACGCAGTACGTCAGTTTATAAAGTAAAACTGGAGCGCTAAAATACTGTTTCTTCCAGCCAGACAGGATGACATACTTGAAAACGTTTCACCCAATCACCCTGGTGGATCAAAATACTGTTTCTCTCAGCCAACCAGGGGGTGCACGAGACAAAGCTTTTCTGTGAAATAGCTTCGCTCGTCCTCTTGTTGGCTCTTAAGCAATGAGTTTAAGGATTTTGACTGCCAAGGCTTCTCGGTTGTAGAGCGGTCCATGATTGCCAGAGAGGCGTATCAATTAAACCCAGATAAAATAAAAACCGTGTACAAAACAAAGCGAATCTTGAGCTTTCTATTGCTTGCAAAGCCTGGTTCACTACGGCGATGTGAACATGACAGCAGCCTTTTCTCAAAAAAGAGCAAGCATATGCAATCTGTGAACCAATCCTGATGTTTTCCCGCGCTTGGCATCGGTTGCACTTTAATGTTTGCAACCTTCTGATTAGTTGATTGCGATGTTTGCGTTTGTTGTGACTGGCCAGATTTATGTGCGAACATTGGCCTCTAAACCGCGTTGACAACCGCCGAATTTGTTTGTTTGTCTTCGCCCAAACTTTGCGGAAAATTATTACCGATAGTTATAAAATCAGTGGTCTGTGTCTTCCAGCAGGAAAGGCAAAAAATTCTGTTAATACGAGCTCAGAAAATAATATGAAGTTCTTGCTACGCTAATAAAAACGTTGTTGACCACTGGATTGGTTAACGATTACATTGAAGTATAGAGCGCTTTTCAAATGAGTGTCGTAAAACCAAAACCACAGTAGATTCCCCAGCCAATCACAACAAAAACAAATTACCCAATGAACCAATCAGAACTCGAAGCAAATTCATGTAACCGGCGCCAAGCGCAGGAAAACGCGAGCGAGCAAGTCCCGGTTGGTTTCACTTTTACTTCTGATTGGTTTAGAAAGTGGCGCGAGATTTTACCAATCACAGAGCGAAGTAAAGCAAAACCAGAGCAAAACGTGCATTACTTTCAACACTCAATTGAAAACCGCTCTGTAATTAAGAGGCCCCAATTACAACATGTAAACCGTCAGTCCTCATTTTAATGGGAAAGATCGAGAAAAAAAAATCTAATGTGCCTGGGCCAAATGGAAACTTGTTCCAGCTATATTGTACATTCAAAGTAGTTGACTTGTTAGGTGTTTATTGAAAACTCTGGGACGTGCCAGTATAAATTTGATTTGCTGTTTGCTTCAATCGGCGCCGTTCCTTTGTTTAATAGTTTGGTCGTGAGCAAAGTGCATTTGTTTGTATCTACGGTTGTTAGTTACTTAAGTTAGACAGACAATTAATTTGTTTGTTGGTTTATTTGTTTCCCTTGGCTATTAAGTGTATTGATGATTTGCTGTCGAGGTTTAGTATTAAAGGTGATAGATGTGAACTGTCTATTTTTTATTTCGTCGTTTTTGAACCAAGGCCAAAAACTTGCTACATCAGTGTAATAGCCACTGTAAAGGTATTTTGCATTGCATTCAACCTTTTTGGCTGCAATTAGTGTTCCGTGGATTTCGGGACATATTAATAAACACATCCCTTGAGATACGTTCCTTATAGACAAATTGAACAATACTGGTGCTCGTTTGTTATTAGTATATCACGTTGTTATCACTTTACTTTTGTGCACATGCTTTTATGATAAGCCAATTGACATGGGGTCTTTGTGTTTTGGAAAGTGCCGCAATTATTTGCGATGGTAATATATGTATCTACACATTTTCGCAATTGCCTTGGAAAGAAAGCATCAAAAAAGTTTCTGGCTGGAATGATTGGAAAGTTTATGACCGAACGAGGAGAAATTACGAAGAAGAGTTTTGTCGTTGGCGTTACAAATGGTGTCAGACCGATGGATGATTTGTCAAGCTGTTTAACGTTGCGAAATATCGACTTAAAACGGGACGAGAAACACAAAAAAAGTGAGAATACAACCGAGGAGTGCATCCCAAAGAACTCACTTCCATTAGAAAGTATTTTACCGTTGGCTTTTCCCAGACACTCGACTAGAAAAAAAAACGACGCCAGACCAGAAATACACATAGAGGGAATTTCTTTAAGCCACCAAAACCATCACGGAGGAAAGGACAAAATATCCAAGATGCCTTGTGTACAGTCCATTCAAAATGAACAGACTGCCTGTTCAAGCAAAGCTAACAGCCAAGGCGATGGCATAGCCACGAACACTGAGGACAGAAGTTTAATGAACACCCCTGAAAGTGTTAATACACCAGGCGATTACGGTGGTCAACATACCGAAGTGAATGTGTTGGGATCGGCTAAAGTACAGCGGAACCTTAACCCCAGTCCTTGGAAGGAAATCTGGTCCGTTTTGCAGGACAAAAGTTTGGCGAATTGTCCGCTGTCAACAAAGAGCGTAGAGTTCGGACGAGATACTTCTGAATCTCCATTTTCAACCAGGACAAATCCTTACACCAAAACAAGGAGAGAAAAACCTCAAAGGATACCGCCACTTTACAACACAAGAAAAACTTTTCCGACAACCCATGGGGAAGCAAAAATTCCTTCATTTGACGCCGTGGTCACATTTGATAACTTATTCAAGGGAGATCAAGACATTGGAGTCGCCTTTGATATTGGCAAATGCAAAGAACGCGTGAAATTAGCGGATTCAAAAGAACAAAGCTTACAGATAGAGAACAGTGATGGTCACACATGCGGAAAATGCGAGAGTAAAGACAAAACGGAGGCTACACTTAGTTTGCCTAACATAACGTGTCCGCCGGCTGATCGCTATAAGAGCAAGTTTCGAGTTAGACTACTTCCACTTGTCACGAAAAGCGATTCACTGCCGAATCTGACGTCAAAAACAACTTCGGCGCCTTCGGAACTAATCGTGACTGCACCGACGAGTGACGCAAGATCAACGGAGAACATCCACATTTCTTGTCCGAAGAACGAAGAAATAAAAAATGAATTTGTCAAGGGGTACGACTTGATGAACAAATGTAGGCAAAATCGCTCGATGTCTCTTGATTCTGTCTTTTCTGTACACTCTTTCACAGCTTATCAAGAGGAAAGAAATGCCAGTAGTAAAATAAAATTAGAAGGATTTCAAGTTTTGCTGGACATAAAGCACAAAAATAAATGCCAGCAACCTTTGAAACAAAGTGATAAAGAAGACTCTGGTATTCCTAGTCAAATGGCTGTAATAACACTTCCTTGGAAATGCAACTGAAATGTCATTATTTTCAATGTATTGTTATTTTAGCTGATCCTGGCCAGTTCACACTAGAACTTGTTCTGATTTGGTAATTAACTTGTAAATAATTTGTTATGGTATTTTAAGTGTAAAAAGATGACGAACTAACTATGTGTAAACACTCCGCATCAATAATGCCTTGTTTATTTATTTATTTATTGATTTATTTATTTATTACCATTTACTGACTTCAATTAGATCAGATAAGGTTATCCTAGCTGATTATTTTGATTGCCTTTCAGAAGAAAACAAAATTGCAAAAAAGTCCTAGGTAGACGAGGTAACATATTGAATTAAGAATAATTGCAGACTATTACATGTTACAATCCATCAAATGTCTCCCTTGCACCATTGGTCAATACCGATGGCGTGACGCAATACCTCCCAACAGAAACTAGGCGATATCAGAGGATATAGGAGTTCTCGAAGATAAGTGTCGCTTCCCAGAACAGATAATGCCCGCACTCAAATATCCGTGCATATATTTGCGCAAAGGGAGGTTATTGTATTTTAAAGTGTAGTTAAATGTGCGTACTTACATGCATGCTCTCCGCTCAGAACCAACTATTTGTTCAGTTCGTGATCCACGGAGCTCTAGCCTCGCTGGGAGATAGTTAAGAAAATGTATGTCAAAATTCAATAAAACCAGAACAAAACTCTATGCGGTTGTTTGTCATAATTTATTTGCTAAGGGAGAGTGAGCTTTCGATTTACATTGGGAATCGATAATAAGCGCGCTGCGGTAGAAACGATCCTTGTCCACTATTTTTTTATTGGAAATAAACTCTGAGAATGATGAAATCCCGAATGCACCGAACCTTCCCGTGAGTTTCCGTGAGTAATTTTTTCTCGCGTTCGGATTGGCCAGTTAAACTCGTGTATCCTGCAGAAATCCCACAGCTCCTGAATATGATTGGTTGCTACTGTTAGCCTATCAACTCTTAAAATCTATTAAATATTGCCGCTTGTGTGTGATTGGCTGAAATGCGTCACATGCTACTAAAAAAGACCTCGACTAAAACTGGGACAAGTGATTTCCCGCAGTTTTTAAAATCAATTTACCCTAAAAGCTCTATTAAGCCCCCCCCCTCCCTTTTTTTTAGCTCCCCCTCTCTATTAATAAGCCCCCCTTTTGGAAGCCGGATTTTGTAATAATAATTTTTGTAAACCTCAAGATGGAAGATCGTTTTGTTTTTGTGGTAGACATAACATTAACTTGTCAGTGCAAGAAAAAAGCTAAAAATTCAACAACCAACGCAGTAAATATATTTTGACGCGCGCCCGGCTTTCAGGGAAAATATTATATTGGGCTTTAAGTCATGCAAGGATGTTTATTTTGTTCTCAGCTATTGTCTGTTTCTTGAAGGTCACAGTTTTTCTCGAGATTCACTCTAGAAAAAATTGGTTGCTTTTGGAACAATTAATGGCTAGAACAAAAATCTTCTGATTACTTCTAAAAAAACACCACAAAGTATAAACCTGCAAAACCATTTATGGTGTAAATTTTAAGTATATTGTACAGCATTCAGCGCTTAGAAATATGCATTACATATCATGAGCAAAAAGTGTGAAAAGCTTCTTTGGCATGGGTGTTATAAATCTTCCAAAGCTTCATCGATAACGTACCTTTTTTGATTCAATGCTTTTGATTTTTTTTTTACGTTAATTGTGCAATGTAAACACTACTGTAAATCCCCATTTGTTCTGTTCTTGTGCATTTTCTGACAAACGAATCAGTTTCTTTTAAATTTTACTTTAACCTGATACTAGCTCCTCTTGGTGTATTCCTCAAGCATGCCAGTTTTAGCTTGGACATTTTCATTCCAAAAAATATTGAAACTTACAAAGAATGGACCTTCTTTTTGTTTGCATAAAAAACAGACGTTCAAATCTTCAAGACAGGTGTTTTCAAATCTACTCGAAATGAATAAATTATAAAGCTAACTGACGACGAAATGTCTTTCAGAATATTTTAACTTGATTACGGATGATTTCATATTCGGCGAACGTCGTTGTCTCCTGAACGAAATTTTTTTGGAACTGAAAATTGAACTAAGCATGTCCACAAAAAGACATAGCGAAAACAGGGTTCGGCAAAGTCACACATTGGTGCCTTACTCCAAGATTAAAAGTAAACAAATCCAAGATGGAAATTCGGTGTCCTCTGACGATGTCAAAAGCGTTCGAGATCTGTTCATCTTTAGCGAAAAGCACTGCGAAGCAAAATCGTTCAGTAAAATGGAAGCGTGGATTAATGAAGGAAGTAGAAAAACGAAGTTTAAGAACCGAGGCGTCCAGCGAAGCGACTTATAAGTTTGTACCTTCACCTGAATTCAAGCCGGGAAGTTATTTTCTGTTGCCGGAAAATCCTACTAGTTCTAATTACACTGCGTCACGCATTGATAGATGCGTTCCTTCGTATACTTACTTTAGGCCAGGCAACCAGCTTTGCAAGAATAACGTTACGAGGAAAGAATTTTGCGAAGTGTTTGGAAAGGAACTCTGTTTGGATTGTAATGGTAGAAGGTTGAGAGAGAGGTTTAATCATAAAATGAATGCTTTATATCCATGTCTTGAATATGATAAGGATAAGCGACCTTATGGATACTGTCCAAGGGCTGTACGTTTGACTGAACCTTTACCATCAAGAGTCGATCGCCGGCCAAAGAGCCTAACTTTGCCGGGAAGTGACCGGACTACATTGATGGGCGCCCGCGGGATGTCAACAGGACAGACTTTCAGTGATATGCCGATACAGGTCTTTATCAAGCCACGACCGTACACGAGCTAAAAAAAGAACTTGACAAAAAACGCAACCACGCTGGCTGAAAAATAGCCGTCAGTTGTACAAGAAAAGAAAAACATCAATGTTTCTTGCTATTTGTTGTTGTTGTTGTTGTTGTTGTTGTTGTTGCTGTTGTTGTTGTGTTTTACCGTGTAAAGGCCTGAATCGTAACTCGCCTAAAGCCAAAAAACTCGGAAGTCAACAACACTGACTCTGTCAGTAGTGCAAAATGTAGGTAAAATTAACCCTACGTCGAGTACAATCCATTTAATGTACAGTGCAAGTGTGAATTTTCCCCCTGATAGTCAGACGACCTTTCTTGACCATTTCGATTTGCCAACAACGCACGAGAAGTGTAACCAGTTCAGTAGAACCTAACTAGCCAGTTTTAATAGACCAAGAAATCATGTTCTTTTGCAAGGCGATTATCAAAGTGCAAACAATTGCCAACCTTTAAGCCGAAGTAGTAAGGAAGTGCCTTTTTTTAAAGTTCTCTAATTAGAGCATTTTTACTGATTTTATGATACAAGTGAACAATGAAACACTGTGACTGGTACGGGAGGATGTCCCAATGTTCACAGCGGTCAAACGCAAAAAGCTATGTCACTTCCGGTGTTTCCGAGCCCTAAAGTTTGAACCAGTTCAAAAGTTTACGAGTGCGAAGTTCGTATCAAAACGATGGAGAACATGTTCTGGCAAACTGAATTTTACGCCGGCAAAACTTATATACATGACAGTTACTTCATTTCCAACACATACTCAACGTAAAAAGCTTAAGTTTTTAGAAACGGCGTTAAGTTTTGCGGTTAAAGTGAAACTTTCAACATTCGTCTGTATGTTGCTCTGTAAAATTATGGCAGGCACTGGGCACGCATCTTGCGTTTGACCGCTGTGAGGTCCCAAGGGCTTTAACACCATAACTCATTAAGTGTATTACTGCTTAGCAACCAACCTTCTTCCGACATGTCCGAATGTCAAGGTCACAGCCAACCTTCTTCCGACATGTCCTGTCTGCCAAGATGCAGAGAAGTTTGGAGGGACACAATTTCCCGCCTTTTTCCCTCCTTGAAAGAATAATGAGGACGAAATTCCTGCTTAATCTGGGGCTTAATACGAGATAAAATAAATAAACAAATTAATTAATTAATTAATTAATTAATTAATTAATTAATTAATTAATAGAGGCAAAAGGCGTATACACCCAAATAGACCGCTACCTATAAGTTCAGGGCGCAGAGCGGACTGATTCGGGTGTCCATCTTGATCAAACAGTAATTTTCTTCTGTAACAAAATCTTATTTTTTCTCCATTTCCCTAAAATTTGTCAACCCCCTCACATTCTTCTTTACAAACATTCTGAAAGATCTAAGAACCTACTGAAGACGGATAGTAAAAGTAACTCAATCAGCAGCCCATAAAGAAAACCAGACCGGTTGATATTATGAAGATGTTTTGTCGGTGTCTCTTCTATTTACACTTCCCTCTACTCATCAAATCCACCAACTCCGCATTTTACCGTTCTTCAACTGCAGAACTGAGATTGGAGATAACTGGGATCTTAATTTTAAATAATCCATCCGCATGGAGTAATTACAACCTTTTGTATAGCCGTGTGAATCGAGGCTAACTTTTACGCCGTGAATTGTACAAATTCTAAGGGCTTTTTTACTATTTTACATAATAAAGACCATGTCATCTATTATAATCCTAATCTCTACGAGTGATTTCAAATTCTGTTAGCTTTGAAAGCATACTTCTGGATGTAAATTACAGCTCGCATTAAATTACCGTAAACGTATGGCTAGGTAGGCGACCTGAACTGAAAAGGCGATAAAGCTTTTTCCTCGCATCGAGTCGTAAGCGTCATGCTTAAACTTTAAGCTCCTTTATATCACAGCTCGCTGATTTATATTTTGTCTAATCCGTTAAGTGTTGTGCAATCAAAGGAAATTTAAATTATTATTTCTTTCTTTTAGCCGCCAGCATGAAATGGTCAATTGATGTTCGAAGATGTTCTCAAAATGAAAAGTTAAACAACATTTTTTCTAATTTCGATTTAGTTTTTTAACAGAACAACTCACATTGAAGTGTTGTTGAGAGTTCATCAAAGCCTTTTCGAGCCAATAATATAAATGCAAATACTTCAGCGAGGTCAACTTAATTGTATTCCAGCGGAAAATTGACAGATTATTTGTTTTTTATTGTCAGGCCATGACTGACTTGTATTGTTACCCCAGCAACACTTCGTTTCAGTCAAAAGTCGTACATCGTCCACCGCGGCAAGTGAAATATCCCGCAATCTGTTCCCGAAACTTTCACCTTGTTATGGCGTACAAAGCGAACCGCTTATGTACGCTACAAGATGTGCAAGACACCTGGAGACCATGTACTTCCCAAGTAAATTTGCAAAGGTAAGTTGTGTACCATTTGTTCAAGTGTTGTGTTAAAGCGCGTCGACAAAATAACTAATCGAAAATGTCACAGTTGATCAATGTTGTACATTCCATTTTGCAAAATTCGTTCCAAATGTTTTTGGTGAATCCCATATCGAACGATTGCGTCTTTCCGCTTAGGAATTTGAACTGTTTACATATACTACCATGTTTGCTGTCAAAGATTTAAGTGTACTTTCGCAGTTGAGCAAATAAGTTCATGATGGCTCGAATGTTTGTGACTTCAGTTGAGTCTCTTTAAAGGAAGGTTACTAATGAACTCAGTATCATGAGAGTGCAATGTTTTATTTGCCTCTTGCAGAGAACAATTCGAAGGACGTTGTGTTTGTTTAGATAGTTCTAAAACCATTTGGATAATAAGGCGAGCAGCGAATTAAGTGTAACGATCTTTCTCAGGGACTGAACTACTTGTCTTGACAGAAGGAAACAATTAAAGGTCATTAATCTCGGTTTGCTCAATTCAAGTAGTGAGTTTGTTTTTCCATGGAACAGTTTTGAGTGAAATTATACCGTCTTGCAGCCAATTCCAAGTCCCACTGTGACATCTAGTTTACCGGTTTCACTTACAACTGTTTCACAGATGTCTTATTAGAGATAATTTCAAAGAGCGCGGTCTTGTCGACCTGAATTGACAGCGCATCAATTTAGTCGATCTAGTCATGCCAGTGCATGTACATCTTTTGGAAAGTTTATGATTTTCTAACATATGAAAACCCCTGCGTTCATAGTCCGTCCCGGAAGCAAACTCTGCTTACAGAAAAATATTTTTCCCCACGGAAATGGCATCTGGAGAGTTCTTCCTAGTGACTTTGGTATAGCTTGTTTCCGTTTAGTACGTCTAGTTCTCGAGAGTTTCCCTGATTCAAATGCTTATGATGCTTGTTTGCTGGCACAACTTTCGATCTTACCATTGTGTGCTACGTTTTCCTTCAAAAGAAGCTCAAATCTGAGAAATGTGGACATCTTGGTTATCTATTTTCGCTATTTTTTAATGTGAGGTCATGGTAGAAGCGTGTTACACTTGTTGACTGAGGTCAGTGCACAGTCACGTAGCCGGACTGATCAGTATGAAATAGCAGAGACCACTGCAGTCCATATTAAAAAAATAAGAAGAAATGGGACAACAGATGACAAATACAAGTGAATCTTTCTGGGCGAAAATTCTTGTATGTTCTCCCTTCAGGTACCATCTTTCTGAAACTCACGTGTACATCAAACTTCAATCTAGTCTTGGTAACATACAGTAGAAACTCTCGTAAGCGACCAGCTTCTCCCGTCAGTCCCGTGAGCAACCTCACTTCTTGATCTTGAAGGTGTTCTCCTCTGAGAGGTTTGGCTTGTTAATTCAGTACTAAAATCTGACTATGTTCAGTGTGTTCTTCCGGGTGACAGTTGTCTCGGTGCCGTTGGTGGTGACGGACGTTTCGACCTGACTAGCAGCCAAATTCAGATATGCTTATCGGACAGAAGAGGGTTTTCTCTTAGTTGTCAGTTGTCAATCAGAAGCAAGAGTCTGTCTTAAGACTGCCCTCAGCCAGATGATCCGCACTCCCGATCAAGGAAGGTTTTTTCACGCAAAGACACTTAATGCACAGTCTTAAGTTCTTAACAAAAAACTTTGGATTTATCAACTGAGTGGATAAGATAAATTGGCCACCTTAAAGAAATTGATAGCTGACGTTTCGAGCGTTAGCCCTTCGCTAACACTCCCAAAGGTTTGTGTTTCACTTTTCCACCGACGCAGTACCATGCGAAACTAGAAACTAACCCCCTTGCTCATAAGTTCTTAACACCTTACTTCTTCACTTTTCGCATTCTGCAGGATCAACCTCAAAACTGTTACAGTTGCATTTCATAGCAACAGAATCTACGAAATGCCACACCGCACTGCCGTGTTTACACCGCTTGAGCAGCCTGGGATGAAAGAAACAGAGACGATCAAGACTGAGCGTGCGTCAATGACCGCCCCAAGCGACAGTCGACCAAATATCAGCGCCTACCAAGATTACTTCACGCCAACAAGCAGAAGCTCCTTGGAGGACAATCGGTCTGTCTATTCGAACTCAGATGGCTTGCCTGACAGGGTACCTACATCGAACATCTTATCGCGCATGGCGAAAACTAAAGCTTCTTGGGTGGAAAATCAGAAGCCTTCAGAACATTTACCTCATAGAAGAAGTCCAATTTTGTGTAAGGGGAGGCCACTTGGAGGATCCTCGCTGACACCTTACATGGAAAACCAGTTGTTAACGGATAGAGGAACGAAAGGATATCGTGGTGGAAAAAAGTTTGATTTGTTACCAATTTCAAAATATCTCGCACAGTTCCGAGACGAGCTGAAGGTTCGCAAGGAGAAACGTTTACCGCTTGTTCGCATCAGCTCTTATCACACCGTCTGTGGCTGCGTGGACAGCTTAGGATTCTGGAATTGTTCAAACGAAGTACCGGACGATGTTAAACAAACTGCCACTTTTTTCACCACTAAAGACGTTTTCAAGCCTTTCCACTCGCGATTATTACCCACTCGTGGCGAGTCTTTATATGTTGAACCTGTTCAGGACAAGTTTAAAGCTTGTACAGTAAATGAAGTGAAGTTACCAAGGCTTCACAGCAGCGGGAATGAGACTTTTGTCACTGAATCAAGCGGGCGCTTCAAGGGGTCACAGGGGAGACTTGATACGGAAAGAAATGTTGCCTTTCCTGTTATAGTCAGTTGAAGATGTGTGAATGGAATGGGCTTTGTATTTTGGAAAATGGGGCTTTTTGGAGAAAACCATAGTTGAAAACAAGTAGATTGCAAGATTCTTCCACTGGGGCGGCCGATTTGGAGTGAATCTACTATTGTTCCGTTAATTGTTCTAATGGATAAAAGGAATATTGTTTATTTAAAATAAGTAAAGATAGCATTCTTTAAGCTTTGAAGACCTTTTGGCGGGGAAAAGGGAAAATTGAGGCCCTTGTTGATTGTCTGGCTAGGCGTTATCAGGGTGCCCTCAAGCTATCTCCGACGAGAGCAATGTGCTTTCGAAGATCTCTACTTTTGAGAATTTTCGTGTATATTGCTTATAATAAATACCTTCAAACCAGAAAAAAAAACAGCACCGTAAGGAAGAAACTTTGTCTCTTGTACGAAAACACTGTAAACGTTATACCCTACACGATATCTCTCAATATGAAGAAACTAAGCTTTTGGCTTGCACTGGAGTCCTGTTCACAGTACGTGATCCAACTCAACTATGATCACCTAAGTTACGTAGTCTCAATTGTGGCCTAATAAGTGGTTCTCAGATCGGTGTTAAATTATACCGCCTCCCCCTTACTTAAACAGTTTAGCATCGACCATTCATTGACAAAGTTTCGAACTTGGGTGACATGTGGGTGAAAGGCTTAAAATGATGTGCGTTTTGGATTTAATGAACCTTCAATAAATCTGTTTTATTTCAGAACAGATTAAAGTGTGATGATGGTACATTTCCTATTTGTTTAAACATTTCGTGATTGTTTGAAACACTTAGTCAAAACAAATGCAACGCGAATTAATTATAGAACGAACAAATTTGTGCCTCTTAAAGTGTTTAAAAACACAAATGACGTATTTAAGCAGCTGGCCTGTTTGTTACATAAATTGAAAGATGTTCTGCCGACGATCGATTACTACCCATTCAAACTCTTTATTCGGACGATGACTACTTTCTGGAGGTTTTCCTTGATGGAAGAGCACTATTGCGTCAGGTGTTCGATTTCACGTAGTCCGAATCAGACTTTTTGGTGGACTATAAGCAATGATAGAGACCGGGTGCTACGTCCTCGAAAAACAAACAACAAATAACAAAAATGAGGCCTATAAACTGTCGTCATTTCCAACTGCAATCATGTAGTTGTTTACTATAAAATGGAAAAAAACAGAGAATAAAAACTTAGACTACTGGTCCGCGTTTTCTTCGAGTGATAGTTGCTCACAGACCCCCCCCCCCCCCCCACTCCTCACCAAGCCTACGTAAAATATATCATAGGTCTGGTGTAAAGAAACTGGCAGGACGTCAATGGTAATTATCGCAAGAAAAAGTCTTCATTATCTTAACCTTAGATAGTCCATTTGTGATCTTATTCCACTTGCTCACACTCACCCATCACACACACTCAACCCACGATCAGTCCATTTGTGAACTCATCCTAACCACGCAGTCCGTCATCAGTCCATTTGTGATCTCATTCCACTTGCTCACACTCACCCATCACACCCACTCAACCCACGATCAGTCCATTTGTGAACTCATCCCAACCACGCAGTCCGTCATCAGTCCATTTGTGATCTCACCTCCCCCTTCACTTTTCGAGTACTTAGGCTGTCGCGTAGGTTAATTAGTGCCTCTTTAGTATAATTTCGTAAAGAGCAAGGCCAATGGCCATGCCATATACTTCACCGCCCAATGACGGGAACATCTGAAGTTAGACGAAACAAAGGCTGAGCACAGCAGCCAGTATGATCTTACCAGTGAAAATTTGGGTGGGGGTGTGCGGCGCGCTTCTAGAGCCCCTTACCCTATTTCAGACCAAAATATGTGATTTTCCCTGCCCTATTTCAGACCTGGGGCCCGTTTCTCGAAACTCCCGATTACTTTTCGGGCCCGGTAAGTATTTTTTCGAGCTCATTTATTTGTCAGCTAATGGTAATCATTGGCCCAAACTTAGCGACATGCTTCACGAAATTATAAAGATTAAAATTTAGCTTTCAAAATCAATAAAAATTGTATAGGTATTGGAGAATATTGTGCACCTAAAATATCTTTCGGGCCCGGAAAGTTATCGGGTGCTTCGAGAAACGGGCCCCTGCCCGGGAGATGCTTCGGTTTGCGTAGACGTTAGATTGTCAGTATTAAAAACACACTTCTCAAGAGAAGATTGTAACAAAAAAGTAGCTTCTTCTAAAATCCATATCCAATTTCATGAGACCATATCGCAGAAATCGTACCCTATTTCAGATCAAAATGGTCCAAATCTATATCCTATTTCAGACTAAAATGGCTCGAAAGCCATACCCTTTGATTCCGCACATTCCTACCTTAGCGTATAGAAGGGGGTACGGCCCCCTCCCCCGCTCCCCCGGGGGATTAATTAACCTCCTTCTTTGCAGTATGGCGCCTTACCAACTGAGCTATCAAAGCGGATGTTAACAACGGAACAGGAGAGCCTGGAAGTGGAGTCTGGTTCGAGCAAGGAAGTCGAGACAAACCTTTTAAGGATCTTAATATAAATTTTGTGGTGTTAAGAGTGATTGACATATCAGATTATGTGACAATATACAAGGCAATTATCTGATCAACCAAACCAAATATTAGTTAGTTTGTTTTTGGGCCTATTTTATAAAAGGACGGGACGACTAAATTTCATAGCTCTTTTGAAGGCAGACGTCCAAGTTCACACGGAAGCTGTAGTGGAGGTGAGCTTGTGTAAAGATTTATTTAGTTTTTTCTTCACAAGAAGAAAGGGTGATTAATTTTCGCAGGGATTAGTTTATCTTCGTCAATTTTATGAAACAACTCAGTTGAGACCATTGTCCAAGTTTTCGTTCCGCGCATGGCTAGGCCGAGATAAAACCAGTCATTTCGCACGGGAAGTATAGTTTCAGTAGTCTTGAAACAATTTTAAATTCCTCAAGGCAAAACAGTGACCACCATACATGAAATATGCGGTAGAAACGTAAAAATGCTCGTTTTTCTTTCCTACTGAAATTCGTGACAGGAGCTTATGTTTGCATAACTTAATTTACACTAGCACTAGCCTTTACAACAAGTCTAAAAGCTTTTGGACTAGTAAAAAGGCGGTAAACTCAATGAGTATGATACCCACTCGCCATTAATTATAGGTTATATTTTTGTATTTTCTGATTTACCTTAGCTTCGCTTCAGTTTAAAAACTTGATAATAAATGTCTTTTTGGCTTTTTCGCCCAAAGTTGCCTGCTCTTAACGTTAAATGATTCACATTTATATTTTTCTCATCTTTTATTACTTAACTGCTGCACTGAGTTGTCAATCTTTTCTTCAAAAACAAAGGCCTGGTTCTGAAATATTGTTATCACCTATCTTAGTTCTCCTTTTCCAAAACAGAGCGAATCTGGGGAGCGAATCTGTTTTATAGCCAGCGGAAAAATCGTCTCTCGGCCCTGCTGTCGGATGATATATCTACTTCTTTGTTTATTTAATCTCTCTTTTCAGCCGGTAAACCTTTCTTTTCTATGCAAGAAAAGGCCTTAAACCATTTGAATTTTTAATAACCTAAATGTTTTCAATTAAATGTGTTTTCAAAAGAAAGGACTTTCTCTGTCAATCTGTAATGATTCCAAAACCGTGAATTATAACCACCTTGTATGTTTGTAGTAGTTCATACCTGTCTATACATGATGTAAAGATATCGTGAAATTTAAAGACCGGGTTTCGGAATCGCAGTATGGATTGCATAACACATACTGAAGTTAAACAAATGAATTTTGCCCACAAACTACGTAACTTATTTTTATGAAAACCAGAAACTTCTACTCGCAATTATCGCTTTCACGCCGACACGAAAACGTTTCCGTTAATTATCAGACGGATTCAACATTGCCAAGTGAAGTCAATTAACTAATTTGCCTGACAGTTTGGTAAATTATGCGGAGAAACAAACCGCGAAAAAATCAGAGAAAGAATAATTTAAAGGATTGTGAAAGCCGCTTGAATGTGTACCTGCAAAGAAGTGAATAGGCGTCAGACAGCCAATGCACCTTTGATGAGATACAAGAGCACGATTTAAACGATTTACAACCATGGGAGAACGACGAAGCCCGGGAAGCGACAGAAGACTTCTGTGAAGCCAAACAATATACAAATTCTCACAATAAACTTCTTCCTGATGTGAAAAGGTTACCTGTGACTCCGCTATCCAGCGAAGTGAAGACTTTTGATCTTTGTAGTGTTTATAGTCTGCAAGGCGCCAGCGAGAAAAAAGGTTCGGTTTTTCAGGGTAATTTCGACGATGCGGAACACGAAGTAACTGAGTCAGATTTGGTTGCTTTTTCTTCAGATATGGGAAGAACTTCAACAGGATGTAAATTTCCACATTCTAAAAGATCAGAAACCATTGAAGGCTCAGACAGATTGTAGTCAAGAAATTTGCTTGATTATAAACAACAAACACGTCACTCAAAAGTTGACTTTGTTCCTACGTGGACAAACAATGCCGATAATAATCGAACAACTGGATCTTTACCATTCCTTCAAAAACCACGTCAAGAAAAGATGAATTTAAGCAGAAATAAGCAAAAATGTAAAAAGCAGGAATCTCAGACTAATGACTCCGACGTAGGCATCCTAAGTGGCAAGAAACTGGCAAACTCAATAGCTCCTGAATTTCACAATTTAAGACATTTTCTTCCCTTGCTGACATTATGCCAATGTTCCGATTACGATTCAGCTGTTATCGAAGTTGTTCAAGATTATAACGACCCGTGCCGTGGTGCAGCTTCGCAAATGCGTTCACCGTATCACTGAAACACTTCTCGAACAAAGCACTCTCTTTATACAAATTAATGAAATTGCTGCAAAGGTTCGGTTACTCAGTTTGATCCAGTTCTAAGGACGTAAAGGTTGGTATGTAAACATGGCAGAAGTTATGGTAACGGTAGATGACACAACGTTCGAACACGTCAGGGCGAGGCAGTTGATCAATGTACGAAAAACTGAACATGTTGATGAGATGTATGTTTCGATAACAGCTCATTAGTTCTATATTTCTAGGTTTAACTCTCGGCCTACCTGCTAATATCGTATTAGCGTCAACTGATATTTATGTACTTGGACTGGTATGAATAGAAAGAATGAAAGAGGAGCGTTAACATCGAAACAAATCAAAAATCGCTAGTAAAAATCGAAAAAAATGCATATATTCTTTGCAGGCGTAATAAAATTAATAATTTAATGGAATACAAATAAGTTATTTCAATACCTCGCAGAAATTTCTTCTTTACCCTTTCACTTTCAGTCAACTGAACCTTAGGATGCGTAAGCCTCACACATCCTTAGGATGTGTAAGCCTCACACGTGATTCAATATGCGCTCGTTCAAGTGTTGGATAAAATCTCAGCAAAACTTACTCCTGGGCCAGGTGTAAGTTTTGCAGCGATTCTGATCGCCGTAACGAGTAATCGAAAACGCCTATATAAGGCATGTCAGATATGGCTGATTTAAGTCGCCGGTGATTTTTGAGGAAATGCCAGCAATCGCCTTGCGAGTCCGCTCCCGCGATTGAAATAGAAAATGGCCAGCGATTTGGCGTCAGCGATCACTTTCGCGCGAGGAACATGTAAAATCGCCAGTGGTGTCGCAGGTTTTACTCAGGTCTTTTAAAATTTAAAATCACTCGGATCCATCTGGTGTTTTCAACTTCATAAAACACTACCTTTTTTTCAAAAAACAATCTGGGGTATGAGAGGATGAATGAATGAGCATGAATACACGATATTCCGTTGACTAATGAAGGAGGACATACCGGTTTGACAGGCGGTTATTAAGTAGATCTGAGTAGAGGTGTCTTCAAAAGGGAACCATTTGGTGGGAAACGGTATTTTCTTAACTCGTGTGGTTACATATTTTTCCCGGAATTACCCATTTATCACTGCTATCACTGAGGTCGTCATTTTCATGTCATGATCAGTTACAATTACAAGAGTTTGTTTTATTCGTCAGAGCTTGGTATTGTCCTTTAAAAAGAATTATACACTTCTTTCTGTGTTTATGTTTGGCAGCGTTCTTTTAAGCCAATCTTAATTCGGATCTTTCGATAGAAATTTGACTTTCCGTTCCGCCAATCTTAGATTGCAATCACTATGACCTACGTGTGGGGCTTATGATTCGGATCGGTGCCTAAATCTGCTTTCGGATCCATTTCGTAAACTTTTAAATCTTGTCCTAAGCACGTGTTCACTCAGTTTGGACTGCTCTAAAAATTGCATACACACAAATCAAATCGCACAAATCACTGGGAGGCAACATATAGACATGGGCCAAAATTGTGCACGATTTACACAAAAAGTACAACATTTGGGTCAGTTTTTCATTGTGCTCTAACCATTTATCATTCCTGTGATCCTCGTCAAAAATACTTCACTTTTATATCACAATTTCATGCAATTTGTCAAGAGAGGCGCAATGCCTTGTAGGCATTGACAGGGTTGAAGTAATTTTAAAAAGCAACAAAAAAAATTCCTTTTTCTGGAGAGCTGAGAGAGTAATGTAAAGGGAAATACAGTAAAAACCCGCGTATAAGAACCTAGATTTTTCCAACTTAGCCTAAATAGGTTCTTATAGAAATGGTATTTAGTGGTATTTTAGGCTACTTAGGTTCTTAAATAGGTTCTTAATTTGATAGGGGCACTAGCGATCAGCACAGATAACTACAGGGCATATATGATATGGAATATATTGCTTTATTATATAAACTGGAGTGTTTTATGGAGGTTTCCACCACTAAGAAAAATCGTATTTGGTACACGTAAAATTACGATAATTTTACATGTGAAAATAGGCCAATCAGCTTTCGCGACGTCACGCGCCTTCTTTCGCGCCACCTTTGACAACGGCTTGCTATGATTTCTTAGTTCTCGATCGCTGTTCGCTTGGCTTGTTCAAAAAAAGAAATAACTACTAACAGGTTACGATGGCCTCGAGCAGTACACCAGAAAAAACGACCAAAAATTCGGCAAGTGAAAGATTCGTGTCCCTCACTGACGAAGATGTTGAAAGATTTGTCGAAGCTGAAGCCCACAAAAACACTCAAAGAAATGCACAACGACGTAGCATTGATGAAGTCGTTTTTGCCAAATGAAAACGAAACAAGCCAACTCCAAGACATACCGCCGTCAGAATTAGACGCTTACCTCAGCAGATTTCTATTGTCTGTGAGAAAAGTCTGGTAATGAATATGAGCCAACAACACTCAGAGGAATTATCGCTTCTATGGAGCCTTATCTTAGAAACCTACGCTACAGCTAGTCTGAGATCGAAGGACAACGTTTGACAGTTGAATTGTTCGAGAGGCACTTGCTTAAACGAATTTCTCAATTTTGACACGAGACTGCGGATCAGTTTGTGTGTAGGCTTCGACAACTAACGGCGAGTCGCGACTTTGCCAAATTTGAGGATGACCATATTCGGGTTAATCGATAAGTGCTATTCCAGTTATTTACGTCGCAAGTTTAATCTGGAGCAAGAAGGTACGGTGAGTTTAGATTGTCTACTAATGAATACGGACAAATAAAGCAGTAAAGAGTAGTAATAATAGCATGAAAATAAAATAATAGTGAAAAGTTTTCTATTGTGTTAATTAATGAATGTATTTGAAAATTGTTTGTTTGAATGAGTTGAACGGGAATCACTTTTATCTTTTGCCTCTACGCTTACTGGTGTTGCCCTTAAATAAAAATTGTTTCAGTAATATGGGCTTTTTCAATCTCGATGGTCGCAAGTTAGAGAACGAAATATAAGCGAAGCAGTTTTGAGTTTAAAGCTATGTTATCCCGTAAGTAATGTGTGTTCCTCAAAGTGCTTGAATTTTTTCGCGGCTGCTAAAACCTACGCGACATTTCTTCGATAAGTTTATTACAAGTGCTTCGAAGCTCCCCAGATCCTTTATTTCGGGTAATCCCAGTAAAATGCCGGTGAAATGTCAGTATAAATTTTTGACCAGACTAATACTTTTATTTAGTGGCAGTTCATGTTATTTGTTAACATCCGAACGCGATGAAGATAACCCATTCAAACAGTCGAATAATTTTTATTTTGTTTTTGTAAATGAGCGCCGTTTCAAGTTCATTCAAGCGAACAGCCAATAAACCAAGGAGATTTGACAAGCCTTCACAGTTAATGACAGGATATGGAAGCATTGCAAA
This sequence comes from Siderastrea radians, assembly GCA_964017195.1. Taxonomy (NCBI): domain Eukaryota; kingdom Metazoa; phylum Cnidaria; class Anthozoa; order Scleractinia; family Rhizangiidae; genus Siderastrea; species Siderastrea radians. Next base: position 14,580,626 of record OZ024887.1, on the reverse strand, counting down.
CACCAAGCTAGACGGCTCGTGAGTAAAATAATTAAGCTGTGCTCAGCCTCTAGAACAACCTTTCGAGCTTGGTTTTACAGAACAGATCCCCAAAATATTGAAGGACAATTCGGAACACTTTCAGGCTTTTTGAGAAACACTTTTCGAAAGCGAACGAGCCAAAAAAGCCCCGAAATGTATTTCAGACCGAAAAGTTTCAGGACTATTTTTGAGAAACGAACACCAGTTTATTCCTTCGCGGCTCCGCTTTTAGGCTTGGCTAAATCTATATATTATAATAAACTTGGAGATATGGAATTTCTCTTCTCGTGTTCAATTCGATATCTCACTCGTTCGCTACGCTCACTCGTGAGATATCGCGTTGAACACTCGAAGAGAAATTCCATATCTCCGCGCGCCCATGTATTATTGTCTATGTATTAAACTAGTAGTAATCGCAGATTAGTGAAGTGCGTTCGACTGCAACCCTTGTCGACACCGAAATTAGGGAAAGAAATAGTCTGCTCAGCTTTCTGATCTTTCTCGACCCTTGGTTGTTATCAGTTGATATATTTTCAATAGAAAATCGAACATTGTCAGATACGGAATACATGTAAATCTTAAAATAACAAAGTTGCGTGACTTTTTCAGGCGGACATATTTAGCTACATGACCGCTTGTATGTACTCATCGAAAGTTTCACATGTAAACACAGCATTAAACTGAAATGTTACAACTACTGTTGAACTCTTTACCTTTGATAACCTCCAAAAATATTCGCGCAATGGTCCTCTCAACCTCTTTTGTGGGGGGGGGGGGGACAGGGGGGGTTTAAACCTCCCGCTTCCCGTACCCTTTAATCCCGGTTCCCGCCCTGTATTTTACGGCTCCCGCCCCATTACATTTTTTCGATTGCGAAATATTGCACAATGTTGCGTAATTTTTCCTTTTTTCTCCCGCTTCCCGCCACCTTGGGAATCCCGCTTCCCGCCACCTCTTCTCCCGCCTCCCGTACACCTCCCGCCCCCTTTTCTCCCGGTCTCCCGCCCCCCTGCCCCCCCCGCTCTTTTAGTTCGTGGCTTCGTTGATAAACGTCGATTTCCGAAATAAGCAGACAACGCGATTTCTAAATTTAAAAGTGGCAGCATGGACATTACACAAAACTTCGAGAGTGACTCGCCAAGGCATTGTTCGAGAGAGAAACGATTTAAGTATCAAGTAATTTTAAATAGAGTGTTTCTTTCACGGACATATAAATTTGAATGTTGTGTGCCGAGTGGTTCTTCATCGAAGGCAAGAAGGTTAGAATGCCAACTGAACGGCGAACTGCAGGTTGACATATGTACCAAGGGGTCGTGCATACTTCTCTAAGACTTCGATCAAGGATTTACAATAATTCCTTGGGCGAAAGGTTGCTTTCTTGAGCCTGGAACTTCCCTCATTCGAAACAAGCTTCTTCGCAACAAGGACGCCTTTGGATGTGAAAGCGAGGTCATTTGGTTCCATGAAAGCGAGTCAAAGTATGCACCAGGTTATGCCCCTTTAAAATCTTCGGGGGGGGGGCTAAATTGGTGTCCATCCATCCATCCATCCATCCACTACAGAGAAAATCTCGATTTCACTCCGGCCGGGATTAGGGTTGCGTTCGACGATAGGAGAACGCAATTATAATTATCTAGAATACAGTTTAGATGATAACCATACAGAAAATTTATCTTTCCTAAGTACTAGCATGCATGTCTTTCATGTTGCAGTGTCCATAAAATGCTGTGTTACATTTTGTGATGCCTTCATTTTTGTAAAATAAGAACTATTGAAAATTTTAGGCTTAATAGGTTCTTATGAAAAGGGGGTTTAAAATGAAAATTTTAGCCTAACAGGTTCTTAAATGTTAGGTTCTTATACGCGGGTTTTTACTGTATGTAGCGTCCCAATTTAGCTGAATCTGGCCCCGAAAAAATGGTAGTCAGAAGGAACATTCATATTGTCAAATGCAACTTTCGGTCTGAAAGATTACTGCTATGTTGACTTTCTTATACCAGAATTTGTTATTTTTGTTACTGAACAAAGGGGCAATAACTAATGCGCCGAGCAATTCGAAAGTTCAACATCCCCCCCCCGGGCAACCCCCCGGGCATTTGAACTTTTGAAGATTGGCTTGTTCAAATTCCCTCCCCTCGGGGCAAAAAAGCCGTTCAAATGCCCCACCAACTAGTACTGAAATAACTCTCCTCAAAGACAAATTTCGTCTTCAACCAAACACTGTTCACGCTTTTCAGAGTGAGATATGCCGTAATGACACCTTCAAACTTCTTTTGAAATAGTTATTAACTAACAAAGGCGAAATTCTATCTTGGAAATCCGTCATACCCTGCAAAAACCGAAAAACTCTCGGGCGTATTAAGTCAGAACAAGAGATAAATCCGGTTCAAATTCCCCACCCTTTCAACACAACGTTCAAATTCCCCCCTCTCTGGGCACGATGCACAGTCAAATGCCCGGGGTATGCCCGGGGGGGGGATGTTGAAGTTTCGAATTGATCGGCGCATAACCCCTAAGGCATTTTTAAAGAATGGAGGGATTTTAAGTTATACCTCCATTTGTGCTTGTATTTATTTCGGTGTGAAAGCGATATAAACAGTAAGTAGGCCGGGACGCTAATGTCTGCTATTCTGGACATAAAAGGTAAACAACACATAAATGAAATCCTAGAAATTAAAGCCCCCAATGAGGGAAAACTTGGACAAACGTGAGACGGAGTACAACTTTCACGGCAATGTTTGGGTTTGCTCTACCCGCTCATTATTTTTATAGTCTCTCTTGTTTTACAATTATCCCACGAGGGCGCGTTGGACTCGAGTTGGTGTGATAAAACAAGGGGCGTAGTGCGTTGCGCAAATGGTCAATTGTTTTCTTAACTTCTCAATTTCGGTAATTGTTGCTGAATTTTAGAGAAACCTTTTGCCTCGCAGCGAAAACGTTTGAACCCCTGGGCGCTTGACATGGCTTCCAAATTCCTTATAAAGCGAAAGCAGGGTTATTCGTTATGATCTGTGTGCGATGAACCAGTGAGAAACGTAAGAAATGCTACTTTTATAGCTACAGAAGCTAACGAAAAGTAATGTAGCCTTAAGGCATTTGACAAACATAACTTTTTCAAAAACAACAGACTATCTTTGTGTTTATGATGACTTTAAGAGCCTAATGGGAAGTAAGACAACTATACGTAAGGGAAAATAGTCTACGTTAATTGAGGCGGTTCTGAATTTTAAAAAAGAAAGAATTGAAAGGCATAGAGCGGAACACGGGTAGGCAAAATTGCCCATCAAATGTATGAGCGTACTCCATCTATTTATTTGTAGATATTGGAAATGCTTTAGATCGTTGTTTTGCTTTCAGCTTATCTTTTTTTTTTCTTTTTTAATAGCCGAAGAAGTGCAATACCCTGAAGGCATCTGAAAAACGTAAAGTGCTTTTTTAAACAATATACCTCCATCTGTGTTTATAATTACTAAGGAGATGTTCGAGGAAGCGTAATTATAGGACAAATAGGTTTCGCTAATTCAGGCAGTTTTGGATATAAAACTACACGGTGCTAGAACAGTGTAATAAATGACAGAATGCATATTATAGAAGAACATATATGGACAAAATTGGAGAGAAGATAGAAGTGAATTGAAAGTTTCTGCTTATTTAAATGTACATTCTCAACAATGCGTAAAACTCTTTCTTTAAATTTTTCATTTACATTTAATCAATTTTTTTAGCTTTTCCCCTAATTATCAATTATAATAAAGCTAGGCAGTAGTAAATTGCACGAAAACAAGCGTAGGCTTTAATTTTAAAATTAAACTCGGCCGATCAACGTTTCTTGAAGCGAATACTCGACGAGGCCGGCGGTGTCATTGAGCCGCTCGACTTTTGTGAGTTATGGTGAGTAGTCAATTATGTAAACTTTAATCTTGTTCTAATGGCACACAAATGACAAAAACAAGTAGAAAAAGGGAAAAAACTCAGCACTTTTTACTACATCGCAAATTTATGTCACATATACAAACACCAATGATCTGTAGTAGATCACTGCAAATAAAAATGGAATTGTCCCATTCCCAAAACAGATGTTTTTTTTTTTGTTTTTTTTTCAGTGTACACCCAGAGTACAGATAACAGAATTGGGTGCGAAGACTAAATGGGTAGTACGCCGTTTTCGTAAATCAGTTGATTTGCATGCACATGCTCTTTCAGTTTTCCCAAGAAAATATTTTGGTTATTCCTTGATTTTTGTTGAACTTTGAACAAGTGTTTCATTTACATTTTTATGACTCTCTCTCGTTATCATTTATTAATCAACCCAGACAAGAATCATTGGAAAAAAGAGGACCTTTAGTAGAAACCTTATGAATCGCCGATTTTATGAAAGAATAGAACGCTTCTCCTAGTTGACTATCAAGTTATATACAACGGTGACAAGTCTAATGATGTCGTAAAAACTGTTGTGCTTTATTCACACATTAATAATTACAGGGAAAACTGGAAAAAAAACCCAGTAACTGTTAAACCGAGCCATTTACATTGTGGATTTGTGGTTGACTCCGATCCAATTTCTACTTAGGTTAGTGGACATGGTAGTTACAAAAGTTACGAAAAGTGTGTTCGTAATTACAAATCAATTAAGAGTTGCCTTACTTTAAATACACTAAGTAAAGAAGGCTATTAATATCTTCAAAGCAGCTAGTTTCGTGTTTTAAGCGGAGCAGATAAAACAGAAGGTATCGGTGATCACAACCGCCCCCCGGCCCTGCCTGCCGCTGCGGGCGTTTCGTGTTTTGCAAACAACATTTGTGGCGCGCAACTGCTCATTAACACCCACACGCCCGCTTCAAGATGATGGCAAGTTATGTTTTTAGTGGGAAAATAAAGAACTGCTCCGTAATAGCAATAAACGACGGCAGGTGGCCGTGTTCGCATGTCGTAATTGCCGTTACCGAGCCGTATCCTGCCATCTTATTTATAATGCCGACAACGCTTGCTTGATTGATCTACGATAGCTATAGATGACATACGATTTAAAACAAGTGAAGCAATTAAGGCAGGTCTTTTCGTGGCATATCAGTTCAAGATAAAACGAAAAGATAAGATTCTGCGACTAGCCGTTATCTGAAGCCATTAATCTTAGAAATCCAACTGAGTCAAAATCCCTAAGACTAGCAAGTAACTAATTGTGTTCTAACTATAGAGAGCCTATAAAACAAGTCAGTTGTCTTAAAAATAAGTAAAAATAGAAAACGTATTCCAATTCGAACTGTAACGCATGTTTACATGAATGTTTTATTCGAAAATGAAAATCTCTCTAACCTATCTGTTTTTTTACGTTTATTTCAGAGGACAACAGAACCTCAAAACAATGAAGCTATTAAAGCTATTTTCAAATAACGACGAGAAAGCTTTTAATATTTGACACAATGTTTAGAGCAGCGCCAATTAGCACACCTGATATGGTGCCGGTAATCAATCAAGCGGGAAGGGGGGGCGATGGGGAGAAACCTATCCTGTTGGTGTTCCTTCCCATTTGGTGTCCATTGTGTTTTGAGGCATTTTGGTGTGAAATATTTCACATTTTGCCCTCTGGTTTGAAGCATGGATAGATTTTCAAGATTTCTTTACCGTTTTGGAACAGGAAAAGAAAATTGATTTTTGGTTTTCAATAGAATTTTGGAATTTTCCCTCTTGATGGAACGTTCAACTCCAAATTTTAAGGCGCTACTCCCCCGGTGTTTTCCAATGGTTCGGAAGTGAATAACAACCTGTCGAGTGAGAAAAATTAATGATGTTCCGCACAACTAATTACTCAAAACCAGAAAATATACTGGCATTTACAAACCATTCGCTTTGAGTTTCAAAATTTTGATCTGCGCAAAAATCCGATCGAGTTTGGTATAAGTCGCGGCTTAACTTTAATTAATTTCACACTGAAACGTTATCCTCACCACTGTTGGTGCTGGAGACAAATTGAAACCAGCTTCTAGACTGCAAAAGATGACCTAGCTGACAGACTTTGATATGGATGTTTGCTCGGTAATTTGCAAGGTGGGTCAACTCAGTACATAGTTCCTTGAGTAAATTCAAGTTGACCAATGGATTTGTCATAACAAATCAACATTGAGGTTAGACTACAGCCGAAATTGCATGATGTTTACCATTGCATATTGTTTAAATATAAGTTCACGAAATCTCTTCCAAGTGGGTTGAACATGTTGAACAATATTTGAAGTTAAATTGTTTTGGCAAACATATATACTACATCCATTGTCTATACTAGATGCACCTGATTCAGAATATAATGGTTGACTAAACGATTACGGAAAATAACCCGTGAACTCTGTGACCCAGTAGTCAATTTCTAGAACTTGCGTTTTCAGATACCGTGTTCATTATAACATAACATTGCACCTAAGACCCTCTGTGAGAAAAGAAAACTTAAATACCAATAATATGAATTTAAACCAGGAGAAAATACTAGGTACGATCTCTTTCAACTTTCCACTTCCTGCCCCTTTCTTTCTGCAATATTTCGAGTTATTTTACCGTTTTTCTGTTTGTATGTTGCCTCCCTGGGAATCCCGCTTCCCACCCTCTCTTTTCCCGCAACCTGCAGACTTCCCGCGCACTTTTCGCTAACCTGCGATCAGGCCACACGACACCACGTATACAGTGACTCTTGGCTGGTTTAAGGGACAATTTTGCCATCGTTTAGAATAGTTTTATAAAATTATATCATTAGCGTTGCCACAAATCCAAAATTCCGTTCTTGATTGTGGTTTCATGTTATGTAAGGTGTGGTGATTTTGGGGGTGCTTTTTAGGAGTGTGTGAGAAGAAAAAAGAATAGGGGAGGAATAAATTTATTTAAATGAGAAATATTGAAGGTTAAATAAAGTTATATAATTAGAATTTGAATTTAATGCACAATCCACTGACACCCCGTCAGTTATTTATTTATTTATTTATTTATTTATTTATTTTTATTCGTTCTTCGGAAATGATTTGCCAAGCGAAACGAAAGTGAACAGAGACTGATCGCCAGTGACCAATTTGTCCGGTTACAAGATTGAGAAATTAGCATCAACCAAGCTAGGGAAATGGTCTCCATAAGCACAGAATCTCAGTGATTCACAGTAACTTGTGTCAACCAGCACGCAACAAGAATTAACATTTCAAAAAACAAAATGAATGAACGAATGTTCGTCCTCACCCCTACCACCCAGAGTTTAGAACATTACTTTTGTAAGTTTACGTTACAAAGTCAAACTGTCAATCAAAGCATACAGTTCAACTCTCTTGTCAGAGAATTCATCATGACCAGACATATGAAAACCAAAAATGAAACAAACGAGGCATCAAATGAAGACGAAAAGAAAACAAATAGTGCCCAAAATAGCTTGACCCGAAGATTTTTTAGCCCCTTTTAAATTAATTAATAACGTGCATTACCGTCTTATCAGTCAGTACTTCTAGAAAATAGCTTCCGTAACCCTTTTAATTAATGTCAAGAGCGCGCACCATCTAATAATTTTTCTTACGAATGAATCGCTGTCTTTGGAGAATCAAGATTCCATAAAAAGTGAATGGGCAGGAGAATGGGCAGGCGGAAGCGCCTGGACATTTCGTGATTTTGATGTCGTCAAATTCAAGTGTCAGCACTCGGTTCAATACATAAGAAAATCCAAACCTCATTTTGCAAGATACTGAAAAACGTATAGCACCTTAAGAAGTTATTACTTAGTAGCTTTCATTTGAATGGTCGGCTCAAAAGTTAGAACCATCTTGTATTGGATAACAAGCAGTACCACGTGACAGCCTTGCTCAATAGCTTTCATGAATGGGCATATAGTAGCATAGCCTTAGCCTGTTCCAGGCGTTCAGATAGTGGAGAGCGAGCGAAAAATAAAGCGAGCGAAAGAGCGGGAAAAAAACGAGGGGAGACTCGCTTTATTTTTCGCTCGCGCTCCACTATCTGAACACCTGGAACAGGCTAATAGTAGCACTTAATCCATAGATGCAAAAGTTAGAAAAGTCTTATACAGCGTAATAAACAGCACTACGGGAAAGTATTGCTCAATGGCCTCCACTTGAATTTTAAGGCTGAACTAATAATATAGGAAGTTTCCACTGCTTCGGTTACGCAAAACGAGCTTTCGTCTGGGGCTACAAAAACTGGGTGGAAATGGAAACAAACGGTTAGAATATTTATTAGAATATTTGTTTCAATTCCCGTATATTCATATCTTAGGATTTCATGCACACACTCAGACCACATCACATGGTTCAAGAACTTGACTTCAAGACAGTGAAAGGACTGAAGGAAAATGGATTGCTTTATCGAAATTTGATGCTCTGCGAAGAGGACCACATCAGAGGCTAGTCAAAACACTTGAAATGAGGTTGTTGTACAAGAATAGTCTTGACGATTCAAATGATAGCTAGTTGACAGTACTGTTACTGATTGGTTTGTTTCGCCTTTTAAATTCACACCAGGAAGAAATGTGGGAAATTTTGTTCAAAATTCTGCAATGACACTACTAGGAACTCAAAACAAAGAAAAAATATTGTTGCTTTTGTAACAGAAGATAAGGGCGATAATAATTTCAATCCATTGTCACTATCATGACATGAGTATTTCACAAAAATGGATGCAGAAATAACAATTTGGTCGCGATATTAGTAATAAAAACGGTGAAAGGCAGTTCAGAAAACTGTCATAACTTTTTGGCTATTTTACAAGTCCGAGGATGTCGAGAATGATTTTCTTCTAAATGCTCTTCGCGTGCGCCCCTAATTACCCTTTGCTGAGGAATTAGTGTTATCTTGAATTGAAGAAAATTGCATTACTTTCGCTTCAGTGTCTTTTTAATTAATTGTAAATTATTATTTGTTAGAATTAGACATTCCCGCTGGGCCGGTCACCTAATTAGCATCAATCAATAAGTCTTGTCATAAAATGAAAACTGTCATGTATAATCCTTCATTACACAAGACAAAATCACGCGACCTAAAAGCTTGTGTCGAGCTGGAGTGAAACCCTGTAAACAGTATATAGAAGTTGCTTGTCCTTAAAATCACCAAGTTCAACAGTAATAAGGAAATACGGGATTTATCAACCTCAAAAGGAAAAGGTGTCACCGACTGTTAATCAGGTATGGTATGGGTTCCTCATTTTGTGAACATATTCGTGTCCTCGTGGATACGTTTCGAACCTTGTTCAAACAGTTTGAGAGTCCTTTAAAGTCAATCGAATTGGTTTTTGTTCTGAAAGAAGGAACAACCGCCATAGATCAATGACGAATATGGAAAGATGGCATAGTTTATTTTTATAACCCGGAGCTGTCGATCGGACAATACGAGATGTAATTATGAATGGACAATGTAAGCCCGGTTTTGAGACGCTTAATTAACAAAGTAGATAGAGAAGCAAGCGCACGTGTAAACATCCTTTTTCTTTAATTCGGCACCAAAATCGATAATAATCCATATATTACAAACACGGATTTGATAGTCAAACGAAACTTGAATTATGCTCCTTGTTGTTCGTGCAAATCGACACCAAAAGCAGTTTAACACGCTTGGAAACCTACTTCGTGCAAATACCCCAAACTTGAAAATCTTTATTGTCCGTGAACATGCCGGTCATCTGGGTAATTTAGAAAAGACATTACCTTTAAAAGTCGGCCAATAATTTTGAAAATTCACGTTGCATGTTCGTGTAAACTGAGCCGAAGGGGTTTTATATGCAAGCAAGTCAGTTTACACATTTATAGTTTGGGTTTCGTTATACAATGCGCAATTTGCACAAATGCCATCATTTAATGTTCTGCCGACAGTTGTCATTCAGGACATTGCAAAAACGTGCGGTGGTGTTTTGAATCAGCTCACCGTGGCCCTTTCACGATCAATTTAGCATTTAGGTTATCAGAGATGGTTATGTACACAGGGGAGATTAGTTTTGGAGAGTCGATGTCACGATATCACATGTTGTCACGCTATTTGTAAACGCCTGGATTTTTAGCAGATTTTTCTTTCGAGTGATTTCAGCGTTTTCATGTACCCAGTTCACATCATGTCTAGAAAGAAACCATTTGTTTAATACTCTAGATAAATTAGCCTAGAACAAAACCCCATGACTAAACATGTCTAACGTGCGGTTTCCACGTGGAATATACATTAAAATGGCGCCTTGCAACACTTAACACCATAACAACAGGCCAATTGTATGTACACAAAACCTTTTTTCGGTCTCCTGTAGAACATAGTAAAATGTCGTGCATTATTAAAAAAAATTCTTGTCACGCTGTGTTCCTTTCATGTTTGCCATTGTTCGTCACCCAGGAAAGAATTATTTTATTATTGACACCAGATAAAAACGAACATGCAGTTTTGCACGAGTTCGGGATGAATATTTTAATTACCTCTGTGATGAGGAGTTTCTGAGAAAGACACAAAACTGTTTTTAGTCTTGGGCTCCTGCTAAACCAACTAAATAATTCAAGCTAATTCAACTAAAATACCTAAGTGTGAAAGCGATGTTTGTAGCTATGTACGTTTTGATAATTTTTATGTTCCAACTTTCTTGTCCAGATCCTGACAATCTCGATAGAACTGCTTCATTAAAAATGAAAAGATTTATTTTCTGCCATACAAACGTAAAAACAAGCTTGTTTGCCGACTATTATTTTCCCACCTAAGTTGACTGCCTGTTTATCCAATTGTTTTAAATCAAATTTTTAATTAAACCATTGAAAAAATACTAATTAACGCTTTGCTTGGCTGCTCTCTAAGGGTGGATTCATTTGCAGCATACGCGTATAGCTGTCGCTTTGGCACATGCGAATTTTCTCTTGTTTTTTAGCCAAAAAACAAGAGAAAATTCGCATGTGCCAAAGCGACAGCTATACGCGTATGCTGCAAATGAATCCACCTTAAGTGGACTTATTAATTAAAAAAGTAGTATGTCCAACTTTTATCATTGTATTCCTTTTACAGCTGAATTGTTCAGTGTGTAAAGAAATAGAAATTGATTGTCCACAAAAGATAACACATGTAGTTGTGCACGTTTGCAGCAATATTTACGAACGCGATTTGGAGATTCGTTGGCGGTGAGTGAATGAAAAACTTCCACTTCCTTTGACTCCACTTATATTGCTTAACTTAAACCGAAATTTAAGGAAATTAGTGGGGCACTTTCCTACTTTTCTAATTTTTATTTACCCCCTCTCCCAAGAGGCGATGTTCTCCCTTCCCCAAGAGAGTAATGTCTTAATTGGTTTTGATGTGAAATTGGCATTAATTTTTGCTGTTCTGGGATTAAAAAGGGTGTCAATGTGTGTTTGTCTTCTGGTGTAAAATAGGGTATGTAGAGTTTCGCTGGTTTCCATGTCAAATAGGGTTTTAAACATCGTTCATTTTGCTTTGATGTAGGGGGAAGATTTTGAGCGTTAGGCTGAACACCCCATATCACACCCTGACTCAGATTTTAAGGGGGAAGGTGGGTTTCAGATCCATGCTCGGGTGGAAATTGAAAACAGCTTCTGGACCTTCTGCATGAGTTTATCTTAATTATGACAACTTTATGCTGCAAAACTCCTCCAAACCCTGACAGCCAAGAGTACTGACAGAACAAAGCATCTTGGGTGATAATTGTGCAAAGCTGTTCATCCGCTAGTTTGAAAACAAGTTTGTTGCAAAAAGCATTAAAACAAAACAACAAAAAATAATTCACGCTGAGCCTTACAGCTACCCTAAATGGACAGCGGCCGAACAAAACAAACAAAACAAAAGAAAAAAAATTGACACTCAAAAGTCACCTGTAAAACCTTCCAGCTTAAAGACATCGATAGGCGGATAAACTCTTGGTAAATAGCCCTGAGAAATTAAAACTCAAATTGCTATCCTATGTTTATATTTTTTCAAAATTGGTTAAGATGCACAAAAAGGATCGATTTTTATGTTTTAGAGTTTCTACTTTAACTGAAGAGAGGTCAATAACACGTTTTCGACATTGAACTGTTGGTGATTCTAAACAATGTCTTGTTAAGAGGAAAGGAGAGCGTCAAATTGACAGATAAAGACAAATAAGGAAACAAATTAAAAATAAAATTATTCTAAGTCTTTGTGATTATTACTTAAGTCTGTTTTTGATCTGTGTCGCTATAGAATATCTTATTCAATCAATCTCGGTGCGCCGGCTTTGGTTTCGACACCCTACACGTATGCTGTCTTCCAGCAAAGTTCGAAAGAAAGTTTGAAAATGTTTCTTTCCTGGCAGATTTAACGGTAAACGTATATAATTCTATTTTTTGTTCTTTGGTTAAGCTTTGTACGTGAGGTGAATGAAATTAATCTTCCTTTTGTCACAATAATCTACAAACACAATGGTAAGTTGATACTTGAAATGAGATAATTTTAAATGCATTTTCATATTTTTCGTGCAGAAGTTATTGGCAATTTCTATCCTATCAAACCAGACAACCTCACATAAAAGGCTGAAAAATATTGCTTATCATAGATTACAATAGTGAGGGTTTAGATTATTCTTTTATATTGTTTGAGCATGTAAATAATTTGTTGTAAAGTGTGAAAATAATATTCGAGAAGGAAATTTAAAGGGTTTTTTATGCAAGACAGGAAATTAAAATTTTCTAGAAATCTCAATCCGTTTAGCTTCTTAAAAGGCACACTTAGGAAAGGAGATGAAATAAGGCGGATAATTTCCTACGGTCGACAGAAGTACCGGGGAAGTAACTTCTCTTTCTGTGAACAACTTAGTTCCCAGTCTTCATTGGTTCACTTAGCCAGTTTAAGCTGCGTAACTTTATGCCTATCTCAATCTGGATTTTGCTATTGAAAATTCGATTTTATAAAAAAAAAATACTCAATATGTTACAAGCGTGGGGCAAAGAGAGATTCTGAGTCACCGAAGAGAATCGAAATTCATGACCTTCCGTGCACCGGTTCGACGCTCTAACCTCTGAGCTACTGGCAGACTCATGGTGAGCTGGGTCATATTTACTGGGTTCATTGTGACATATGTCCTGGATACAACTATCAGTACCACTAGGAGGCTTTTGCCATTGTTGATCCTAGCACTACACAGAAGGCGTCTCACAATTAACCCTGTAAATATGACCTACAACTCGCCACGAGTCTCCCAGAAGCTCAGTGGTTAGAGCGTCCGACTGGTGTACGGGAAGCCATGGGTTCGATTCCCTTCGGGGAATAAGATTTTTTCTTTGTCCCACGCTTATGACATATTGAATATTATATCTTTCATATTTCTTCTACGAGCCTATAATTTACAATTCGATATAACGTTTCCGGTTAAAGGACAAACCAATCTTAGATTGCAATCTGAACCATCCTGGTACGATGGTGAATTGTTCCGATCTGAACGGCTGGTTACGGATTGTGCGTTCCACTAGTTTAGCGATTTTACGATCTTCCAGCACGTGTTCATTCTAAATGGAGACAAACATGGATTAACGTTTTTTTTCTTTTTCAAATTTGTGTCCCTGCTAGAACGGAACTTCAAAAAATCTTGACAAAAACGTACGATTGCATCCTAACTGAAAATGCCCGTTACTAGCGTCCTCGCAAGTGTTGGGAAATTTTGTTCCCAGAAAAAACGAACGTAAACAAACTTTTGAAAAATATAAATTTGGCCATCTAGAAACAAGCAGAACATCGTAACCACCAAAAGGTGAACTTAGTCATCTTAATTATCTTTGTTTTTGCTATATAAAAATTCTTGTTAGTTCGCTAGTTTCAAAAGCCCGCGTTTAGCACCGCTGACCATCGTGATGAGGTTCATCGAGTTCCCAGTCTCCCTTCTTCATGCCCCGTGGATGCGAGATTTGTGCTTTGACTTTCACTTCCTGGCAGTACGAAACAGTCGAGAGCACATGTGTGAATTAACTTCGCGCCGAACGTATTCAACTCAGGAAACGTAACAATGTTCTTAGGGTTATAATAATGGAAAATAAGCGAGGTATGTATGAGCCTTATCAATAACTGGAATGAACTCGTAAGACTTGAATATAGCCTGTTATTTCCAAACGAAGTTATAAAGTTCTGTCGGTCAGGTAAATCCATGCTGAGGCTAAGGGGAACCAGTAAAAAACTCATTTTGTATTAAACTATAACAAGCTAGTTGGATTCACTTATTTTTACAAAAAACAATCTGAACAAGGGATTCTTTTTGAACCGTTTCAGTTGGCATCTTGCTGGCAATCTTGTTATGTTAATCAAGATAACTCTAGCGGTAGGACGGAACAGAAAGCACGCTGATAGTTCAAATTTGAGGCAAAGTTGGCAGAAAACCTGAGTTCTGATATCATGAACGAATCGATTGTTGGATCATTGAAAATTTCGATTTTAAATGATTAAACGCCTCGTTCATCATTTTATCAGTATTTGAAGATTTCAGAAAAACTACACTTTTCTCTACAATATATTTAAGCAGCCTGTTTACCCAAAACAAACTAACGTTAGTTTGCTGTGATCAATAATTAAGTTTGTTAAAACCATAGAGTGCATGTATTCAAAGTTTCATTCATGCCGAGTCTCTTTGTTCGGTTTCTGTACTAGCGAAAGTAGGCCTCTAAATTTATTTATTTATTTAACACGAATTGAGATATCCATGGAATTCCAGAAAAAGCTTCGACCTAATCACACCGATAACTTTCTGCGAAGTTTCGATGTTTTCGACTCGGTCATTTAAACATAACATGCGTGTTTGTTGTAAACAAAATTTTGCGGGTCTATGGCTGAATATTTTCCGATATTTTTTTGCCATCTGCATTACCACCGAGTAAACATCGTTGGTAATTTTAACTGTCGAAAAAAAGGGGCGTTTAGAAAGACGTTCGTTTCCGAACTGCGCTGGCCTTATTTCAGTTTCCTTCTTAATTAATCTCCATTTCTTTAAACTTAGACAAAGAAAATACGAAAGAAAAGAAAGATCGGCCAAAGGAATAATTACTAATTAAGTTTTCTTCAATATTATTGATTCCTATCACTGCCTATCTCAAGACAAAAACGAGATTTCAGCGATTTCAATGCTGAAGTGTGTGCTTTTGAAGTTTTATTAACATATTTCATTTTCTTGACATATTGGGAAATAAAAGAGGTTATAAAAAGACAAATAAGTCAAAAATAAATAAGCGCCAGCTAAGAAAGTGAAGTCATTCAACATTAATAAGTTTTTTCGTCTTGTAATAATACGATAAAAGAATCAATTAACCGACCCAAATTTAATTAACACTCGTGAAAATTAGCTGGAAATAGTCTAAATCATTCTTTCTTGGCGAGTAGCCACTTTACTGGAATGCTTGAGATTGGATTTTTTTTCTCTCCTTTGGGCGAAGCTCTTTATTTTTCTACAGAACTATAGCTATGCGCACAACATGGCTTCAAGTCGTTTAAATTCGCTATTCAGAAAGCAACATGCTAAGGCTTTTCACCTACCTAAAATCTACACCAGAAATGGACGGAAGATTGCTCTGAATTCCCCCTTCTTTTTCTTTTTCACAAATGTAACTCATAGTTGTTAAAATCAGTCAAGTTACATAGAATTTCAGTTTAAGAGGCTAATGCAATATTCAGACTTTCTCTTGAGCTCTTTGTAGGGTTACTCGTGTTTACTTTACGGAACATGTTAACAAATAACCATATGGAGTAGTGTAGGTGATATCTTGTTATTAGCATGCGTTTCCTCTTCTTTCATTGATATTTCTTCGTTCTCATTAAGTCTCAGCTTCATAGCCATGTAAGATTTCTTGATGCGTTATTTTGTCCACACCATGCATATTGAAGATAAAGGTCACTTGCAATTCATAACACCTATTTAAGAAAACAAGAGAGAGAAACAGGGTAATTGTGTAGACCATGTTAAGATCGATTGCTTTGTGCATAGAAGTGATATTGACTTCTATTTGTCTCTCAGGTTGCTGGAGCCATACAACAAGAAATTCAAAGCAACGGATATGAGTAGAAATTTGATTAACAAAGAACCTGTGAAGGTAAATAATTTGCAATGAGTTTTATTCTCTCTTCAAACGCAAACAAACTACTCCACAAAATTATATCATTGTTTGAAGTTATTGAATTATATTAGGGACGATTTTTTGTTGTTATTACCTGTCAGTTGATTAGGACTTGATTAGGACGTATTTAAAAAAATTCTCTTCTTCTCTCCTTGTGTTAGCGGTTTTTTGTTTTGTCGCCAGGGATTACTCGAGGTACGATACGTGCGTTATTGGCGAATTGAAATTTCAAATATTACAAGAGTGTGGGACCAGCCCCTTTCATGTTTCGGTTACAAAAATAGGTAAACATTGAACTATTTCCAAATCTGTAGACTGAAATGCTGAAAGATACTGAAATTAAGAACCGTTAGTCTACTGAGTATTATGAAACTTAGCTGCGACTGTTTAAACTGAAAGAGCCAATTTTAAGGGTAATTTTCATGTGTATGTATTAGAAGTCGCTTTGAATAGCGGTAGGTATTCTACGAATGATTTATTTTGCCTTCATTTTTTGGCGATGTTGTCAAGTTGTTTTTACATTGAAGTGCCTGTCAGAAATCAGTGCAATGCCGTACTATCCAATAACCGTGATTTGCTTTGTCAGGAATTTGAAAAAAAATTCTTGCCATATGTTAAGGTCACAGGTAACAGTTTTTACCTTCGAAATAACAAAGTTTTCACTGAATTTTTGACTCATCGCGGCACTAGCTGAGGTGCATAGCTGACCAAAAGCTAATCTGAATATTGCGCTTCCAGATGTTCGCTTTCGCCACGATATTGCCTCTTCATTTCATGGCTTGAATTGGTGACGCGTTTGTTCAAAGCCAGTTCCCGCGTACAAACTTTGCGAAGAATTTGCCTTTCTGGGGCTTTATTCGTCCATCTTTCTAGCTTAGACAATGTTCAGTTTTTCTATTACAAGATTAATTACAACGTACCATACCTGCTGTTTAGAAAACCAAAAAAATCTTCAATTAAGCAACCCCCCTGCTTATCCTCGCACCGCGTCAAAAAAAAAAGCCTTAAGTCTAGAAACTGAAAAAAAATCAAATCTGAGCAGAAATGCGAATGGGAGTGTAAAACATTCACGATATTTTTTTCGCGTTACTAATTCTAATTATCATTGTATTTCTCCCCCTTATATTTTACATATTAAGAGCAGTTTTATTTAAACGAAGGATTTTTCCCAAACAAAGCGAAATGAACGTCCTAAATGTCAAGGACAAATAGAAAAACTGTCTTAAAAACGCTGACAATATACCTGCGCAAATTCAATGACAACAAACGCATCAAAATGTAACGTGATTAATATTGTGAAACCTTACAATGATGCGGGCATGGTTGACTAAGAAGATACATCAAATTAGAACGATAAGTTCAGATTTTGTTGCAATGTAGCTATTTAGTTTACCACTTCGTATTTTTTAAAGTGTCAGACATAAAATAGAATTATAGGAGACGTACTTGAAAATACCTGAAATTATCGTACTTAGTGTAATTCTGTTCGTGTTTTATTGTCCAAAATGCATCCTATTCTCCATTCATGATGTTGCACTGATTTTTCGGTTTTGACAGCTGCATACTAAAATGAACCAATTTAGATTGGCGCTCAGTCGAAAGTGTTAAAACCGCATCCGCACCTATCCATTGCTCTTGTAATGTATTCTGTTCCCCTGGATATCATTTGATTGAAAAGTTCTAATATGATAAAAAAAAGCAAAACAGAACAATATGACGCATTTCGATTTGACGAAGGACGCAAAAAGACGAGAATCTAATCAACACCAGAAGTACTTTTCTAAGAGGCGAATTTATTTCTTAAGGTAAGCTTATATTGGTTACTTAACAAACAACACAAAAACAGGCATTTTTTTTCGTCGTAAGCAAATCTTCTGTTTGCGAGTGATGGATAGCGCAGGCATCAGTCAGAGTTAAGTAATTGAATAACAACACCATCAACTCATACCGCGCACATAGATATAATATATTTTTCCTTAATAGGCGAAGTAGTTTTTAAGAACCATCCACAACCGACGCACGAAATACCGGTTGCAGGTTTACACCTTGTATGCAGTTGGTGAGTTTAGATTTCGTCAAGGCAGCAAATAAATTTATCGGCCGTAAAATATATCGATATGACGAATAGTCATCACTCGGCAAAATACAATATTGTTATCCAAGGAAATTTGTTCTGCTAATTGTTTATATCGACGGTACAAAAAAATCTATGCGAAAGTAAACTTCGATTGGCAATACGTGACAGGAATTATGCAAGTACTGGTTAATCATGTCGGTTATTGGCTTATTTTTAGGGTCTCAAAAATCTTTTGTTTTTGTTGTTAACATATTTTAAATCTAGTAACGTTTTCTTATATTTTTAGAGTTTAAGATAGCAAGACCGACAGTGATCAACGGGAAACCTAAGGACCCCATGAACACTGGAGTGCAAGAGTCATTATTTCAGTATAGGAATCGACGAATTGGTTAAACCAAAAGAAATCGAACTCATGAAGAAATTAAAAACCTTTATTGACCACAAGAGGAAATAAAAACTCCAAGATAAGCAAGATTCACTTTATTAAACAGCTTGCCAGAATATCGGTTGGAAAACCACAACACAACAAAAACGGCGGTGACGGTCAACGACACTCGGGTCCTACTTGAAGAATCAACAATGGACAAAGTACCTCTCAAGGTAGTCATCCCATTAAGTATTTTCTCTGGGTGCGCTGTAGTGACAAATACACTCGTGTGTATGTTGGTATACAAGGTCAAATCGATGAGAAATTACACCAATGGGTTTGTGGTATCTCTTGCGATCTCTGACATCCTGACAGGTGCTGCGTTTCTCCTACAATACAACGTTGAACTTCACACTTGGTCCCGAGCAACGCTCAACGTCCTATATGCTCTTGTCCTTGTCGTTGGAGCAACAAACCTTTGCGCAGTGACTTACGACAGATATTTGGCAATATTGCATCCGTTTTCCTACGCAGAGACGATCTCGAAGGCTTTTAAAATCCTAGTGCCAGCGATTTGGATTTTGTCAATAGTAATCGCATGCATACCACTTACATGGGAAGGTGATACGAAACTTCTCAACACAAGGATTTACATCTGTTTCGTGCTTGTCATTTGCATAGCCTTACCTTATATTTTAATAGTCTATGCAAATTTCAAGATCTTTCGGTTGGTAAGGCAGTGTGTACGCCGCGAACGGCAACTTAGTATTTCCTCAAATGGTAAAAAATCAGATGCGAAACACAATGGTTTGCGGAAAGTATCATCAGAGGCAAAGGTGGCTAGGGTCTTTGCCATTGCGTCCTTAATGTTCGTGTTAAGTTACTTTCCAACTTTGTTTTACACTGCAGCAGCTGCGTTTGACCACATGGACGTTGTTCCAGATATTCTGTTGGACTTTTCTCCTTTCTGCGTGGTGTTTGGATCTCTTGTGAATCCAATCTTATATTCGTTCATGAAACCTGATTTCCGTCGAGCAGTTAATAAAATTTTGAGCGGAAAACGAGCTTATCTGAACGCGAGAAGGTCTCAGAGGTCATCAGTGCCGAGTATTGGAGATACTTACAGTACGCCTTTCATGTCAAAAACCAAGAAACAATCGAAAATGAGCAACGGCGCGTTTCAGGAAGAGGGTGATCCTTTTGAGAGCAGGGTATGATTAGCATCTTGGAAGAAAAAAACAAACAAAAAAAAAACAAGAAAACCAGCGAATATGAATCCGAAAACACAACAAAAACGCATTTACTCTCCATAGTGTACACCTTACACACATTCACAGGGAACTCTAAGGGCACGCTTTGTAGAGGCTGCTTTGCTGCTGTTGAAGCGTGGATTGGATATTTCGTACCGGCTGGTGTTTGTCACTGGGCCAGTGGCTTTTTAGAACAAGAAGAAGATGTCCCAAAAACGCACTCCGAATACTTGGTCCTTTATTTTGAGTTCCATTAAAGGAAAAATGTCCTGATTTGTACCAGAATTTCACAACGGACAGTTACGTTTGTCCTGCTTTATACAGAGTTTGAAGGTCCATTGGTATCTTTTCATGGCACCATGCGCACACGTCGACGGTCACTATGAAGACACTCAAGGTTCAAGCACACCAAACGTGACATTTGAACGACTTAACATGAATTGAGTTGTTTGGTTTGGTCGAGCGGTTCTCGTTTTAGACACTTAACGGAACTTTAGAATAGCCACAGTAAAGAAAAAAAAACATTCTAGGCTCGATTTCCGCGGCTCACTCGGGTCAGGCCTTCAACTGGCAATCGAGTCTTTATTCCACCTTACGCCCATGTGATTATGAAGGTCACTTCATGTTTGCACGAGTAAAAACTGATGCGGTCATTTCCTTAAGTCAACGGGTTCAACATCACCCAACCTGGCTCAATAGGACTTTGGTATACAAATGTTTGATGGGAATCAAGCGTTTCAACACCTTTCAACGTCATTCGACATCCTTTACAATCATTTGAAAACATTTAAAAGGGTGGCCAAATGCTTTCAACTTGCCAAATTCAGCAATGTCGCACGAAGTTGATTACCTTTAGCCGGGGCCTTATAAAAACTGAGGTGAAAAAACTTAATTCAGGTCAGGTTTCCGTCTTAACGTTCCCACATTGGTAGCCAACAATTTAGTTTGGTCACCATTTTTGGGGCGTTAAGCAACCCATGTCGGATGATGTTCAATCAATAATTTTTAAAAGCTGTTAGCTTTTGTCACAACAACTGTTGGACACATTGACCAGCAATGCTGGAACGTCTAGCCAGGGCTTTTGAACCACATTCTTCAGCGTATTAAACAGTGCCAGGGAAAGTGGAATGCTCAATAAGGGCCGTGGATTTTTTAAAACATTTTATTGTTGGCACGGGCAGACGACTTACGCGAATTCTGCAAATAACTCTACCATAGGTTTCATTTTGAATTATCACATTTTGGTGTTTAACCCAACAATCTCAGTCATTATAGAGTTGTGAATATCGTTATGGAAATCCGACATTCATTAAAACACGATCTAAGCACAAAAACATTTCTCTTTGTATAGATTATACCAAAGTTTATTGATCCCCTTTAAAACATAGCAAATACACATATTGTAAAGCGTCAAGAAAGATATTTCTTTTTGTGAAATGCAAGATTTTACTGACCATTGTATGATTAATTTATTGGGGTGAATAATGTGTTAACACGCGAAATGTACTTTGTAAAATTAACGTATACAGAGAATCCAATTTAAAGATATTACATCTACGAAACCAGATCACTCCAGTGGACTTCGTGTTTATAGTTATTCTAATTTGAAACTTTGTAATAAAAGTTTCTCAAAGGGTGATGTCCTATTTCTGTGTGCTTTTTATGTTTTTTACCTTGTGATCGATCTGGTGGATAATCTCTTTCGGAAGACCTCAAAGTTTCGTTAAATAAATTAATAATTCATTTAAGGAAAATTTGAGGGGGTCGAAAGGTCATGCAGTTATAATCTTTAGAAACGCAAAATTGTTTCCATTTCAACATCAACTAGAAGCCAAAGAAAAAAAAATGAGTTAATTTGCACAAATCAGATTATCTTAAAAGGCCCTAGAACGATAGCTCTGTTTTGCTAGCTCGGAGAGGTTTTTATATTTTTTGCACAAAATGTGTTAAAAAGGTGCTTTTGACTCTTCTTTCACGCTGCGTTGCACCTTTTCGTTGCCATGCAGGCAGAAATGTAGCTTTTTAATATTAGCGGAAACCCGATAACAACGTTTGATTTTGGTCGCAGGTCTCTCGTGGTGTCCCCTGTGGTTTGTGTAATAACAACCCAAGAAATTAGATTTTTTTACATACGTTTTTTCTCCAAACCAAAACCGAACACTTTGAACTTTGATTGTCGAAAAGCCTGCATTTGTTCAATCAGGCGTACAGTGTTCAGGGTAAAGTCCTTGAATTTGGCTACGAATATTGAGTAACATGACAACTATTGGGTCTACGAATGAGAAGGTCGCCCTACCAAAGCCAAAAACAAAAAAGAAAAAAATCGTGTTTTACTGCCTACTCCCTTTCCCGGGTGTTTGAGCTGACATCTAATCACCCTAATAACAACGTCCTCCAGCACCCCTTGAACTGAAAGTGGTTCGTTGTAAATTTCTGCCGTAGGGAAAGTGCAATCAAGGCATAATCACACTGCGATTACCAGCATGTCATGGGAAGTGAACCAAACCTGTTCCCCCTGGCGATAGATGGGTTGATCGGAAGTCGCACCGATATCCCTAAGGAGCTTGGCCAATCAACCTAGTTATCGTCGAATGGGAATAAAGGATCTAAGCGTTACCGTGCAAAAACAACAAATATTGAAAAATCTGGTAAATTCTGTGGCTGGGGTGTACTTGTTAAGAAGTTCAACTGCATACCACTCTTATATCCGAATAACATTACTGGTGAAACCAATGGTTCATTATGCTGTAAAAAAAATGTTGAATTCACTAGATTGAAGATTTAAAGACATGGAGAGAATATAATACTCTATCTCTTGATAAAAATGGCTTATGGTAAATATGGAATTTTACACTCGTGTTTTGACTAAAACGTTTTGAATTCTTAACAAATCAAAGGCTGTCCAAGTTTATCATTATTGCATGTTCTGATTTCTGTTGATGGTAACAACACCAAAATTGATTATTATTCAGCGTTAAAAGGAACGTACACAAATGACCTTTCTTTTCCGTTAAAAAATATTTATGTAAATTGAAAAACCTCTTACTGTTAAATTTCTGACGAACTGGCTGCAGTTTAAAGGCGCTATTGCCATTTTCTGACTGCCAATAACATTTCTTGTAAAAAATGTACTCTGAAAATCTATCTATATTCGAGTCAAACGTATGGTAGTTTAATATATGATAAGTTGGCCACCTTAAAGCGATTCAAATGCTGACGTTTTCAGTTACAAGTTGTAAGATCGAATCAAGGGATTATAAGTTGTCTGTGGTATCTACATCGAAAGAAGGGGCTGCGTTATTGGTGGAGACAAGGTAGAACTTTGAATTGCTTGAAAAATAGTACCAAACTAAGAAGATTTTTTCACATCCCTCAAAATGTGAGCCAGCAAGGCGCAGCACTTGTTCTTTCATTCGCAACGTAGACAATCTCGGGAGCCAAGAACTTACTAACAGTTTCATGTGCTTTTTAAAGTGATGTTATCTACAGGATAACTTGGGCCTTATGCAGAAAGTATGTACATTGGTGAAACAATTACGAGAACTCTGAAGACTGAGTGATCGTTACTGAGAATATCAGCGAAACAAACAGAAACAAAAAATAAAAACATGCATCCAGTTGCTTGTCACCAACCTAACCATCCCAGCCAGTACATGAGACAGGGACATTTGGTAAAAATGATGACGTCGTAAATGGTACGTTGTGCATGCTCCTAGAGTGCGTGTAAATCCGAGCAGAGAAGTTAGAGAGGGATTGACGATTGACATTTAGAAATTCGATAGTTCTTTTCTCGTCCTTTGTATAATCCTTCGCATAAAGTTTAATAAACGACAACCAAGCGATTAAGCAACAAAATCATCTTTATTGTTTGCCGGAACAAGCAAAGCCTCATCAGGGGGGGGGGGAGGCAAGACCGAAGCCGACCCCCCTGATGTGGCCCGCCCAAACCGCCAGACAACAAAGAAGGGTAAAAAAAGTTTAAGTGGAAAGCATAGGAGGAAAACGATAAGATCAGGAAAAAGAAATTAGGGAGACAATGAAGTGATGTTTTGTGCTATTAAATGTGCCACGGCGATGCGCCGTTCTAAAGGCTGTGCAATGTGCAGAAGAACAGCATTGGAAGACCAGTCTCCTTGGAGACTTACGAGTTCAACTGGCGCACCACAACGGAATGCGTAGGTCTCCACTCCACGACGAAAACTGTGGCCAGAGTATTGAGTAGCCTTTAAGTCCTGCGTGGGTAAGGCAATGGCGTATTCTTTTAGAAAAAAACAGAGAGCGTTATTGGGGTGACGTGATCTGCCCTTGAGAGTAGAAAGGCAGGCTAGGAGGGAGGCACGGGGAAGAGACGAACTCAGTTAATGATTGACTAACGGGTGCGACTTATTATACTGCCATTGGTTGCGGTCCAATACCACACGTAAATAGAAAATTAACAGAGAGGGGGAACTGAATCTCTTTCTTGGGAAATTATAATAATAAATCTCAGGATCTCAAAATCTAAATTCTCCTTTCTTGTTGACATATTTATCTGAAATGTGTTTTCTTGAGCCCCTGATATACGTTTTAACTCTGTTGGTCTACATCACCATTACGTGTTTCATGAAAATATTGGACGTGCGGCTAAACCTTGCAAATTTCAGTTAAAAATCGTTCATCCTACCAAAATATTAGTCCAGCATCATCAACATGGGTTTCTGAACGTTCCAACATTGCTGGACCAGCAGATGCAGCCAGGAATTGTGAAACGTTTTAAGTGTTGTCGGGCCCGGACCCGAAGTGGGAGGTCGTCTCGACCCCCTGTGCGACTAGATTTGTAATTTAACCACCCTCGCCTGGACATTTTGTTGCGTTAGAATTATGAGGTGTCAGACCATGTGCTTAGATCAAAAAACACTTGAAGTCTGTCATGATTTGTTCACGATGCAGTCTCTTAAATCAAATTGTTTACCGTTAAATTGTGGAGAAAACTGATCTTTGAACTGGAACTGAACAGAATGGGGCATTAGAAGTTAGTGACATATCAAGACAAAATTCCCTTATAATTGACAATTCTCTGTATATTAGTGACCTGAGTGCTTGATATTAATATTGGTTTTGCGATGGCTGGACTGCCTCCCGTCAGTTGGGATTTTTAACCTTGATATGTCAATTTGCAGTATTTGTCTCTAAGGTTGCCTTTGTTACTTTGGCCCCGAGAAGCCTCCTCACGGGAAGTGCCAATTTAATATTTTATTGTTGTTGTTGGCTATCTCTTTTCTGGGAATCCCTCCCCCGATACTGGGAGATGAGTTGACATCACCATCTAGATGTTCTCCTGCAAGCTATAAGAGTAAAACCAAAAACTATGCTAAAACAGCAACTATCGATCCACAAATATTGTCAGCTGTGCAGTTTATTCCTCACGTAAGTTAAACCAAAACAACATCAATATCTTTTATAGTTCGTCTTTACAAGCATTTGCAAACATGGCATCACTGACAAGTTGACTGCCAACCCTTTCCACAAAATTTGCGTATTGTTTAATGATTGGTGAGTTGCAGTTCTGTTCGCTTGCAGTCTTGCTGTAGCAGGAAAACCACTCTTCAGCGTCACCACAGATGCCTCCGTTTTGTGACATCAAATCCAGAAATCGTTTGCTGCATGTTATGTGAACTTTTGCGGCGCAAGAGCTGGATGAGTCTCCATCGACTAAAAAACACAGGAAAAGATTATGTTGAAGCCAGGCTTTGATTAATCGTTAGTTATGAGAAATAGCTTTAATGATTTTTTTAAAAATCTCAGACTCCAGTTTAGGCTGTGTTACACCGCTGTGCTATGCTTCATGCAGCTTGTCACAAGCTCAATGTTTTACGTTGCAGTTGTAGGGCGCGATCCATTAGACCGAAATTTCCGGAAATCCCCGTACGGAATCAGATGGAACGGAAATTCTCGAAATTTCCTTTTGAAATTTTTGGTCAACCTCTGGAGGTTGTCGTTTTCCCGGGAATTTTCTGTTCCATTGGGCATTCCATTTGGAATTTCGGCCAGACACTTGATCCTAGTCCCAGCCGTGACTGTCGAATTGAAGACGGCGGAGTCGAGTCTTTGTTTATCACTGTAGCGTCTGTTTTTCGTCGGATGATTTGCCGTTCCTTTTACGGCATTTGTACGTAGATGACAATAGGACTGTTGCACCGCCTGATGCTCCCATCGGTAATTCGAAAACAATCAGGAACGACCGTAACAATAAACTTAAATGCACACACTTCTTTGCACATGACCGTCAAAATTGTAGGTTGAACGGTTTCTTGAACCTCGTTGACTCGAATTCGGTTATCTCGAAAACCTTGCTGTCTCAATCTGAACCCATCCTCTTTATTTTGTTTTTCAGTCATTTACTGTCAGCTATCTCGAAATCACCGCCATCTCGAACTGTTTTTCGTTTCCCTTAGGAGTTCGCGTTCATCAGAGAGGAAAATACCGTTCCATTCGATAAATGGAAATTTCGGAAATGCGAACCGGAAATTTTGGTCGAATGGATCACACCCATAGTTACTTTAGGAAACGTTCCTCGCCAAGGTTACCGTAAAGGACTGCGACGGACTAACTGATATGCATGCTCTTAGCAAACGAGTGTAATTGCGCGAAAAGCTGCCGAAGAGGGGTACACTGTGCAGTGGTGCAATCGTCGCAGAAGTATTAATTGCATTCCTCTTTCTGCAGCCATTGCTATTGCAAAGAATGCTTCCTTATGCATGTGAGGTGCAACTTGCTTCGAAAAGTTTCACACCGAATCAACGTTATCTGAAAAGAAACCACTTTCATGTGGAGTTTCACTCTCCAATCAAAATTTCGAGGACAGCTTCTAAGAAATAACTTCAAGGCCCTGCATGAATCTAAAAGCTATTCCTGATTTGATATTGGATCTTCACAATACTATGCAAATTAATTAGCATTGGTCATTATTTTGCGCTTTGTTCTCGTCTTAGCATTTTATCCTTAATGTACTCAGTAAAAGCTATTCTTTTCTGCGAAACTAGTATATGACTTGCACAAAACAGCGGCCCAGCTAGTGCATCATGAAACAAAAAAAGCTGGAAAGAGAGGAAAAACTCTTAGTGAGAGAATCGGGAAATATACAGATTGATTAATTAACAGCAACAGATATCATAAATAGTTAAGTTGTGACAACGAACAGACAATTGCCCAAATTCAGATTACAAACCGTTAACAAATACCAGAGAGGAACCATTTAAACTCTTCTCCCCTCGGCTACTTCAATGTCGGATTTTTATACGACAATCGCGTGTGAGTGACATCGTTTGAGAAGAGGGGCTACGTAAGAGTGGCCTGTTCCAGGCTCCAAGATAGTCGAAACAACAAACCGGCGCGAAAAACGAGTGGGGGCTGGGGAGAGACGGCGTGGGAGCCTGTCAGCATAATTTTAAATACCTCATTCCGGTATACCAGCTCCTGGTATACCCTATGATTGGTCAATTTTGACAGTTTACATCACCACTTACGTCAATCACTTGGCTTCACGCGCGCAGCAGAGTCAAAACATTGTGAGCGGGTCAGACGCGCGTGATTTCTGTGAATCGAAGTTTACTGAAATCGTGGATAAATGTCTCGAAGATTTCCCAAATATAGAAGCGCTTAGATTCGAGCAAAAGATGTGCCTGTTCAATCTGAGGGGGGGGGGGGGGGGAAGGCGTTTTTACGATGCTTCCCGCCGGTTGCGTGAACATCATAATGTTCAAGTTATTTTTTCGCTTTTCTTGCCATTTTTCGCTCGCCTGCTTTTCGCTGCTCGCCCGCTTTTTCGCTCGTCTCCACTGACCGAGAGCCTGGCACAGGCTAAAGTAAGAGGAGTGTAACTATAATTTGTTCAATTAATTAAACTTAAAGGGTATCAACAACTTTTGTATAGTTGTTTATTTCTTACCAGAATCCAGATCGTTCTCCTTAGCCCCATCTGTGGGTAAGAAGTTGGTTGATTATTAGTTACTATTCATTGCAGTGAACATCTATTTGAAGTAGGCAGCAATTTGCAAGTGTTCAGTATTAAGGCAAAGAAGGGCATGAAAAAGGCAAGAAAGAAAAGAAAATATATGTTATTAAATGATACCCAATTCTTTTCGATTTTGTTAAACCGTAAGGGGCTCTGCCATTTCTTTTACCTGTGTTTCCAACAGAGACTTTCAGGTTGTTGTAATTCACTCGTGGACAGATGTTGAGTTTGACTTCCAGCTTTGCCTCTTTCAAAATCCATTGACGAAAACGGTTTACTGACTTTCCTTTACAAGACGGATTTTCAGCAAAGCAAGACAAAACTTCCTGTGGTTCAACAAAAATGCACACTTTAGAATTTCGTCCAGGTGCAATCTAGAGTTATTACAACTGTAAACAGTAACTAGTAGTTGTAAATGGTGGCCGTACTGTCAATAAAATGTATATTTAAGAACATAACATACTATACCACTCAACTACTGACTCTGCAGAGAACAGGAGGAAAGGTAATGGCATAATGCCTTCAGAGATCTATATCTTCCTTACAGCGTACACTAGCTTTCGATAAATCACGGCGTATACCCCAAAAGCTCAAGGAACTACGTTGTTAGGCTAGCCTCTATATTTTGGGGTAACTAACGTACTAGCCTGGAGTAACTAAGTGCAGATACACTATTTACATATTTTACATTTTTGTGCATTTTTACGCAACCCAACCCTAATAATGCAGAGAGCAAGTGACTGACAAGCAGGTTATTACGTGTTTATCATAGTCTGTATGGGCAATACAAACTATGGTTACCGAGATGTCAGGGTTGTTCCTCCTCCTCCTCTTTTTGTACGCAGTTGCACATAAGGCTTTCATCCTATTTCGCCAATTGATCTTTCGAAGAGCGCTTCTAGTTTGTCACATCAGTATTTACTGATACAACCTCGCAGTTAAATAAGTAAATAAATAAAAACTGTTCTTGTCTTTGTTGTTGTTGTTGTTGATGATGATGATGATGATGATGATGATGATGATGATGATGATGATGATGATTTCCAACCCTCGAAGTGTAGTGGCACTTGCCGTATTCGTCTGGCCTTTCACTTGGAACCTGATTAGAACTGAGTATGAACGTACCAGTGGTAAAAGCCTCAGCTAGTATAACTTTTGCAGGGTTATCAAGGGACACACCTCCCCACCACGATAAGGAAAAGTTAAAAGGTTTATTTACATTCTGCTTGATCTAATGACGCAAACTAGTATCTAGTCTATCTCACTCCTTTTAATAAGGCATTCACTTAATGTCTCAGAAATCCTACAAAAGAGTAGAATTTGCCCAGAAACGCTACAACAAGGGCTTGAAATTAGCCGGGGAAGTTGGCTGGAATTACCCTTTCCAATTTTTCGATTAAAATTTAATCATAAGTAAACTCTATTGTGAACAATTAGTTTTAGCTATCAGTTTAAATGTTGAAGCCTTTATTGTTTTCAGGGTCTGTTGCAACTCCTCAAGTTGCTTAATAACTGGATGATCTCTTTTTCTTCAATTCTTTCTCCGAAGAGTTCATATGTATCTGAGTCATACACAAAACATATACAGTCTATATATATATATATATAGGATGCATGCACTTTTAAGTTATTTACCCACCTGTACTCGCGAGCAATGCTGCTCGTCAGATGGGTTTTCTTTTAGGAGTCGTTTATAACGTGCAAAGCACCTCTTAAGTAATTCTGATTCACAGGTCTTTTTTCCTTCGGTCGAGAGCAGTATAAAGAAGGCAAAAGCCAGTAAAAACAAGCAAGAAGAATGTGCTAACTTCATTATGGCTCTCCGACACCTGTTGAAATGGTTGAAGAAGAAAAGAAGAATAAGGACTTATATACAATAAGGATAATAAGGATTGGACACTCTGCTGTAAACAGAGTGTCCAGTCCGTTTTTCCGCTCGTCTTTGTAGAAAAACCTGGCGAATAATATTCCAACTTCCTGTTGGAGCTCCTTCTCGGGCCTTCAACCGGTAAAGCGGATCCATGCGAGTCGATTTTCATGGTCGTGACCGTGTACTCCGCATGGACGACGACGAAGACGACGAAGTCCTTGACACCACCAGTGATATTCAAATAGACGCCTTCCCCCCCCCCCCCCGAGCATCTTGAGTCCACTAGCATGTACCTTGGGGAAAGACGTTCGACAACGGTCGTTTAACAAATGCAACCAACGGATCGTTCCTGTGCAATATAAGGTTCAGAAGACCTTAATCATCTCGGATTAAATTGCAACGAAAGCCTAGGATGTTCTGTTCTGTTTCATTGGGAAGATTTATGGATTTTATTTATGAAGGGATAAAATTGAACGTCCTTGTGCACCCAAAATTGTCGACTTATTTAACGAAAAGCAACAAATCGAACAGAGTTAGTTTAAACAAAGCCTCAAAACCAAAACAAGATGGCAAAACAGAAAAAAATTGGAGTCCCCTGATGCTTACTATACTTGAGGCCAAACTGCATACACAGTAAAGATACCGTAATCTGTGGTCGCTGGATCGAGGCAAAAAGTAGCAGACCTTTACGTTGGACAACTGTGAACAATTTCGGGGATAGTGTTCTGGTGTAATTCTTCTTCCGCAGTGGCAAAACAAGAATTGAAGACGACTTAAACGATGCTTTACTAATATTTGCTGTGTTCAAATATTGGAGAAGGGAAGAAACAGAAAAAAAGGAGAGAAACATCTGTCACTTTTAATTTAATGAAAGTGCGCCGGGAAATTAAGAATTACGTCCTCTGTTATCCCATGGACTATTTGCACCAAAAAGGAAATTAAACCACCAGGAAGGCAAAGAAAATGTTTACTTGTTGGTAGCCATAGTAACATGGAAAGGAGGTGTTCAGTTACATTCATGAAATGAAACGTTGAAAACAATTTTCAATCTGTGTTTTCACAAAGTTGTGGTAAATGGCTTTAAAGCAATTAGTGTGATTAGTGGGATTGTCTTAAACAGTGTTTTTTTTAACTCGGACGCCAATTGGATACGAGTTCATGTGCGACGAGGTTGCATGAGTAAAATAATTGCGTTATTATGAAGAAGAAATCCCTGGATTGTGAAAGTGTTATTTCCTTACACAAAGTCTTTTTTTTTTCTAACACAAAGTTTTTTTTCCTAACGCAAAGTTAGTTGAGGAAACTTTTGCCCCGCAGCGTATTTTGTGTGACGTTTCTAGTCGTAGGATATACGCCGATAGCTTGTGAGTAAGGGAGCCAATCAGAGGTTGCTCGTGTTTGGTTATCTGAACAGGCAGAGTGTATGTTTTTTTACCACATCTTAGCAGTTTCTCGTTCTCTGATTCGGTCGAGAGCCGTGGGAGACGAGAATCCATATCACGGCTTGTGCTCGATTTATTGTAGACTCGCACAGCGTAAAAAAACTTGTTTTTCCGTGGTAAAATTGCTAATTTTAACAAATATATCTTATTAGATGTTTCGGTGTGAAGTATCGCCGTATACTTTTACAAACAACGAATAAAAATGTACGGTGATACTTCACATCGAAACATCTAATAAGATATTTAATATCCAACTCAACCTTTTTCAAACCTTTTCAGTGACTTGAAAGAAAACTGCAAGTGTTACAGGGTGAGCGCGGGCACGGTACTGTACAATAACCAACTGTACAATATCCAGCTATCACGGGATATTTGTACTCGTTTCGTGCACTTTCTGTGCAATAACTAATACAGTTGGATAATTAAAACTCAACCACTATAATTGTTATAAAATTAAGAAAGAAAGAAAAAAAATGAGAAAAGAGATAACAGGGGAACAAGAATCGGTCACATGACTGGACGAAAAAGGCGCCAAACCCTTGCGAGGTGTTGCAGCGTTTATTTCCTAGGCTGAATGAATCAATGAAACTGCTCCAAAGGAAACGAAGTGGCACAAGTTTGGGGGAAAACATGTTCTAATTATTGGATCTCAAATGTAGTACGTGTTTGATTTTTCTTGAAACATTGCTGTAATCATCGTTGAAAGTGGACTGAGGCTGTACGATTTCACCATATTAGCTGCGGGAGTTGAACCGAACAAGTTCGTAATCCATTTACACAACGGCGCCAACATGTGCCTGTTTGATCGAACTGAAGACAATGTGAACTTGAACAGGTAATTTCTATGCAGCTCAGAAACAAGATTACTGTTGTGAGGAACGTTAGAATTCACCATCTTAGTTTGTTAAACGGACGGAATGGTAAAACCAACACTCAAGCAACTAGGAAAGCAATTCAACTCCCTTTACATGGCATCCCGGCGATTTGTATCTGAACATTTAATTTGTGACATTTGGAACACAGACCTACAACGAGTACATGCAGGTAAACCAGTGTCAGTTTTGCGTGGTATAGCTGCCAAAAAATGTCGCCCTTCCTTCCTTCTTGGTAGTTTGTTCAGTACTTGTTTAGATCGCTTCACGATTTTCGTACTTATTCGCAATGAATGTGTGACAGTTTTTATTCAATGCTTCTGTCCCATTTTGCTGTGTGTTTTTTTACGTCTTGTGATATTTCGGGGTGGAAGGCCTTCCTGATGTCTTGATATTTCGGAGTGGAAGGCCTTCCTGATCTGATGAACCCTACGATTCAGTAAAATTTTATTGATTGACGCGGCGATGAATAAAATTATAGATTGTAAACACAACCCTAAATGCTTTTAAAAATTCCTATTTTGAGGGGGCTAAAACAAATTTCCTCCAGTTTTCCTTGGGACGGCCTCTTATTTCGGCAACTTATTTTGACGACTAGCTGACAAAAATCGTGGGAAATAAGACGCCATACCACGGAAAACTGGAGGAAATTTGTTAAGTATAGTCTTGTTTAGATCATAATGTATATTGGAAAATTAAAATAAAACTGATTTGTAATAGCGAATAAGTCATTTTCGCTTTGTTTTGTAACTTTTCAATTCATTTCAAGCTGTTAATTTATTTACCTTACAGCCTGTTATCCGATTAAAATTCGCATAATAATTGACTTTTAACCAACTGCGCTATCTAAACAGTTCAATCACGCTGGACGTTTTAATAAATCTCTTGTTTGCTTGCAAATCAATTTTTTTTAAATTTCACTATATCTTCAATATAAGAAGTTACCGTTAATTATGATTTTGTTAATTAGTAGTCAAGGCTGCTTTTGTCCTTTGTGTTGTCTTCTTCCCGGATGAATTGCAGTCAAACCCTTATTAGACTTATTAGATCAAAATATTAAAAGAAAAGAAGCAAAAATATTAGATTTGTATCCTCTCCATCGAAAAAAAGCAATCGCGATGGATGAATCACACGGCATTCTTATGTTTCAGTTGTGTTGGTATGACAACCTTACTGAACACCCTGATTCTTACAAGAAAAAATATCAAAGTAAATTATTTCCATCCAAGAGTGACAAAGACAGAAACAAGAAAAATATATAAACGAAATCAATTCTGCCTTTCAGCAGTAGCAAGATAAAAGACCTTTGTTTTTTCACGCCTTCCCTTGCCTTAGAATTGTACTGCTCTTTAATTACCAACAGTACATTTTAAACTGAAAATGATCAAATCGCATACTTTGATATCATAAAAGTTCTCTTGCCTGATCCTATTTACAGAGGTTCTTGAATAGTTTTAATCTTGAGCTGACTTCAATAGCAGACTACATCTCCAAGTTGAATGAAACCGTGACCTATAATAGGATACACCTAATCTATCGAGGCTTAACCTTTAAGTGAAATTTAACCATACAGAAATTCTCTGAATATTTCACAGAAAGACGGTGAAGTCTATCCTTCCGAGCGACCGGGAAAGAACTTAACGGGAGAAAAAAGATAATTTCTTTCCTCTATGTCAGAGGATACCCTTTTTGGCCACATGTAACCTAGGTTGAAATTTGAGCTTACGGACCATGAAATTACTAACTCGACCGTCCAGGGATTCCTCTTCGTCTATTGAAGTGCCTTATTTTCTTGAAAATGCGATTTTGTAAAGAGGTAACGGTTAACTATTGTTGTTTCTATCACGTCTCTCTTAAAAAGCATGAGACCCTTTTTAAATAGATCACACGAAAACTGAAGGAAAGTAACTACATTTTCTCCATGCTAGACTAGCTAAAACGTGAACCATATCGCACTGTACCTTATGTTGGAAAGGCGTTCTTGAGAAGTACTTCTGACTTCACTCACTAGGCGACTACGAGTCAAAAACCACGTTCTTTACGCAGTGCATGCGCGTTTTAAAGATGGCTTTAAAAATGCACAACGGAGAAAATGACTGCCGGAAACAGCAGCTGTAGTACTGCGTAAACACGTTATTCCATTATTTAATATCATTTGGCTTCCTGGATTCACTGATTTGAGGATATTAACGACATTTACCATATGACTCTTTCAGACTGAATATAATTCGGGAAGCTGGACCCAATTAGAGTGGCATGAAATAAATGTTTCCGGAAAATAAGCTTTTATTAAGGGTAAAAAATGTATTTTGCTACGTAATTTTATTCAGCTTCTTAGAAGAACTTGTAAATATGAGCAAGAGACTAAGTGTTCTCTTGACAGCCGATTGTCAGTGACATAACAAGACGTAATTATCTACTATTTTTATGCTTTTGATATCCCAGAAACCTTTCTACAGAGACAATTTTTACCTTTTTTTCGAAAAAAAGACGAGATCCAGGAAAGACGACTTAAAAATTGGTGTTGGAAGTGAAGATACTTATACTACAATGTATATAAGCTAGAAGTTTACGCGGTTAAACTGTGGTTAATGAGCGCTGGGTGCTACATTTAAGTCATTTTGAACCTATCACCAGTGTGATGATCATCCGCTGAAATTCAGCCTTGTGCAAAAGTGTGGTCCACTACGTCGGGTGACGTAGTTCTACTGCGTGAAGTAACTGTTCTTCAACTCATTTGACAAGGCTACCAGTATTTTTCCATGCCTGCTCCCCTGTGATTCCAGACTGCTGTACATTTCCTCACATGGAAAATCTTCAGTGAAACCCTTGCATTTCAATACTCTCTCGATTGCTCTTTACTCTTCAAACTAGGCGCTTCTCTGCTAATTTTCTAGCACGGCTTTAACAGACAAGCTACTGCAACGTTAACCACCTTCTGTGGGCCCTCTAGTCGTCTTTACCGTCGGCAAGTGGTTGTCCTGTGCCACTCTTTCCAAGGAGCTTCCGTTTTACATTCCAACGGTGAGGCCTCCCTCCTAGCAGTTTTTCCTCACACACCTTTCGCGTCAAGGCCACTCCCACTGTAAGAGTATTTTCCATGCCAAAATATACGATTTTTAATACCCTATCTCTGTCACATCAATTTCACATCTAATCCCTAAACTACTTTTTTCCTTTTTTCCACGGTCGCAGAAATAGGAGACGTCTCTACAATCAGTGACACAATTCAGTTAAGTCTCCTTCTATGCCCTTCAGTGTTGCATAGTGTCGTAAACGCGTCTTTATCAATCTTTTTTAAAACTTTTTACAACATTGCCTCGTGGGAGAGGGAGAGAGAGCCGATTGCACTGAGGGTACTGTAACAAAGTGGCACTAATTGTAGGACAAGCGGCTAAAAATCGATGGCCTTTGGTAAACATATAGTTAATGAGTCCCAGTAAAATGATTCTATAGAGACAGAGATAAACGCACCATGTACCGATAAGGAGGGGATACTACCTCCACACATCACCTTACTATATAACCCAATGAAATACAAGAGAGCCTGATTTTGGTGGCAGAATGTGGGTGGCAAGGAAGGCAAAGCCTAAGCACCCGGAGCTGTGTTCAGGTACTTCTTCAAGTGTTGAACCTGAATGGTTTGAAGAGTTGACAGTATTAGACTAGTAGTGACACTTTTCGTCTAATATCCTTCAAAGTAGATCCTGGGTTACTTTAAACTGTGGTACGTCCGCCAAATCCTGAACTTTCCCTTTGTAATTCCGTACAAATCAATTTTGGATCGACCCTTTTTTTAGATAGGGGGCTTTCTTTCTAGTGATCTTTGTAACATCTGACTGCAGAAAATATTAAGAAACAGCGCAGTTATTTTTCATTTGAAGTCGTACAGATACGTCTCTTACTCCTTTCTTAGCGTCATAGAATATACTACGCACTGATTAGTTATGAAGAAGGGCATGGATTTTTGCTATTTTGTTCTCAAAAGGGAGAACTCTTTCAGGAGAAAGGTCCGGAAGCAACAAACAGCGTGAATAACAGTGCGGATAGAAACTTTGATGGAATGTTTTAAAAACAGTCCGATTCTTTTGAGGATGCAAACTCAACAGCACTATTCAGATCAAAATTCGTAAAGCTGTGTTCGAATCAGAACGAGAATACAGTCGAAACTCTCCACAACGGCCACCTTGGGGCAGAGGTGAACGGCCGTAGTAGAGAGGTGGCCGTTATGGTGAGGTAGCGATGTAACATGACACCACTTTTTTTCCGGGGGGGGGGGGGATAGAATATTTTTTATTTTTAAAATTGCTTATCATAGCCTAGGAATACATGAAACGATTAAAATAACCAATGAAACATAAACCAACTGTTCAGAACAACAATGTGAACGAAACAAAGCGAGTATTGTACAATGTCGATACAGTGAGTATGTCAGTTTGTAAATTGTGTTCGCGCTTTAATGGCCGCTGTGGAGAGGTTATTTGAGCAGTTGGGACGCACTTTAGTGGCCGTTGCCGTTGCCATTATGGAGAGGAAGGCGCTGTAGAAAAGTTAAAACAAAAGCGAATGTATGGACTGTCGGCCGAGACATAAAAAAGTGGCCGTTGTAGAGAGGTGGCTGTTAGTTTAGTTTCCACTGTAGTTAAAGAAAGAAACAGGCTCCACTTTCATTATAATAAAAAGAACAAGGTAAGTTAATATCTTTTCGAACTAAAACCAATGAAATCTATTATTATTCCACTCTTACGCCATTTTACCATATAAGGTCAAGAGAACACGCAAAATATGCCACGGTGTTACACAGTATAAAATTATGTATTGTACTGTCAAATTTAGGTTTCGCAGGTTTTCTGTCCGAAGGAGGACGAAACAAGCACTGGCGGGACTGGAAAAACCAATTTTGACGTGATTTTTTTTCAAGTGGAATAATAAATCTTTTATTCGATGGCTTAACATATAATGCTCACGGACATTTTGCTCATTGCTCGCAAGTCGCAAATTATCCGCGAGTATTTTATGTTAAGCCATCAAATAAGATGTATATATCGCAGTGTACCACATACACTTAACAACTTAAGAGGCTCTGACTGTAAATATCGAGAATCGGCGGACAAGCTCAAAAAATCGAAAATCCTGATAACTTGCCAGAAGAACACTTTTGGGGAGCTATCTTCGAAAATATTACTTAAACCTTCTGGAATTCTATTGTTTTCGGGAAATTCGGAAAAACGGTTTTGCTTAATTTATTACGCAATAATCAGGCTTAAAATAAACAAATTGAAAGCGCTTGCTTTTAAACAATTTGCAACGCCAGAAAACAATTTTAATTTTAAATGATAGCAATACTCTTCTACTTTCTATCAATAGGAATTGCATGGAGTTTTGCGTTATTTCTGTGGTTTGGTGGTTCTTTGAAACAAAGCCATTTTGCGCACTTCGGAAAAAGGCAAAAATTGGTAAACTTTAGAGGCTTAAAATGGGTCTTGGTATGTCTAATATCGAATTGAAATAAATACTGTGATAAAGTTTGGCCCTACTTCCATTATAATATGAAATAAAAAATCTGGGCAATTCAGGCTCGCGCTGACAAAAACACAAAATCGCGATCCAGTGTTGCCAAAAATTGAACAATGAAATGAATGAAATAAAAAGTAGTTGTTTGGGTGAGCTCAATTTAGAGGATTTTATTTACTGAAGACACACAAAGAATGAACTAAAACATTCCTTCAATCTATTCTTGCATTGTTTTGGGCTTATACTGTTTCTACGTAAAACTAAAGAGAAGGAGAAAAAGTTTTAAAAGTTCTACACAGCTGTTGCGTGACCTGAGTCACGTGGATATTTTTTGTCAATTTGTCAACCTACATATGGCAGTTTTTAAATGCGGTCTCTTACATTGGCCGCTGTTTTATGCATGGCTAGTTCTCCAGCGAACACCGTACGCATCCCTGTGTTTGGGGCATACTGTCATGTGCAGCTGATATTCCACTGGGACGAAAATTGCGACAGGCAAGTCTAGAACTAGTTTCGTATACATATGACACCTTTCTCTTCGAGAGAAGAAAACTGCAAAATATAGTATGTTGTTGTGTACGTGATGCGATCGCTCTTTTCAAACGGCTACTAAGATTTTGGGCGACTTTTTGAAATGACACTGTTTTGGCCAGGAGCAAAAGTGCATCATTATTATTATGATTTAAACGCATTTGTCAAAAATTGTGCTGTTCCTATCGATATTATTACAAATAAGTGTAAAGAAGATCCTCGCAGTTATTAACGCAACTTATGCAGTTGCGAAAAGGAAAGCCTGAAAAAATCAGGCTTGCCGGGATTCGAACCCTGACCTCTGCGATACCGGTGCAGCGCTCTAACCAATTGAGCTAACAAGCCAACTGGGAGCTGGTTATTAAATTGGTTCGTAATATACCCGGGAAAGATGAAGATGAAATTATGAATATATGAAACTCATATATTTTGAACTGCGGAATGAAGAAATAAGTGTAAAGAAGATCCTCGCAGTTATTAACGCAACTTATGCAGTTGCGAAAAGGAAAGCCTGAAAAAATCAGGCTTGCCGGGATTCGAACCCTGACCTCTGCGATACCGGTGCAGCGCTTTCCTTTTCGCAACTGCATAAGTTGCGTTAATAACTGCGAGGATCTTCTTTACACTTATTTCTTCATTCCGCAGTTCAAAATATATGAGTTTCATATATTCATAATTTCATCTTCATCTTTCCCGGGTATATTACGAACCAATTTAATAACCAGCTCCCAGTTGGCTTGTTAGCTCAATTGGTTAGAGCGCTGCACCGGTATCGCAGAGGTCAGGGTTCGAATCCCGGCAAGCCTGATTTTTTCAGGCTTTCCTTTTCGCAACTGCATAAGTTGCGTTAATAACTGCGAGGATCTTCTTTACACTTATTTCTTCATTCCGCAGTTCAAAATATATGAGTTTCATATATTCATAATTTGATATTATTACACTTGTATAAATATGTTTAAAAAAACGCAAACCACGGACGTTCTGGCAGCGGGATCGGTATTTACGAGTTCTAAATGCTGCTGTACATCTAAGAGATATTAATACACAGCTTGTTTGGTTTCACTTTGCAAGATCGCTGAGAACTCTTTCACGGTTTTAGAGGATAAGGTTTTCATTGAAGAATATTTTCACGCTTGCATGAACGCGCAGTGATCGGTTGCGTGACTGGATTATCTTGAGTGATACTTTTGTGTTCCTTACTTTACACAGCCAAACTGAGCTCTCAATTGAAACGCGTACGTCAACTTTAATGATTTGTAAAAGGAACCGTTTGGATTTTCGAGAACAATAGTTTCCCCCCCCCCCAAAAAAAAAAACTGCAAATAACAAAGAAAGGCCATTGGTGCTGCAGAGTATAGACATCTGACAAAAAATGATAACCCACTGCACTCTAGTTTCACCAACAATTTTCCAAATTTGTTCGTAGTTCTTCAGAAAGACAAATGAAGATATCAGCGAATGCATCATCTAGTAGAAAGACCATCCGAAAGTAGTTACAGTAAACGATTTGTCATATTTCAAGTCGTCCTTCCATTACAGTTTTTTTTTCTATTATCCAAATTATGCACATTTTGGCAACACTGGTTAACGAATTTGTGTTTTTGTCAGCGCGAGCCTGAATTGCCCAGATTTTTTATTTCATATTATAATAGAAGTAGGGCCAAACTTTATCACAGTATTTATTTCAATTCGATATTAGACATACCAAGACCCATTTTAAGCCTCTAAAGTTTACCAATTTTTGCCTTTTTCCGAAGTGCGCAAAATGGCTTTGTTTCAAAGAACCACCAAACCACAGAAATAAAGCAAAACTCCATGCAATTCCTATTGATAGAAAGTAGAAGAGTATTGCTATCATTTAAAATTAAAATTGTTTTCTGGCGTTGCAAATTGTTTAAAAGCAAGCGCTTTCAATTTGTTTAATTTTAAGCCTGATTATTGCGTAATAAATTAAGCAAAACCGTTTTTCCGAATTTCCCGAAAACAATAGAATTCCAGAAGGTTTAAGTAATATTTTCGAAGATAGCTCCCCAAAAGTGTTCTTCTGGCAAGTTATCAGGATTTTCGATTTTTTGAGCTTGTCCGCCGATTCTCGATATTTACAGTCAGAGCCTCTTAAGTAGTACACAGGGATAATAACAATAAAAACTATTAATTTCAATTTTAGTTTGCTTTAATGGCATCTTTGGCTATATCTGATTTGCTTCACCTACAATAACATTCTCAGTACAATTTAACTACATCTTACAACTTTCAAAAGACCTGCTTTCTACTACGGATATGCAAGACCTGCCTTCTATTATCGGCTCGGTATTACGCCAGTTATCAAGACCTGCAGTCTGATACCAAGTCGGGTATCAATTTCCCGACATACTTGGTATAACGGAAAATCAAAGATTCTTGGTTGCAGCTGTCGACCTTGTAACATTTCAGCCACTCTTCGCCATCAAGGCAGATGTTCATGTTACTCTTCACTGCCTCAACAAATCTCTTGCTGCACATCCGGTGAACCCTTCTGGCGCATTCCTGGTCGACCGTGGCTATATCTGCAAAGCCATCAATAAAGATATATTATTGCAGAAACAAGTAGAATGACTTAAG
The DNA here is from genome assembly GCA_964017195.1 of Siderastrea radians. Lineage (NCBI taxonomy): Eukaryota > Metazoa > Cnidaria > Anthozoa > Scleractinia > Rhizangiidae > Siderastrea > Siderastrea radians. The sequence goes on along the minus strand of OZ024887.1, from coordinate 14,540,037 downwards.
CGCCATTTGACGTCGATGCCATTTTTTTGTTCTTTTTCACTAACTAAGCACGATTTGTATTGATGTTCAAGAGGATGAAGACTACGCACGAGTCCTACGCAGAAGCACGTGTTCAAGTTGCTGAGTTCAAGCCTTTTGTTGTACGAGGACCTTTCAGTGAATTTGTTTGAAGACACTCAGGGGTATTTTTTAGTGACACGCCCCTGAAATAGTGTAGTAGGGACCGGTTACTCCGGATTTTTTGCGGGGGAATATATTAACGCCGATGACGCCATAGTCTATTGTCTGGATCTCATGAATAAATGAGGTGGAATCTCATTAGTGTGAAGTGGAATAAAAGCAAACATAAAAAACATTTTAAATGTCGTAGGATTCTGAAACATGTTTAAAAAAAAAGACAAAATGTTCAATGACGAGAATTGTATCCGATGTTTGCATGACGCGAGCAGTGCAAGTACAAGGATCGCATGAGACAGTTTCACCGTCTAAATCATGATCATGCCAATTTTATTGCCATGGAAAATTGCCTGACTGTTACATGATTATACCTATGTCGTCAATTATAGTTCATGATTTAATTAAACTTGAAAGAAAAGGGAGTTACTTTGAAGTTGTAACTGACAGAAAAAATTTGCTTTATTTACCCTCGGTCAGTGTTAATAGCTCAAGCTGCTACTGAGTCAGAGAATTGAAACTTCAATAATTTACCATCCCAATCCAAATCCTGCTGTCTTAAAGAATAAACTAGATAGATAGATAACCATAATGAAATATGATGATATTTAACTATAATGAAAACTTCGTAATCCCTGTTTGTAAGCAAATAATTCAAATTGAAAATAAGATGGTTAAAACCCATCTGACAGGAGTATGACCAGCTGGCTATTTACAAGCGAGACTGAGGAGTTGTATTGAAGACTACTGTAAAGCAACTCCAGCTTGTGCTCAGACCGGGACCTTGAATACGGGACCTCCAGATTTCAAGTCTGACGCCTTAACCACTGCCTTCTTTCAAAATTGAAGAGAATGAGAAGTACCTGGTTGTGTAATTACGAATGTCGCTACCGAGCCCGGGATTCAAGCCCAGGACCTCTGGTACTGGAAGGAGGCGAGGGCCCGCATCAAGCTAAGAAGACAAATCCCCCAATATTCTCTTTCTGTTTTCTGGGCAGTGTGTCCTTGGTTGACGTTCAATGAGAAGAAGTACAAGCAAATGAAATCTCGTTGTCGTGTCATATCTTATTTCGCGTTTTCAAAGATTTTGTTGTTTTCTTTTATGGTATAATACATGGTTTTTGCTTTTTCTTTTTTAAACGATACCCAGAGAAAAAACGGAGGCACATTCACTTACCAGTGTTCTGCATGATGTTGTAATAGCGTGAGATTCTTGCTATGTTTAGGGAAAATAAAAAACAAGACACGTTCATGAGTAATAAACAGTAGGTCGGTGTTGTCCCTTGGCTCCAAGAGATTCTTGGTAAATGTGTAATTAGCAATAATGGGTTACCAATAAAAAGGCAAAGAGAACCTAACGATAAAATTGAAAGGCGTTTCGAACCACTAAATTACTAGAAATAATTGCTCTACTAAAATTTGCGTTTGAAACACGCTGGTGAGTTAGATAAACAGCTTGGCACGAATTGAATTGAATCTATTTGGAAACGGCGACAAGATCTTCGTGCTCAAATGAACAACGTTTCGTAGAATAGACAATCAAAACTGTTTTTGCACTTCTTAGGAAGGAAAACGTTAGGTAATCTCCAAGAAATAATCCGATTGGCTTTTATCCAACTCGATTTGGTCCCCCTGTGAAAAATGTGTTTTTGTTTGTGTGTGTGGTAGACTATATTAACTCCAGAGAAAGAAAGAAAGAAAGAAAGTTTTTTTATATTTTACACCGACGTTTAGTCAATCTAACATTGACTACTTGAAATCGCATTATCAGTGTTTGGAAAACTTTTCTTACAGTCCTCTGGCAACAGGTTATACATCCTCTGGAGAAATGCCTCGTCCATTTGGCAGATGCCGAGAAACTTCTCCAATGAAGCTACCTGCAAAACCCATCCTCTCCAGCGGTTTATGGTGGGACCTGTGCAGGCTCTAAAATTGGACCAAAAGCAAGTGAGGACATCCTAGAGCAACAAAAACAAAAATACGAATACTCTTTAAAATAACGTAAATAAAAAACGCTACTCTGGTTCAATTAACAATTATTTACCGAAGGAGGGTTTGAGGTCAATAACTGTTTCAGTGTATACCAAATCAGTGGATAGCCAGCACCAAAAACTTCCCTTTTTCGGAGAAATGATGAAAAACACGCGCGAAAAATCCAGAACAATGCCTGCATGGACGTGAATAGCATTTACTATCCCAAGTTTATTTGAGTAGCCAATCATAGCGCGCAAAAAAAACACTGGTTTAGTATACATTAATATTCCGTATACTTTCAAAACCGAAGTTTCGGCAAACTCTTAACCCTTCTTATAAAAGAAGTCACCAAAAACCTAACCATTGATGTAACAGATGAGTGCCATCGTCCTGATAGAGTGAGTTCTTGCAAATGTTGCACGGGCTACGTCATTGGCAGTTTTTACGTTTTTGAGTCAAATCTGTGCTGTGAATTAAAACTAAGTAGCTTGTGTTGTACACAAAACCCTAGAACATCAAGATGAAAACGTCAAGTGATTTTCTCAAGGGAAGAACAAACCATATTAAGTCTTACACGATTTGTCTACGTGGTCACTGATTCTGATCGGGATCACTCCAAAGGAACACACCTTTGAATATTTCATTCTTCGTTTGAAAAGTGGGCTATTGAATCGAATAATGAAATCAATATTGCAATTATCAATTCAAAGGTTCATTCTATGGGGGTGTGCTTCACCTGGCTCGACTGTAAAATCTAACGATAGAAGCCATTTACCTCTAAGCGATCACAGTGAGAGCTGTCACTGGGAAAAGCGTCCAAGCCTCTCACATAGTCTTTAATGCAGGCTTTCACTCTTTCTCGCTCGCATCCTTCAGTTAATATAACCAGGTAAAGCAGGAACGTCAAACAAAGGAATCTCTTCATTTTGACTTCAAACTGTAACCGGAAATAAAAGAACTTGTTGTAGCCCGTGTAACCTGAACTGGAGGAGTAGTAAAGAAATTTGGCAGACTAGACTTGTGCCTGTGATTAACCCTATCCCAATTCCAAAAAGGTTTGTGAGTCATGTGTCTTTGCTCCGCCCTTCGAAGGTATCTGCCTTCAATTCAAAAGTTGTAAGCCGAAGTATTGTGTTTCTGCGATAATTTCAATCAGTTGCGCCTTACAAAGATAGGTTGCTCGTATTAAATATCTCAAACCAGAATTATTCTCCGAGAGCTACTCAACCCACGTCCTTTTATACCTTGATTATGGCGTTTAGTTCTGGCAGAATGAAAACAAAAACTCGTAGCCTGTACTTTTCACCTTAATCGATCTTTCGACGCTAAACGATAAAGTTAAGACGAAGTGCCTACTTTTCTGAGTTCACGAAGTGGATTCCTGCTATCAGAGGATACTCGAAACACTTTTCAAATCACGAGGTGGACCAAGGTGTTTTTGTTTATTTTGGGCCGTACAATCGACGGGTGGATGCTGTGCTCTCGCTGTTTTAATACTTGGACAAGACTCTCTCCACGAATACTGAAATCGCGCCTGATATGATAAATAATTCCATTGCTTTAAGGAAACTAGCCTTAATCTTTTCGTAGAATCCGTAAAGAACGAAGGAAAGGATGATTTGCTTTCCGTAAACGCAAAAGCACGCAACTCAGCGAGCCCGGCGGAGGGGGGGGGGGCTACTCCCTATAGTGGGCTATACGGGGAGGCTCCGCCCGAAAGGGGTGCCTTTTTAAAGCTAGCGGTATATAAAAGGGTTGGGAAAATTGCCATTTTAGTATACGAAAGGGTCACAAAATCAGCTACAAAATGGAAGAAATGGTGGCTAAAGCGAAGTATAGTAGAACCTCGGTAACTCTAACTCTGAAGGGAAACGAAAAACAGTTCGAGTTAGCGGGGGTTCGAGTTATCGGGGTCGATTGAATATTCGAATTGCCACGTTAATAATTGATAGTTTACTGATTTTTCAGAACTTCAGTATACAGTACAGTGCAAATTAAACTTATCTCGTCAGAAACTGTAACACGGTTATGCATTCTTATTATAATACAGGACTGTGAAGGTAACTCAGTTACACTCACTCGGGAAATGACTGTCAAATAAGTGAACTGTTCGTGGCACTAATTAAAATCAAATTGCTGTAGTGTTAATTTAGTGTTTTTACCGATCACACGACAAGAATAGCTAATGGGATATTTCAATGGGCATCCGTGGTGAGTCGTAAGAACAAGAATTCGAGTTATCGGGGTAATTTTTGATCAACGTAAACGAAATATCGTTCGAGTTAGCGGGGAATTCGAGTTATCCGAGTTCGAGTTAATCGAGTAAAAATGACTGAAAAGTGGGTTCAAATCCAAGGGAAATAGGAACTTAGTTCGAGTTAGGAGGGGAGTTCGAGTTTCCAAGTTCGAGCTACCGGGGTTGGACTGTATATCAAAGGGTGCCACATTTTGGCAGAAATGACTACGCAACTGAATCAGAACGACTGAAAACCCGGGAAAAACTTGGCGATTACAGGAAATTCTATTGTTTTGGCTTATCCTTGAGGTATATGAAAGGGGCACCATTTTGATAAAAATTGGTATATGAAAGGGTAAGGGTGTGAACCCCTGGGCGGAGCCTCCCCGTACAAAATTTTATTGAGTAGCCCCCCCCCCCCCCGAGTCGGCGAGTCACAAAAAGCGGCTACTATTGCAAATTTGCTGGAAAAAAGGGCGCGCTTTTCAGTTTAATTTATTTTTCGAGACATTCCACATGCATATTACATTTCGCATAATTATCCCATTCCGCAACACATGCCACATGCCATTCCGCAAAGTCATGCCGTCTTTTACCCTCACCGGTATTTCTGCTGGTACATAAAAGTTTCATACCCATGTCAAAAGGCGATTAAAGATTATTTTTCGAGGAAAACTTTGTTTCTTAGTGTTTCCTAGCGAAATTAAGTTCGTACAAACGTGAAGACCAAATCGCGACAAGTATGTTTCAAGAGAAGGGAAAAAAGAAAGAAATCGAGCGGTGAAAACAGTCGTAACTTAGTGTACAACAGTTTACAAGGAAAGCGGGTTTAGACTTTGAAACATAAAACAAAGTGCGACATTTTATGTTCCGGCTAATTGTTTCAAAATTTTAGATAACGCTAGCACCAGTTTTCAACTCAAGATAAAAGAAGCCATCCATATCAACTGGAAACAGCCTACTACGAACCAGCAACTGCATCACGTTAATTGAAGACTCCGTAATCTTCACGTTATCAGGTATTTCTATTGTTATTTAGTTATAGTTTTTCATTAGAAATTCTAATTTAAACAGTTTCTTAAAATGCAGCTTCGCACTGCGAGCTGTATTCTGACTATGACAGTTGACGCTGTCGAAACATGTCAAGATTAAAGAATGTTGTTTTATACCTCAAAATCTTTAGTGGCCGATTACACGACGAATTTCAGCCCGGTTAGGGCTGATTTCAGCTCTGCTTCCAGAACAAATCTTCTTAAAAAGATATTTGTGATTACATGAAGAGAGTTTCAGCCCTGGCTAAAAGCGTGGGCTGAAATTTCCAGCCCGGTCAAACGGGCTGACAAACATAATTTAATCGCGTTCAAATTTCAGCCCCGGCTGAAATGTGAACTTGGGAATGCGCATTCCGCTTGAGTTGTGAATGTAAAAACGCTTTCCTGCAAACTTTTTCTGCCCAATTTTAAATATTGCGCTCGTGCTGAAATTCGCCATGTAATCGCAAGAACATTTCAGAACGGTGGGCGGACCGAAATTTCAGCCCAGGCTGAAATTCGCCATGTAATCGGCCCCTTCAGTACTTTCTGCTCGCAAGACTGTTTGAAAATGGGTTTCTCTTCCAGACAGCGGGATTTGCTTTGACTGTATCACTTCTGCCGAAGAAAAAGTCGGGGATTGAAGCGGAAAAACCTCTCTTCCTCAGGTAAAAAGCACGAGCAGTGGGGTTTACTGATGAACACCGCTTCGCCGCTCCTCTCGATTTACTGATGATACCTCAGTTTAATTTCGTTTAATTAAAGAAATCCCATTATATACCCTCTTCGTTTCACTCTCGATTCACCGACCTGTACCTTTTTTTCTCACGTCTTTTACGTGAGGAAAAAAAAAGGAAACTGCATGCGCCCAATTTAAAGGTAGACTTTTAATCACTTGTGACACTTTTAAGCGTCACAAGTGATTCAGATCAAAAGCTCATTGTCGTTGGAGACCCTCCTTTGATAGTTCCGGATGAACATTGCTTGATGGGTTAACTTTTATCCATTGGAAGCAAGGAACCTCGTTGATGCTCAAAACAACTAAAAAATTTAGTTTACCGAGTAAACTGGTTGACGCTTTAAAATTTACGCCAACTGATCACCGCATTGGGGTCCTTTTCAAGACATTCGTAGGCTTCGTACTTAAGACATTTTTTTGAATGTTTTAGTTCAGTAGTTTCTGTAAGAAAACAATGCTTAGGTAAGTTAACATTACGAAATGCAAAATTACTTATTAAAGCCAAACGAATTGGAGGTGTCTTGCGCACCCTTAACAATGCGGATGTTTCGAACTGAATGCATTTTCATCCCTTTCAACTTGTAATTCTCAACCATTATCCTTGTCATCCGGCAAAAGGCCATCTAATAAGTCCATTATCTGCCTTCTGACGATTTTACATTATTAGATAACTAACAAGTATACAAGAATGTGCAGAAACCACACGAAAGCGACAATAGCTATGATATCACGCAGGCGGACATTGTCAGCATCTCATTTCATCCCTTGATAACTAAAACGAGGAAAACGTAATGTACATTCACTATACCTGCTCTTGGGAACGTTACAAGACAGTCTTTGTTGATTCCTGCTTGACGAACTGAACCTCGCTGACTCTTCTTTATTCGTACCCTGAGGCGACGAAGCTTTTGGTACGTGAGGATTTCTGCTCTGCAAACGGTAAATGATTTATTTCGTTTTATTTCTTCCTATTATTACCAATTCTCAGTTTACACAAGCAGTTGTGTTATCCCGGCAAAGATAAATACAGCTGGACTTAACTAGTTCGATATTTCCATTAATGAAATTTTCCTTTGCCAATCTCCGACTTTTAAGTTCAATTTTCCTGACATAACATAACTGTTATATTTTCCAACATGCAAAGTGCGTTGCTAGTTTTGCTCAAACTAAATGTTATTGAAGTCTGACGATAGAAAACATCTGAGGGTAAAAGGAGAAACACTCCTTCTTTGACAAAAACGTGCAATTTTAAAACTTAATTAAGACAGGTAAACCGCCGAACTACCTGTCACTATCAATAGTTGGACGTCAAAAGATGTATTTATTGCTTCGTTTTAAGTTTCTCTGTTTTCAGCGGCAATCATATTAACCTGAAAAAGATAAACATATCTGAATTCTGATAGTTTAATTTGCCGCTTAAACAAATTTTTATCGCCCACTTTTTGAATTTGAAAAATTAATACGATTGTTATAAGCTTATGCATAGTGCAATTTTACCTGTTACCATCCCCCCCCCCCGGGCAACCCCGGGGACAAGTCCAGCCCTTCGGTCCCGGGGGTGGGGAATTGTTTGAAGCCGTCTTGTCCCGGGGGGAGGGGGGCGGGGCAAATCGAAAATAACGTCTTGTTGTTCCCTCGTTCTTGTGCAGTACGTCACTTCTCGGTTGATGCCGGACCGCGTGGAGAAGTCTGCCTTTTTCCAGGGAGAATCTCTAGAATTTGTACCAGACTTGTTAGAGAAGATAATCTCTCAAAATTAAAATCTGCATTCGAAGGTACTTTTATTTTAAATTGTTAAACGAATGTGCGTTTGATGCGTACTCGAATAGTTGGCGTTCATCACAAACAAAGATTTATTTCTTCTGTGAGCGTATTTATGTATATACTAAGACGACTTAAATAGACTCTATATGAAAACGGATGCACGGCTTTGTGTTTAACAGAGGTCTCAGTCCAGTGTTCATTCTTATGAAACAAGCTAAGAAAACCTCCTTTAAAATGCTGCCATCGACTTGTTCACGGGCCTCTTGTGCGTATGTGCTATATTTAGAATAAATCACTTGGCGAAAATTCTTTACTCGCTAGCCGTACGCGGTTAAGGGTTTTTCTTCAGTTTTTTTTTTTTTCAAATATAGTCAGTGTATGTTTTTATTACATTATACATGTAGTGTCCTTCGTTCAAGAAACTCTAGAAAAGCGTTTAAGTTCTTGTCAAAATGTCTGGTTTTGCTATGGTACGGAAATCAATATCGTAATCTATGTTTTGTACACAAAACAACGTATTTGTGGTCGATGAGCAGTCCTGGGGGTGGGGAATTGTCTCGTTTTGCGTGCCCGGGGGTGGGGAATAGACCGCCAAGTGAGAACAAAATTGCAAATCCCCGGGGGTATGCCCGGGGGGGGGATGGTTACAGGTAGAATTGAACCATGCATTATGATAAAACAACCTTCGATTGTGTTACGATCTGTGACCTTCCATTCATTTTAAAGTGGATTCAAAACTCATTTTATGATTAAAGAAGATCAAAAAGTTTATTCGTTAAGAATCTCAGTTTAAAAAGTAATTTTAATTACTTTAAAAAATTTAAAAAATGGGTAAATTACTCTGAACTTTATGTCACTTAAAGTGCCACTGGGACCAGAATTTTGGTATTCCATATTTTTGCATTTTCGAAAATAGTCTGTGGTTGTTAGTCACTATGCCAAATTTCAACTCATTGCGATGACTGGAAGTCGTTTTTTTCGGACGGTTTTTGTCGAGATTTTACGGCCGCCATTACTGGCCCTTGTTCCGGAAGCTGGCTTGCGAATTAGCGGAAGTGACGTTAGAGGCTCACCTCAAACCAAGTCAGGCTTCATTCGGTTACTTGCCGCGGGAAATTTAACTGTTGTCGAGGGAAGATTTCGTGCCAACTGTTGCTGTACGGCCTTGAAATTTTCGTTGCTGTAGCAGTTATGAAGGGTACTACTTGTGTTGTACAATGCTACAACAATAAATCCAACCACCGAGCTGGTATTTCGCTTCATCAGAGCCTTGCGAGCGGAGCCACAATGGAAAAATGGATAATGTTCGTGCCCGAGAGGTATTTTTGTCGGCTGATCTGATCACTTCACGGACAAGTGTTTCCATGAGAGGGCTGCTCATGTCGAAGGATCCCAGAGGTCGATTATGCCATTGTCCCTTCCAACTACTTGTAAAGAAAGATCCGGAAAAAGCGAGACGAAAGGTACCTAATCTTAACGCAGCTGAAGTGATAGTTTGCTTCTTTTTCAACGCATCCACCATTGTGCAAAACTTATTTTCTTTTAACGTATTTTGAAATTTATTTTGCTTGTGGAAATCCCTTTCAGTTCTGCCGTCTGCTAGCGCAAAGATCTTCGGCGTAGTCCTCACAAAATGCATCCCGGGCGCATGCAGGACCGCCGCGATTAAGCCAATAGTTTGTATTGCTTAGTGTTTTTCCTTTTTTTTTTTTTAATTTTGCGTGTGTTAATTTCAAAGAAGTAATCGCTTAGAAGCATGGACAGTTATTTTATAGCATACCATCCTGAATGTCGAGAAACTTTTCTCCTTATTCGCTGTCGGTGAAGAGTCGATTGACATTATTGTTCGAAATATATAAAGGCTTCGATCATGTCGATAGGTCGGCTCGTCTGCGAGGAAATTTAAGTTGGGCAAAAACATCACACGCCACTATTTGTCTAAGGGTTTTACAATGTTATTTATTTTAACTGTCATAGCAATCTTAGTAAATGAACTACCAAGAAAAATGATTAGATATCAGTTATTATTTTTACGCAGTGAATAGAGCAAGTGAAAGCTTCGTTTCCTTGGCGGTCCGCATGTTGTTGTTGAGCAGCAGAAAATCTTCCTTGTGGCTTTGATTTGCACGACAAATATTTAGATTCCGGTCACGCAAGGCCTCCAGTTCTTAAAAGAAGGTCTTGGTTTATTTCACTTTTTTTGGCTCAAGTTAAGAATTTTACAAAAACTGTTCAAAATATTTAGAAACGCCAAGCGCTTGTGTTTCAATGCATTAAGCGACCACTGTACTATGATAGACACTATAAGCTTCAAGAGCTGACTGCCCGATGACTACTGCATGACGGCTCTTCAAGAAAGTTTCCTATACTATGCTAAGAATGGCCAAAAACTCAGTGCTTTACAATATACAATGAATATAAACAACGGAAAACAAAATATAGCTTCCTTTATTTCTCCAACGAAGCGAACAATAAAATCGATCGACCGATGCTTGAGAATTTGCGAGCATCAAATTCTCGAGTTTTATAGGTGTTTTGTCTAAATTTCCAAAGTTTAAAACATCGATTTTTCGAACAGCTGGACAGCATTTATCCGTTGGATAAGAGTTATCCTCTCTTTGAGCAACTTGTGCCTGAACTGTAATCACTATATAAGCATTATTTCGCGCATATTTCGAACTCCCGCCAATAAGGCGAGAAAAACAACTTTGAACAGTTTGTTTACAAGCTTATAAGCTGAAATCTCTTGACATCAGTTCTTACATCGTACGGTAAGAAAAAATCTTCATTTGCCGAATTAAATGAATCCTCTGATGCTTCGGAAGCTAAAGACTGTTCCGAATTGCAGAAATACTCTTCGGAGTTATCGCAGTCGACGGTAGGCATCTTGAGTCAAAACACAAGGAAACGTGACTGAGGTGAGCCTCTGACGTCAGAAGCTATTAGATTGCGCAATCACCCAGGAACACGTTTTCAGTAATGGCGGACACATTTTACGCAACTTTGGAGCTAAAAAATATTAGATGGACAGTTTCGTGTTCAGTTTTCTGGGTAAATATAGACACAACGCGATATTCTGCGACAGAATTTGGCGAAAATAAGCCTACGAATTTTCGTCTCAGTGGCACTTTAAAATGACCGTCACTTCGTCGCTTTTTTTGTTGTTGTCATTTTATTAAATTGCCTGAGCGATAACCATAAATTCTGCAAAGAAATATTGCCAAAAAAGGAGCATTGACTGCCAAAAAAGGAGCAATCACCAAAATTATGTTAAAATGATTTATTGTGTATCGTTCTAAGGCAATATCCTCGTTTGGAAAAAAGGACTTGTGAGCCTAGGATTAAAATTTTGCAGAAAAACATGGAAGTGCTAATGCTGTCGAATTAGAATGTCTTTACCTTTGAGGCTTTCAATCGAACACACTAGAAGAGAACTTAATTCTTACTTATTCTCGCGAGTTTTAAATTTTGTGACGACAAAAGAAATTAACGTGAAAATAAATACTACAACATAATTGCAAAATATTAAGGCTCTGGGCCCAGTTGCATAAAGCAACTTAAGATTAAGTGGGAATTTCTGCAACCATTCCCTGTGTTCCGGAGGATTTTCTTGTACGCTATTTATGATGGATGGATAAATCGGCCGAAGGCGGTTTAAAGAGAATAGGAAAACAGTGACGGTGGATGACAGTGCGAAAAAATCCTCAGGAAAACAGGGAACAGTTGCAGAAATTCCCAACTTAATCTTAAGTTTCTTTATGCAACCAGGTCCTGAACCCTAGTCCAATATCGCGAGTGGGATTAATACAAATATGTTTTCATTAACGCGTCTGAGAATCAAGGCAATCTCTTTCTGATCTGTTTCAAAGTTTCATTTAATAGGCAATAAAAAGTTATTAAATTAGTTAATTTTCTACCTAATTGTCTTTTTATATGACTTATTGGAGAAGTTCTTTTTTGCCTTAGTTCATAGAAACATGGTTTTTATAATTTTCGCAGAGTGTATTTTAAGGAAATTTAACTGCTAGGTTCGAGAATAATCATCAAGCATCATTACACATGTTTGCAAGATCAACGCGGATAGCCAATGATTCTTTACAAATATTAGGTATGTCTCGAGTTGCGCATGCGCGTAGCCCCGCTAAAATCGTCGGTCACGAAAACCATTCAAAGCTTAAGCCGCTCCTACACGTGTGATTTTTTGCTTGCAATGGTGATGCGATTTTAAAATCGCATGTGTAGCCACCCTCGCACAGGTGATGCAACAGCTGAAAAAATCGCAGGAAAAAAATCGCGAGAATTTCAATGAGTTGAATTTCTTGGGACAAAATCACGGACTTTGTCACCAAGTGTAGCCACCACTGAGTGCCTGCGACGCAACAATTTTTTTTAAAAGTCGCATCACCATCGCAAGCAAAAAATCGCTCGTGTAGCCGCGGCTTTACAGTTGTGTTTTATCTTATCTTTCCCTGTCTAGCTTATTTTAATAGCCGCTACTTTATTCGAGTAAGCCGTTTCGTGGAATGTCTGTGTCGTTTTTTGGCAACATTTCAGTTGTTCTCAGAGCACTTTGGCTGATGTTTTTAGATGTCCATATAGCTCAGGGGTACAAATGTATGCTTTAAAAAGCTTAAAATATTCCTTCAATGAGACGGCTCATTGGGGAATCACACCTGATTCTAACAACCTGCTCCAGCCGAGGCTGATCAAGTTACGTATTTTAGAATTTGTTTTGTTGTTCTCGAGTAAACTGTATTCATAGGTAGGTTGTGTTTGATCGACCAGGTGAGTGTAGTTCCTAGGCCCCTTTTTTGCCGCGTGGTGAATCTGTTTTGAGTCACGGGGTGTGCGGGCCGATTGTCTCGGATACGTCACCGAAATGAATTGGCCGTGAAGGCCTGGGAGAAAGCTGCGTATGAACTAGGCAAAACTGATGTAGTTCTGGCCCCAGTTGTTCAAAGAGTGGACAACTTTACCAAGTGGATAAGTCGCTATCCAACGGAGCAATTTTCCTTCAACTTACACATTTGGCCAGATTTTTTGCAAGGCCACGCACTTTGTAGATACACTCTTGCTCTTTTCATAAATCATAGAGCTATGTAGAGATTTTCCCACATTTTGTATCTGCTGGATTACGGCTTATCCAATCGATCAGGTTATCCGCTCTTTGAACAACTTGGGCCTGAAGGACTGCTTGTGACAGTGCGTAACGTTTCGACAACTTGAGTGAAAGTAATCATCAGAGTCAAAGACTTCGATTCTGGTTATGACTTCCACACAGATTGTCGAAACGACAGTCACTGTCACCAACAGTCCTTTTTAGGACTACACTCGTCATCCCGGACGATCAAACACAGCCTACTTATGACTTGACTCCTGGGTACTGAACTGTAAGCAGTTTTCAACAAGCATGGGTTCTCAACAGGGCCACAACGGCAGTGAAACCCATGACCTTTCACATCGCCCGTCGTATGCTCTTAGTAATAACTCACCAACAGGGCGAATTGTAGGGAGGTAGGACGTATACATTAGGCAATACTGCTAGGATCTGACGCTATTATTCTTGTCCATGATTCTGCATGATCAACCATTGCTATCTTCTTTTGGGTCGACGTCGAAGCCACAGTTACTGCTCGCGTGAAATGTCAGAAGATACGTAAAATCTTGGATTGGAATGGGACATAAAAGAATAAATAAAAACCTCAAGAGATCGTTTTATGAAATGTGAAAAACTTAATTGTTCATTCTTTGTTGAAAAACGAAGTCAAATGTCCCGAGAAACTTTGATAAAAAAAAACAAAGATTTCGTTTTTGCGACTGCAAATTCTTGTCAAGAGAATATCTTTCCTTATTAAGAGAGTCATTTAACGTGGCTATAAAAAGCTTTAATCTGCAGCCACTCAATTGCAATTCTAGTTTGGTAAAACCATAGCATACCTGGAGATCACCAGGTAAGTGTAAAATGTTAGATGTTTTAGAATGCACTGAGGAATTTGGAAAAGCACAAGACAGTCACTTGGAATTTGGAAAAACAAAGGGTACTTGAAGTTCTTAAAGCCTTAAGTTTCTGTAAGTGTAGATTCTATTCTCTCTTTAATCTTTTTCTGGGATATGTCAAGTGGTTTATATATAAACTACTTGATCAGTTATCCTAAACATGCTAAGAAGCTAAAAACTAGTCGGTTTATAATGTGTATACTGTTTTTTATTTGTCATTTTATTTTCAAATTTTGCCATCAAGACAAAAGAGGTGTTAACAGGAACCAAAGAAACGTTTTGCTCAAAACGGCCCTGGAAAAAAGGCTTTTATTTTTGAAAAAAAAAAAAAAAAAACTGGAAAACAAACAGCATTACCTAGGGGAAGTACCTCACGGAAGCTGCATTCACGTAAACGGCCACACTTAACTTAGGACTTGATCCACACACAAAAGTTAACAGAAACACTTTGTAGGATATAACAAACATCACTACAGAAATTCTACTCAGTATTAACTTTTATTTAAATGGCAAATCATTGGTATTTGATACACAGATGCAAACGTTGGCACCGCCTTATAAAGTATACTTAACCGCGGGTAAGTTGAGTTTTTTTTTTCTTTTCAATGTGCCGATCAAAATCGTTTTTTTTATTCAACCTTTGTTATAATTGCAAAATCATTACAGAGTAACAAGTAACAATTACAAAATTATTACAGAGTTACAATTACAAACAAGAGAGAAAAACCTTACATCAGTAAGTACATACATCTATACATTACTTCGCCGATCCAAAGGTGCATTAAAGCTAGAACTGCGTTCACATTAGATGAATGGTCGTAAAGAAAAGTTAAGATAAAAAAAGCAAATAAAACAGAAAAAGACGCCCAGTGGCTCTTATATGGTGATTTCATTGCAAGGCAGGCACGTAAGTCAGAATAACATTATCTCGTTCGAATGTTTTCGGGCAGTAAGGTCAGTATTTACTAGCTGATAAACACATATGCGAGTAAGCATAGGAACACAAAAATCATATTACCTGACATTTTTTTTAATTCATGTTTTCGCAATTCAAAACTCTGACTGCCTGGCGTTAACTGGTCACTGGTGATCTACAGAAATCAAACAAGACGAAGGAAAACGGCTAGACGCCGGTCCGGCAATGCTTTTGAATAAACAAAAAGAAGGAAGGTCCTCAATTGCACGATCTCTGCTGGTTGTTTTGGCAATCTTCACCCTTCGTTATTTCATTATCAGTCACAGTGCACGACCCTTTTAAAATAACGAGTCTATACACAGTTCACGACAGCGACAGCATGGCGCAAGGAACGTCGCTAAAAATATTGTCAGTGTGATAAGGGGCCTGATAAGCACTATATAAAATTACATGGCAGCAGTGGTTGTACGCATTGATATATACATTTCTTAGACACACCCTCAGGCAACTTAATTTACGTAATGCTTCATATAATTTAGTTTTCTCTTGAAGAAGGTTGAGACGGTAATTTACTGTTTTTACAACTTTCTGATAACGAGTGGCAGGCTGTTTTTGTCTATAAAAAACAATGGCGAGCCGATCGATTATTTCTAAGTACATGTATAATGAGATTATTTAATTGAGTTTTTAGTATACCCGTATATTGTGACGATTTCTTTTACACCCAGAGGTGTGTTTTGAGTGACGAATACCAATTTCCTTCCACACACACTTATTTAATTACTTCTTATATATTTACTAAAGAATCTTGGATTATCGAGATGATGGTTAGCAAGGTAACAGAACGTACGTTCAAAGGAGACCACGTCTCAATTCACATGTACGTTATGTACGCAAACTGCTTTCAGTTTGTCAAAAACTTGAGGAATACCTTGTTGTGTTAACGTGAAGCCGGGAATGAAAATCGACCGCTTTCACGCCTTGCTGCTGCGTCTTTTTCGCGGCCTTGGAGCTGCCTCATTCTCGCAGGAAAAAATCTCCAGCACTCGGGTACCATAAAGGGAATTTAAACGAAAAATTCTTAGTCCCCCTGCGGGAGTCGAATTCATGACCAGTTTCACAAGCCGGTTGAATTTTCTAACTATTGAGCTACAACGAGACCCATGGCACGCTAAGTAATTTGACTTGGCCACCTGCCTAACAGTTAATAAAGACACTGGAAAGATTTGATGGTTTAATCCTTCAAGGCCATCTTAAGTCGATCACTGAGTGCGCGGCTGGGGAGTCAGTTTGCGATATCTAGAATTATCTGAAGGGTAATCACCCTCGGCTTCCGCTTAAGTTGATAACACTTTAGAGATTTTCAGAGTGCAATCACAAAACGGGACTTTCAAATATAGTTTTCTAAGATATTGGTATGGATGAAATAATGACAAAACGTGCATTCATTTACGGCCGGGCAACACAGCAAATGATATGCTGTGTCAATATATTGGCAAAGTATTGGCAAAGGAAACTCGTATTTGCTAACACGAGTCTGCAAAGTCGGTTTAAATAACCGCATAAAGGCAGCTTTAGATATCCGACTTAAGGCACAAGAAATGAAATGCAATTAGACTTCACAACTCCTGGTGCTAACTAGATTACTCCCTTAGGATGAAAAATTATCCCGCGTGCCTTCATTCCGAGTGTTACGGGCATGCTCTCAGTAGATAAGGATAAAACAGTTGTAAATATCTAAAAAAGGTAGCTAGTCTCCGATGTTCGTGGTAAAATCAATTCCTATAGCCAAAGCTAAATATTTTTCGACGACAAGAACCAGAAAATCAGATCAAAGTCAGGTTTGCTCTCGTCATGCAGCTCTCAATCGGCTTTTAAACTTTACTAATAAATGGTCAGACAGGGTTATGAACTTTTTTCGTGAAACGCTATTAGTTTTTACTCCTCAGTCAGTTTTGTTTGAGAAGAATGTTTTCAGGTTCCTTCACTGGCTTAACTCTGTTTTGATCTGGGAAGAAAACACCGCAAATATTTGATTTATCTCGGAATATCCATTGCAATACCAACCTTAAGCCGGAGAACGTGATGTCTCGAGAGTCGCATCGGTCGTCATTCGTGATTCTAGCTGTTTCACGGCAATGGCATGCCTGTTTGTTGTTTTCAAATATCTTCAAGATTTCATCCAAAGTTCCTTAGTTCTATAGTGCAAAGATTTAAACATTTTTCATTCGCACCTAAGATTTATATTATGCGTGCAATAGAATAGGAACGCTAATTGGATGATAAGATGATATCATAATTAACAATTTTGCTGAGTAACGCCGATTATCTTTTTGCTCTCTTTCGGCCTCTCATGGCTTTCTAGGACTTAGGACAAGCTTATTGGTTTTATCTGCGTTCAATGAATTATGGCGTCCTTCTAGTCATGCAACATCTGTTTTTATGTTATTCTCATCTATATTATATCCATAAACATTATAAATGAATCAAGCACATAATTTGGTAGAGGATGCATAGATCGTATCGATACACAACAATTACTCTACAGAATGATTTCGGTTATCGTCAGGCTAAATCCATCTATAGCTGTATCAGTTTGCTCTCTGTGGCAAAATTCGGCACGAAGACGCTATATATAAAGTCATTTTGGTGGCAAAAAGAGCTCTTTTTTGACAAGAATACAATTCGTATGGAAATACATAACTAGGTTTCACAATGAAGAATCAAATGACCAATAAAGAGTGTGTTTAATAAATACAAAACGTTTTTCCCATATGCAAATAATGTTCATACGTGTTTATAGTCAAAGTATTTGTCTGAAAGCATGACCGTGCTTTTCACACGTCATTTGCCTCCGGATGGGGTTTTGCAGAAAAAATAGAATGTTTAGTCAGCATCAGTTTTAGCTCCAGTTGGAGTTAATAGTGGACAAGGTCCCCAGGGGACAAACTAGGTAATTTTTATGAGAGTATATAAGACCCGTGGCAAAACCCCCAATTATCTTTGCCATCATCAGTTGGAATGTAAATGGCTCGTAGACGGTTCTGCTTACATTGACAGATTTGACCTCTCTATTGGAAGTAATGTCTAACAAACACAAAACATTCTTGCTTTATACGATAAACAGTAATGTTTATTTTCAAAGTCAGTGCGGCAATTATTTATTTTCGTATCTTCCTAGGGGGTATTGTAAAAAAACTGCATAATTGCAGGAGCCCATTACTCCTGGCAATTGTCAGCCTTTCAGAGACAACTGGGCCTGTATTAGGGCAAAGGGTACAAATGGAAAAATCGTTGTTTATGAAATAGAACCGGATTGAACTCTTGTCTCATAAATTTGATAGGAAACTCTTGAGAGTGAGAAATCTTTCCGGATCAGTCAACACATTCTCATAGTTGGTCACATTACATTTTATTCCGCTATTGGCTTATATCGTCTATCAGGTTTATTTATCACGCGAACTCACGGAATGATCAATATTTGAATGATTCCCGAACCTATAAATACTAGTTCCTTGGATAAAAGACCTCGTCCGTCGACGCGTCTGATACAGTTTCTCGTCGATATTGAACAATTGTTCATCAGGTCACTTTACAAGTTATCATTCAACCAACGTTCAGACAGCGCCAACACCGTAACCCGAGTTGGACATTGTACTATATTGGAGCGGATAGAAAAAACAAGCAATGATGCAACCTAGTTATTTTGCGATTCCTTTGGGTTGCCTCTTGGTTCTCATCGTTGTCACAAATATCTGTGTTTGCCTACTGGTTTACACGTACAACAGCTTACGGACATTCACCAATGGGCTTGTTGTGTCCCTTGCTGTGTCGGATATCCTCACAGGTGCGCTTGTGCTGCCGTTGTACATTACCGTCCCAGCGTTCCCAGGAACAAATTACATTGTGTCTGTGGTTATGCTCACAGGAATTGCAAACCAGTGTGCAGTGACTCTAGACAGATATCTGGCGATAAAAAGACCATTTATTTATCACACTGTTATGGAAAAGCACTTTTGGAAGCTCATAGCGGCCTCGTGGGTTATTCCAATAGCTATCTCCCTTATCCCACTCAGTTTCGACTCAGAGAAATCGTTAGAATACAGAATATACCTCTTTTTGCTTCAAGGTCTATGTGTTATTGTGCCATACATTTTTGTCTTCGTAGCCTACTACCAAATCTTTCAACAAGCAAGAATAATTGTCAAGAGAATACGGAGAGAAAGCAGTCTCAGTTGGCGCAGCGAGAAGAAGAAAACAGCAAGGTCAAACGATGCTTCTTCAGAGGCAAAAGTTGCTAAAATGTTCGCAGTTATTGCAATAACTTTCATTTTAAGTTGGATGCCAGTCATATACCTGACCAGCGTTTTAGCTGCTACCAAAGACGAAGAATTGTTGAGGTTGCTCTCACCTGTGTGGCTGATCGATGCGTCATTATTCACTATTGCACTAGGTTCCATGGTCAACCCAGTGATTTATTCCTTTTTTAAGCCAGATTTCCGACGAATCTTAAAAAAGTTGTTGCGAAAGGCAACTCAGAAACGCAAACAAAAATATCCTTCGTTTAACGTGTCGTTAATTGTCAGCAGGTTGGAAAGTGGGAAAGACGGTCGAGAAACCGATTTATAATCATTTTCCAGAAGACACAGCCAAGCTGGAACATTAGTTCATGAATGCAATACAAAGGTTCAGACACTCGTGATTTTTTAAGTATCCTTTTATTAAATTGATGAGCTTAACGAAGTTGTGTTTCCATGCACACAAGATGTCTAATGAAGGCTTCGAAAACAACCCATCATCTTATCGTGCAAGAAATGAGAACAATTTTGCGGTCTTTCGGAAACGTTTTCCGCAATCAATTAAGCAATTATACACTATAACTGCCACTGATAGACACACAGATTGAGCACGCTTTTGAAAAATGTGTGCAGCTAGGCACGCCCACAGAAACTAGCCTTTCTTCTTACACTTCGACAGCGATTACTGTTTTGCCGGAGAGATATGTATGTAGTGAGATAAAACTAAAAGATCAAGAAATAAAGTAGACAAACGAGTTTCCTGAGTTGTAGCGGATCCATTTGTTGAATCAATTATTGATGCTTCATCGTGTCACCTTGCCCGTGATATGTTGACAATCGCTTACTATGTGATCCCATGACACTAGGAAAACGTACAGGAAGCCAAAGTTACTTACGTCTACCATTTGTGCAATTTTGCACATATTTAAGCCTGTATGAGCTTGGCGTTCAACACCAAAGAACATCAGGGGCAACATTAAAGTCTTCAACTATTATCTCAATCTCGGCTTATGCACCTTATTGTTTTATCTTTTTAATATCGTAATACCGTATGGTTCGTGGAAGATAAGAAACGACTCTTTTTAGAACCTGGGTGGCAGAAAGAGGGCTGGCGATGCTCTGTCTTTTAACCTTTTCACTAAAAACTCTCAATTTATAGTCATGAACGACATCATTATAAAAACGTCAGTTAAGAATTTCATCCACTGACTCAGAAATTAGAGTCACTTTGAACTGTATAATAAACAGTGCCACAGTAAAGTGCTGCTCGATAGCTTTCATTTGAATGATTAAAATTTAGGGTTTCATTCCATCACTGGCGCAAATGTTATAACCTTAGTACATGACTCTAATATAATAGGTACCTTAATTGATGGATTCTATCTTTAGTCACGCTCAGTTTTGACACCAGAGCACAATTACACACAACCTCAATTCGTCGACTCGCTGTTGCCCGTTTTTCCGAGTTTTTCTCATTTTTCTCATAGGCTGGAGTATGTTGTTTTGTTGCCAAATTTGTGTGAAGGGTGGAGGCTGACACCCGATGATGGTTGGGCCCAGCCTAACCTTTTTACAAGGAGATCACAACAGATGGAACGACAACAACGACAATGAAAAACCGTCTCTCATCGTTTAGACAATAGGGTCGTTATTTTACTTAGTGACGAGAAGTGGCTGTAGCCACAGGCTACAACATAAGGACATACTAAGGAAACCTTAGACAAGGAAAATATCCCAGATGGGAGACGAACCCACCACCATTTACACAACGGTCAGATGCTTTAACCACTGAGCTACAGAGGAGACTCTCAAGCTAGCTTGTCTAATTATTAGGTTCTTACGTAACAAGTGACCTCCATACTACTGGTGTCGGTATCGTCGAAAGCGTGTAGTGTGCCGAGAAAGAGAAAGATGATAAAACGAAAACTAAAACTCTTGATATTGGGAATTAAAAGACGGAACCTCAAACTTTAACTCAAAGTTTATTAAGAGTTCTAAATGGTGTACTTATGTATTGCGTAACTAGTCGCCTTCGGACATCTTTCACGGAAAGGTTAAAATTACCTGTGTACGTGACCTAACCGTAGAATGGGAGCGGTAGTCATTTCCTTTTTTTTTTCTTACCGTTTCACTTCGTGTCTCGACTTGCCAGGTGAAGCTCGGGATCGTTTTTCTAAAGCCTTCTCCTTCTTAATTCTACTGAACGTAAAGACCTGAATAAGAAGAAGAAAAAATCCAGATAGATATAGTTTACTTGCTTAATTGGTTTATTGCAGATTTAGTGGCGTGGGTTGACGTGGATGCGACGTTCTACGGCACAAAGCTAAAGGCCTGAGCAAAGGTTAAACTTTTCTGTTCATATCAACACGTTCGACAAATTTGTTTAAAAGTTCTGCTTGACACAGATCGAAACGCGAACAGCACTTCAGACAAATGCTGCTCAGAATGTTTGAAGTGGATGACCATAAATTTCGGGCAAAAGTTCAGCCAATTTTGCGACACAAAATTGACTCTGTCAGGGGCATACGCTTCTGCCCTGTGAGCAGAATCCCCTTCTACCTTTCTAGAATGCCTCAGGACAGCGGGAAATCAATCGGTCACGCATATTATAACACAATCGTACTTCAACAATTGTACTTGTGTAATTATCCTGTAAAAACAATCGTATCACACTTGTTCCTTAAGTGGAAATATCACCCTTCCTTAAACACTATAAACCGTCAATAGTTATCCTGGAGAAGAAAATTGTAATAATCATGTTGAGTCATTCTTTCATCACCACGGTTATCAATTACACGAACGCCGAACTATTTGTGCTTGTAGTTATGCAATGTAAAGATTCCCTCATTAGTCCTCATTAAACTACCAGCATTCTGGTAAGAACGCGTAACATGATTAGCTGAGAACAGAAAATGAAAAGTGTTCCAAGGTCCACTGGATGCTTTTAATTCAGTATACAACGTTTTAATGACAACAGTTGGAGGGTATACGTGACTATGGTCAGGCACTGTCTTCACTGAAGTAATGACCAGGTCTACCAATAATTTTCGTTTCAACCGGAGTTTCAGTACTTCATCCCCATTTACCCCTAGTGCTCCTCTAATTCTTCTCGCGCCACACCAGTTCCTTATTAATTTTTATAACCAAGCAATTCTAAATAGCGAGCCCAGAATCCCACAAGCCTTGTGATCAGTTTCTCTCATGTTCTAACTACTGTTTTATGCGATGTGGCAAATGAAGTTGAACTTCAACTCGAACTATTGGGTGTGCGGATAATCAATCGGCGTCTCTTGTAAAGTGCAACACTTAAGAGCAATTTTTGTTCAAGAGCCAAGATCGGTTAACAGGTTTGTATATGAAATGTACAAATAAACCGTTGATAATGTTACAGTTATTCAGAGATCCGGGAGGCAAAACAAGTCTAAACAAACAAAGCAAGCGCGAGTGACAATTTCAACGAGAAATGGAGTGATGCATTGTTACTACTGAAAGAACTATCGACTGGTAAGGTTATTTAAATCGTTAAAATCTTTTTTAAGCCAAAATAGATTGTACTTGTAAGCATCCTGGTCGTAGAAGGAGTAGACGTGCTAACTCTCGATGACGAACTGAAGGCCTACTCTGGGGCCTTAAGTCGCCATTTATTGCTGAAAAGGCCCAAAACCCTCAAATTGCATTTAAGAGGGTGCACATCACCATTTCTACAATAATTTGCCTCCCAAAGAAGTGCTCATTGGGCCACTACTCTCTCTGAGCGACTCCTGAGAAGGTGCTTCCATTTTTGTGACAATTGAAATTTAAGATACACGCACTCAATTTGAGATTCAATCATTTTAATGATGGCAGTTGTACCACTTGTCACTAAAACCTTTGGGGGAACTCCTCTATAGAAGTGACTGGAGCACTGCTTTTTAGCAAGCTCTTTAAAGTACAAATAATTGCCTTACATGGGTGTGACTTACATTCATTTTCACCCTCCCCCTGCCAGGAGGTACTACATTGTAATTCTAATGGGCAGTTGACTATTTCCTTTCACATTTTTTACAGTGTCTACCATTAATGACACCAGGATAATTCTAGTGGTGGTTGTGACGGCCTCTTAAAATAACCCCAATTCACCTTGAAACAAACACTCTAAGAGGTACCAAGAGGACCGCTTTCACTATATAAGTGAGAACAAGGCTCTGGACAGTTCCTGTTGATTGAAGATAACAAAAGGGATGGTGCACTAATACAAAACAATATCAACTCTTTTCATTCTAATGAAGAGGTTCTGTCAATACTTCACAGTGAATGATAAACAAAGTATCTCCTTGATCCCTCTTCTAAGTGATCTCCCTTGAGAAGGTCCTCCTAAGCGTGGTGAAATCTTCAATTAACAGGAAGTCCACTCCCAAAAAACAGCTTGAAACCATTTGTGAATTTGAGAGATGGTGGCCATTGTTCCATGCATCTAAAATATTGCCAAGTGCAATGAATTGTCTCTAATGCAAGGACAGCCAGTACTCACCCAGTGTTAACGGGATCAGATGCCATAACACGATATAAATCTTCTAAAATAGTTTTCCCGGCATAATGACAATACAAAGAAAAATCCACTTCAAAATACACCTGGAGTTAATAGCTGGGAATAATTTCAAGCATCTCAGACGAAAATCAGCCAGGCGCTCATCTCATCAGATTAGTTTTCGAACACAAACACATGTAAATTAAAGACCGCAAATTTCCTTGCCGGCTGACATTACAATTCTTGGTTAACAATTTGTTTCCTGTAATCGACCACTGAGAAGATCGAAATGTCGTTTCCAATGAGGCTAGCGTTGGAATTTAACTTCGATCTCGGAACCCGTAAACAAATGCACATGTTTGAAAAGAAGCGTGGAGCTGGGAACGAGCATGCTGGGTCAAAAGGAATCTTGGGTGGAGAAAACATAAAGATGGCGGATGCCATGAGCGTTTTTGCGTTTTGAGATATGGTTGTTGATGACGAATTTTGGATAGGGCTAGCGTATTGTGCCAGCTAAAGAGAAGATCATTTGCTTGAGTGACAGACAAAACGCTGGTCGGTGGAATCGTCCAGAACTCTTACTTTTGTTGAGCTGGTGATTGTACTCAAGATCAGTGATGCTTAAGTTTGCAACAGTATAAAAAGGTGGAGCTGGAGAAATTCAGAGGCAAGTCACGTTGCGAAGAAATGTATCCTTTGTTTCCAAAAGCTGTTCGTGGAGTATTTTGTACGTGACAGGAAGCAGCCAATTGATAATAATTTATAGTTTCTGAAAAGACCCAAGTTGTTTTGGAGTACCCTGGAGTGTCCTGGAAGGTTACCAAATCTAAGTTTTACGTTTTCAGTGTAGGCAACATAGCACTGCTTTTATGCATGTCATCTCATCTGTTGATATGTATATATTTGAAAATATAATCATGACTGATATGATGACTGTTATTGTTATATTATTGCAGTATTTTAATTTTAGAATGGTCAACATAAAAAAAGAAATTCTCTAGTGTCAACTAGATGAGTTATGTATCAGTCAATTCCAGTTGTGACCATTTGCTTTGTGGTTATAAAGCATGCTCTGTTCAATCCGCAGTAATCATCACACCATGGAATTGACTGTTTCACTTCAAGTCTGTTTAGTGTTATATTAGTACGTTGAGTGTTAATAATAAGATGTGGGCATGAGACCTTGCTCTGATGGTAAGGCCCGCGGTCTAAAATGCGAATGTGTGATGGCTGGGGCTTCACTACCTGCGCCAATCAAATTTAATTTGTAGCATTGATCAAAAGAGGGAGTGAGGGCAGAGGTCTTACAAAGGACAAGTCCTGGTTTTCAAAGTTACGGCGACTTAATTTTTTTTAAGGTCCCAGAGTAGGCCTAAGTGAGCCTGATTGGACTGTTTGCTTCAGTTTGGATTCATTGACTCCATCCGTCCGATCAATTCCCCATACCAGATTTTCATTTCGTTCATTTGTTAACTCCTTCCTTCCTTTCTTCCTTCATTTACTAATTCGTTTGTTCTTTCCATCGTTTATTCATTTGTTTCTGTCATTCGTTCATTCCTTTATTTATTCGTTTTTCTTCGGTTCATTCGTTCATTTCACTTGTTTATTTGCTCATTCATTCATTTATTCGTTCGTTCGTTCATTCGTTCGTTCGTTCGTTCGTTCGTTCGTTCATTCTTTCTTTCTTTCTTTCTTTCTTTCTTTCTTTCTTTCTTTCTTTCTTTCTTTCTTTCTTTCATTCATTCATTCTTTCTTTCTTTCTCTCTTTCTCTCTTTCTTTCTTTCTTTCTCTCTTTCTTTCTTTCTTTCTTTCTTTCTTTCTTTCTTTCTTTCTTTCATTCACTCATTCTTTCTTTCTTCCTTTCTTTCTTTTTTGCTTTCTTTCTTTCTTTCTTTCTGTTCAATTCAGGAATACCAGGAAGCAAGTGGGGAGTGTACTGCACAGCGTACTTGTGCGTCTAGTCACCAGTCCTATTTCACTTAACTCCATTCCGGTGTTCTTTGTAAGGTCGCGAGTATTATCTGCTAACTACAATATAACCCCGTTTGATATTTCACTCTGTAAAAGCTGGTAAGAGAGAAAAGAAAACATTTAATTAAAATAAAGTGGAAAATATTATTATGGAACAACAAATTTTGTAAAAGCACTTTTTTTACGGCAAATAATTTCAGCGGAAGACTTAATCACTAGTTTCCGGCTGCCTTTGTGAGCGATTGCATCCTTGACGACGTGCAAAAATTCAAGCATAATATTTGTTTCTTAATATTTTTTGCGTTATAAGAAGCTTAGGTTTCCTCATATGATCAAATTTGTTTTACAAACACAATAACGACCACTGGAAATTACTATATCCGCGTAACAATCACAGAGTTATTGAATTCATAATGAATATGACATTTCGGCTTTGGACTAATTGCCTGTGCAGAAAACTTTGGAGATATTAATTCTTTTAATAGAAAGAAGAACTTTTTCTTTGTCACCATAAAATGCGACAGTCGGGAGACTGTTGAAGGTCATATTTAGACTGAATTTATGACGCAGTTGCCTTTTTCATTTCGCTCCGTAGGTATTACTAGTTAAGACGACATAAATATTAATTTCACCATTTAATTCACAGTTGTCTCTGAAAATGCAAAGACCATGGTTGGAAGTGAGACCGAGGGGTAGTGGGAATAGTAAACTGCATTCGTTTTCTATTTTACATATCGGCTTCCTTGGTATAAAAACAAAAGTCTGGTTGACCAACGAGCATAAGAAATCGACGAGATTCGACAAAGTATCGACCTGCTGTTAAAAAAAATTATTATTAACTATATATTTTGTAAACTAGCTCAAATTTGTCAATGCATTTTACTGAAAACAATTCTTGGTGTTCACGCATGATTTTAAAACTTAATCTTTACCAGATTACTATTATACTCATCTATTCATTTTACGATTTTGAGATTTTTCTTTAAATGCAGTGTTTTCTAATTACACATTGCACCCCTAAGTGCTTCAGCTGCCATTAAGTGTGCGTTTGTTGTAATGTCGACCAATCACTTTTGGATCACTGTTGTCACAAGCGGACATCAGATATTGATTTGAAAACACACGGAACATTCTAGTGTCGTAAGCTGCTCAGAAAACAGCTTTCCAGCAAAACTGCCACATTGTGAAGATGGCAGATACCTCAAAGTTGAACCTTCCCGCTGGTTTCGTCTCAATTAGTCTTCCGGACTCACGCTTATGCAAAGCAAGCTTTTAGCTTTGTTGTGATAAATATAATCTACTCGCTGTAGAAAGTTTATTCAAAGCGAAGATAGCTTTGTATGTCCTTAATGAATCTTAATTAATCTTTAGTGTATTTCAAAGCGCTGGAGAAGAAAGTAAATATTTTCTCGTGTTTATATGACTACCTAGCACCATCAATCGGTTGGTCGGTTTTTCTTTTTGGAAAGAGCAATTAAGATTCATTTCCTATCTCAATGTTTATCGTAGATTGAACAATAATTGGTTTTCAAGATCGACACTGAAATTGCACGAAAAGTGACATGAGTATCATGAAAAAGAATATCGGTAACGTATTTCAGCTGTAAAAGCATTCACACTAATGTGGTGTCTTGTCCTTGATGAATGAAGACAATTTTTGTTGTCACTGAGATAAACATAAACTAAAACCAAAGATAAGAATTCGGATCCCATGCAATTTGGAAGCAGTCATTTGACATAACAATAAGCTCTCCAGGGACACAACAACATATTCATAACAGAAGTAAAAACAACACTGCATTCAAATGAACACTGTGCTCGGCAAGGGATTAGTAAAATAACGTCAATTTTCAACGTTTATAGCAACATTCAACGACGAACAAAAATGTACTTTGGATAAAAAAGACTGTTATCTGTGGGTTAAGCAATGGTTTACCAGCAAACAAACTCTGAATCAAAGAACATCATGAGAAACTAAAACATGCCAAGAGTTGATTACATTCAGCGAAGAGCTAAGCGCAACAAGAAAGGCAATTTACGAAGAGAGATTGCATTACAAAAGCCTTCAAAACATGGCCGGAACGGAACATAATATCTATGTGGTGGTTTCTCTGAGTATCCTTTCAGTTCTTATTGTGGTGTCAAACTTCTGTGTCTGCCTCTTGGTTTACTTCAGGAAGGCCCTACGAACTAACACAAACTGGTTGATGGTTTCGCTCGCCGTGTCTGACATATTAACAGGAGGGGTTTTACTGCCAGTTTACCTCATCTTGCCTACATCGGTAGTGACGAGTTACATAGTCTGTATGATATTAATTTCGGGTGTTGCCAACCTGTGCTCCGTAACGTACGATCGCTATATCGCCATCATGAAACCGCTGCAGTATCCGTATAGGGCACCAAAGATACTCAAAAGAGCTCTGATACTTTCATGGCTGGTTCCACTCATTTATTCCTTACTTCCGCTTTTCTGGGACACCAACCCTAAGCTCAAGATACACAAAGCCTACATGGTATGCTTGCAGTTTTTTGGTATTGTCGTTCCCTACATATTCATCACTTTTGCCTACGTTCGAATGTTCAAGCAAGTGCGACGAAGCTTGGCCATGAAAAAGAACATGGAATCTCTTAGAGCGCACAAAAGTGAACAAAGACGAATTTCAGCGGATGCCAAAGTGGCGAAAGTTTTTTCCATAGTCGCTTCAGCTTTCATTCTGTGCTGGCTACCGATCATTTACATAACAACCGCAGACATTATAAATCGGCTTGATATCATTCCTTATTCCTTATCCATTGTTTCCTTTTTCACCATAGCGACTAGCTCACTAGTGAATCCACTAATGTACGCTTTTCTAAAACCGGATTTCAAGACGGCCATTCGGACCTGTTTTCGTAAGAGTACGCGAACGGACACAAAGTCGACCATTAGCAACCTTCCACTGGCTGCCTTAACAGGTGGAACGGGAAAGAAATATGAAGAAAGATTAACAGAACAGTTAGCCAAAATGGAGAACAATTCTTCGTCCAAAGAAGACAACTCAAATAATGCTTCAATGGAAAATTTTTCTTAGTATTCACTGAACTGCAAATGAATCATAATACGCACTCACGGTTAATCCACTACACCAACACTGTCCACATTTTATACGGCGTGAATGCTTTTTAGCTTTTATAGTATTAGTATTATCACATTGTATTAAAGAATGCCTGGCTTAACGGAATTCGGTAATTGATCGGTGATTAGTCATTAACTGGCGAATGCGACGCTATAGCTGTTAGACTGAAGAGTCAGTCCCATTAAGTTAAGTGCTCTTTCTATTCTTTAGTTGTACGTTAAACAGTAAAATGAAAAAAGAAGACACCACGACATTTTCTTTTAATTAGCAATGGTGTACCCCGTGCTGTCTCTCATTTAACTTAGAGACCTTCAGGGGTTTTTTCGTGCAACTTTTAGTCATGGTATTTGAGAGCGGCAAAAAGTTTTCAGGCAATCACAGAGTTCGTAATGTCTGATCTGCAGCTTGTCGAACAATAGCCATTAAACAGTGATTCCCTTAGTACATCTGTCATTATTCAATCGGATCACCTGACCTACCCACTTAAGTTTCATTTCAACTTGTAGTTGAAACTAACATTTTTCAACGCTTTGGTACTCCTCGTGCTCGATCTTGTGTCTCAGAGAAATCCCTTCTATTCAAGTTTCTTATTCTGTAAATCATGGAACTGTACATCTTTGACATAATTTCTTGTTTGTGGCAAACGCGAGCGCCAGAAATAACCACGTGATCACAATTCCCGTTCTGCCCATTTTCAAACGTTTTGCCGTCTGCTATTTGCGGTTTTCAACGTGAGGCCTGTTTTCGCGTTCGTCAAGAATGTGAGTATTTATTGGAAGTTCTTGAATTGTTCTGCTACAATTACCAGTCTGTAACTAAGCCCGGCAACGTTTTATTTCTTATTCTGTGTGAACTAAATCGTTTAACTATCAGTGCATGCACAAATATGAAGAAAAACATCAAAAAAGAGAGTTGATATTTGGCTCCCACCATCTTACTCTACAAAAGGCACTCAAGTTATATCAAAACATCCAATAGACAGAAAGCTGTATTTTGTGTATTTTAGCTTCTAAAAAGGTTACACGAATCTTATGGGGGGAAAATTTTTTACTGAAGTCAGTATTGAACGGCAGATGGCAATCGACATCTTAACGTCTGCTGCCTGCTGCCAAAATGGAGGTCTGTTTGTACTAGTTCAAATGCTTCTCCCTTATAGGACAAAACAAAAAAGCAAAAAAGCAAATAAAAGAAATCTTAAAATGGTAGTTACTCCTGAAAATTATCTCACCATTTAATGGCTGTGGCCGAACTTTTGAGAATCCAAATTCGTTGGAACTGCAATCACGTTCAGATAGAATGAGAGAAATTTAATGTCTTTGTTTACGTTTATTTATTTTTATTTTTATTGAAATCAATATTTATACAGGAGTATCCAGTTTAGCATAGCTAGTTTAAATGGAGTCCTGATATAACACAAATTTACAAGCAAAATAAATGTACTAGACATAATATTTAACTAAACTAAACGTATGCCGGTTATAACTACAACGTTCTCCACAAAATTTTTAGGGTGTTGCCGTTTGCGGAAGACAGCGTAAAATGTACCAAAATGTACAACGCATGTGCACAGTCATCGTTCTGCTAATTTTAACCTTATGTTAGCGCAACGTTCTTGTTACGGTCGCTGTCTTGGTTACCGAAGGTCACTGAAAAACGGCCGCGCACCGACCGCCTTAATGACTGACACGAGGAAAAGCGGCTTACGAAAAACAAGCTCGATCGTATAAAATCAAAACATTTGTTGAACTCAAACTAACTGAAATCAGTTACCAACTCGCACGCTTCTCATGTTGAGCCACATCCGTTTGATGGAATTGATTCGCTACCAAAATTCCTAATGCAGTGTGATTTAGCAGGAGCTTTTTATAGGAAGCAAGGCTCGTCTTAGCTTACTAGTTTCGAAACGTGTTCGGATGTTGCTGAACTGAGTGCAAGAAGACTAATTGATGGAAGCTCTTCAGTAGCTCGCATTTAAAACATCTAGAAGTTTTGATAAGGGCACGACGGATAGGAATACGAACGAATGACTTTGATTTACAAATCCCCGCCACTTTGAAGCTTCATTTTTTCCCTACAGTATAAAAACTATATTTTACTTTTATGGCAAGGCGAGGGGAAGTCTAAATAGTGCAAATAAACAAAAATATGAAATTTGAAATATGGAGGGGGACCGGGGAGAAAAGAGACAAAAAGGTGAGAAAAAGGCGAGGCGAGAAAAAACAGGCCGGAATCGGGACTGCTATTTGTCGGGATACGAAATACAATTTTAAAGGTTGCTTATTGGTGGTTGGCCATGTAGAGCACTGAAGTTAGTTTGTCACGAACATGGGCTGTAAGAAAAATAACAAGAAAGAAACGAAAACGAAACCGGTTATTTGCAAGTTGTTATTCACATTTACGCGGGAAAGATTTGTTGAAGTATCAAAATAGCACGCATGGCCAGTGCGGTCATCTGGTCAAGCGAGAGATGCTACGCTTGAGAGAGGTAATTAAATAATTGTCTTAAAAGCAATTTTCATTTAAAAGCACGTTGAGACACTACTGGTGGAGATGACGCAATAGCCATCAGCAACCGAGAAAGTGCGTACTTAATGATATTCCGAAAATAGCTTCCAAAAGCCTACTTGCAAAGCCACTGCGTTTCAGTCAGAATATAACATCTGCTGCTGGTAAGTTAGAGAGCTGCTTGTTTGCCTTGATATTTCGGGGCCTATCGGGAGGGGCAGTGCTAAATATGTGTTGATATCCCATTGTGCCCAATTGCGTGTTCATATCCCATTGCGCGGCTGATTTACCTTCACCAACTGCTTAGAGCGCTTTTCAAATGAGTGTCGTAAAACCAAAACCAAAGTAATTACCCCAGCCAATCACAACAAACACAAATTACCCAATGAACCAATCAGAACTCGAAGCAAATACGTGTAACCAGCGCCAAGCGCTGCTGGTAAGTTAGAGAGCTGCTTGTTTGCCTTGATATTTCGGGGCCTATCGGGAGGGGCAGTGCTAAATATGTGTTGATATCCCATTGTGCCCAATTGCGTGTTCATATCCCATTGCGCGGCTGATTTACCTTCACCAACTGCTTAGAGCGCTTTTCAAATGAGTGTCGTAAAACCAAAACCAAAGTAATTACCCCAGCCAATCACAACAAACACAAATTACCCAATGAACCAATCACAACTCGAAGCAAATACGTGTAACCAGCGCCAAGCGCTGCTGGTAAGTTAGAGAGCTGCTTGTTTGCCTTGATATTTCGGGGCCTATCGGGAGGGGCAGTGCTAAATATGTGTTGATATCCCATTGTGCCCAATTGCGTGTTCATATCCCATTGCGCGGCTGATTTACCTTCACCAACTGCTTAGAGCGCTTTTCAAATGAGTGTCGTAAAACCAAAACCAAAGTAATTACCCCAGCCAATCACAACAAACACAAATTACCCAATGAACCAATCACAACTCGAAGCAAATACGTGTAACCAGCGCCAAGCGCTGCTGGTAAGTTAGAGAGCTGCTTGTTTGCCTTGATATTTCGGGGCCTATCGGGAGGGGCAGTGCTAAATATGTGTTGATATCCCATTGTGCCCAATTGCGTGTTCATATCCCATTGCGCGGCTGATTTACCTTCACCAACTGCTTAGAGCGCTTTTCAAATGAGTGTCGTAAAACCAAAACCAAAGTAATTACCCCAGCCAATCACAACAAACACAAATTACCCAATGAACCAATCAGAACTCGAAGCAAATACGTGTAACCAGCGCCAAGCGCGGGAAAACGCGTGCAAGCGCGAGCAAGTCGCGACTGATAGGTTTGAGTTTTACTCCTGATTGGTCGAGAAAGTGGCGCGAAAGGTTTTAACCAATCACAGAGCGAAGTAAAGCAAAACCAAAGCAAAACACGAATTACTTTCGACACTCAATTGAAAACCGCTCTATTCATGCAGGCATTAACATTCTTCGAGTTATTCGTTGACGTTTTACAGTTAGACTGTCTACCAAAGAAAGGAAAGATCAAAAACTGAAGCTTCTCTTTGAAAAAGAACCGATGTTTGTTCGGTTTCTTGTTTATTCCTCCATGTGTGGCTACAGGCCTTCTAAATGAAAATAAAACTGAAATAGCTAAAAATTTTCTGTCCTGTTCGGTAAAAAGAACCTTGATCTCATTCCCACAGATTCCAGAGCAGAAGCAGTTATGAAATTTAGCGTATGATGTTCCTAACTAGCTCGATTTGTTGTGAACTGAGGGATAATTTTGGAGAACAGATTTATGTGGTTTCTCAACATAATCTCGTTTATCAAAAACAATGAACACTGACAGAATTTTCCGTTATTTTGCATAATGGTACCATCGACCTTTCTCGCGGACCAATAATATTGATCAAATAACAACAAATTTAACTAAGCTTAGTGAGGCATCCTTCTGCTACGAGAAGTGTGAATATGGAACATCCGCGATACGATTAGGGAAAAAAAGCCTAAGAAATACAATATAAACATTTCCTCGAGCAACTAATCATTTTCTCAAAGTCACAGCTCACAGTTCCACACTATTATTCATTGTTATCCCAGTCGTCACGATACTTGAGCTTTGTAGTGTTTACGAAGTTTTGAAATATATTTTCATGCTTGGCGTTTGCTCTGGAAAGGCGGCGATGATTTCGTTCTAAGCAATCTCTCTTTATACTTAAATTCGTCGTGGTACAATCGACAATCAATTAAATGACGGTACCTTTTAATATCCAAGAGTGGGAAATGCTTCCCAAGTAATTTATGTTAAACTGTTCTGTTATATTTGTGATATGTACCCAGTCCCCCAAGATTGTATCCTTTTGAAAAAATACAAGCACGGAAGACGTGCTAAAGGTATTTCGGTTGGTCTATTATGCTGTTTATTAGGGTCTGTGGAATGTTGCGAGAGGTAAATTTCAAGGCTGTCGTCGTATGGGGGCATTTTAAGCAATGGATTGATTACCTACCTAACTACCTACCTATAATACGCGTTGATTGCATGCTTGCTCACTTACTTACGTGCATCTCTCCTCAGAAGCATAGGCCATCCACTGCTTCACTCCAGTGCCTCTAGTTCTTACCAACTCTTGTCACCTCTTGTCATTTGTATTATAACTGCTTCGAGAGAACGTCTCCAGGTGTTTGAGCACAAATCGTACGCCTCCCTTGCGGTCAAGGCTTGCCTGGTAATGCTGGAGGAGGCCAAGGAGGGTTCTCCCAAGGAGTGGCCAATCCATTTCATTTTCACACCTGACCAACATTTTTCACTGGCATTTGTCCAGACGTCTGCTATATTTCGATGTTTTAAAACAACTTTGTCTGACCACATTCACCGTAGAATCCTCTGCAGACACTTATTGATGAAAGTTTGGTGCTTCATCGAGGGTTCTGTTGACCTTCACGTTCCCGAGTCATAGGAGAAAACAGGTTTAACACCAAACTTCAATTCGGACGGTAGGAATGTCTCCACAGTCACGCATATCATCTTTTCTGGAAAGCGTAATCAAGTACCCAATTTACCACTCAGGACGGACAACCTCTTCCTCTTCCTGATCTTGCCTAGCAAGGTATACAGAACTTCTTTAGGGTTTTCTGTGGGTGCCTTGCTATCTTCAGTGGAGATTCCACCCTGACCGAGGCTTTTCCATTCTCAGGCAACCAGAAGCTCTCCCCTAAACTCCCCCTTGCTTAGTCTGTCACAGTTTATCTAAAAATAAGTCTCTGTAGCTGGAATATTTGGCCTTTCTTTTGACGCAGATAGGTTATAGAGTTCCAGAGTTCCAAGTGTTCCGCCTAACACTGTTGGTTTGTAAGCAGGACCCCCCCCCCCCGTCCCCTTGATTGGTCCGGCTGGTCCTTCCCGGTAAGTTTCTATGTTACAGTTCTATATTGTTGTGTTACAGCTGCTCCATGTTTTCTCAGGCTGTAGCTTCTTTGGCTGCCTGCGCTACGTGTTCTATAGGCTAGTTGTCTGGTCTAATGATTTTCCTCGCAGCCTTGTGTGCCTCTCTCTGCCTGCGTAGCCTATCTTTCCTGCACTTTCTGCAGTGTTTCTGCAGAAATCCTTTCCCTGTATTGCAACTTTTCCCTTCCTGGGATTTTCTCACACGTATTGATCCATGTCTTTTTCGCGTGCCGCCGCTGAGTCTGAACTATCATCTTCCAAACGTACAGAAAGTCCCGTAGTACTTGGTACTCGCTGGTGAAGGACAAGCAGAACTCGTCTGAATTGTTTTGGTCCTTTAAGAAGTTGACATCGGTGCGAGGTCTTGTATTTTAAGCTTCCCAGCCCCTCATCAGGTTCATCTAGGCCATAACAAGATGGTGATCGGAGGCTGCATCTGCTCCTCTATAAACTCGGACATCTTGCAATGACCTCTATCCAATACAAATATGGTCAATTTGACTCTCTGTTCTATGGTCAGGGGATGTGCACGTCGCCTTTCGCACATTTCTGTGCGAGAACACATTGCCTCCTACAATCAACCTGTTTGCATAACACACAGATGTCAGCAAACGTCACCCCATTTTTATCCATTACTCCCATTGCACCCCGTCCCACAATGTAGGTTGCTTGTTTCATTCTCGTGTTTAAACCTGCATTTCTCACCTGTTCGGTGTGCTCAGTCTCTAGAAATCTGATCGGCACTATTCCATATACAGGGCGAAGAGGCAATGTCTTTTCGATCTTTTCTTGTTATTTCCTGTTAGTCTCTCTGAAACTTGTGTACGATAGAGACGATAGATATTTCTTTTGCTTTGTCCGACAAGATGCGGTTATTATGTAGACCTGATATTCATGCATTACTTTGAACAAATAAAGCGCAGTGTATACCATAAAATTATCACAGTCGTTCGACTGACGAGAACATGTGTACATTCTGTGAATTATATTTTGATGTGAAATACTGAAAGAGGAGAAGCAATCTCATTAGATATCGAACGTTCTTAGTTTGACAGGTTGCCAGTAAACGTTTAGCACATCACCGGGCGTACATATTAAACCACATGAAGCTGATAACACTGTCACTGCGAAATTAGTTTTATATTTTCTTCCTAAGATTACCCCTTGATCAAAGTTAAGAACACATCTCAAATGTTATATTGCAAACAAATTTTATCCAGGCCAATAAATAGGAAGTACAGGTCAAAAATTTTATTTGAAAGATGAGGCTGGATCTACAAAGCCACATTGCATGGTTCAAGGCGGTTTGACTCTCGGAGTAAAAAAGGATTACGAAATGAACGACCGACATTCAAAGAACGTTAGACAGTAAGTGTCTTGCTAAGTATGAAAAGCATGCTTAGCTTTTAATCTAATTCTAAGGCTGATTTACTCTTGAGATAACAAAAACTAGTTTAAACATTGTTTTTGTACCAAATTAAATACGAAGACCACAGAATGAAAAACGAAATACACAGCTTACCATGTAAATTGCGTTTTCGTTTAATTTTGAAATATCTTTAAGTTTTTTTTCTTTATTTTAAAATACCCTTCAGTTTTTTACGTTTGGGAAACATTAAACCGGAAAGATTTTAATGATTTGTTGAATTGGCAAGTGCCAAACTTTATTGCTTCAAAATCCGGCCATCTATGATTCACAATTGCGTCTAAAAGATTGATGAAAATAGCTTACTTACCAAATAAAACGCGTGTAGGCACATTCCCATTGGTTGGTTGAAATTTTAACACCCCAATCTAAATATAAATCTAAGTGACATATCGAAATACAACCTCAGTTCTTTATGCTATTATTACAAGTGTTATAGGGTCTGTATGATTCATAAGAGGAAATCAACGCATAAGAGGATCATTTTTCGCAGTCATTTACCTTTTTGTAATTCTCAGACAAGTCGCCGTAGTCGAAGGAAACCATCACAGAAACACTTTTCACGTGAAAGTTTTAGGAAATATTTCCTTTTCAGCGGTTGCGTAAAGCAGAGTCACTTGGATTTCATCAAGAAGCCTAAAGTTCTTAAGCCAAAAGAAAACATAAGTGTTGTGCGTCATTGACTGATAAAGAAATGTCTGAAAGTTCTATTGTGGATGTTGTAATAACCGTTTTATCAGTTTTAGTTGTGCTGGCCAATGTGACCATATGCCTGTTGGTTGTCGCCAACAAATCTCTTCGGACCTTCACGAATGGATTTCTCGTTTCGCTGGCCATATCCGACATTTTACTAGGTGGTGTGCTTTTCCCGGTAATTCTTACCATTCCAGAGTCAACTGCCAGTGGATATATCATCTCAGTGATTCTGCTGTCGGGAGTGGCAAACCATTGCTGTATCACATATGATCGATTCATTGCCGTTTGCCATCCATTCTCATATTCATTTTTAATTCAGAAATACTTCGCGAAAATGCTTTTGATCGCTTGGCTTCTAACAATTGTCATCTCGCTGCTACCACTTTGTTGGAACACTGATGAAACTCTCAGAATCCATCAAGTTTACATCTTTGTTGAGATAGTGATTTTCATTCTGTTTCCATATTTACTCATATTTATTGTCTACTGCTTGGTTTTCAAGAAACTTCGCGAGCATTTCAAGCTCTTGCGAGAGACAAACTTATCTACAACAAGGCGAGAGCAAACAGGGAGGCTGTCCTCCGAAGCGAAAGTTGCCAAAGTATGCCTCATCTTGATTGCTACGTTTGCACTATGCTGGTTTCCAATAATTTACATGACCTCCGCCATAGCGGTCGGGAGACCAGAGATTGTGCCTGTTATTTTACCCACTGTTTCTAAATTTACACTGGCTGTTTCGTCACTAGTAAACCCTCTGCTGTACTCATTTAAAAAGGAAGATTTCAGAGGGGCTGTAAAGAAGGTTTTCACGAGAACTGCCGTTCATCCAACAGTTGTAAAGGATGATGCTCAAACTGTACAAGAAGTAATGGCCTGTAGTGGCACAGGTGTACAGCAAGGAAAATATTCAAGGGCCAGATAATATGTGTGCAAAGGTGTATAGATAGCGTCAGAGAAAAAAAAAGATTGCGCGCAAAAACCATTTGTTATTTTGCTTTTATTAACTTTTTCCTGTTCGAATCAGTCACAAATGTTAACATTAGTTTACAATTCATTGTGTCACAAAAACGGAATTTCCTAATCTTGTATTACAATGTACGTTGTATTGAGATTTAACGAACAGCGTCATGAACACAAATTTGCACATGTAATTGAGACTTCTACTGCATATTAGAGGTCACAATTAAGATTGAATTATTTGCTCACAGAATGCCACCTGACACTTGACAAAAATAGGGACAAAGAGATTATTATTTCTTCGGTTGAACCGTTTTTTTAAGAGCCATTTTCTGAGAATATCGAGAATCGAAAGACACTCACGAAAAATCCAAATTTTTTTTATTTTGCCAAAAAATCCCTTTGGGTAAGCTAATTCAAGAAAAAATAATCCAAAGTTCCAATGAGTTATTTAACGAACGAAAATTTAAAAAGTTCGAAAAATGCACAAAATGGCGGTTTTAGGGTCTCTAAACGGGTCAAATTCTCACTCAACTTTAGGAAGCCAGTGAGAGCGTAAAAAAGATTCTTTTAAAACGAAACAAATCATGAACATTATTTAACCTTTGTACTTTAAAACGGTGTAATAAATTTGTCAATGTTTGGTTTCGAACATTTTCAAGCGGCGTTCTTATCGAGCCGCTCTTAACCTCGTTTATCACAAGGTAAAATGAAGGCCAACTTCGGCCGCTTAAAACGGCATCTGGTATGTATCATTCAACGATTAAGACTACATAGAAAGGAAGCTCTGTCATTGTACTTTTAACCAGGAAAGTTACAGCTTTGGGAATTAAATACTTTTCCGTCAGTAAATTTTTACTGTTTAGTGATCTGAGCGGGTAGAACTATATGCAAATTACGGATTTAATTCCTGGAATACTGCTAACAATTACAAAGGTCGTTAAAGATAGGCTTACCATTAGTTACACCTGCATGCACAATGTTTTTCCTGATCTTTGAAAAAAGGTTCTGCTTTCTTGAGTGGTGCTGAGTCTAATTAATGTTAAAACAAAGCAGATTTTTAACGGCATTTCAACAAGACAGCAATCCACTCATTCACCTGAACCAAGATAACATCGAAAACACTGTGAGACAACGTTTTATGCCGCCTACCTTGCCAACCAAAAAAGCAACAATACAATAGAAAAACATTTCAAACTGTAAACAAACGAATTTTCAGTATCCTGATCGAGCGAAGATAATTTAAACTCATCGCGTAGAGGAATAAGCGGAAAGACAGGTGACCTCTGCACTGACCTGCACGTGTCACACCACACTGACAGAGAGAGTCGCGCATTCCAGTTCTGTGATGTGATTTGAGATAAAAACTTGGTGGAAAGTTAAAAAGAAAAAAACCAAAACTTGCAATACTTGGCTAGTACGTTGTTGGATCACATGTTAGCATAAGCTCCACAAAGGAGTTTTTACGGTCACGACTCTTTCTGTAAAGCGCGGTAATTTCGCAATGTATACGTACGTGCTGTTGTAATTTTACTTCTAATTTAATTACAGCTCATGAAATAAAATAAACATTGCAGTAAGTTACGTTCAGAGTGTGTAAGTACTGATATTTGGCGTCGTGCAGTTTTTCCGCTTTTCTGCAGAGGGTTACTGCCTGTGGATTAAGCAGTGATTACCCTGGCCACGTTTCCCTAAAAGAATGCACAAGAGACATCTCACGGCATCTTCAATTGCACGGACAAAGTGCAGATAAAGCGGTTCACTGTGAATTCAAGTTGTTAGCCCGAGCAGCTAATGCTATTGCACTTTGTTCTGGATTTACGTACTTCATAGCACTCGGCGTCCCTTAATCTAGGTTCTGCAGAGTCGTGCTACTCCTGTGTCCTCCGGCGCCCGGGGGGGAAGAACGAGGTCTTTTGATCAATGTTTGGGTGTAGGTTCAAGCTGCGAGTTTGACACCCTGACCCTGTTTACGGCAGAAAAACAAAATGCAATGTCGATCGTGCTGACCATACCCGGTTGCGGAAAACCCGCATATACCATGTTTAGGGGCAGAGACCAAAAAATCGTATCCTGTCCAGCGGCACACCCCAGTACTGACCACATAAGGCAGTAACCCTCCCTTCCGGGGGGTGGGGGGGCGTGCTTAGCCTTACCTCGCTCAACTGTAGCACAATATTCATCGACGATAGCACGATGTGATTATTGAACTTCCCCTGATGTAATCTTCCTTGGCAGCAGTTTGAGCGAGCGAGACGCGGAAGCCACGCAGGCCCATGTGAGAACTCGCCCACATTATACCTTTTCTCGCTTTGCTATTTTAGCTTGCGCTTCTTTGGTTTTTGCATCATGAGGTTGGAAGCTTAGAGTTCAAAGTATATTTATCTTTGATTTTTTGGTCATTTAGGCATTTTTTCAGTAGAAGAGTCCCACCAATATGTCCTCGCCACAGAGCGGAGTTTGGTATTCGCTGGAGATGCTCTAAAATGAGAAGTAGTGTTCCTCCTAAAATGTCCGCACATAAAACAGCCACAGCTGTGGCTGTTTTATGTGCAGCCATTTCAGGAGGAACACTTCATCTCACTGTAGAGCATCTCTAGCGAATACCAAACTGCACTCTGTGGCGAGGACATATTGTCAATGACAGGTGAGACTCTTCTACTGAAAAAAAAAAGCCTAAATAACCAAAAATCAAAGATAAATATACTTTGAACTCTAAGCTTTCAACCTCATGACGCAAAAACGAATAAAGTTTAAGCTAAAATGGCAAAGCGAGAAAAGGGATCATGTGGGTGAGTTCACGCATGGGCCTGCGCGGTTTCCGCCTCTCGCTCGCTCGAACTGCTACCAAAGAAGATTGTCGCCCCCCTCGGAAGGGAGGGTTACCCCCTTATGTGGACTATACTGGGATGTGCCGCTGGACAGGATACGGTTTTTGGTCCCTGTCGGGTATGGTCAGTACGATTGACATTCCATTTCGTTTTTCTGTCCTAAACATGGTCAGGGTGTCAAACCCGCCGAGTCTCCCCTGCACCCAAACATTGATCAAAAGTCCCCCTTCCTACTCCCCCCCCCCCGGGAGTGGCGCGACTCTGCAGAACCTAGATTAAGGGACGCCGAGTGCCACGAAGTATCTGTGGCCAAAATTACGGAACACAGTAATTCCAGAACAAAATGCAATAACATTATCTGCTCGGGCTGTTAAAAAAAACAACTTGAATTCACTGTCAACCGCTTTATCTGCACTTGGTCGCAATTGAAGATGCCGCGAGATGGCTCTTGTGCATTCTCTTAGGGAAACAACTTCAACGTGGCCTGGGTAATCACTGCTTAATCCACAGGCAGTAACCCTCTTCAGAAGTGCGGAAAAACTAGTTGACGCCATATATCAGTACAACACACCCTGAACGAAACTTACTGCAATATATACGTACATTGCGAAATTACCGCACTTTGTAGAAAGAGTCGTGACCGTAAAAACTCCTTTGTGGAGGCTAACATGTAATCCAACAACTGAATGTGGCTATCTGTTGCAAGTTTTTTTTTCTTTTAATTTCCCACCAAGTTTTTGTTCCTGTATTTATATCTCAAATCTCATCAAAGAACTGGAATACGTGACTCTCTCTGTCAGTGTGGTGTGACACGTGCGGGTCAGTACAGAGGTCACCTGTCTTTCCGCTTATTCCTCTACGCGATGAGTTTAAATTATCTTCGCTCGATCAGGATACTGAAAATTCGTTTGTTTACAGTTTGGAATGTTTTTCTATTGTATTGTTGCTTTTTTGGTTGGCAAGGTAGGCGGCATAATACGTTGTCTCACAGTGTTTTCGATGTTATCTTGGTTCAGTTGAATGAGTGGATTCTTG
Source organism: Siderastrea radians (assembly GCA_964017195.1). Taxonomy (NCBI): domain Eukaryota; kingdom Metazoa; phylum Cnidaria; class Anthozoa; order Scleractinia; family Rhizangiidae; genus Siderastrea; species Siderastrea radians. The sequence continues at coordinate 14,498,459 of OZ024887.1, read as the reverse complement.
TCTTGTTGAAATGCCGTTAAAAATCTGCTTTGTTTTAACATAATAAGACTCAGCACCACTCAAGAAAGCAGAACCTTCTTTCAAAGATCAGGAAAAGCATTGTGCATGGATGTGTAACTAATGGTAAGCCTATCTTTAACGACCTTTGTAATTGTTAGCAGTATTCCAGGAATTAAATCCGTAATCTGCATATAATTCTACCCGCTCAGGTCACTAAACAGTAAAAATTTACTGACGGAAAAGTATTTAATTCCCAAAGCTGTAACTTTCCTGGTTAAAAGTACAATGACAGAGCTTCCTTTCTATGTAGTCTTAATTGTTGAATGATACATACCAGATGCCGTTTTAAGCGGCCGAAGTTGGCCTTCATTTTACCTTGTGATAAACGAGGTTAAGAGCGGCTCGATAAGAACGCCGCTTAAAAATGTTCGAAACCAAACATTGGCAAATTTATTACACAGTTTTAAAGTGCAAAGGTTAAATAATGTTCATGATTTGTTTCGTTTTAAAAGAATCTTATTTACGCTCTCACTGGCTTCCTAAAGTTGAATGAGAATTTGACCCGTTTAGAGACCCTAAAACCACCATTTTATGCATTTTTTGAACTTTTTAAATTTTCGTCCGTTAAATAACTCATTGGAACTTTGGATTATTTTTTCTTGAATTAGCTTACCCAAAGGGATTTTTTGGCGAAATAAAAAAAAATTCGATTTTTCGTGAGTGTCTTTCGATTCTCGATATTCTCAGAAAATGGCTCTTAATGTCTTCCGCCAATCAAATGCGGCAAATTTGTTGGTGAGTAAATCTCTCCACCTTAGGTGTGGAAAAGCCTGCATTTTGCTCCAGCATGTTGGCTTTTTCACTTTTCCTTACAATTGAGGTAACGGGAAAGCTAAAAGTGAAATCAGGGGCCCGTTTCTCGAAGGTCCCGATAACTTTTCGGGCCCTGAAGGCTATTCAGTATGAGCGCGATGTTTGAATTTAAGACTTAAATTTTTTGGCTTTAAAAGCTGAGCAATAAAATTCTAAGTTGATAAAACAATTTGGGCTGATATGCGGGCTAAAAACTACCACAACGTTTTATAGATTTTGATTTTAAAACATAGCTCCGGGCCCGAAAAGTTACCGGGACTTTCGAGAAACGGGCCCCAGGCCTTTTTTCACAACCTGAAGTCAACAACGTAACTTCGATGAGTACACGCATGCTGGTTCAGGTCTAATGCTCCAGACTTATCATACTTTTTAGTTCAAGAATAAATTGACCTTCTTTTCGACACAGTTTCAACCAAAGCATATGCAACGCGACTTCTTCTCCATGGTGATGCTAAACCGTAACTTTGTAGGTATATTATGATGATTTTCTTCGGCCTCGTCATTCATCACCATGACAATTGACCCTCTAGAGAGAAAATAGAGAACAATCGCTCTTGCGAGGTTATTAATTAAAGAATAAGACGATCCTTAACGATTAATTAGAAGATTTAGGGCCGATTTTGTGGAGAACGCAATTGGAGTTCGTTTGATTCGGAGACCGTTTGATCTGTATCTTCTGTTAAAAGATTTCAAGGTGACAATAAAACAAACAAAAAGTGCTTGGTCAAAAATAGAACTAATTTCCCAAAGACGACAAATGCTGTTTCGGTGCATCTACATGGACGCCGCGACATCATTTAAAAAATCGGCTTATCCGATCAGGTATACACGGCGCTTGACTAACAAACGGCACTTTTTGGATATTGAGGACATCACAATTACCTGCTGTTGATCTCACTTGAGGTTGATCTCACTAGGAGGCAATCGTTATTCCACTTCAAACCTCGGTCTCGCTTTTACAATTATAAATCAAAGGACAATTTCCAGCTCCACTGACGAAAATGGCGATTTTCCTTGCTACTGCCCTCATCTTCATTTAGCAAATGAAAGGAGGTTACTTTTCACCATCATGGTCTTAAGGTAAAAAAGCCGGTGCCTTTGATGTTTAATCGAAGGCACCTAAAAGCCTATCTTTTTAGCAAACGTGTGGCCGTGCGTTTATATAGACAGTTCGCACCTCTGATAAGCATCTAAGCTTATTCCTTTTCATTTCCTGACGTTTCTCCCTATTATAAACTGATATTGCACCTTTTGACGCCATTTCATTGATGATTCATCAATGTGAGATTGAAGCATTAACCTCCAGAGAGCAAAGTGACCTCAGCTTAGATAAAAACAGGTAAACAAACCTTTTCCTGTGAATTAAAAACATAGAACTCTCACCTTGTTACACGCAAGTTTTCAAAACAATTTTAAGACATCTTAAATTTGGTGTCAGTGGATAGCTAATTTAGTTTACGACAATAGCTGTCTTTGTTCTTTTACCGGACACAAAAAATCCATTTAGAAAAACCCTGCTGGCACTGTAATGCAGTAATTGAATAATATTCAAATTCATCTATGAAAAGTTACGAAATGTTTATCTCGACCTGGTACATTGTTTGATTTCCATAATTTTCCAACCCCTTTCAAATTTCAGACGATCTTAGGTACACTTTTTGCTTCACAAAATAAAAACGAAGATGAAAACCGATTTCACTTGCTCTACAAATCTTTGACACAGGTGATGAAGAGTTTTAATAGGCTTAGAATTTACGAAATTGTCAAAATTAAGTCATTTATTATTTATACCTTTATTGGAGAAATTCTTATTTACATCTCACGTGATCAAACGCTTAAAATATAAAATGAAAGCCAACTAAATTTTCAAGGATTGGTTTATTTTGCCGAACAAGAAAATGGAAGCGGTACTTAGGTTTTCTTGTGATAGTACAAGTTGTGAAAATCAAATAACCGAGAGAAAAATTGACATTGAAAGCGACATCCACTTGTCAGGCAGCAGGAAATGAAAATAGAATGAGAATATCGAACAAAATGGTAAACCTATCGGGTTCCCAGCTCAGCATTTAACTTGTAAATTTGTTTCGACTTCAATCACTCATTTCCTCACTCCTGTCAACCAGAAAATTAACATTTGTTTAAATTTGTTTTGATCTTATTAGATGTCGCTCTCCTGCCATCTAGCGTTCAATATCACAAAGACCAAGGAATTAACAATACACAGCAGTTAAACAGCTTGACCAAGGCCGACAATTTCTTCATTGCTCCTGGGCTCATCATGAGCGAAGTTTCTTGGAAGTTCATAAGTTTGACGTGCGTATCGCTGCTGATAGTAGCCGCAAACATAGTGGTCTGTGTGTTTGTCTTGAACAATGCCCGACTCCGTACTTATACCAATGGGTTTATAGTTTCTCTGGCTGTGTCTGACATTCTCACCGGTGGAGTTTTATATCCTATTCACCTCAGTGGACCTGATTCGGCGGCCGCTGCCTCAGAAGGATACGTGATTGCATTTGTCCTCTTATCTGGAGTTGGGAATATTTGTTTGGTCACTTGGGATCGTTACGTAGCTGTCGCCAAACCGTTTCAGTACAGAAAAATAGTGAAAAGCCATTTTGTGAAACTGATAATTATCACTTGGGTTACTTCATTAGTGATTGCTATTTTGCCGCTAACATGGCAGACGAACCCCGATGTAGTAATCCACAAGGTGTACCTGTTCTGCCTGATGGGATTCTTCGTCGTCATCCCGTATGCTGCAGTATTTTATGCGTACTACAAAATCGGTCAGCAATTGAAAAGACACCACCAAAAAATTCGAAATCGTTCCGCAAACTCTCTCTCTTCGAGAAGAGTAAAATCAGAGGCTAAAGTGGCGAAGGTGTTTCTTGCTGTGGTCATCATATTTGTGTTGTCGTGGCTGCCCATCATTTATATGACAACAGTTGGCATTGTCAGTAGGCCAGACTTATCTCCAGTTGCTCTTCAAACTGTCTCTCTTTTTACAGTAGCTTTGTCTTCATTGGCAAATCCTTTGTTGTACGCGTTTATGAAGGAGGATTTTCGGAGAGAATTTATGAAACGGTCAACCCAGCGAAGAAGATCTTCTGTGTCTGCAAGTGCGATTGAGTTGAAAAAGACAATATCGACCGCATGTGCTGTTCCGTTGCAGCCCTCGCTTAAGTATCTACAGTTGACGTGAAATTTGGCTACTTGACTTACGTTTAACATGTTTGACACATGTCAGGATCTGTTAAAAAAGACAATTTCGCATCAGCGCTGGACAACGATAAGTGCTAAAGAATGGAACAGTTGGCCAAGAAACAAATGTATGGGGATAATTAACTCTTTTTCGGGCAGGGGTTATAAAAGCCAGCATCTGTCTAATGTAATAAAACCAAAATTTATTGGGTTGAGCTATTACTACTTCTGCGGGACTACTTCGCTTGAGTAAAGCTAAAATGGTCAGCCAAATGGCAGTTCATTCTCGAAACTCAACAGCAGTGGGGATAGCAGGAAATGTGTAAACAGTTAATAAAGCTATAAAAACAATCCGCTATCCTAAAAGGTGAGAAATGGGGGTACAAAAAGGACCCACTCCCGCTAATGCGGTATTATTGTAGTTTCTATCCTAGTAGCAAGAAGACTACAATGGAACAATTCATCAGTATTGGACAACAAAACGGTCGATAGCATGTATGGGATGAAGCGGTCTCAAAAGGGTCCCTGAGGTGACTGTCAACACCCAGTACTTCCAACGTTCAAAGAATACTCTGTTTTGCAGTCTAAAGTCTGTTATCTTTAAATAAATTGCTTGAAATTATCAGCGGATAGGCCCATATATGGGTTAATTATTCTTTAGAGCTATCATCTTTAGTTTTCAACCTCTCTCCTTCAACGTTTCCGGAGGAAAAACCATTCATTGATGGTTTGATCCTCAGGATGAGACAGACTTGTCATGACTTCAAACCCGTAGTTAGTTATTTCTTGCAGTATTGCTGTAGTTGACGAGTCAGCCTGTTCCTTGTCGAAGGAGAATGCGAGGGGGCTACAAACACAATCGTGTTCTTGGAAAATCTCCTGCAGTATGTGCTTCTCGGCAAAAATCGTCAGCAGTGTTTCTAATCCATGTTTATCCCTATCCAGCGTCAGACGAATCACCTGATTTCTCGCCACAGATCTGGACGATTTGATCTTATTTAGGGCATCAATGAGTTGAGGAATTTGATAGAAATCGGCCTCTTCCATGAGCTGACCATATTCTTGGAAATTGTCGGGTAAATTTAACTTAGACGAACGCAAGAAATTTAACACGTAGCGGAACATCGGGCCGTCACGATCGATAAAAAAACTACCTCGGGAATCCATGGCAACCGGCCGCCGACCGCTGAACATAACACCCAACATGGAGTCGGGGAACCTGGTGAGGCTGGACAAAGATGTGGTATAAACATGGCCGCCAACGTTAAGGTCGATTATCGAAGGAAACTCTTGAACCTTTTCCATTTCGTTTAGCTGCTGAAATAAGAAATGTGTGAGAGCTAGCTCTGTTTCAAATCACCTGCTCTTCATTTAGCCTGTGGTAGACTTTCAGATTGTCGAGGTGACCGAATAAAACACGGGGAACTGGAGAGTACGTTTAGGAGGGGATTGGGTAAGGCTTTTAGGAAAGCCGGCATACTGTCTAGTTCGCACGCTTATAGACGGCCATTTCCACCACAATCTAAGAACCCTCGCGGTTTGAACGCCATTTTGTGGGGGTGGCCAACACGTGAGAAATAACAGTCTTTTCGGTTCTTTCTATGTGAATCCGATGTCAATTAATTACAATAAAACTTGGAAGTTTCAAAAATATAACATGGAATACAACCTTAACACAAATTTCATTAATGTAGCTTTAATAGAAGACGCCATATTTACTTTTTTCATTGAATTTCTGACGGGTTTGACAACCAAACAAAATGGCGTCCAAAAAGGCGACAAGATTTATTGTCCGTAATTTTGACCTTTTGTGTTTCTATAATTGCTTAAAGGCGGAACGAGGACATTGAAGTGAACTTAGTTGTGAAGTACATTGAAACATATTAACATCTTTCATTAGAGTGTAAATACTGCCCATACGATATGTAAACTGACGTATGAAAGACAAAATAAATGTATTGAGATCAGATCACCGTCTGAGGCTTAAAAGCGTTTTCCGCCGCTCTTTTGAACCCATGTGCGTTGTTCTGTGGTTACAGAACACAAATAAAATAAGTAAAAAGCATACCCTTACCTTAAAATGGCGAGAAATAAATTCACAATCTCAGACAAACCGTGCAATATGTCGACGCGACTAAGCTTTCACGAAAACGACCGCATTTCCGGTTCCGCGAGAAACCGTACACCAGTGTGTCACAATCATGATCACGCTTTGTTGATTGCGTGACAAAAGACCGATTATATTATTGTGAGGAAACATAAATGTACGTAATACAAAATTTCGCAAAAATAGAAAATATACACAATTAAAAGGTGTTCAAATTATATACTGGAAATACGCATCTATAGATATACATATTTCTCCTATAAAAGCAAAGAAAACCGATCAAGAACTTTACAAGTGAACTATTTCCGCCACTATTTTTTCCCGCTTGCGGTTTTCCTGGAGCCGTGACATTTTCTGATGTACGTGAGGTACGCATTTATGATATGTGCGCGTCCCTTTACCGACTTTTATGTGGCGCTAATACCCGCAGGGCCGCTGGATTATAAAGTGCGAAGGTGTGTTGGTTGGGCATACCCTTACCTTAAAATGGCGAGAAATAAATTCACAATCTCAGACAAACCGTGCAATATGTCGACGCGACTAAGCTTTCACGAAAACGACCGCATTTCCGGTTCCGCGAGAAACCGTACACCAGTGTGTCACAATCATGATCACGCTTTGTTGATTGCGTGACAAAAGACCGATTATATTATTGTGAGGAAACATAAATGTACGTAATACAAAATTTCGTAAAAATAGAAAATATACACAATTAAAAGGTGTTCAAATTATATACTGGAAATACGCATCTATAGATATACATATTTCTCCTATAAAAGCAAAGAAAACCGATCAAGAACTTTACAAGTGAACTATTTCCGCCACTATTTTTTCCCGCTTGCGGTTTTCCTGTAGCCGTGACATTTTCTGATGTACGTGAGGTACGCATTTATGATATGTGCGCGTCCCTTTACCGACTTTTATGTGGCGCTAATACCCGCAGGGCCGCTGGATTATAAAGTGCGAAGGTGTGTTGGTTGGGCGTTGGATTTCGAGTCGGTCTTTCCATCGGAAGCGCTGTGGTTTACAACAAGTGTTATCTGTGTCGTGTCATGTTGTTTCCTCAGAGTAGAAGCTTTTAATACTTCACATGGCCTATCTTAACCCAGGTGAATAAATGGGTATCGGTAAACCGTCAGGGGAGCCTAATTACCATGATGGGGTATAAGCCATATACATAAGATGGCATTCCATCCATCTAAGGGGAAGTAGTAATGCTAACGTCGCTTCATCAGTGCTGCAGAATCGAAACCGGACCTGTCGTGTGTTGTATCAGTTTCATTGATCACAGACGTAACACCTTTATATTCCTTATTATTTTCGACTGTCCAGCATTCGTCGGTTTTCTTCAAGGGTAGTAAGAGGACGCGAAGAATGGGGAATGGCGCGGGGAAAACCCGATTTTTCGTGCGTCCTACCACCCTTGAAGAAAAATAACAACTGCTCGAAATCTGCCACTAAAAGGTGCCTGTTTAGGGATGGACCATTAGAAAAGTGATGGGGGGGGGGGGGTGGGAGATTTTTAGCCTGTCAGAATTTCTTTTTTGGTCCATTCCCTGTGCAAGAATTTTTTTTTTTGGGCTACAGCCCTATGCATGAATTTTTTTTTTTTTTGAGAAAATATTTTCCTTATGCACAATTTGCTATTGAATTAATTAAAAACAATGCAACTTTGTTTTACTAAATGCATAGCTTGTACTGTTACGTTACTTTACATTTTTAAGTTTATTTTATTACAAAACACTTCTTAATAATGTTGGCTTTAAAATTTAATTTACTGAAGGAGGTTTCAAAAGTAAATAGCGATTTATAGTGAAAAATTGTGTAATATTATTGATATACATGTATGGATTTTTTATAAAAGACGTATTCATATGAAATGATTTGATACAAACAGTGGTGTCCAGAAAGATTAATTTATAAAATATACATTACATACACTGTTATTTCCTTAATTTTAAAACAATTATTTTCAAAAACGTAGCTCATAAATTTCCCTTTAAAACTTTTGATATAAAATACATACAGGTACCTTCTAACCCTTTGCTGGGAAGTTAAGGGTTATAAATTAATGTAACAGCTTTTTGAGGATGTAGACAGAGTGGGAGAGTAGGAAGCCACTGGGAGTGAAAGGCTTTCTAGTGCACTTCCTTAGTCCTTGCCCTCTTCTGTTCCTCTCCCACAATCCATCGTAGTCATTCCAGACCCCACTTACTGATGCAGCCCCCCGATAATGCCCTCCACTCCAAAATGTCAGTCCAAAAAGAAGATAAAAAACCAATTGCAAGGCTGATCGGACAGCTAAGAAGGCAATAAAATTATTACCCTTCTTAGCTGTCCGATCAGCCTTGCAATTGGTTTTTTGTTTTATTCAACATTGCTGATCCTGATCTACACCAAGATCCGGCTTGACCTCGCTACTGTTTGTCCAAGTGGTCCTTGCATCGAGTTACCTCAAAAAGAAGATACCTGTTAAGGATACCCAGTGGCTTCCAGTGGTACACTTGCTTCCAGTGGCTTCCAGTGGCTTCCAGCCAGTGGTAGTGATACCTGTTAAGGTATCCCCCTCCCGACAAAAGAAATATTAATTATGAAAACAATATTTTATAGCATCCATAGCAGAGCCCCAGAAAATTTCCAATTTTTTAAACACTGGAGACACTACTTGAGCACTTTGGCAGAACGAATTATGGTTTCATATCAAAATGAGGCCCATCTTGTGCATGAATTTTTTTTCGGACATTTTCCCTTGCATGAATTTTTTTTCAGGCATTTTCCCTTGCATGAATTTTTTTTTGGTTTTTTCCCCACCCCCCCCCCCCATCACTTTTCTAATGGTCCGTCCCTTACAGCCTACAGTACGTGGATTAAGTGACCGCCTTTCATTGCTTTTGTGATCTTTGTTTCCTGTCAAAATAATACCTATGTTCCTTTAGAACTTTTTGATTCCATTTTCTATTTGCGGATTAGCGTCTGTGTCATTTTTCTTTCTCCGTCGATGACGTCGATAAAATCTCGTACAAACGAGTTCTTTTTCGTCAAAAGAGCCAGAGGTTCAGAGCTTTTACAGAACAAAATGAGATAAAAACAATACAACAATATCAAAAGGCAGGGTCTATTTTTAACGTGTCATGATCCAGTGTTATGTTTGCGATTAGTAGCTTAAAAGGCCACCATTGTTCTGAAGCATTTCTTGGCCTCTCGTTGAGTAGACCTGATGGGGGGGGGGGGGGTCTCCCCGCGGGATTTCAGCTGGGGTCTTGAGGCCCAGATCTTGAAACTCTCTTCTTATTTCAGACCAAAATGTGTGATTTTTCATATCCTATTTTAGACCTTCCCCATTCTCAAAACCCTTACGCATGTACACGGCCAAATCACCTGTGGAGTTGGTGGCTAAGCATATGCACCACTGTTTCGTCAGTGGTTGAAAGGACTTGAAAGTCATCCGTGTTCATTGCCTTTTACTCTAGAAGGTCACTTTGAACCTCAGCTCCACACAAGACATGGGAGCTGGGGTTTATGCTGCGGAAAATAGCTGTGCAGACCAAAGCGTATGGATATTTAGCCGTTTAAACTGATTTTTGATTACTTCGCTCTGAATTAGGGTAAATCAGGTTGCCACTGGGAGATGCATTGTTTGTTTCCCTGCATTTTATCGCATAAAAGTTTATTTTATTCATAGAGACGTGTACCCCATGCCCCTCCCCCCCCCCCCTCACACCCCCCAAGATTCCCACTTGTGTACTTTCTGTACCCTGGATAGAGAAAGTACAGAAAATAGACTGTACAATTTCTAGAAATTATTGTTTATAAATTTACCGAAGCTCTACACTGATTTAAATCTACCATTCCATGATTAAACAAATTGACTTGCATTAGTCAATGAAGCAAAACTTTTTCAAAGCGAGGGCATTTGTCTTCAAATGTATTTATAAGGGACTTATTTCTTAAATGCCATTTTTACCCCCTGTACCAAAATCTACTGATACAAATGTTTTACACCAATTCAAAGCACGTGTAGCTCCTTCAAATTATTATCTTTTCTTTCTATACATTTTTCAAGGTAAACAAACCCCTGACATTTTCAGTACCATTGATATTTTCAGTCTTTCTATGACATTGTTTACAGGGTGAAAATAAATCGGAGCATTCCGTCTAAAACAATACAATATTTTGCAATATAGATGCTATCATGCAAGCAGAGCACTTCATTCTCTATTACATTCAATATTAGTTTAACACTTCATATGAACCACTCCCAGCATAACTATAATGCCAGTTTATTAGGTCCCATGATTAGTCACATTCTTGTTTAAGTGGTTTCCATAAGTATTTTCCTTTGTAAAGCTGTGAGCAAGGGTCCGGCGTTTCATTTTCTAAATTTCTTTAAGACTATCCCGTTTTCAGGCAATTTAAAATACCCTTGATTACATTATTTTCGCACAAAGACCCACACTTGACTTGCGTGACCATCCAAAAAGAAATTTGACATCTTGACTTCGAAGCCCTCGTTAACAACATGTTGCAGAAAAGCATCTAACTGCTCCAGCTTAATAGGAATTGTAGCTTGCCCTCCCTCGACAATCCCATCAGCTGTGCTGAAGTTATAGGCGGATCCTTTTGTGACAGAACCTCCTAGCATCCGAATATTAGGCACGAGTTGCTGAAGCATCGCCAATCCACCAGCTAGCACAAGCTTCGTCTTCGAGCTATAGAAGAGACGTAAAATCTCTTGCCCGGTGTTGGTAGATTGATGGGAATTAATAGCTTTCTGGACAGCTTCCTCCAAAGGTTTAATCCCGTAGAACTTGGCTTCGATCTCGAGTTGTTCAAAATCTTGAAAGTCTTCCGGTAAGGTCAACTTTATCGTCCGCAGGAAATTAAGGACGTGTTTGAACAGTGCACCGTCTCGGTCAATGAAGTAGTTTCCTTTCGGGTCTCTTGGCATCTGAATATCTCCACTGAAAAAACCGGCTAGTTTTGAACCAGAAAACTGGGTGATGGTATACAAGGTGGTGGTGTATATATGGCCACCGACATTCAGACTCACAACTTTTGGAGGTTCCGTGGCCATCCCGAGTGCCTTTAGCAAAGTAAATCCTTGATTGAGTGTTAGAAGAGGTGACTGATACTTGTTCGTAAGGTTACCGTAATAAACATCACCTACATGTAGTCACGCGACCTATATAATACTATCAATGTTTACAACGAACTCGAAATCCAAATTGTTGAAAATACTTCCATACCCGAGTTCCATGTATTTCTCTCTATCTGTGTTGTCTTGTCCTGGCTTGCCATCCAGAGAAGTGCTCTGTTGGTCCTATCGTGGTTAAAGGTTTGCATCCACAAAAAGTAACAAATGAATTTTGTTCTCGTCCCGTATATTAGAATTTTTTCCGTTGATGCGATACTGTGTTGACATCGCCTCAACTTGATATCAGTCATATGTTCAAACTATGTCTTAATTCTTATATTAACCCTCACGTTCCCGTTTTGGTGAAATTTAAACAAACCACATTATCGGATGAAAGTACCTCTCAATAGTTTCAGTCACAACATCAAGACTGACTATTCTTGACTTTAGGAGCTAGGGCAAGAGTTAAACGAGCACTTCGTTGAACTTACAAATTTTTAGTGGAGGCAAATAGAAAAAAAATTTCTCATCAAAGTTTAAACCTCTGAGATTTGTTGTTTCTCTCGCGAAAAAAGTATTTATTTTCACATTACTTTGAATTTTTCTAAGGCAACTTCCCTACATGTCACGAACTCAGACGAACTGATAACCGTCTAATCAGACTGCTCAATTAAGAGCTCAATCATAGCGATCCAGGGGCTGCTTATGTTATAAATAATAAATGTATTCTGCCTCGGACAACAAGAATACCGCAGCAATAGTGCCTGAAAAAATTGACCGAAAAAGAGACAAAAGAAGAGTATGACCAAAATTGTTCAATCAAAGTTGATTTCTCGTTCGAACCCATACAAAATAGTATTGAGACATTTCGTTTACCGTGAAATGGCGATCCGAATAAATCAAGAATGCTTTTCTAATTACTTGTTTTAATTGAACAGGTGTGCTGAACTATACTGTTACAATATTCCTGTTTTTTTTTTCTGGAAATTCAACGAGATTCCTTCAAAAATCGAATTTATCAGTTTTCCACTCAATACCCTATAACCAAAAAGATAAGGAATAATTTTATCCCATAACTGCCTGAGCGCATGGTGGGCCTGAGTGCATGGTGGTGGAAAGGCTTTAATAGAAATTACTTGTCACCAATAATATTTAAGTGATATCACATTAATTCGTTAAACTGACACACTCTTTTTCATCAAATAATTCCATTAAGAAACAGTTGCTCAATATTATCAATCCTCCTTTACTCATTAACATTTAAATTGAGACAAAGATTTTCGATTTTTTTTTTCATTTTTCATTTCAAATTTTTGGTAGGCGAATTTCTATGTATTTCTTATAAGTCTGTTTTTGATCCTCCATAAAAGAGTTTCGTTTGTGTTTGCTGCTTCCAGCCTCCCTTCGCATATACCTCAGTGTATCAAGTGAAATCGGTGGTAGTTCCAAAACACTTTTGGTCTGCTGTCTTTGGTCGTGTTCAGACACGTTAGCACTGCTATTTGCCATCATGACTTGAACCAAAGCAGGCGCAACTAGTCTTCGCGGTGTGACCTCTAAGCCTGGGAACTCCACAGTCTGTTTCTCGACAATCGCATTCCGCTGCTCTGTCAAACAGCAATCGGCACATGGGCCTATAACATCGCAATATTCTTTTCCAAATACGCACGAATGGCGGTTGCTTGTACGGAAGTTGATTTGAGCAGCGAGTAATCCACCGCATTTGGAACATTTCGGATTCTGTGGCAAGTTGAGTGGCTTGTTTTGGCTCCTTCCTGTGGAATTCCACGATCCTGGCTCAGTCGGTTTAGGTTTATGTTTATGCCAATATTGAATCCCGCCCGATAATTTATCCGAATACGTCTGAAAACGGACCTTTTCCCTTGCATTCACTTGAGCCGTCTTAGGAACCCAATCTTTGTTCTTCCCCGAGGAAAGATGATCGTCCACTAGTTTTGGAAGAAGAGAACGTTGAAAGCATTCTCTGTGAGGCATAGTTTTAGGTAGATGTCAGTCAATACGTTCCACGTTGTCAGCCATTATTGGATTTGCTTTACTTCAGAAATCACAAAAGCGGCCCCATCAACTTGTTACTCGTCTCATCTGTACAGGGATTCCAGCGATCGCTACTCTCATGGGCCTTCATCCAGCCACCTTTTCCATCAGCTTAATTCGTGATATTCTTGTTTACGATCGTTAGGTGATAATTCACCAAAGTAACCAACTAATTAAAATGCAGTTTCAAAATCGCATTTCGATGTTTTGCAATGAAGTTAATAGCAGAATTGATTAAAAGGTCACGCTTGACAGGCGCTGGATTAAAATACTGTTCATATCTTTTGTTCTTGTAAACAATATCAGTGTCGTCAAAGCTGTGGCCAATAAAATATAGACCGTGCCAGCTGAATACGTTTTTTTTTTCGGGGGAGGGGAGAGCTGGGAGAAGTGGAAAATAACACTGCGGTCCATCTTTGAACGGTTTTCCGTTTTCAACGGACACAGCTACAGCAGCCTGACACTCGTAAAACAACACAGCAAACTGATCCTTACGACGGAGGGAATAAAAACAGAGGCGCAAAGAACAGTATAAACCGGTTTAAAAAATGATATATTTTTTTGTGCCTGCTATTCTATTAAATTGTCACGATCCTAACATACATATTTTAGCCCCCGAACGAGGCTAAAACAAAAAAGTGGCATTTTTTAAAGTTTACTTTGTTTTACTTGACTCTGCCTTTTGACTCTTTTCTCTGCCGTAAGGATCAGTTTGCTGTGTTTTTTTTTATTTTGTTTAGTTCACGTTTTTCTATTGATCCAGATCTTTGTCACAGATCCGGCGACTCTCACTGGTTGTGCGCTGTTTTCCTTTAACACTTGCCAACTCGTTCTCCTACCTGAAACAAGTGCACCTGCTCACAGGATTCTATTCGGTACAAAGGGCTGAAAGCAACTTAAAAATTTTAGCTGTGATACAACATTGACCGCTTCGTCGCTACGGTCACTTCTCCTTGCTCTAAATTAAACTATAGCACATTCTATTAGTAGCAGTCATTTGCTGGAATCATTGCTTTGCAGCTGTAGACCTGGAATAGTAAAATACTGTAGGTCCTGAAACAGTTTCGTTTTCGGCCAAACTGAAAGAAGGCCAGGAGCATCCCGTATATATTCTATAAATTATATCCAAGCTTTGTTTTTTGTTTGCTTGCGTTAAGATTGAGATTAGTTTCCCTTTTAGTGCTTGCCTCTTTCTAATAATCTTTTTGAAAACAAAGTCCTAGTCTCACGGCCTTCGGGATGGGATCTGGACTTCATAGGATCTGGGAACAAGGTTATTGCATTGCTTTCCTAACTTACCCCACTCTGGTTGAGTCCATCATAATCTAATCAAGCATGAGGCGCGTCATGCATTGGAAACCGAACACTCACGCGATAAGATGTCTATGCATGCTTCTTAATGAAAGGTTCATGATTTAAGAACCTTGAAATCTAATATCTAGACGCTCAGGTCATCTGTTGAGATTGTTCGATTTTGCAATTTGGTGGCTGAAAAAAACGTCCTAGCTGCACTGCACGGTGTCCTTAGACTGCCTTAAAGCAAGAATAGGAGTACCTTTAATACTAGCTAAACAAGTCACCATCGGTTTATTCCTTGACGTGTTTTGAACATGGAAAACCCAAACGATTTTGGCAAGTTCAAGTTAAAGCTGATAAATAGCATGAACAATCACAAGTGCAAACGAGCGACGAAGGAAGCAAACTCCATCCGCAGCATGCGCGGGTTGTCCGCTTTAGAGCGTGGTGATGTGAGGGAATCCCGTTATTTGCGGCGGAAAACAGATAATTTCTTGCCGTTTATTCCTCAAAGTAAAAGAGAAGGCGAATTTGACTGTGGCTGGTCATTTTGTGATGAGAATTCTAAAAGTAGAAGTTGGAGAGTTTGCAATAAACAGACTTCGTCATCGACAGTTCAAGCACGACAGCTGATGCCAACAGGTTTCAAGCACTTCTGGCAGCAATACAAACCATCTCTTGCGATTCAACCATCAACAATTTACCAAGATGTCGACGCCTATTCTATTGAGGTCATACGGGAATACAACGAACCACATCTCGTCCTCCCTTCTTTGCGAAACAAACTCACTTGATTGCCCATGTGCTCATGTTTACCAAATAAGACGTTAGGAATACATGTACGACATTGGTCATCCTTAGCGACACTTTATTTTTCAACAATAGCTGATTTGATAAATTGTTTTAAAGAAAAAAATAAGAGCGACATACTTTCATCGCGATATACCGTTGCTTTCTCCGTTACTAAGGAGAAACACTGAGCGAAAAGTGGATTTGCTACAAAAGACCAAAAGCTAAAAGAGGCTGCAAATATATTGTGGTAACGCGCACATGTAACAAATGTAGGTCATAAATACCGCATTTACGGCTGGAATCATTTGCGCATTCTTTGCTGAGTGCAAATGTGGTGTTTACTGCATTATAAACTCGGTTGAACCTCATTTACGCCTCGGTGGGAGTATATTTAAAGTCAAATCAATTCAATGAAGCAAATCCGTTTTTTGGGTCCGGTGCCTAAAACACTGAGATGACAAGGAAGTGGCAGCAAGCCATCAGTGTCGTTCCTGTAAATCTTACTGAACCCGTGTTCTGTAGTGTGACTAGTGTCATAAGTGCTGAATTTACTCCAGAAGTGTCTGAGATTTCAAACCTTATGACTAGTGCAATGACTGGCTATTGTTCTAACATTTCTCACTTCAACATGTCTGCGTGGACAATTTGCAAAAAGAAAAGTATATGTCCCTTTCTTGCGAGCAAAAGGCAACGTGAGATGATTTTATTGGGGAAGCTTCGCTTCCTGATCTCAACTGAGTAGGTATTTACCAGCTTTTAGGATGAAAAATATCTTTCATTCAGGGCTTACCCAATCCAAAACAACAGCTTGACCTCACTTGAATGCAAAGTTAGGAGATTATTCAAAGGGTTGACTCGGCGATGTGTACTATATAGTACATAAATTCACCCAAGAAAGATTTCTGTTTGCAGCACTGCTTGATTTAATTTCGTTTTTGTACAGGTTCTTAATCGACTTTTTCCTACAGCCTAATCGCGGGGAGGGGGCGAGCTCCTCTCCTCCCCCTACCCCCTCCTCCTGGCGGGCCTGGTTGTTATATTTCAGTTCCCCAAAAATATTAGGTTGTGCGACAAACAAGTCTCGGAGTATTTCCGTTGCCGTGATTAAAACCGAGTTCTTCCTCTAATTCCGATTATACCATTTATCATGCCTCTGTTAAGTACGTTATGCAGGTTTGGGTGACTCGTGCAGCTTTCAATGACGGGGTAGGAGAGGCAACACAATTCGTTTAGCTAGGGAAACGAGAACTCACAACAGAACAGTGTCGCCAAAGAATTCCTATCTCTCAGTTTATTGAACAGAGACTCAGTAGGGAAAGATGTTTTCTTTGCATCCCAAGTCCAGACTACAGTTAGTGTAGCCTGTTCCAGGCTCCGAGATCTGGGGAAAGCTCAAAACTGCTTAAGGACTGGCGATAGAGAACCTCTGTCTGTCACTTTGATTTGTTGGGGCACCATAAGCGTAATTGCATCTTCCAGCTGTTTGCAGAAACTAGTAGTCATGTTTCAGAGTCCCTCACTCCACACACATAAGGTCTGGTCCACGACGAGAAAAGTGTGATGTCTCAATCAGGCGAGGTTGGCTATCACTTTCGATTTCTACAGTCGAAGTTTCTTCTGTTTTGTGATTATTTCTATCGTTTCTTGCGAACTTCATTTGTGTACATGTATAAAAAGCATTGGGTATTTTTCACACAGGCGGAGACTGAGAATACAACAGCAAATGATGAAGGTAAGGCTCATTAAATCAAAGCTAATGAAAACACTGCAGAGACAAATTGTGCTTGCCCTGATCACGCCTCACTCCTTCAGGAGTGTTTGCTGCTTAAAGCAGTCGGAACGTTTATTAAAGGACTACTATAACGGCTCGAGCGTTTGAATTTCCGAGCTGCTCAGGAGCTGCTGCTGGATTTACAAAAATGCTAGTTGATCATATCTCGCACTCCAAACGACAAATTTGTCTCTCCGAAAACGATATAGAAATAATCATTCCTCGTGTTTTTACAGTTTGAGGTAACGTTTTCATCGAAGTGTCTCGGGTGATCTAGACCTTCCGGACAGATATTCCGGCGGCCGAAACGGAACATTGCATGCCCCCGATTAAAAGTAGAGCTCCGTTGTGCGTGTAGTTGCTAGTATTCGGGATTTAAAATAAAGATCGAAAGCAGACAGAGTTTCCATCATAAATACTTTAAATTTTTCATTCTCTTTCGTGCATGAAAGGAGTGGTTAACATGTTAGACCTTGGATCGAACGTTCGATTGGAAGATCGAAGGGTGGTGTCAGTGGAACAAGGCCTCACTGGTCTCTGTACCCTGGCACCCAGGCCCCAGTTGTTCAAAAGTTGGATAGCGCTATCCACCGGATAAATCACTATCCAGTGGATAAGTGACAGGCAAGCCAATTGCGTTATCCACTGGATAGTGATTTATCCGGTGGATAGCGCTATCCAACTTTCGAACAACTGGGGCCTGGTGTGTTGTTTCCTCAGACAAGAAACGTTACTCCACATCGTCTTTCTCTACGCGGGAGCAAGGTAACCCGGCCTGCAACGAGGACTAAAATCCCACTCAGGGAGGGTAGTGATTCGTAGAAGAGCCTCTCTGAGAGTATGCCCTAGCAAATTTTAATTCTATGATTTACCAGCGTAATCAAACGTTTTGTAGAGCCACGATACTACTCAGGGTTTCTCAGCATATGAAAACGGTTAAACATGTCGAAAAACGTTAGAATAAATCTTTACTGCTTGCGCTTAATTTAAAGTAGCTTAAACAAAATAACTGCAAACTTGGGCAAAATGTGGGAAATTGACGCAAATCTGCCGGTTTTTGCTCAAACGTCGATCAAAAGTTTGTTTTCTATCAAGTCCGCTGTCATTACCATCCAAGGACAAGACCATTTTGTCTGCGGCTTTCACAATGTTGGAAAATATCAACACCCTTCTAGAAGACCACAGATATTCAGCGGGAGTGAAGGGAGGATCGGATAGACATTTTGAGTGAATGTCAGTAAAAATCAAAGGAAATATTAAAATTGTGGACACAGTCAAAAAACTGATTAGCCTCATTTTTTGTCTACTGTACAACGAGCTTGTGTGCCTCAACAGGGTGCCACACAAAAAAGAAACAAGCAAATTGTATTGCGTGGAGCCCGTAATTGCATTTCTCATGATACTGTGCTTGTACTTCTTGGAAGCATACCGACTGTATAAATTGCAAGGAAGTTCAATTCCTCCACATTGTACCCACATTCCTTCCGGCGCAGCACTTTCAGACGTAAAATCCCTCATTTTCAGAGGCAAACTACCTTCCAAATGTACGCCGAACAATTTTTGAAGCGCAAAACTTTCTCCAGTCAGAACACCCCCCCCCCCTTTCCCCCGCAAATAAGCCCACCAAAAAAAGGCTTAGGGACAAATATAAGCCCAGGGCTTATCATCGAAAATTTCACGGTATTTTCCCAACATATCGGCTTTATTGCATACCTATTGAAATACCTTTTTAAGACAAAAAAATTAAACCTTGGTTTTCATTTTACTGAAATCCAACGAGTGACGATGAACCGAAACTCCACAACACGTGCGACGCAATACCATTTGATCGTACGTCTGTGACGGATTTTGGCTGAGGTACATCTAATAGCGCAAACAGTTTATTATTTTTATTACTTTGTTATTTGTTTGATAGTGTAATCTGTAATCACTCTTCGATTGAGTGTCGAAAGTAATTTACGTTTGCTTTGGCTTAACTTTACTTTGCCCTGTGTTTGGTTAGAAAATTGCATGCCACTTTCGATCAACCACCAGTCAGAAATAGAACCGAAACCAATTAATTGTGACTTACACGTTTCCCGCGCTTGACGCCAATTACCGTTACTTGATTTTGCTTTGAGTTCTGAATGAAATGCGCTATTCGAGCCCGTTGCGACTAGTTTAGGGTAATTTCGTTGGTTTTGGTTTCACGACAATCGATTGAAAACCGCTCTAAACCACTTCGCCAATTATTATTTTTTTTGCAGACAACGGCAAAGAAATGTATCAAAATGTAAACACACGTGCAGAACCATGTCCATTAACCTTTTGTTAAAGATTTTCTTGTTGCCATCGCCTTCGTGGTTGGTTATGGTCCCTCCGTTTAACATCTGTATGGCGCGTTACTAGACTGTCTCTTGCCCATGCGAATTCTCTTTCTACATTTTCAAGACGTTTCCAAAGTTCCTTGATGTCTTCATGCAATGCTGCAATTTTCTGATCGTTTGTTTGACAGCAACGAGTGGATTCTGAAACTCTGTGATCAAAGCTGCAGTCCTTCGTGATTGGAGGTGCTATTAAATCTCTTGAATCATTTGTGTCTGAATCTATACTGCTGTAAGTAGCATCCAAATCGCGAGCTAGTTCAGACGCATTTTCGTGTATTGTATATAACCGTGGGTAGAAACCCAGAACCCTGTGTTTCTTGGCTCCTGATTTCACAATCCCCTGATTACAAGCGAAACAATGTGCCAGCCGCTTGAGCATTGCATTTCTATTGTTTTGTTTTTGCGGGCTACGTTCACTAGTAATGTTGTTATGAGGTATAACTCGAGTCACAAGATTTTCTTGCTTATTATCTTCCTGGTCAAAAGTTCGTTTATCTAGACTTCTGTTCCTGTCGGTCTCAAAGTCACAAGCGTGGTCCCAGCTTTTACTTCCTCGAGATTTCTTTACTGTGGGAGATATAGGTAGCATACCTCGAGCGTAGTGTTTCCAGGGAGGTTCGCTGACTTGCTTCGTTTCAATTAACTCCAGGCCACTTCTTTCGACTTTAATTGAAGGCGTTAACATCGTTAAGTGTCCTATTTCTCGCTACGGATTCAGTATAGAACTAAAAAACTTGTTCGGTGAAGTCTGTATCACTGACCTGTCACAGGTAGATAAAATACCATGAATGTGAAGAGATAACCAATCTTTCTTAAGTAAGATAAGACGCAACCGGGCAAACTAACGCACCCACTAACGCAGTGTCAGTTCAAGCTTTATCCGCAGTACACTTGTCGTTAAGAAAAATCGTTGCAGTGGTACTACCAGCTATCTGTAGTCGCTGGATCCGGTTTATTTGCTTGTAGGTCGAACTAAACTCGGAGCAACCGAAGGTTTACATGACAAAATTTTCCAGTCGCACGTCATAAGCGCTGTACACGATCCTTACGGCATTTTGAATATCGTCCGGGCAACTAAGCTTCTTTGCCACAAGAAAGTGTTTCAAAGTTCCCGAATAGCGATCTCTCAAATTCGTTGAAAGTCACTAGCAACCTTGTGAACAACTCTGAGTTAAGCCTTTACTAAGCCAATGCATCCGTTGAAGCAACTTCCTACTGGTGAAGTCATCCCTCGTTGTCATTTATGATTACTGGCTGCTTCTAAACCATGAAAGGTGACTTGAAGCACCATTGAACGTTTCAGTATTTCTAAAGCTTTCTGCTGTTTCAGTCAAAGATCCTAACCGTGTCCATAACCTATGTTGTATTTTATTATATAGAACAAACAAGTGTAAATTACTCATTCCACGGGCGGCTTTCAGTTAGCGTATGTTCCTGATGGTGTTAACACCGCGAAAATTGTTTCGTTATTGTTTGCTTGCTGGTGTTCTTTGGTATTACACGGTTGGTCGATCTCCTTTGTTTTTGATAATCACCTGTTGTTAGACGACTTCTATTGTGTTCTGGATGACGCCAAAGCTAGGCTGTCATTTAAGATAAAGATGATGCCACAAGCCATTAAAATCGGAAGCATTACAAAGTAAGAAAATAGAGTCAAAGCACTAGCGATTTGAAAGACTGCATTATCCATTGTTCTGATCAGTTTTTTTCTTTTTCGAGGCCATTAGAGCGGTTCGCGATTGTTCCGTCAAAAGAGATTTGTTTGCTTTATGGATCTGGGTCTACCGAACTTTATTGGTTGAAAAAACTCGTGCAACCCTACATGCACTTCAATAATCTTACCGATTAATCACTAGTGTAAACATGCGCATTTATTTTCAACAAAACAGGAAAAAAACTGAACTCGACAAAACGAATCGTGACGTGACTCACACTGTACCCTTATGCTTTCTATTGTTACAGGGTTTAACCCTTTAAGCCTAACAGGAAAATGAAATTTCTCTTTACATTTCACTACTTGTTCAAATATTTAAGTGGTGAGAATGAAGAAAGTGATCACCAACGATGGAATGTCTTGACATTTGACAAATTCACCTCACTAGTTCCATAAGAAATCTATGGAGAACAGTAAGGAGAATATGCATTTTTATATCAGGGCTTCAAGGGTAAAGCACAGGTTTACTATCCTCTGTTTGTGTGGTGTCCTGTGCATTTATAATGGCTGTATCGGTTTATGAATCTAGAAAGCGTACAGGCGAAATTTAGGACTTTTAAAACTGCTGAAAATCGAAAAACCTTTAAACTTACTGCCATTCTGTTTTCTGTTGTTTTTCCGTCAGTTTGAAAAGACCGCTTTCGCAAACTTCAAATCGCCAAAGTAAACACAGCAAAACAATAGAAATCAAAATGAGACTAATTTCGAGAGTTTTATTTTCATTTCAGCAGTTTTAAAAAGCTTTCAATTTTCCCGTCAATTTTGCCTTCACTTTTGTTAGCCGTAATAAATACACAACACACCATACAAACAGAGGACGGTTTGCATACGGCGGGAATACGGGAATCGATCACCCCCCGAAAACGCTCCCTAAATCATTCCTTCTTCCCCTCTTTGTTTTACATTACTGGCTACCGGTATCAGTAATAAACACTCACTTTATTGAGGCTTACCTTACAGTTCACGAGCGCTGTTTACTATAAGAACTCAGTGCTAAAGACTGCGAGTAGTCTCTAATTTTGGCGATGGCGATTGTGGGGCAGGAGAAATACACACACGTGCGCGCGCGCGAAATTTCGAGGCGCTCCCCTCGCGTCGCGTCTCCTCGAAATTTCGCGTGCGCGCCTGTGTATTTCGCCCGCAGCACAATCGCCATCGCCAAAATTAGTGACTAATGGCAGTTTACAGTGCGAAAATGATTATAATAATGAATCGCCTTTCTTGTGACGCCTAAGTATGTTGACATTTAATTATACCATGGTAAACGTATGGGGCAGTTTTCAATATACTTTCGCAGAAGCGTATACGTGATATGCTCCTGATTTTCGAAGTTAATTCGTCTTGACCCATGCCACCGACTTAATTGACCAATTAGAAGTAAAACCAAATCAAACGTGAACTTGCTCCCGTACGTTTTCCCGTGGGCCTGATTCCATCCATTCTCCGTTTGCCGTTATTAAAGACACGTAATTGAAAACCGCTCTAAACACTCACTCGTATTACAAACGCATTTCAGAAATGCAAAAGCGGCTCTTACATCGATGTTTCTATTGTAATGCACAGCTTGTGGGGAGCGAATCAGAATGTCGGTTCCATCATGTGTTATTTGAAGGAGGGGAAGGAAAGAGAGGAGCAGTTAGGACCACGCAAGCACCTCGAACGTAGTACTTCGACAAGTCGAAGTCTCGTTTTCCTTGCAACGCACGGATATTTCGCTCTTCTCTTTAGAGGGCGTGGGAGGTTCCCTCCCCTTCCCGCGAAGTCAGTCACACAAGCGCAGCTGAAACGTGACTGTCACTCAGAGTAAGTCACGCCATTAGGGAGTGTTGAAACTCGGCGCATAGTTCGCATTTCAAATGAAGATTCCCTCCTCTTTTTTCCCTTCTTTCCACATGTTACGATCCATAAAAAAGCTCGTCTGCAGTTGTACAAACGCCACGAATAAATGAACGGGTTCATAGCACTGTTCACTAAAATAAGCAGAAATTGCAGGTCACGTGCCCACAACACGAGGTCACATTTACAAGTTGTACACAAATTGATGACATATATAAAGGCGCACGCGGGAAGATAACATGAAATGAATAACACCAGCATGATCAGCAAAGTTTTCGTAATCTTTTGCTCCCAACGCATTGTGCGTTTCTTGGCGCGATTTTCTTCTGTGCTGTCATGTAAACTGTCCCATTCGCGAACTTGACGACGGAATATCTTATAAATTCGTACGTAGGCAAACAACAAAACTAGAAAGGTCAACACAACAGCTGTGTTGGCAAACAAAAACGCGTAGTGAAAGAAACCCAGGTATAGATACGCGAACGGAAAGCTCAGTGATAGCATCCACACGATAACACACGTTATAAAAGCGCGCATTGTGTTCAGTGTGGCTCTGTATCTGAACGGCGAGGTTATTGCAAGGTAGCGATCCACAGTGAGGGCGGCCAAACTGAGAACTGAAGCAGTACACGATATAAAGAACGGCATATGAACTGACGGAATGAGCGTATCGTAGTCAATCACACCGAGGGCGTTCTTAATATGATAAATTGCCGAGACAGGGTCTGTGACGAGCCCTACCAACAAATCTGCCATCGCAAGGTTTGCCACAAAGTACATGAACGGAGAACGTAGATCTTTGTTCGGATCGATTGTGACAGCCATGACCACGAGTAAATTTCCCGGCACCGTGATCAGGCAAAGTAAAGCTGAAACACCGCCTGTTATAAATGGAAGCACGGCTGGGGCCGAAGAATTGAGACACGGCGTTGTAAAAAACACAGAAGCTTGATCCATTTGGCCGTTCCTTTCTTCAAAAAACCTTGACACTGCAAATACTATTTTTAAACGAATGTCCTCTCGATCCTAGTCCAAACATTGAGAACAATAAAATGTGATCTTGGCTTATCTCCAGGCTATTCATCGAGCACAGTTGTTTAAGCTGGAAGTGCGTAAACAGCAAGGGGCAAACCAGGCCTGACCTCTAAACAGAGATGTATCGACAGGTACGTGACAACTGCTTACAATAGGTATCGATATCACGAAATCGATATCATTTTCGCCGTGCCCCTATTATCTTTATTGCCTCTTTTGAGTCTACATTAGCTTTCGCACGTTCTATACACAAATACTATCAAACCTTCGTGCGGCACAAAGAGCGACCCTCACTTGTGCATGATACCGAATTTCTGATCTTTTCCTTTTTGTTACTACGCTATACGACGGCGCGCATCACTTAATCAAGTTAATAGGCGGGCACAGTACAGGGTCCTGGCGTCCTGGGTCCTGATTTGACTCTAACTGCTGCTGTCTGTACTGTTATATCAACGACAGAAAAAAAAATGACGACTGAAAAAAAGAACTATTTTTTCCTTCTCCACGTACCGGCAACGTAGGACTGACCTCTCATTAGTATTGAGTGCAACGGGCGTGGGTGTAGCCGTTTCCGAGCATAAGCCCGGAAAATCTTATATTTAAACAATAGAGTTCTTCTGTCCTCTTCTGTCGAAGGCACTATCGTGTGATAGGTTGCCCGAGGAAATTTGATGTTCACAACAAATATTAGCCCGAGAACGTAGTTCGAGGGCTTACATGAAGTTTGAACATTAAATTTCCGAGGGAACCTATCACACATGGCCTGAGACAGAAGGACTCTATTGTTTTTTATTGTACAACGCTAAATTTTGAGCGAAAACTGCCAAAAACGGGCACTATGCGCCAATAATAGTACATAATAGGCGCCCGCTGAGGAAAGACAGTATCGTGTCACGTGATCGATTTCGACCAATGGGAGCACGCCAAAATTTAGCATTCTACTGGTGTCTCCTTTTTTTAAATCAAGTAACCTGTGCCTTATCGATCACATTTTATAATATATTACATATATCTTTATTTATTGATATGTATTTAACTAACGTTAGCATTAGATTATTGTTGTTATTTATTTTTCTTTATTTTAGCAAGGCCTGGATGAAAATTACTCTGTGTAATTCTACGTGTAGTTTACCCTGTCCTGACCCTGTCTAACTAAAGTGTTGCTGTTGTTAGAGAAGCGCTCAGATCAGGCGATCTCCTGGTAGTGGCATTTTTTTTTTCCTGTGGCTCTACGCAGCCGGCTCCGGCCCCGTACGTACCTATCCCTTCATTTCGTCTCTCTTTACGAAGATTAAGGTATCACACAAATTCAAGATGTTTTCTGTCTTTGGTGAAGGGCCCTCCATGGCAACGAAACGATGTGTTACGTAACCGCTTGGCGAGTCCGTTGTTAGTCAGCGGTACATAATTGGGCCGCAATGACTTGTTGGATATAAAATTGTTGGGGAAGACGTTTTGGTTGTGGCGCGTTTTGTCGTGCTTTTTACCTGTGTATTTCGACAAAGCATTTTAGATGTGAAGAAGTTCCAACGAAGGAGTGAAGTGCCACTTCGTGCTGCAGGTAATAGCTTCTACTTCGTTATATGTAAGTTTTAATCCATGCATTCCCGCAAGCTCTACACGCACGCAATCCAACGATGCTCGCTTTGGCGCTCGAGCAGCAGGCGGGCTGATGTGTTTCACGGCTGACTGTACTGTTCGTTTTTTCTTCGTTTGGCGGAACTCAAAACAGGACAAATTCCCCTTCATAATTTAATAACTACTTTCTGGATACGATTTGTTTCACATTTTTCTGGTAGTTTTGTTTCAACTGCGTAATTTTTGGTGGGGTCGAGCGAGCCATCAATATAAGGAATGAATGAAAACGTGATCCCCCGCGGCCGGCGTGACTACAGTAGAACCCCGGTAACTCGTACTCGGATAACTTGAACTCCCCCGCTGACTCGAACTAAGTTCCATTTCCCTTGGATTTGACCCCACTTTTCAGTCAGTTTTACTCGGTTAATTCGAACTCGGATAACTCGAATTCCCTGCTAACTCGAATTAAATTTCGTTTCCCTTGATCAAAATTTACCCCGATAACTCGAATTCTGGTTCTTGCAACTCACCACGGATGCCCATTGAAATATCCCATTAGCTCTTCTTCTCGTGTAATCGGATTTAAACACTACAGTGCAACGAGCAGATCACGAATGACAGTCATTTCCCGATCTGATGATCTTGAGTGTAACTGAGTTACATTCACAGTACTGAATTAACATAAGAATGCATAATCATGTTACATCTTCTGACAAGATGAATTTAATTTGCACTGTACTGTATACTGAAGTGCTGAAAAATCATTAAACTATCAATTTTAGCATGGCAAATAGAATGTTCAATCGACCCCGCTAACTTGAACTGTTTTTCGTTTCCCTTCAGAGTTTGAGTTACTGGGTTCTTCTGTATTACAAGGTATCATTAATGTTAACATCATATTTTTTCTGTTCTTTAACCTGTTTAAGCCTTTGTCTTCATTTAGCTTATTTTTACACTTAAGCAGGGATCCATATTAGCAGTCGTCAGGTCGTCCGAGACGACTATAAAGTCCTACGGACGAGTATCAAAAATCACAAACTCGTCTGGCGGACGAGTAAGTTTTTTAAAGGAGCAAATTTTTTCTTCAGTTTCTCTCGAGTTAACGTACCTGTGTTTTGAAGTCCACCAGCCATTCGGTTACTCCTTACTCTGTTTCACTGCGGATATGACATCTTATGCGGTACTCTCGGAAGTGAAAATTATGTTTGCAGGCTCAATTTTTTGTTCTCTCAATGCTGAAGTACTGCAGCAATATGCAAACATGAAGACTCTCGCTCTTTGGCCACGCGTGAGTTATGGGGCACTGGTGATGCCGTAGACTGTTGATGCTGTAGAGGTCATAGTGGATGATCAAGAGGAAGAGGAGGAGGAAGAAAGTGATGCAGGTGGAGACTGGATGCATTGACAAGGGAGAGGATTTAGATGAGAATGACAGTGGTGTTGAGGGTGCAAGTGACATGGACCACAATGCTGAAGAATGCCAAATTGAAAGTTTGATCAAGAAGTAAAATGTTAAACAGTGAGCGTTTGACATGCAAAGTAGGTCTATGTTTTTAGTCTGTCTGTGATGGACTAGCATCCCATCCAGGGGGGAGTAGCAATAATCTCAGTTGCTTCATGCTACGGAAACCGGGATAAGCTCCGGCTCTGTGGGCCTCCTTGGCCCAAGTACGACTTTATCCTTTTTCTTTAGTTGAATTTGTGAAGTGAAAGTGTTTGATGGTAGTCTCAATGCAGTGCTGCTGCAGTAACGTGGTGAAAATAAAATGCAATCTTTCCACTTGTTGTTAACTGCAATTTAATCATTATGCAATTTTGAATGGGCACGTAAAATTTTATCAGGGCAAGTATCTTTTGTGACATACTTGCCCGGCTGATGAGTTTGAAAAAAAGCTAATGTGGATCCCTGCTTAAGTGATAATTTGTGAATTTTGTTTGCTCCCAAACTGCCCCAAAGGCTTTGAAAATGTCCTACAGAATTGCAGCTCTGAGCTGGATGGATAGCTCAGTTGGTACAGCACACGCAGTGCTTGGGTAGTCGCAGGGTCATGGGTTTGAATCTTGGTGAAGCTTGAAGTATTTCAGTCTTTGTTTCCGTGACTTGTTAAGTTCCACAAATAATTGCAAGGCCCTTCTATCATATTAAGTCTTTCAACGCTATCTATTTATCTTCCCAAGTTTATGCATATTACATACTCAGTAGGTGATCAGCTCCCAGTTGGCTTGATAGCTCAGCTCAAAGAGCAGTGCACCAGTAATGGCAGGGTTTAGGGGTTTGAATTCCATTTTCACTTAAAGTTTTTCAGGCTCTGTTTTTTACAACTGCTCAAGTTGCATACATTACAACATTTTAAGTCTCACACACAGTTCAAATATATGATCTTTCACTTATGCCTATTCATCTCCGATGTGTATAGCTCAAAATCAAATCAAAAGTAAATAACAGTCAAAAAAAAAATCGAAAATCAAAAT
Source organism: Siderastrea radians (assembly GCA_964017195.1). Taxonomy (NCBI): domain Eukaryota; kingdom Metazoa; phylum Cnidaria; class Anthozoa; order Scleractinia; family Rhizangiidae; genus Siderastrea; species Siderastrea radians. Next base: position 14,470,229 of record OZ024887.1, on the reverse strand, counting down.
CAAATAAATCAATTTATATTCAAAATAAAATAAATCAATTTATATTGTGCAGTCAGCTCAGTCAGTAGAACACTGCAAGGTGATTTTGGAATCCTGTTCAGGCTTGAATTTTTATCAAGCTTTCTTTGTTTAAGGGGGAGGGGGGATGGTTAAAACGTCCCACTTCCTGTACCCTATGATCACAGTTACCGCCTTATTGTTGTTGCCTCCCACCTCTTTGCAGTTTTTCAGTCGAAAGATTTTCCCTACTTCTTCCACTTCCCATCACCTTGGGAATCCTACTTCCCTCCCTCTCTTCTCCTGCCTCTGTACTCCTCCCACTCCCTTTTGTCCTGGGCTTCTGCCCTTTAGTAAAGTGCACCTAATCCCAGAATATTTTTCCGCTGGTGTAAAACTTTGCACCTCTTTATAAAACATTTAGCCATTATTTGCAGTTTTTGGCTTCTTTATGGGCTTCAAAACTTGGGAAAAACTAAGCATCATGTGGTACACGACTGAGTCAGAAGGGGCATGGGTCTATTCCCCCCGTGACATCACAAACTGCTTTGCATACATGTTTACAAAGACTTACCACACTACAAATCAGTTTATGATGTCACACTAGGAATAGCCCCTTACTAGCTCGATTGTGTGACAGGTGATGGCTAGATTTTTGTAACTTTTGCAGCCTGTAAAAGGTCAAGATTTGGTAAAAAAGGGACATTGTGTTTCAAACAGGTGCAAAGATTTATTTTAGTGCAAAAGTATTTTACATTATCACCACTTGTTCAAACATCTAAGTGATAAGAAAAAAGAAAGTGATTGCCTAGGATAAGATGTCTTGATATTAAGGCAAATTCTCCTTACTAGTTCCATAAGAAATGTATGGAGAACAGCAAGAAGAATATGCATTTTAATGTTAAGGGTTAAGTTGCATACATAACCTGAATGCTCTTCCATGATATGTCATATGTTTCAAATCCATCAATTTGTCTTCCATGGGTAAAGTATGAAAACTTTTAGTGACTAGCTCCCAGCTGGCTTGATAGCTCAGTTGGTACTAGCCTGTGTAGCAAGCATTTCTGAGTATAGGGCTTTCCGCAGGTTTGAAGCATTTTTCGCTTTTTGAACATGTGAAAATTGGGGCAAGTGCAAAAAAGTGCAAGAAGGGGGAGGGGAAGGGAAGAAAGGAAACGCTTGTTTGCAAACCCCATGATTTTGAAAAACCCGTTCATCCAGGAACGGAGTCTCCTGATTGGCTTGGCATGGTAGTGTTGGTTGCCAAGTGATAAATCCGTCAATCAAATCTGGGATGTTCATTTGAGCGTGACCCGCATGAACACAATGAACTGGTCACTTTCTGTCTCAGTTGGGGAATTCTAGTAGTGACTTTCCCACACCAGTTCACTATCTCATTTTTACCTGAAGTTCCTCTCCAGCGGGTAAATCGTGGATGTTCAGGTTTTACTCAAGAAGATCATTTTTGTCCAGATCTCAAAGACTTGTGGGATGCTTTCTGCGATGCGTAGGAATCTACACAAACATTATAACCACAAGGACTGTTGCCTGATGGGGTTTGGAGCAGCCATTCACACAAGTTGATAGACTACTTTGGCAGAGTTTGGGAAACAGCAGACTCGCTACCTATCACATTCCGAATAACTTTGAATAATGCCCCTTAATTTCAAATTTTTTGAGTGCAGGAATTGCACAGGCACAAAAATAGGTCCAAGTTTTGAACAACTTTCACTCCAGCCGCTTTGCAAACATCACTGAGAATTGTTCCATAAGAATCCTTTCTTTGCGACGCTTTGAAAAAGTTTTCCAAAGAAACTAAACCCGATTTCCAGGTTCAGCTAAAGTTCCAGATTTCCAAAAATGCCTAGAACAGGCGGAAAAACCTACAGAAACACTTGCTAAGCAGGCTAAGTGGGTACAGAACTGTATTGATAGTCACAACGTCATGGGTTTGAATTTTGTCAAGGCCTGCATATTTTGGCCTTTCTTTCCTAGCAGCAGCTACATTACAGCTTTAAGGAATGGATAATACATGTGTGTTGATGTCTTGATCTTCTTTCTAACAGGTGTCCAGCGAGGAGCAAATGCTGTAAGTAACAGGGAGACTAGGAAGTGGATAAAAACGTTATCTTGCCTGAGGATACTCAAATTATGGAAATCAACTGAAGAAACTGAAGAATTGTGCGCTTACAAAGGCATTATGAAATTGACATTTGCTAAAGAAGGTATGTATGTGAAATCAACTACCTGGTACTGTTATTCTTCCTGTGAACTCTTAACAATTTTATGGCCTCCATGGGATTGGTTTGTACAGTGTACATGGACATTGTACCATTCATCTAGTAGTGGTTCAGACATTGGGACAGGGAGCAGTGTGTACGAGATCAAATGCTAGGACGTTTTGGGCCAGTCTTATTGGTGAGACAGGCAGAAATTTTAAACATTTACATCCTGTAGCTGAACACTATCAAGCAGCTTGAATTGGTGACATCAAATATCACATTGCTGAGCACAATTTGGACACTAATTATGGAATTTGTTAAACTGAGAAGTTTTATTTTCATTATTCTTAGGAAAATAAGGGCTCAAGTTAACAAAATCTTCAGAAATGGACTATAAAAAGTCCCATCAATGCCCGGGGGTACCTGGATATACTTGTAAAAGTGAATGGAAAGTGTGAAATAATGACAAGGTACGCACAAGCTGCAACTTAACCTAAAATATGTTAACTGTAGAATGTGTGTCACTGTGATGATCACATCTTTATTTAATTTCACTAAGGTATTAATGGATAATTCTAATTCACAAAAATACCATGCCTTTTTTTCAAACATTTCCAAGTTGTTAAAATCTTACCACCCCCAAAATACAAGTAATAAGCAAAATACCAATATCCTTTGTACCTCTCCAGTCCATCACTTGTAACTGTTGAGTATCTGTCTGGGGATCTATTAGTATATGGCTTGTTGATTAACCTGATGAGACCAATCCCTTATATCCACTGGTATTACAAAATACTTGCTCATGTAATAATGGTCTACTGTCTCAGTCTTAAAATATTACCCAACGACATCTTTAGTGTGTCAATGTGAATCCTTAATTTGGTTTCTATCAACTAATCTAGACCACCTTCGACACGTCCCACCTGAACACTCCATACACTGTCGTACACTAATTAGAAATGATTCATAATTCAAATTCTTTTGAATATGAGTACACAAAACCAAATATTTTGTAATATTATTATGCAGTATATCTGGAGCCTTACCATATATTATTGTACTTTTAAATCTTCTTGATCTGAACTTCAACTAATCTACATGTACATTTGCTGTTATTGGCTTGGAGGAAAAAATCAACATAATCACTAACACTCCAGCACTTTAAAGGAGGAGGTCACTCCAGAAAGTGTATATTTTTTGTACTCACCAATAAAAAGAACACACTGAGTTGAGTTACTGACCGTTGTTGGAGCTTCCATAGTGCAGCCAATCCCAATAAAGTTCCTCTCCAAAGAAGCAAAAAATCAGTCATTGGGCGCTGCCATTTTGGATAGCACTTAGGACCCTGGCTGTGTATTTGTGACGTCATTCCGTCCAAATTGAAATTGGTGCGAAGCTTGAATGCAGCTGGCCAAGTGCAGTGCTTTTCGGCTGCTCTCATTTTTTTTTTTTCGGTGCTGTTGTGAACTGAAAAGGGAGCTTATGGATACACGGAAGAGAAAAAATCGAATTTTTCTCGATTTTGACAAAACATCATAATTTATGTACTAGAGGGAAAAAAAAGAGCTATCGAATGGTAAAAGTTTTAGGTTGAGATCTTATTTAGTTCAAGAGATATAAACCTTAAATTATGTACTAGAGGAAAAAGAAAGAGCTATCGAATGGTAAAAGTTTTAGGTTGAGATCTTATTTAGTTCAAGAGATATAAACCCAGAAAGTATAAGAAAGTATAAGATTGATGACAGGTGAAGTCAAACAACTTTCGTCAGTTCGTTAACGATTGCAACATGCTAAATGTTGCACGCAATGTTTGTTGTACTTTTTTGCAAACTTGCAAAATTGCAGTGCTCTCCACCAACTCAGTGTCTTTCGAGTTGGTGTTTTTAAAAAACTGTTTTGTTACTCAACTGTTAAATTTATTATGTCAAAACAAAATTTATCTGATATCACTCAGGAAAAAAGAAAATGAAACATAATGCAAATCATTGATCAAGTTTCAATTGGACTGGACAACGCGAGACAAAGGTTCCTTCGACGATCAATTTGCCCATAACATAACAGAAGGGGCTAGTTTAAGAAAAAATACCAAAGAACGACCACAAAAAGAACACAGAATCGACTGCAGAGCTTCAGATAGCGATCATGCGTTTTTTTCAAAACGGATAAGCGAAGCAGCCGCAGGTTTGTGATGACAACAGGGCATTTATTGTGGTAGGACAATATGCATCAATATGTTAACTTTGCATTCGTGTACGAATTAAACAGAGGGAGAATTCTTTTATGGTTGTCTGTTTTATTCATCCCGCAAATGTCTATTGCCATTTGTAACCTCAAATAAAGAAACTACTTGAAGGCATTTCCGTAGCTTGAACTTGAACAAATTAACTTAATACGCACATCAAAATACTAACTCCATTTTCTGAGGTCATTCTTTCTCCCCACTTTGTTTACCTTTTCTGTCTCTGCTACAACAATTCAGTCCACTAGTTGAAGCTCCCTCCATCGAGGTCAGTGATACAGAAAAATAAATCTCTCAGTTTACGAGCAAAAGTAGATCGATGATCAGTGCGACAAGCAGACACGTGCTGCAGAATACTCACTTTACGCGCACATTCTGCCGACAATTGATGATAGGTCTATTTAGCTGATTGCATGTGATTAGATCCAAGTCGTGAATCGGAAACGCCATTGTGTAAACAATCCCTAATTCCCGGAAATCTAAAAATCGTTTTTCTCGAATTCAATTTTGAGTGCACAAGTGAAGTTTGGAGAGTTTATTCTCGCGAAGTATGCGACAAATTTATGTGAAAATTGGCAGGGAGCTTGCAGATATGCTGAATTTAAGACGGGTGTCTTGGAATTTTTGTCTTTGCTTTAGTGTTTGAGCTATGGCCTTTCTTTTTAAAAGGTTGCAAAAACTACAATTCTGACCTTAGAAAATTTATAAAAATGCAGAAGCGCTAAAACCGAAATCTGAGGCACCGTTTTTTGGTTCAATATCTGTATAATAAATTCCACCGGAAATGAGAAGTGTCGAGGTTAAAGCGTCTGTAATTAAACTTTGCACGTAAAATGTCTTCTCTCAAAAAGATAAGGTGTAACTTTATTTCCAAGAAGATTTAAGCAAAAGTGGCGCAAAATATGAGATATTTGCTTATTAAGGTTTAAGGAAATGTATAGATTGTCGGTAATTGTGCGAATATTTGACGCGCTAAGGGCGAATAAACAAAACCACTTTTTTTACTTCTGTGTATCCTTAACTCATTTCAGACAATGTAAAAAGGCAAATTCAGACCACGATTCAGGTTTTATTTAATATCTCGACAGGTATTTACAGCAATGTGGTCTGCGATATCTCATTTGAAAGGGGATAAAATGGGCTTCTCAGAAAAAAATATATCTCATCATAAAAACACAAACTATTTCTGAAAAAAAATCTTACTTAACATATTTGAGGAAAAAAGTAAATTTTTCCAAAATGATGATATAATTGTATTTAGATGCTAAAAAGAAAAATGTTCCATATCATATCAGCAAAACGTCCTGAAAATTTGGCTGAAAAAGAACAAAACTGAAATTAGTTATGATTTTTTATCTCAAGCACTCTAGGAATTTGACCTATTAGCATTTCTCCATAGCAACCATATAATCCTCTTAGCGTGGGATCGAATTACGCGTCCCTCTTCGCTCGACCAAAATAGCTCAAAAAAAGGTTTCCTCCAAAATTATCGCGCTGTTCACTCTCAAATATGAATTTATAGACATATTTCATGAAATAGGCAAGAATTCTGAAGCAGGAGGACGACCCGAAGAGCATATCTTCGCATTTCAAGAACATAATTTCAACTGCGTCACTATTGCGAAACCTCGTGTTGGAAAGGTTATTGATCGCTTACCTTCATTCTTCGCTCTGATTTTCGAGCTGCCGGCCCAAAATACTCTCTTTATCACTTGAAAAACCTTCGGGCTCCTCATAGGAATTCTAAATCGTGCCGGGAATGTCTCCTGGATCGATAAATTCTGCTCAAAATCTCTTCGGAGCGGACGCCATTTTCAACTGTAACAATATGTCCAAAAAAGATAAGGAAAGAGGTACAGTATAACATTTCTCCAGTTGCCTGTGTGAAATCCAGACCTAGCAAAGCAGTGGCTCGACCAGCTTTGCCATGAGAAGCGATTTGGCTTTCCCAAAAAACTGGAAAATGTCTGGTGAAAAAGAGCATTTTAATGTTGACTGCTTTGGAACCAACTCCTGGGTGGAAATACCCAAACAAGGATTTTTAAAGCACACAAAATTAATTAAAATAAACACAGGCAAATCAATAAAGACCACAAACCTACTGCGGCTCGATTTCAACCACATTTTAATTTCAAAAACGATGTACAAGTGAAAACAAATTTCGTCTTTAATATATACAACTCTTGCTCATTCGAAGTGTACCTTCTATCTTTGTTTTCCGACTCTGGCTGCTCTCGACAGCAAACGCATTCCCTCAGCGGCATCACTTCACATCTTTCTCAAGTGCATCAAAATGTACCTTCTAACCGTACCTTCATTTAATCATCTCCACTTTCATCGTCCTCGAAATTACCGGCATGTTCTGGTTCGAAAAAATACGGTTTGAGCGCAGCCATCGTATCACAATCAGGGCTCGAACTTATCTTTTGAACTTAATAGTCAAATGGCTAGTACATGGTCAGGATTCACTAGCCATAAACGTGTTTCTACTAGGGACTTCTGTACAGCATAAAACAGACATTTTATTTTAAAAAGCACGAGAAAAAAAATGTAAAACTGCTGTTGTTATCAAACTGTAAGAAAATATGCAAGATAAGAAAATGCATCTTGTCTTGACAGTTGTGCTCATGTTTAAAATACAATTCCACTGAACTCAACAAAAAAGAACCCAAGTACTTGTGCAGCTTGTCTGCAATCCAAAGTCCGGCACCTGCTCCATGCCTAGTAGTGTTCATTATAATAAATAAGTTAATTAGTAAGTTGTTCCCCACATTGCAAGAATGATGACATGGAAGGCTTGAATGATTAGTCCTGCAGTGTAGGTCGTCTGCTCCGTTCTGACACCTCCAGCCAGCGCCCAACTGCAAGAACTGCATTATAGTCCTCATGAGAAGGTCCACTGATAGCTATTCTCATCAATTCATAAATAGTAGAAACATTCAAGCTTGACCTTCAGTCAGTCATGATTCTATTCATGCAAGAGTTCCCCCGCTCACAACAAGCAGTCTGGCAAGGAATTACAAGACAGAGTTCCACTAAAATTAGCAGGTTTGGATAATCATCTTTGCAAAGCATAAATTTGTTCTTCCAGAATTGGCTTTGCTTGAGCTCAAGTTCTGCTCTAACTCGTTGCACATAGAATTTCAGACTCATCCACTCATCAAGACAGTCATGCAGGCTAAAGTTGTGCTGCCCTAGAGGTACCTGAAAATGACCATGTAGTGTCTGGATTTCAGTTTCTCCATGTAAGAGCAGCAGATGCCTGTCTGCAACTGGCCAACTGCAAACTGGCCAACTGGCCTGTCTGCAACTGCAACTGGCCGGTGGTTTGTCAAGACAGCTGCTGCTGACAAAACATTAACTGGATCATCTGTTGTCATCCCTTCAAACCTCTCTTGGATGAATGTCATGGCAGCATTCACCGCAGATGTCTGGATAGCACTGATAGCCTGCCTGTCTGCAGGATCCCTTTCAAGCTCTATACCCTTAAATTTGATGCCATCCCTTGCTTCTGTAAGGAAAGAGTTCAGGTGCTTACCAGGTCTCTCCTTGAAAGATTCAAGAGTGGCTGAAAGGGTGGTTAACCTGTCTTGAACTCTTGAGATTGTTATTCCATCCTCCTGGAAGCTAAGACTCACTTTAGAAAGTGCATCTACGACGTCAAGTAACAGATGCCTAACAGCAACAAATGTGTACCTTGTATGCTCGCACTTCCATTCTTTCAGCTTGTTCTTTAAGCTCACGAACTGCCTTTGCAGAGTAATGGTAGTGCTTCCAAATACCTTGAAGCATTTCCTTGACATCTTTAAGAACTGGAAGTTCCGACAGGGTGTCTGCAAATGAAAGTTCCAACCTATGTGCAATGCAGTGTACCTTTATAATGTGAGGTATTTCTTGCTTAAGCGAGCCGTAAACACCATTTCTTTCTCCAAGCATCACATTTGTTCCATCTGCTCCCAGGGCCACTGTCTTCTCTTTCCAGTCCCTACACACCTCTGTTATGGCAGACTCCACAGCTGCTTTGATTCCAGGTGCTTTGCTGTTTTCTCAAGCCTTCAGCCACAAATGAATTTGCTATTTCGCCTTTAACCAAATGACAGGTATAAACATCTTCTACCTCATGTACTCCAACATCGCATGCACTGTCTGCCATTACACTTATGAACTTTGATGACTGAAGCTTGCTTGAAAGCTTTAACTGTCCTGCAATAGACGTCACAAAAATTTTGCATGCTTTGTCATTAATATAGGTGTTTCCAAGCTGAACTCCGTGTTTCATTTCAAGTTTGCACGATGGGGAAAGCTTGTAAATGGCATCTCCCTCTTTGCAACAAAATAAGCTATATCAAACAGTCTTTCCATCTTCTGAGAGACTTCTTCTGACATTGACAACAGAGCTCGTGGTAAAGGAGCCAGCCGGGGATTCTCAGCAACTTTAGCAGCCGCAACACGAGTATGGCCAGTAGAAGATTCGTGGCTTCTCACAGATTCTATTTTAAAGTTCTGACTGCCAGACATGAAGGTGGAGGATGTGTCACTGCAAGTTGTATTGTCTCTACACAATTTGCAGAACATTTGGTTTGCTTCAACATCGTATGTGAGCCATGGAAAGTCTTTCAGCCAGGTCCGTACAAATTCTCGTTTTGATGAAGATTTAGACGTGCTGCCTCCAGAATTATCGCTTGCTCTCTTGAGAGTGGGAGTTTTAGTTGTTTGATTTGAACCCTGCTCAGATGATTCAGCTGTATTTGAGGACAGAAATGCTCCAAGATCCATAACAATCAAGCGTGGGATATGCATTTCAAGATGGCGGACAATTGCTTTTTGCTAGCATCACATCATGGGTATACGAGTTGGCCCCATGCTCCCCGGTCAAGCAAAATCAAATGGCGGCGAATAAACAGGAAACTGTATACCGAATAAAGAATTATTTTTTGAATATAGAATTACTTTTCTTTATTTTATTCATGCCAGTTAATGGCATGTACTAAAACCAGGAACACCGGAACACCGGAACACCGGAACACCGGAACACCGGAACACCCCGGAACACCGGAACACCACGGAACACCCCGGAACACCCCGGAACACTCCGGAACACCCCGGAACACTCCGGAACACCACGGAACACCACGGAACACCACGGAACACCACGGAACACCCTGGAACACTCCGGAACATTCCGGAACACCACGGAACACCCCGGAACACCCCGGAACACTCCGGAACATTCCGGAACACCCCGGAACACCGCGGAACACCCCGGAACACTCCGGAACATTCCGGAACACCGCGGAACACCCCGGAACACCGCGGAACACCTCGGAACACCACTGAAAACCGTACCTAAAGACTTAAACAGCCGTAATTTTGGCTTTCATATTGTTGTGTTTTTAAGGTTAGGGCTTATTTTCGAACAAGCAATACAGATTCCAGCGGTAATTATAACAATGCCCGTCGTACATTTCGGCAAATAAAACATGGCGGCTGTCTTGCAGTGATAGCATATGCATTGAAAGTATTAAGGTAAGGAAGAGTCACATTTTTACGGGGCTACTTTGTTGTTGTGTCACTTTATAAAATAGTACAGCCTGTACGTATCGTTTGGTTACAGGTTTGCCTTTCATGATTGCATAGAGGGTTTTCTGTTACCGATAGTTTTCGTGCTTATCGGGTCGATCAGGGTGAAGCGAAATAATCCAAACTGATTACTGACTTTTAATTTGAAGCATCTCCTTATCGGTTGTTCACTTTTCTGTGCCCTGAAATTTTTTTAATCGTTATCATGGTACTATTATTGCGTTAGAAAGCTGAAATAGTTATTTTCAAGTATTCAGTGTTCATTATTCCACTTCAAGATGCTATAAATGTATTGCGAACACGAAAGGAACATTTTATTGACAATACAATAGCTGGAGACTTCAGAATATGACTAAAACACTTTAATGCAAAGAAATAACGGATCACATGCTATAGTGGAACCTTTCCTCGGTTACACGCATAACTTCAGATCATAGTAATAGTTCAGAACAAAAACAAACGGTTGCTGTTAACAAACTTATTAAAATTATATTCCGTAACAGGCATGGATTGTCACTTAATCGTTCACTGTAAGCCTTACGGATGTCAGTTAGTGGAAAATCGTCCGGAATTACAGTTAACAAACTTCATTTCCAGTGCTATGAATTTGAACTTCAGGCACAAGTACATAACTGAAAACAACAAAAACACCCACAGTCTGAATGAAATCATCAGTGTACATCATGGAAAACTGATCTCAGAGTGACAACTGAATGACACTACTTAATATCATAACTCGAACACTTAAAAAACCAAACGTTTAATTCTCATGTTCCGTGACAGGCATGGTGTGCCATTCTCAAGGGTATTCCGAATTCTACTGTACTGTAAGCCTTGTGGATGTCAATTAGTGGAAAATCTTTCGGCATTACAGTTACGAAACTTAATTTCCAGTTCTATGAATATGAACTTCAGGCACAAGTATACAAATATGGGCAACACGAACACCTACACTCTGAAAGAAATCATCAGTGTACATCATGGAAAACGGATAGCAAAAGAACAACTGAACGACACTACTTTAAATTTTATAGTTTTGAACACTTGAAAAGAACGTTCAATTCTATGTTCCGTGTCAGGCATGGTGTGCCATTTAATCGTCCAAGGAAATTTGAAATTCTTCCTTTATGTAAGCTTTATGGGTGTCAGTTAATGGTAGATCTTCCGGGATTACAAGAGAGGGGCAGATAAATGAGGGCTCCACAGCTTTGATGCACTTCACACGCAGATGGTAATGAGAATCAGATTCCCGGGAAGGAGTACGCAGCTGGCCACTGGCACGATCAGTGTAAGGTCGCCGTTCTTGTCTCGCCACACAATAATCATATGGAGGTGGTTGAAGCTCACCATTGGTTGACTTCAGTGACTGTCTGCAACCTTGACAAACTTTAATTCGTGTGTTCATTTGTTTCATGAAGAAGGGATTTGTATTCGGCACCTCACCTGCAGTGTATGTTCGCTTCACACGCTCTGCAATTGGCAGCTTCTTACAAGATCTTCGTGCTGTTGATGGCACACCGCCCTTACGGCCGGGATATTTTGGCATATCTGTTTTGACTACTGAGGACAGGTTAGTAGTCTTCTTCGAACTGGTTTGCCGAAACCACTCAAGAAAGCCTAACAACTCGCCATTTGCTTGAGCCGTTGCAACTGCGTGAGAACAAATTTTAATGCCATTCTCATGCGGGCAGTTCTTCTCACACTTGTATTCTCCTTTTCCTTTCCCTGGCGTAACAAGATGCGGTCTTTCCTTCAATCTTCGACTTTCCACCATTCTTGCCTTCACATCGCACCCGGGGGCACGGACAATTGCATTGGGCTTTTGAAGAAGCTCGACAGCCTTTTCATAGATTCCCTTGATGGTTTCAGAAGGCTGGTTTTCCAAATATTGGCTGAATTCGCGAAACGTGATCGAGGACAATTCTTCACTTCGGTGAACTTCTGATATTGCAGGCTCTTCGTAGTCATCTAACACATTCAGTGCTGCATTGGCTAGTAAAGACAAACCATGGGTGACATCTCCAGTGACAGCATCAGAGCTATCCACCACGTCTCCAGCATCTGACAGAAGCGGCAAAACATCTTCACCCATATCATCAGATCTCTGCACCTCACTGATATTAGACTGAAGCTCTTCCACATCTGCAAACTGAGAAACATCTGACAGCATGACCATTTCAACGTAGGAATCTTTCTCTTCTTTGGACATCACAATCCACGTCTCCTCTAATAGCTGCAAATGGCGTAAAGATGGATGTAGACGGAACGGCCCCTTATCGATAATAGCCCATCTAACATTCCGTGCTTGCCTTTCAGTTAGATCTCTCATCTTAGCGACGAACTCATCAACGGCGGACTCTCTGTTATCCGCTTCACTACTAAGAAGGCTGTTGGCACATTCTACTCTGTTGCTGTAATAAGGTTTCGGTGGCTTTCCAAGTCCTGCCTTCTGTCGTACGACAGGCAGCATCTTCTTTCTCATTGCGTCAGCTTTGTGCTTTAGGAACCATTTATGGAATTGTAGCCCTTTCGACCCAAGCCGCTCACTCCACACGCTCTTGAGAGTATCAAGTCGGACTAGAAACTCTTCTTCATCTTCGGAATCAACGATGCCTTCTTCAAATCTGGCCCCCTGTTGTTGTCCAAAGATGTCGGCCACGATACACTTTCTATTACTTTCATCAACTCCGATTGATTTCAGCTGATGGACAACGTTATTCTTGAAGTGATTAAAACAAAGAAGATGGATTAGATTGGGACATTTTTCTAGGAATGGTGAAGACAAGGCTACCTCACCATCTGTTCCAACAACTTGCAAGTTTCTCAGCTGCGGTCTTGAATTCAGTAAGTGATCTGCAAAGATGTTGTATGTCGCCTTTTCTTTTTTTTGGTGAATCATCAATGGCCCTATCATCACGGGGTTCACCCCACTGCGACGGCTGAGAAGATTTAAGTGCTCGTACGTGGTAGTGGTTACACTGAAGGCACCAAGGTCAAACGTTGGATCTATGGAGAACACACCAAAGTTGGCACCATTTGTACAGAAACGTTCCATGCCGTCCAATTGTTCTTCTGTAGACAGAATCACTATTGGTTCCGGTGCACAAATAACTTTCCGGATGTACGCTGTTTTGTTATCCTTCGCTTCTTCTTTACACTGCATTACAAGTGCCAAGTAAGGATCAGTTCCACTTACTGTGCTGCGAGGTTTGCTATTGCATTTCAGATTGTAAGCCTGCTTGACATCCCTAGGCCAAGAACCAGCACTATGGCCACCCATCATACCACCCTGATCTTCAGCCACTTTATCGATAGCCATCCTTGGCTGGCTCTTACATACTTCCTCTTTAAGACTTGTTATGGTGCTGCTTTGTGTTCTGACATAGGGTTTGTCTCCTTGCTTACTATTGCCGTGTTGGCGTACTGTAAATCTGTGCTCCTCGTCAGTGAATTGGTATTCCACCTTTGTGCGTGGTAGCCTATTGCCTTTGTCGTCTGTGGATTATAAATAACAGCTACATTACCAATTTGAAATACTTGAGTCCAAAAGCCAAATTTCATTTAGGTTTTTTTTTAATTTAAGGGCTCGTTCGTTTGTCAATATTCTGGAATAAGAATATATTCGGGAATATATTCCGGCTACTCTGCTCGTGGGAGAAGAATAGCCGGAATGAAAATCCAGGTAATACGTACAGAATGAGAAGAACAGCCAAACGAATGCTATCTCGCATTATTTCAATTGTTTTTATTTGGGATTGATCCAAAAACGAACGCGCCCTAAGTAAGTGATGGTAGATTACATCATATACTCTACGTAGGGAAATACCTTACCCTGAGGTTGAGTATATAATTTAGTATTTATTACACCCTACCTGTCACAAAAGATATAATCCTGTGAAAGTCTCTAGATTCACTGCTGTCCTTCGAGTCTCTGTTGTCATAATAATGCCTATGCAACGTCACCCATGGCTCTCTGAGAAGACTCGTCTTGAATGATGCCCTTCTACCAACCCTTTGGAAAACTCCATCGCTGTCCTGCTCGTAATGAAACTTATGCTGCCCATTGTTAATCCAAGACCCTGAGTCATCAGCAAGTAAGTCATTTATGTCTCTTAGTTTGGAGGTGTCCACTAAAAATGACCGGTTTTCCATAACATTTCTGGGTTGAATAGTGCAGATGCGAGAAGGGTCAGGTGTTTCCTCCACCAAAGTCATTAAAGTTGCAAAGACAGCATTCTCCTTTTCTCTTTTGGATAGCTGATTTTGTGATCGGAGGAAACTGAAAATTGGAAGTCGCGTATCATCATGGTGATATTTTCTGAAAAGAAAGACATTGATACATGGTATCGATTAAAGAATATGTCATAGGATTTTCTATCAAATATGGACAACTGTTTGTTAAGCATTTATTAAGGATAAACCGAATTCCTTGATTGGCTGTTTCTTGCTTGGAAATGACTTAAAGATCAATAGATATTCGTTGACTACCTTATTCTTACTAATTTTCGTGCGTACTTAATTATAATTTCGAGAAAATTCGAGAGCCGAATTTCACGAGTATTAATTTTCGCGATTGCAAGAAAAACTATAGAAAAAGTGTATTAAATTTCGCGATTTTGTCAGTGTTTTATGGATCAGTCGTCAGACTTGCTCAATTAAACAGAACCTTCATTGTTTGAACTAAAGAAATTTGAACCAACTTACAAGCTCGAAACAGTAATCAGAGGATGGGTGCTAGTCAAAAATAAGACGAAAATATATTTTTAAAGGTAGATAGTTGCAGTTCCAAAATTGAATTTTTAAAGTATTTTTTTATTATTTTAATACAATAACATGGTATTAATTTTCGCGTGTTTACATTTCGCGCAATATATATTTTTCATGCGTACTTAATTACTCGATTATTTTGAAATCGAGAAAATTAATACTGACGAAAATTATTTTGAATAAGGTAGATTACTTGCTGACAATTCAATTCACATACCTCTCAGCTGGAAAGCATATCTTGCGAGCAGTAGCTGCATTGTTTTGACGATGTTCAACTTTTTGCCTTTGTTTTTTCCTCAGTGGCGAATTTAGTCTTACCAACAAAAAACACAAACACATCACTATTAGGAAATAGTGAAAAAAGGATATTATTAAAATATTTCCTTTGACTCTTATGATACAGCTAGGGTCAGACCTTAACTTTAACCAGACCGGGGGGGGGGGGGGAGAGCCCACGCTGACTTTGAACGCCTTTAACTTTTTCAATATTCAACCAAACGCTGCCAAACTTTGCGACTTTATCTAAAATTTATCTTGACGTCACCATGGCCAACGCCATTTTGACAGGCATCTTTTCTCAAATTTGTAATTTTCGTGTTTCTATTAATGAAAAAAGATTTAAAGCAATTGGTTTCTCCTTTTTACGGATTTTAAGCACATGTTTATTGGTTTTGAGTATTTTCCAGTAATTTTGGGCAATTTTCTGACGTTTTGGAAAAATTTTGAAATCCAAGATGGCGGATGTTTTGACATTATGATGTAAATGTCACATGATGTGACATCATCATCCCACATGACATATACCAAAACAGTATAGATTTTTGGACATACTATATATCCTGTAAGTTTCATTGTGATTGCTTAAATATTCTGGAAGTTATGGAGGGGGGCCGGAATTCGCCCCCCTCTCCCCCCCGAACATTTTCCGAAATTTTACGAAGACTTCCTAAGATTGCCGAAAATTTCCGAATGAAGGTCCCAAGATGTTTCCCCTTAATATTGATGAAAGCATTCAAACATGAGAAACTCGTCAGTGTCGAAATCAATATCCTCACATGTCAAAGATACCATTTCTTTTACAGTGTAAATATATTATTTTTCTCAGGAAAGGAAAATACTGCTAATTCGCTCTAGTATATATAATAAAGGCAATTGATGTGTAAGAAAAACATTTTGTTAGAAAACATGTAAGCTTTACTTACAGATTATCGGAGTCCGTTTCCTGATAAGAGTCACCAAGTTCGTCTTTCTGTTGAAATTTAAAAGCATTTGTTGTTTTTTCGATGTTAAAATACGGTAGGGACTGAGCAAATAGCCGGAACAATCGCGTAGTTGAGAGCAAAGTATTCATCCACTATTTAGACTGGATGGAAAAAGAGTATAAAGTGCAGCACAGCTTACCTCACAGTCATCTGTAGTGCCACTGCCTATGTCTTCGTCTTCGCTTTCAACTACTATCGCATCTTTTTTAGTTCTGCCCCTGGTAAGGTATAAACAGGTATCAGAACAAAATGTAAGTAATATGTCACTTGAAAAATCTGAAAAATGTGTCTACTTTCTCAGCTCACAAACGAAATAAAGCTTCGGATAATAGCAGTCACCGAACTAACTTACCTTTCACTACCTCTTTCTTCCGGGGGCCCATCTTCCCCTGAAAAAAGCACAAAATCTTGTTTAAAATGCTTTCCCAAAATACTTCAAACATTTGTTTTCACATAAAAGACGATGAATATGGATGATTCATTGTACTTACCCACGAAACAATCCGGCCATTCTTCCATGCTCTCCATCGCACATGGGCTTCGTGGTCAGCAGTTGGTCATTAGAAAGTAGAACCGCAATGCGTACTCATAGTTAACCGTGTGCAACGGTTCATAATCTGTGTCAGATATTTTTTTGTCGGTAAATCGAAGCTAATCCAACCAGACACTCGCGGCCCAGCCGGCTTCTTCTGTCACGGTCACGCAAGATTTAATCTTTAATAGCGATCAGCCGAACACACGCGTTTAACATGAACACTCTGCTCTCTGAAATGTATAGTTTTGTTTCATTTCATATTTTACAAGAAGAGAGGGCTAAATATAATCAGATAGCGAAAACAAAGACCGTTTGGACATGTCCAAGCTATTTAAAACTACTACTATGTCACTCACGTGATCACTCGCTTTTAGCTATAAATAATCATTCACCTATTTTTTGTTTGAATACTCTGCTCTCTGTTTGTGTGAAATATTTATTTTTGTATTACTCAAGCGTTTGGCTCGGAGCGAGTACAAGTCGTACAATTAACCCGGAATGTGTTAAATATTACAAAACAACGACTTATTTTCCGGATATCCCAATTTTTGTTTTGAGTTTATTTTGGGAATCGAAACGTTATCGATACGTTAGTTGCAATCTCAGCAAGAATGTGTCAAAGCACGGAATACACGTCATCGCGCCAGGGAAATTAACAAAAGCTCGTCGGACGATGCTAAACGGAGAAACATGATGGGATGGTCTTAGTCTACTCTTTATTTTGGCGTGATTTGGCTTTCTTTTAAATGCAATTCATGAACTGGTTTGGGTTTATTTTATGGAATATTCGGAACAAAATAAATATATGCATGCGTAGCCGGCATGTGGTTTTTAAAAAGCAAAAGATGACGCGGTAAAGGTACTTGATGTCACGCACACTCCGTGACTCACGCAAACACGACTTATGTGTTTCTCAAGTGACTGCTTTTCTCAAGATTTAACTCTGTGGCGCCGTGCCTTTAAGCCAAAGCACTGAAAGAAAAACATTAACCATTAAAACATTAAACATTAACCGCATGTTTACTTGTTACAAGTAAATTAACTAGCCCGTGCGGAAATACCGTCAAATTTCAGTGTTCCGGGGGTGTTCCGGGGTGTTCCGGAGTGTTCCGGGGTGTTCCGGAGTGTTCCGGGGGTGTTCCGGGGTGTTCCGGGGTGTTCCGGGGTGTTCCGGGGTGTTCCGGTGTTCCTGGTTTTAGTACATGCCGTTGTTAATGAGGGAAAATGATGAAAACATTTGAAGGCTTATGTTATTTATAGAGGCGAAAACTAAGTAGCCAAGATGACTAGTAAATGAGCAAAATCCACTAGCCAAAATTCAAAATCTACTGGTATTTGGCTAGTAGACCAGCGCCAAGTTCGAGCCCTGACAATACAAAGAAATGTCTTGGAACTGACAAGTTGGGCAGAATGACGTCACAAATATGCAACCAGGCTCCTAAGCGCCATCCAAAATGGCGGCACCCCATGATGAATTTTTTGCAGTCTCCAATAGCAAGGCTTTAAAAATTTCCGGGCTGACGTCAGACAAGTTGTCCAGTCAACCTATTTTTGCACAGACACAACCCATTTTTGGCAGGACAGATCTGCATTACATCATATCTCTATAAAATTCTCCCCCATATGATGTTTACATATTGAAGAAGTGCATTTTGTACACCTTTATTGTACATGCAGCCTCGAACTCAGTGCAGGAAAAGTGGAACGCACTTTACAGCCACAACATTCGGCAAAATCAATATTACATTTGCGCATACGACTATCGCTTCAGTTCTACGTGTACATCTTCTAGATGTGTATGTTTAATTTTAATACCTACTAAAGTTATGAAGTTGATGAAATTGAAGCTTGTGATCTAGTTGATTCTCATAATAATACAAGCTTACTGATGTGAATATACAACAAGAAACAGAAGTAGAATCCATATCCACTGATTTGATACAATATAAGCTTAGAATGAATAAGCTTAAATCTTAAAATGTTTCAATACTATATCTTATTAAAAGGGGCCGGGAAAATGATACTAACAGGCAGCTCTCCCTTTTTTCATTTACAGTACTTGAATGGCAACCTACATGTAGCATATCACTTTACCTAAAAACTACAACCAGTGTCACTTTGTTGAAACACTGTTGGTACAATTGAAGGGCCCGGTGGAAAAAGGGCACAAGTGATGATTTGAGGTTAAAATCGAAATTGCTCCTATTTAGCTGAACATTGGCACACAGGCTGGTTTTCCTGTAAGGAACATTGTTGTGCAGTTATTTCTTGACCTGAGAGCTTCAATTTGAAGAATTAGCGTATTACTTTTGCTTAAAACTGACACAAAGAAAACAACAGGACCGTAGATTCTAGGTTGAATTCCTTTGTTTTAGTTCAGGCAGAGAACAAAAGAAATCTTTCATGCATCACTTGAGCGAGTTCAGTTCAACAAAACTTTTCACGCAAAAGTAATACGCTAATTCTTCAAATTTTAGATCTCAGGTCAAGAAATAAGTGCGCAACAGCGTTCCTCACATGAAAACCAGCCTGTGTGGCACTGTTCAGCTAAATAGGAGCAATTTCGATTTTAACCTCAAATCATCACTTATGCCCTTTTTCCACCGGGCCCTTCAATTGTGTCTCCCTCCCTCTCCCACTAGGCAATGCTGGAAAAAAGTTTCATCCAAATTGATGAAGACAAGCGCCCACAACACTATGCAACATTGAATAGGGGAAGGAGGGGAGGGTGTTTCAACGACTTGTGTCACTGGTTGTATATGATTTAAAAGAATCATATATCTTTGAAATTAATTATGAAATTGCGTGATATTTCTAAACGACTGTTAAAATCAAGTCATACGTTGAAGCCTATTTTGCCTGCGCTATCCCTACAGATATCTTCACTGAGCATGTACTGATTTCCTCGTTGAATGGTAGGCTCCTTAAAAAGTATTCAGCAGTTAAAATGCGTCAACAACGATTATTTTAGCTTCCCGTAGCGCGTTACATCACATGTGCTTCCAGAGCAGTTTTTTGCCGGCTTAAAAGCGCACTTGAACAAAGCAAACTTAAAAACCCACAAGAAGGACAGTCTTCTGAAGGAACTGTAGTGCTATATGAAACAAGCTATTTATGTGGTTTCTTTTACAATGGTTTATAATTTACATCGGGTTACCATTGTAACCCGTGGACTTGCTAAAAAGTTATCTGGTTACATCTATTTTAAAATTTTGTCGGGTTACATTGGTAACCCGTAAACATGCGCCGCAAATGTCCTCGGCTCTTTGATTATTGTGTCCAGATCGTAGTAGAAATAGCTCGTTTCGTTTATTTTATATGAGACCGGTGCAAAAAAGGCATTGCACTGTTAGGAAAAAAGCGTTAGGAATAATTTGAGCTGGATTTTAGTGTCTGCTGGAGCATAAGTATGGCGCCTCCATTTACTCCGGTATTTTACAAGCCGTCTAAAGTTGGTGATGCTATTTGATTAAGCGTTGTGCATATCTTATTTTGGAATTTTCAAACGCTTCTTTTCTTGCCACATCGCATCACATCAAATGATAAGCGTTTTCTGTTGGCTTAAGGCTTGGACATCTAGCAAAATGGTTAAACGCAGTTGTATGGGGGTGATTTTGGTGTCCTCTCTTCACCACTACATGTTGGTCTGTAGCCAATGCGTGCCAGTTTTCTGTGTTTTAGTTGTAAACGAAAGGTTTGGCTTCTCCTCTCTCCATTTTGGAAAACTTCAGAGCCGTCTGAGACACCACGCATTTTTCCCCAACCATATAATTATTACTTGTCAATTTTCAAGAAGTAGTTTGCGATCAAAGACCTGTATGCCGTGACACGTAATTAAAGCCTTTTCCGTTCGATACAACCAGTGTCACTTTGTTGAAACACTGTCGGTACAATTGTCTCCCTCCCTCTCCCACTAGGCAATGTTGGAAAAAAGTTTCAACCAAATTGATGAAGACAAGCGCTCACAACACTATGCAACATTGAATAGGGGAAGGAGGGGAGGGTGTTTCAATGACTTGTGTCACTGGTTGTAGCTCTTAACACTCAAGAGAAGCCAGTAATTGCTTAAAAAATAATTCATTTTGATTGGACCAAACAGAAAACAAATGAAACCAGTCACTACAAAACATTAAATGGCAGGAAAAATTGTGTTTCAAAAGTCTGAAATCCAACTACACATTTTGCCATTTCACCGGTCTGTACAGTAACACAAGAAACCTCTGGCATCCTAATTATATGAATTTATTGCAAGCGTCATGCATCCAGCTAAATCAGTACCTCACAATAATCAGATTCAAGTTCTGGTATGTCTGGGATTCCTAACAATAATATTATTTAAGGATAACCATTGTTTTGCCAGTTTGAGTGGTTACGATTCTTTTGGAACCGTGTCTCAAATGGAGAAGTTACACCTTTAGTATTGAAATCTATGTATGGGAAAGAAACCATCTCAGCAAATTCTGGTGTAAACTTCTTAGAGTGATCCTCAACTTTTATAAAAGGAGATCTTAGGGTTCTTACTTTATGACTGCTCTTATTTCTTACAGTTTGTGAGCAAACATAAGTTGACACAAGATTGGAATTTCTCATAAATGCCAAAACATTCTCATATTTTAAAACTTTCGTGTTCCATTTTGCTGCAATACTGAAAACATTTGATAATGATGAGCCACCACGAGAGACAGAGAAAGAGAGAAGAGAAAAAAGAAAAGATGAAATTGTTACATAATTTGTGAAATCACACTTTGGGATTCAGTGCCCAGGAGGTTAACCTGGTTCCCATAGTACAGTGTATGAAACAACTAGTGGTATTACTAGCCCTGCCCTGAATGGGATGTTTGTTGATCACAGGACTACATCTGGCATGTTGTGCTGTCACCTATTTATACTGACCCCCCAAAAAAGCACAAATTGAAGTAAAATAACGTTTCTTTTGGAAGGAAAAACAAACAAAAAAAATGCATAAAGAGATCAACCCCATTATCCCTGAATTCCTGGTCTTCCAATTGAAAGTCAAACTTACTGCACTATAATACTTGTCTATATCAGCACTCATATTATCACTGAGCAAAGCTCTACAGATACATAAATGTAGTCCAAAATGTTACTTAACACTACACCGTTTGAGCATGGTAATGGTCAACATTGGAAATGACTTACCAAATTATTTATAATTAGTGTTAATAAAAAGTGATTCACTGAACCATAATTAATATTACATAAAAATTATTTTTATACTGACACGTGGAAGTTAAAAGGTCGAAATATGCATACATAATGTAAATTTGTTCTCACTTACCAAGCCAATTCAAGATGCAGTTTAAGCAATCAATCAGTCTCTGCACGCTTTGTTTTGTCCATTGTCTTTTCTTGTTCATGATTGTACTTTGTACAGTACATTTAGTTAAGCGGTTTTCCTGAGGAAAGAAAGTGAAGCAATTATTAGCTGCTACAAGAAAAATGAGTTACACAAACTGCAAGTAAGAATAACTCTCACATAAACAATGGTACATAAAATGCATAATGTCAGTCAGAAATAATTAAGAATTGAAAACAGTCCAAAGCTGTTTACAGCCTCTACCCAAAAGATGAAAACGAGTAAAAACTGTGAATTATTTAGTGAAATAATAGAGTACATGTAATACTCCATAAAATGCCCAATGAATCAAAATTCTGAGCAACTTCAAAGAAACATGGCAGATAAAGTTAATTAGAGCATCCAGACTCTGTGTGCACTGTAAAACAAACCTTATTTGATCGAAGAGCTTTTATGATCTTCAAGTCAATATACTAATTTGGTTTTGTATTTTATGGTTCTTGTTTGAGTCACTTACAAGTAATTGTACACATACATGGTTTTTCTGTATTTTTGGGAAAGCTTCACTTTCCACTCTATTTTCAAATAAATTACTGTTAAGTAAAGCTTCTTATTGCCATGGACATGTAGGCTGGTTAAGTACAGTGTTCTCCTCCAGCATCTTTTTGTATATATCACTTCTGCTGAACCATAATGGCGGATGAATACAACCTTTGTCCGCTTGGTGGTCACCAACTGATTTCACAAAAAATTCCAGCCAAGCAATACAATCAGCTGTCTTGGCCATGACTGTTTTCCTTCCTTTGTTTCCATGCTCTGAAACAACCATGCCATCTTTAAACTTGTCTTGAATTCGCCTGAATGTTTCCTTGCTCATAATCACAGTACCGCTCGAAAGTATTGGTGCATTTTCCACGATACTGCCGCGGTGGAATCGCAGTTTGTATTTTCAACAGGTTCAGGAGTTCTTCTGTTAAAATATTTGTGGTCTGCTTATGCAGTTTCCGAAACATTGTGTGGAAATTGGCGGCGTCGCATGTAAAGATCTCGCACTGTGTTGATGTATCAACCATATCCCGTAGCCTATCCGTCTGCGTTTCCATTTTGCACGTGGTCAACGGAATTATTTCTGGATCCTCTGGAACTTCATCGCCTTCCTCTTCACCAGTGGTTTGTGCATTCTCACCCTGAATGCATAAAGGGCCTGAATTTTCTTGTAAAAGAGTATTTAGGGTCTATAGAGTAAAGAAAAACAAATAGTTGTAAATATTAATGATAGAGACCTTCACTTAGTCGGTCAACAAGGCAGTGAAACATATGTATAAAGTGCATCCCAGTGATAAGAAGCGATTTTGAAAGAGTACATACCTCGAGCCATTGTCATGCCTCATCGTGTTGGACACTAGAAGGACATTTTGCTTTTGTTGGTCTGTGAGCAAATAATGTGGGAACAGCATCAGGCTTAAGCGGATTTCTCATCTTACTGGAACCCATCATCCATACTTCCATTAGGTATGATTCATGGAAGCAATGGTCCTCAAAATGTTTCGAACACAGACATGGATCTTTTGGAAGAGATGAAAGAAAGCAAAGTTTGGGATCTTGGTTGGTTTTGGCCTGTTTACTGCACTTGAAAGCTACGCAATGAGGCATTTTGTTGAGAAGACCCAAATATGAAAGAACTGAGCAACCATTACACGTCATCAACCCAGAGTTCCTTGGGCGCCTAACAAGATGGCAGACGCATCAAGTTTGAACTTGCTGTGAAGGCCGGTTTTGAGGGTTGAGGAAAAATAACAAGGTTAGGGGAATAATTTTAAGTGCCAAATATCTTTTGTTTGATACATTTAGAGCCGTTTGAGCAATAATTGCTTTAAGAATGGAGGTTCCCTTTAAAGCTTCAAAGACAGGAGCAAATTGTTGGCGAAGGAGGAAAGAACTTTTGGTACTGATCTTGGTCAAGTACTTGATAAACGCTTCTAACAGTTGCATGAAAAAAAGGAAAAAAGGAATCATACAAATTCACTGCAAACAAAAATGTACCTTAAGCACCTCTGGAGGATGAAAATGATGATTGGTTCTGTGTATTTGATTGCAGCAATTGCGACAATAATATGCTCCAAAACTGCAATCATGGCACCTGGATACAGCAGCCCTCTCACACTCATAATCAACACCTGTACATTTCTGCTGGATAAAACCTTCCGAGAGAGGACTTTAGCAGGTTCATCCTTAATGCCCGCCAGTTTTTGCTCAAACATTCTCTTTGCTGTTGATATCACATCAAAGATATTCCTTGCATCTGTTTTTTTGTTATTGCCAAGCAAGGGTTTAATTACCTATTGGACTTCTTTTCTTGTGTTTTTCTATGCTGTTTCCTTTTCCTTGCATTGTGATCTTACATTGCTTGTTGCTCACAGATCCTTTGAAATGTCTGTCCTCGCTTTTTCTTTTCCATTAAAAGAGCAATTTCTTCTTGCCTTTACTATTATGCAGTTCGCAGGACCAAATATGCGTAAGATTCTAGTCAAAAACTCGACCATTTATTTATAGATAATCCACTGACAATTCCACAAAATTAATGCTCCAGTCATCACGGTAAACATCCAGTTAGGCAATAAGGCAGGCAGGTTTTCGACTGTTTCGAATTCAAGGTGTCCATAATCAACAATTTAGAAATGCAACTAACATGAACATAAACATGGCGACTAGCTCTTCTTCGACAAAAGCAGATGGTTGGTGTCCCACATGATGACATCACACATAGGCACGCAATGGGAGCTACATTTACTGTGACCGTTGAATTATCTTGAGTGATAGCCATTGTAACACTGAAATGGATGGACTACACAAAACATGTCAATCCTTGTGCACTTGACTCTGGTAACATTGTCTTTCTTGAAAAGGACGATTCTCATTTGAGCGTTAAAATGTTGAATAATTAGATCACTAGACAGGTTTTGTTTTTGTCCATGATATTCTTGGCAGTTTTTAAAACTGGTCTTGTTTCTCTCCACTTTTTTTGGATTTTGTTTTGAGTATTTTTTGACAGTTGTGGTCTTTGTTAGTGTATAACAGGTATGTGTTGTGGGTATTATGATAGGGTTTCAGATCATTTGGGAAAGGAAATCTTTGTAGCTTAACATTGTCATTACAAACTTGTAACTTGAGAAATTGAAATAATTAAAAAAGAAAAGGAATAACCATTATTCAAGTGTAACATATTCTAAAATATAAAGGAGGTACAAACTGTCCACAGATTACCCTCCATAAACTCACAAAACAGTTTTGAGGCCATCTTGCTAGCCTCTGATGACTTATTATTGCCTTTATAATTCCCCCCCGCAAACAATCCAATAACAATGCAGTCTGTTTTTTGCGCTTCAGACTCGTCTCGCACTGGCTTGGAACAATTTTTGCCAGGCTTTCCAAAAGAATGCTCAGATCGGGGAAGTTTACAACCCATAGCGACTGGTTTGCCCCATTGAAGTCAAAAAAGTAGAAATAGACGACTCAAAAATAACACGACTAGAAAAACAGTGTGCATCCTATGGGATCTATTATGAAACTGAAACCTAATACTGTAACAAAACTGTAAACAAGGGGTGTGTTGCGTGGTGGAT
Source organism: Siderastrea radians (assembly GCA_964017195.1). Taxonomy (NCBI): domain Eukaryota; kingdom Metazoa; phylum Cnidaria; class Anthozoa; order Scleractinia; family Rhizangiidae; genus Siderastrea; species Siderastrea radians. The sequence continues at coordinate 14,444,687 of OZ024887.1, read as the reverse complement.
AGCAATTAATCCCTGTGCGCAAGAGCGCCCAAAGGGGGAATACCAATAAAGGCAACCCCTTGTCCTTCTGTTCTATAAAAGGTGAAGGTGTCACCACTCCCATGCTTGTGATTCCTTATGATGACAATATCAAAGACTTGAAAGATTATACTCTTTCTGAAGCCGGTAGACAGGATGGCAAAGGCATCTTTTTTCTGCAAAAGGTTCTTCAAGCGTTATTTTGGATTGCATCTTACGGAACCAACATGCAAGAAATCCTTTGGTGTGTTGCCCGAGACAAAATCAAATTGTTATTTGTGACTATGACACACTGCCATATTATATTTCTCATCTGCGTCAGTGACACTTGTGTTTTGACTGAAAGTGTCAAATTTGGCCAATCAGAGCCCTGAACCTGGTATATTGGAACAAAGTGTTGTTAGAATGAGCTCAGGTATTCTCCTGACTCTCTCTAGTCTCTTGATTTTTTTTCTTTTGTGCTCTCAGTAATTTTTTTTGTTCGTGCGCCACAACCTGAACTCCTGTAACAGCCTATTCAAATTTAACAGATACAATCGTAAAACTGGTGAATATGAACTGTTACTATAATGATAAGTTACTAGGGGTACATAGTAATTATGCCCACTAGTAACGCTCATTAGTTATTAGTGAGTGACGTTTAAGGTGTCTGTTTATTGTGGAAGGTTCTGATAATGAGGCTTAACTGTGAAGATGGGCTTGGTGTACTTTTCTGACAGAATCTCTGGTGTTAGATGAAAACTAAAGAGGAATAGGGAAGATGTTTTTGATTGGGTGGCCAAGCAGGTCAAAGTGTTTGAAGATTAGTGGTTTGCTTGAGGCTGAACTGGCACTTCCTGCTGGGAACTCCCGTTGAGTTTTGTTAATCTTTTTACAGAGCGGTCATCAAAATCGACCATAGCTCTACCCAACAACCCACCACCTTTTTGTAGGACAAATTTTACCTGACCATTTTAACAGGCATGGGATAATGGTGGGGTTTTTCGTTATCCCATGAGTGGCATTGCATACAAGGATGAAATGGAAGGTCCCCTTTTCCAACCATACTACCCTACCCTACTGTAGTGGTTAAAAAGTAGTGAAATCAAGACATTCATTTTCTTTTGTACCTCCCTTAGAGATTTTTCATGGCCTCTTCATTATTAAGAACAAAGGTAGTGCTAACGTTTTGCACTTGCAGACAAGAGTGAAATATGACCTTTCCACTAACGGTGTCTTTACATCTGCCCACTCGTATGTGTGATCTTAATGCTTCTTGTTGAAAATGACGTTAATGCTATCTGCACTTTTCACAAGTCACCTGCCCCACAAAAGCTACCCAGTGGCTCTTACAGTTTTCAAGGCCATGCAAGCCTTCCAAAAACACAGGTGTTGAATACAGAATTGTGCTACGTACAGTATTTCCTTAACTTTTTATCATTGCTCGTGAATAGCAAACTTGTAAGTTAACTGATGGCAATACCTTAATACGATGATAGTGGTAAATCATCCTGCAACTGAGCGTTTTTTTCATCATCCACAGTACTGGAGTTATCAAGTTCACTTGCTTGCGTATCAACTGCATTGATTAATCATAGCATTTAGTTATAATTTTATTTGGGTATCAATTTCTCTCAAAGCTAAAAGAACCAAAGAAGTAACTTGGGAAATCAAAAGCAACAGACATTTCAATATGATTTACTAGCTTTTGATAAAGAGATCTGAGACCAATTTATCAAGAATGCAAGGCAAGTTTCCTTGAGCACCTGCAGTTGCATTTGCAGGCATCTCCATGTTGACAAATCTTCCTCTGGAACAAATTGCATCCTTCTTGGCCTGCGGTGTGGATCATTTCTGGAATTTCCAGGAGTTGCTTGCCCCAGTACACTGGATGCTTGCAGCAGAGGATTTTAACATCTCCGGCTGCTTCTTTTGTGCAAAAAAGGGGCAGTCCCTAACCATGTGGGCAAAGGATGTGCAGTGTGCGCACTGTTTTGGCGTGGCTTAAAGAACGGAGGTGTCAAGAATGGTTGTGTACGTTGTTGTATAAAAAATAGCAAGGCAATTTCCTGTTTTTTTTTGCATAATGATGAGTTGATTGGGTCTGTACATCCAAGATGTATATGGAAGCCCAACAGCATTTTCTAGTTATCATCTGTATTAGCTCATGATATGCGATCAGTTCCATGTATGGTTTCAACTGTGAGGAGATGACTCCCATCTTGAACTTACGTCGGGCCTGAAGCCAGATGTCAAAGAAGTCCAAGAGACACATGAGCTGGTCTGTTAATGCCAATAAGTTCACTGGAGACTGAACACAGCATTCCTTGTTCGTTATTGGTAGTATGTAAAATGCAAAGTGAGTAATGGCTGGCAATTTCTCCGAAGAGGTTTCGTCTTGTGAGCTGTTTTGGGGGGCATTCCTTTCACCTCTAGGTTTTTCCGGAACAACTCTTAAGGTAGTAAATACCCCCATTATTGACCAACATTTAGCATATTTCTGGTACAGAGGGTTCAAATATGTGCAAAGATACTGAATCAAACTTACGCTGAATAAAAAGCACACTGGTTGAGCTACTTTTGCAACTGACTTTCACGAGGTGTTGTCAAACAGTGGACCGGTGAAAGGGGGGGGGGGCATTTACATGGGACCCTGCTGTGAGGTATAAATAACTTTGAGGTGGGTCACTCTCCCACAAAAACAGTCAGAATGCAGCCAAGTTTGGATCACACATACAAGATGCATGGCAGAATGCTATGACCTACTTTGCCGAGGTTTGGGGGGCATCATGTTTCCATGGCAACAACTTCAAAATATAGTTCTTTTTAAGTTTGGCCTTGTTGTTTTGAGCCAGCTATTACTCTGATGGTTTTAGAAACTGTTTCATTGCATTCTGCACTCAAAAAGATACTCTGTCCAGATTTTGTGAAAATTGAACAAGCCTTCCTCTCAAACGAACTGCCCCTAAGTTTCATAAACATTAAAAAAACGTTTTTGTATGTGCAATTTCTGGACGATTCTGAGAAATGAAAAATGTTCAGAGAAACTGAAGAAGACTAATGTCATTTAAATACAACTAAATGAAGTTTAAAGAGTTTTTAGTAAGGGAAAATCACAGTCCAAAAGCCCCAGGCTCATATGTTGGCCCCTCTTTCTCCTCATTTTGCTCACTCCGGCTCTTTCTCTGGCTGCGACATTTGGGGACAGATTCAAGTTACCTCCTTTGACTTTTCTGCTGCAGCATTAAGTCTTTGCTGATCAGTGGTGGTGAAACCAGATTTGCAGTGCTCTCAAACTTCCAGATTTAACCCTCTCAGCATAGTTTGCAGGGTATTTGCACCACCATTGAAAAGACAAACAGCAATAGCACAAGCTGTCAGCACCGTATCGGGACCAGCAAAAAGTTCTTTTGGACAAATATCCCAAACAAGGTGATTTAAGGCCGTATTGTTGTTTTGGGAGAGGCCTTCTAGTACACTTGCCAACAGGTTTTTATCCCAGACAGCCTCAAATGTTGGAAAGATTTCCCCCATTACTGCTGCAGCAACCTTTGGCTTGAAGGAACTGGTGTCATGGACTTGCTCTGCCACTTACACCAGGGATCAGCTCCTGCAAGACAGTATTCATGCATCTCATTATCTTGTCGAAGCATAATGCTGCCAAAGGTGAAAGGTGTCAGTGAAGTTGTCACTCAGGTGGTAAGGCCCTGAAATTGTCTTTCCATCTGACAGTTTGTTTCCTTTCAAATCTTTTTTCTCTCTTCTTAGTCTTCCTCCCATTCTCTTCTGAATGTGACCAACATTTTTGAATGTTTGGCATGCGTAACTGATCGGTGAACAGACCTAAATATAGTTCTTGGCATTTTGTAACAGATTTTACACAATAGTCAAAATATCGAGGTAACATAGGTAACCCTACAAATTCGCAATTGAGATGGCTCGCACGTTGTAAACACTAGTTATCAAGTCCTCTGGCCAACTTTCTAGTTCTGCGATATCTTCACTGTCTACAAGGTCTTCTCATTGGGTAGCTTCTTTGCATGGTGAACTCTTGCTTTTTCCTTTGTTAAACTTAATTGGAATTCCTCAGATGTGCTCATTTGAGGGGTTACCACTTCCTGCACATTTATTTGATGTGCTTCGTTACTTCACTATCATTTGTGGCCGCCATCATGAAGCAAGAACTAACAAAACAGCTTGTATACTAATAGAAAATGCTCCCTCTTACCCGGACAAATAATGATGTTTGGCTGAGAATATGAATGTGGCTTTTAATTCCAACAAGGCTGTCCCTTGTGGTAATTATTCCCTTCCTACCACAAGGAAGTTTGTGGTTTGCCTGTTCCCAACATGACTACCGTAAACACCGGCATATAAGCCGCACTCGCAGATAAGCCGCACCCCGAGTTTAGAGGCTAAAGTTTTGAAAAAAAGTTTTTTTGGTCAAAAATTCATAGCCGAGTCATCTCATTTAATGAACATATTGGCGGATCGGTGATTCAATTTGTAGACTGAATAAGACTCAAACACGCATTTTAATCCTTATAACAAGTATAAAAAAGGTACAAAAACGTAGTTGAACACAAGACCGCTTTCCCCGATGAACTTTTCCCCAGCATTTTCCAGTTAAAGCTATTCAAGTCCGAAAATTTGTGAGTAAGTTCGTTCGGACGTTCGGTTGCGTATCGTGGCTTAGTAGCCAGGCACTCGATGAGAAGAGAGAAACTGGTGACAAGTGTTGTCGCTTCGTTCAATTCGCAAAGCAAAGTTTAGCGATTTCTTTAGCTGTTCGTGGCTTTCATGCAGGTTTACAATGATATTTGGAAGCCATCCATCGGTGACAAACTCGCCTATGAAAGGGAGCTCGATAATTGCTTTTGACAAATTTGCCATCAAAGTTGTCAACAACGGAGAAACAGTGGACCATTTACCACGCGAGTTCTAGAAGATAGCGTGGTACCGTTTTTGACTTTATTTTGGTGTTTTGGGGATGATTCATGGAAAATTACAGATTTTTTTCCAGATGTTCTGGCAGATAAGCCGCACCCCCGATTTTGAGCGCCAAAGTAGCTCCTCCCATCTTGTTCTTTCAGTGGTGCCAAATTCGATGTCACGTCAGTTGGACAGGTTTGCCTCTTGCTACTTGGCTCTGCTGTGCCTCCTTGGTGGTTTCTGGATGAATTGCATCACAGCAACTTCATCAATTAAGAATACGAGGATTACTCCACTATGCTGTTTGTGAATAGAAAATGCTAAATAAAGTTCACCAACAGCTCAAAGAAGCTGGGCTTTGTTATTAAGCATTGTAAAAATCTTGATACAGCTTGTTTGTTCATCTCCAGTTGTTCTTTAACCATTTTTGCTTTGTAAATGGCTTCCAATTGCACTGCATGACTTGGCCCCAACCAAAATCTAAGGATTTCCCTCTTGCCTCTTTTTCTGGTGATTGCAGTCATCCAACATGCTGATAAACCAATCCATCACAGTCAAGTCCTGTAGTTCTGGAGTAACATCAAGTTTTTCGCCCATTGCCTGCTTTGCGCGCAAATTCTGGAAGTCATGTTTCTCTTTGTCAGTTCATTTGTTTAGTGATATTCAATGTATAATATTGCTTGATTCACCCCAACCAATCTTTCTTTTGGCTCGCAGAGAAGGCCTCCAGCACGAGAAGCACGTAAAGTGTCATCTAAGTTCTAGCAACGTCACTATTTCTAGTCTTTTTTTTTAATTTTTGCATGGCAGCCTTCGCAAAGCCTTTGAGTAACTTCTAAAGCCTGACCGTTTTCAACTTTACAAGAGATAAGAATGACTTGTAAAAGTAACACCTACACTTCAGAAAAAGCTTAGAGGCTTAGCCCATCACTGAGTCCGGGTCTTCCTCAAAAACAACACTGCCTTGTTGTCCTTCAGGGCGTCGTAGAGACTCAAACATCGAAGGAAGGACACTAATGTCAATGATTTGAAACCCATCGTTCCCTTCTAATTCCTCCCCAATGCTTTTTTTGCAAGAAGTGCTGGACTTTGCGTCCATTTTACGCACTGAGGCAGGCAAACACTTGAAACTTGCTGCTTCCACATGCTCTTTGCAGTGTTCGCTGCTATCTTCATCACTGCTCGATTTTTTGCTTTTCTCTGTCGTTTTGTCTTGAGTTGGCACATCCATTTCTCCCATATCTTGTTTTCTTTGTGTCCTGGTTACCAGTAAATCTTCTCTTCTTTCTGATAACGCTTCTAAATGTTTTTTTGGAGACATTTCTCAAGAATCTCACCAGATAAATTAAAATTAACTACTCGCTTGTCACCCAACAACTGCCTTATGTAACTGAACTCAAAGTATCCTCACTTGGTAAGACACTAGTCACCGGGCCTTTTAAGTCTTTGTAAAGGTTTGTTTTTAATTTTTGTCGAAATCAGGGCGGAAAACTTGACCTTTTAGCCCAAAAACGCTGCGTAAACTATGTCAGTTTCCATGGCAACAGGGCAATAAGCCCAGACTGATTAGATATAAAGGCAAATTTTGCACTTTAAAAGCAAAGGCAACGCAAAAAGTACCTGTTACTCAAAGTACAATGTTTAAACATGTTGTAGCGGGTGATACGCTGCGACTGTTGTAGAGCCTAGAGTGTCACGCGACTAAACGACTTGTGGTGGCGAAATGGGGCGGGTATACTTTACAAATCGACTAGGTCAACGGTGATCACGGAGAATGAATTATTGACGATAACCGAACATGGACTGAAATACAATGCAGCGTAACAAATGGTTATAAAAGAGCTATTAACATTGACATTTGAGTCGGCGTTTTACGTACATTCCAATCATTTTTGTGGCCTTACAGTTTTTCCTGTACAAAAACTCTGCCAAAAAGGCATATCAAAGAATATAAGGAATATAGCCAGCTAAAAATATAAGACTTAACATAGACATGAAAGCGTAAATTCAAGCATAATCCGAGGTATAACGTCACTCTAGTCCTAGGAAAACTGAGCAAGCAAGACTAAATACAAATTTTGTAGAACTGAAAAGCATAGAATTCCCGTATGTGAAGCTTAAACTGGAGATCATACTAAGAGCCCGAGAGGCATTGTGTACTAGAACAGTAAAAATATTAACTTTTCGCTGGAGTAAACTAAAGTAGTAATAGTCCAGTCAATATATTTATTTGACCCATCACTAGTTGCAACAGAAGGTTTTTCTTCACCATTCATCTCAGCAAGGTGCACAAATCATTATAGCAAAACTGTAGAAAAATCTAAGAAGGGGAAGATATAAAATTTCTACCGGGAAAATATAGGTCCACTAGCACAGCATGAAAACGAGGCTGTGTACAGTAACCTTTTTTACCTGGATCATTTTGACCAAAAGTCCACTATTGTTCAAAGTTCTGGGTCGAAAGGAAACGACAGGTAAATTTTATGCTGTAATCCTCTTAATCGATACTTTTCTGATTGATACAAATACGTTTTTCTCACTTTAGCATGAAAACGAGGCTAAATACAAAACAGCCTGTTTGGTCACTTCTCATTCATAAGAAAATTACTGACCACTAAAAAAGACTCTTGTCTCTGAGACACCTCAGAACATACAATTTGAGATAGAACAGGTGCACAAGTTATGAATCATCGTCATCGTCAGCAATTGCTTTGCCAGTAAAGATGTGCTCAACTGCATTTGGTGCATAAACTATTTCAAAAAGTTCTTTCAATCCAGATCCAGCCATGAGACTTCCAATACAGCCAAGAAAACTCATTTCGGTGTGAAAGCCACCCAGGCGCAAGACTATTTTGCGTAGATCGCTTCCGAGAGGTTCAGACATTATGATCATCAGTGCCTTCCATCACAGTGGTTGATCGGAAGTAATAATTGGTGTTACATTGTGCTGTTGAGCATGTTCAGAAACAAACTGCAGTGTCGAGAAGATACACGTAGGATCACTTGAGCTCATGTCAATCATTGGAAGAAATGTCACCAAAGACTGACCGGGGTGGTTACCACGATGAGAAAGCTACATCATGCCAGACCATGCTGGTCGAGATAAACCAAATAATAGCGATGTCTTCCAAAGGATGTCAAGATTTGCTGTTGGATCCTGGACCTCCTTGATTACTATGCTATTGTACTTGATCTCAACTGCTTGGCTTGGTGAGCCCTGATGCTGTATGCATTGTGTTGTGCAAAGATCATCTAAATTAACTTTCCTCCTTGGAACAAGTTGGCTGTGCTTTGTTTCTGGTGTAACTGAGGCTATGATCCCCATGCCATGGAATGTATCATTGCCATCCAAGGTTCTTATGTTGTGATCAACATTATCTGCAACATATTGAACAAACTCAGTAGTATGGTTTGGTATTTCAGTTCCTTGATCCACAGCAGCATTTTGTTCAAACCTCTGCACTTCTTGATAGGAACAGCAGAATCCGTGGCGGTGAAGGGAGTCGACGAGGAAATGTGATGCAAAATGGTGATGAAGCTGTATGCCTAATCCAACTTGCAGTGGTGCAAGTAGATCTCGAGGGCGGGCTACTTGCATAATGGCTTGTCCAATGGATGCTAACTTTGTGCTTATATCTTTTCCTGTCAGGATCCCCTGTAACAAAAGCTTGAGAGTATCAGGAAGGAAATCCAAGGCATCTCTCTTCAGTTTCAATTTTATCTACTGGGGGATAGTGCCCAGTTGAAGTTTCTACCAACTTAATGTCATTCTTGATAAGCTTGGCAGCAGCTTGGATGATGTACGTTTTCTGTTCAGGATGATCCTTTTGATGAGCATGAAACTCTTGTAGTATTGTCTCTGCAGTGCTTCTGAATGTGACTACATTAGCCTTTCCATTTATTTCAGTGATTTAAATTTGATCACCAAAGTGTTCCAAGAGCTTTGCTTTCATATGCGTATGGCCGTATGCTGTGCTTACAGAGCCTGCCATATAATCACTCATTAAGGCAATTAGATCACCTACCGTAATCTGTTTATCATCATTCTCTTGAAGAAACTTTGCTACTTTCACAAATGCATCAGTTTTTTCTTCATCCTGTGGTCGTCCGACCCTTTTCTTCTTCTGTCGGGGTTCATCAGTTACAAACATGTTCAATATTTGTTTTCCTGTGCGAAAATTGACACTACATTTTTGGTGGTACGCAGCGTCAGCTGCGGGTAGATCATGTACGTGCATGATTCTTGTTTGCACAACTTCACTCCATGCATCTCTTCTTTCAGAGCATGTTGCCATTCTGGTACCCTTCATGTCAAGGGTTGTAACTTTAAAGATGTCTCCGTTTTTCTTTTGTTCCCCGTCACTGACTGGTGTTCCACAGAAGAAACAATCACGGTTGAAACTAAAGCCCTTTTCCGTTGAACGGAGTACAGGGTGGCTAGTGCTTGTGTCTGGATTTTGTATGGACAATCTTTTAGCCTGAGCTATTTTGTTGGGGTTGCAATGGATTTTACGGCAGTATTGGTGGACCTGTTGACCTGGCACAGTAGAGACAGTGCTATCATTGTGCTCTATGCTTGCCCGGTTTACACTTGCGCTACCTTTTTCTCCAAGTGTAACGATTTCCCCATTTTCAAGAGGCTCTTTACAAATTATACAGTCAGCCATCACTGATTAATTGCAGACAGTTGTTCAACCAACATTTGTCATCACATGTCTGGATTTAACCTGTCATCGTAGATTTGCTTGTCTATGCAATTAGTTTTTAAATTATGCGTGCTTTCTTTTCAGTAGCATATTTAATTGTTTTGTAATATTGGACTATTATTTACTTGTTTTTCCTTCTAGAATGGTTATGCAATGAGTTTTAAGATCTTCATTTGAAGTAATTTATAACCATGAACTTCGAAATTATTATTTGAGTGAAATGTATATAAAGGTAATAAAAGTAAACTCAGCTGACAGTTAACAAGTTAGTAGAATATAGAAAATGCAACAGGTAGGCTGCTGTGCCTGTCTGTTTTCTGTTTCCATACAAATGAAAGAAATCAGATTGGTTCAGCTTAGCTATGTAATTAAATATCAAAATTATTAAATTGCTGGATGAAAAGATGCAAAATCACATAAAACTAAGATTTTCTTTCATCGTACGTTAAGAAAATCTGTTGGATATAAAATATATCCATGTGTCTGGTACACGTCACAAATATACTTACATGCTCAATACTGAAACTCCGAACTCGCTGGTATTTTTGAGGAATTAAAGCAATTATCTTATCTGTATTGTGTATTCATCGTTGTAGTATTCTTACTAAATCGCCAACCAATGGTTAGATTGTAAAAAACTAAGAGAAATCAAGCCAAGAAACCACCCACCTTAACATGGCAAATCCCACGTGGAGGCAGCCATTTTGAAAATTGCATCACCTTTTAACTTCAGTTATATCAGTTCAGTTATAACTGATCAGCGGCTATTTTACAAAAAGTTTCAGAATTGAAAGAATAAGTGTTTTGAAACAGAAAAATCGCTCTCCTTGGCCCTCGACTATATGTTTATCACCGTGTATAGGAGGTTCCTTTCCTATAGCCTCGTTTCCATGTTGCGTATGGGGTCCCCATATGAATAATGGATTTTAAGCGTCTTGTTTTATTTCGATTCTTCTAGACTTTTGATATGTTGTAAGGCGCACATTTCTGTGAAAACACCGAGATACCTTCTGTTGCAGTTAGTGATAGGTTTCCCTTTTTTATTCGTTAAAATGCTTGGACTATAAAGCTAATAAAAATAGTATAAGAAATAGTAAGAGGCACTTACATATTGGTTCACACTTGCCTCTAACAACCAAGGGTGGTTGAAAATCCAATCTAACGAAATAAGCTACATGTGACGAAGATGAATCCTAACTAAGGACTAAAACAACGTGATTGCGCATTTTTTCTGATGTAAAAAAAGCGTTGACCAAGGGAAAAAACTAGCGAATCAGGAAAGCTTATAGGCAAAAGGTATCTAATTACTTAATGGAGCCTCGTTCCGGAGTCCTTTACATATGTCAAAAATAACTTTTTAAAAAAAATGTGATATTTTTGCAATTTTTGGCCTGTCGGGCCACCTTGAAGCCCAGGACGGGAAGTTGTTTAAGACATTCTTCGAGTCAAAAGAGCACCTGAGGTTCTTTAATTGGTATGATGGGAATTCTTTCAACGTGGTGAAACGGCATGGATACTGAGTCAGTCAGAATACTTTGAGAGCCAAAAGTCTCACAACGTCTCTGTACTTTTTGCCACTTTTCAACGAGAAAAGAGTGGTACAGAGAGCCATGGATTGATCTTGTGATGAAAAAATTGCCAAAAAGCGTCATTCTATTTCTCACCTCCTCATAATAGACAAAACAGTTACAGGCTCCCTCTAGTAAGCGTTCTTTTTGAACAATGCATGTTAAAAAAAATTGCAACATAACTGAGTTTGTTAAATGTTTTAGGTGTCAACAATTCCTTGAGACGTTCCATGTTTTATCTCACTTGAGGCTTACCATGTGCTAGGCACATGGTAAGCCTGGCTTTCTGGATGAGATGAGGTAGGGCTATTGTTCTGGTCACTGAGCATTAAATGTTTTTTGATCCCTACTCCTAAGGTCATTTAAATAGTTTGGTCTGAGGGTGAAAAGCTTTTAATGGAATTGGCATCAATTTGATGCTATGTTAAAGAAACAGCAGGATAAATAAAGCTGCTACTCAAGTAAAATAAATGTGATTGCTAAAATTAGTCATCTTAAAGTTTTGCTTTTTTAAACGGAATCATATGCTGAAATATGCTGAAACTGACTAAATAAAGGCTACTCATAATAGATTGTATTTACAAGTGAGCCAACAAACATTAGCCAAATGAGCCAATAAACAGGAAAGAAACTGCATTAAAATTTGTTTTCAGAAGTTATCATTATTTAACGAATAGGTTTTTATTATTCTAAATGACGAAATATTGTACTTATAAATGAGCCAATAAACACGTAAGAAATTGAATTAAAATTGTATTTTCTGTAGTTACAGTAAAAATTAATGTTGCTAAACATGAACGTGAAAGTTACAGGCTCCCTCTAGTAAGCCTTCTTTTTGAACAATGCATGTTTAAAAAAAAATTGCAACAGAACTGAGTTTGTTAAATGTTTTGGGTGTCAACAATTCTTTGAGACGTTCCGTGTTTTATCTCACTTGAGGCTTACCATGTGCTAGGCACTCGGTTCTAGCCTGAGTAAACTGCTTTCTGTATGAAATGAGGTAGGGCTATTGTTCTGATCAGGTTTGACCATATGTTGAGGTAAGGCTTTTTCTTGCTGGCTCGATTCAAAGCGTAAGCCGTGAATATGATGGTAGACATAGTTGACCGTTTTACGATCTCGCTTTTCCAACGAGAGGTAAGGCAACTTGTTTTCCAAGAACCAGCTGAAACTCCCGTGCTGTAAACTGTAAACACCCATTTCTCTTACAATAAACGGATGATGGTTCACTTGATACCCATCGAAATCGACAATCATACAGATTTGTTCCATGTTGTCTTCTGTCTAAAACAGAGTTGAATTGGTTTAACTGTCACACCCTAAAAAAGGTACAGACATGTCCCTTGACGTCATAACCGTCTTTGTCGGTAGATTGCTTGTCGGAACATGTGTATGGTTGTAAAACTTTAGGCCTTTAATTTATTTTTTAACCAGTTAAAAAATAAAAAAGTTTCCTGTTTGGGACAATGAATAAACTTCTTCGTGTCTACTTGATGCTGTCCACATGATTTTCCGGACGGGTAATGACTAGACCAAAGCGAATCGGCTTTCGGACATCCATACTCTTCTAAATCCAAACTTGGTAGATTCAGTTTTTCTAAGAATTCTTTTTCGATTTCTGAATGTCGTACTTGTCGGAGTCGAGGAACTCATTGAACTCGTCAGGGTTGGTGAAATGAACCACTTGGGTTTTGTTTTGGAATCATATGCTGAAATATGCTGAAACTGACTAAATAAAGGCTACTCATAATAGATTGTATTTACAAAGTGAGCCAACAAACATTAGCCAAATGAGCCAATAAACAGGAAAGAAATTGCCTTAAAATTTGTTTTCAGAAGTTATGATTATTTAACGAATAGGTTTTTATTATTCTAAATGACGAAATATTGTACTTATAAATGAGCCAATAAACACGTAAGAAATTGAATTAAAATTGTATTTTCTGTAGTTACAGTAAAAATTAATGTTGCTAAACATGAACGTGAAAGTTACAGGCTCCCTCTAGTAAGCCTTCTTTTTGAACAATGCATGTTTAAAAAAATTGCAACAGAACTGAGTTTATTAAATGTCTTGGGTGTCAACAATTCTTTGAGACGTTCCATGTTTTATCTCACTTGAGGCTTACCATGTGCTAGGCACTCGGTTCTAGCCTGAGTAAACTGCTTTCTGTATGAAATGAGGTAGGGCTATTGTTCTGATCAGGTTTGACCATATGTTGAGGGAAGGCTTTTTCTTGCTGGCTCGATTCAAAGCGTAAGCCGTGAATATGATGGTAGACATAGTTGACCGTTTTACGATCTCGCTTTTCCAACGAGAGGTAAGGCAACTTGTTTTCCAAGAACCAGCTGAAACTCCCGTGCTGTAAACTGTAAACACCCATTTCTCTTACAATAAACGGATGATGGTTCACTTGATACCCATCGAAATCGACAATCATACAGATTTGTTCCATGTTGTCTTCTGTCTAAAACAGAGTTGAATTGGTTTAACTGTCACACCCTAAAAAAGGTACAGACATGTCCCTTGACGTCATAACCGTCTTTGTCGGTAGATTGCTTGTCGGAACATGTGTATGGTTGTAAAACTTTAGGCCTTTAATTTATTTTTTAACCAGTTAAAAAATAAAAAAGTTTCCTGTTTGGGACAATGAATAAACTTCTTCGTGTCTACTTTATGCTGTCCACATGATTTTCCGGACGGGTAATGACTAGACCAAAGCGAATCGGCTTTCGGACATCCATACTCTTCTAAATCCAAACTTGATAGATTCAGTTTTTCTAAGAATTCTTTTTCGATCTGTCCTCCTTTGTACGCAATTAAAGTGCGGATTTTTACCAAGAAATTTTGCACCCACCCGAAAAAAGGGACGGTCATGGGTTTAGTCAAGAACCCTAAAACAGGAAAATACGAAAACGTATACGAGGAACCATGAGACTTTAATGGCAACAATTTGTGAACAAGAAAGGCCAAATACCTATAAATAAGATGGGGAATCGTGAACTGATTAAAACCATGGTCCAGCCTCAGGACGATCCAAGACTAAAAACGTTGTTTGCCTTTTATCATCGTCAATGGTGGACCTACAAACAGCGATGGAGTTATTTCAAGTGGATTTACACTGTATTGAATGCCTTAGCCCTTCTCTTAGTAGCCACAGGAATGATTGTGGGACCTATTATCACAAATTCTATTTTGGTCGCTGTGTTATCTGCGGTAGGAACCTTTCTCAAAGGATGGAATGAGTTTAAACAATATCGACATAAACTGTTGATGAGTGCTTTTGCCTACACAACGTATGCCAAAGCGTTAAATGAGTTACGACAATGTGTCGGCGTGTTACGTCGAAGAAAGCCACGTTTAGTAGATAAGTTGGACAAAACCTTGATAACGTCAAACATTGAAAATGACTCGTTTGGAACAACACAAACCTTTTTTCAAAGCCTTGGCAGAACAACCCAGTCAAATCACACATCGAAAATTGTTGGAACAAGCGACCAAAGATCAAATCAATATGTTGAGTGAAGTGATTTTAAATCTTTTGAAACGCAACGTGCCTGTGGATCCTAGTCTCATGGCTAGACTTAGAAAACATAAAAACATCTTGAGAGAACTACGACTACGTCAACATTCGATCAAAAAACGACGACACATGCTGATGGAAGCCAAAGGCAACCAATTGTTTCGTGATTTGTACGACTTGGTCTGCGTATGCTTAAATAGAAGTTAACTCTTTTTCATACGCAAAAAGTTTCTTTTTGCTAAGGACACAACAGCTATACAAACGGTGCTTGAAAGACTGCAAATATGGAAGGATTTTACAAAGTACCAGCAAAAGTGTGGGAGGAACTGATTGATACCTATCGAGACGAAATGACAGATAATACTCAATTGACCAAAGCAGCTAAATTGGCAGCAGAAAAAAATTTATGGTTAGCCTCGGGGTACCCTCCTTCCATCATCAATGCCAACATCAAACCGTTGTCGAGAGAATTGGGTCATTTAACCAAACGTTTAAGGCAGGAAGGAGAAGACGAAGGAGAACCGACCCCTCCTAGGATTATAAAAGCAAGTCCTAAAAATCCCAAAGTCCCCAAAACGAAACCCAAAGTAAGTACGAGAAGACGACTTCTCCCTACAAGACCCGAGGAAACGAACCCTAAACCCAAGAAACGAAAACGGCAAACCGAAGTCGAAAAATTACAACCCAGACCCGGATGGGAAGAATGGGGCGCCGGACGAAAACTAAGAAGGCAATTGGAGTACGACGAGGATGAATGAAAGGAGTGGCGTTTGATGTGCAAAAAGCCTTAGCCAAAACAGGAATTGAATTTCACTGGCCTGGTTATCAATATTTGGGACCCGGGACCAAACTCAAGAAACGCTTAGCGAGAGGAGACCCAGGCATTAACAGACTAGATAAAATTGCTAAACAACATGACATGGATTATGACAAAGCCAAAAACTTAAAAGATAAGTGGGATGCAGATACGAAAATGATTAAAGCCATTGATGCCTTACCGGGGAAGAAAACCAAAACCGAAAAAATTGTAAAACGCATCATGCAAGCCAAAAAGAAAATAAAGTTATAATAAACCAGCCATGATTTAAAACACCCACAATGAGTTTTATTCTGCCTGTTCCTAATTACATTTTTTCTAACCCTAGTGGTTCTAATCCTAATCCTAAGTCTATATACAACATCATATTTACAATGGTATAGGTCGAACACCCTCTATTTTACACTATGTACAACTTAGCCGACTAATTCCTTGTCTGCATACTATTCCATACTTTTCTACATGTCCAACAACAGGTTGATATCCTTCATGGTTTGCGAATCTTCCAACACAATGTCGCCGTAACCGTAAGGGTAGGTTTTAAACGTGTTCGGGTCAATGACGCGTTTCTCGTACACCAACTGATATTTCTTTTCCTCGGCGACAGTTTTAATGGCAAAGGTTTTCGGGTCACGTACGATGCGATGAATGCGTCGGATGGGATGTTGACGTGGTACGACTTTTCCGGTGACTGGGTTATACTGTGGATTCTGAATTTCTTCCAAGACATTGTTCTTCAACAGTTCATAGTTAAGGTACTGCGATCCTTCTACATTCAAGGAAAATCCTTTGACTTTGCATTCGCGTTTTCCGTTATCCTGTTCGTAGCCATAGTTCTTAGGCCCTGCTGAGGCGAATTCCACGATGTGATGAGTGACGCCGGTCTTTTTATCGTAGAGTTCGTCGGTGAAATCACCGAGAAAATCATCAAGATAGATAGATAGATAAACTTTATTAATGTGTCAAGGCCACATCGCCTGGGAAAATCCCATACTAATTTGGGGACACAATTAATAGATATTAAAAATATGTAGAAAGAAAATTTATAATACTTAGAGCTATATAAAATATTTATGATAAACAGATATTAAAAATATTTATAAAGAGAATTTAAAATACTTAAAGCTATATAAAATAATGATGATGAGCAGATATTAAAAATATGTAAAAAGAGAATTAAAAATACTTAAAACTGTATAAAATAATTATGAGGAGCAGAGGGAACAGCCCTTGCAGCCATCATCTATGAGCGGACTAATATCGTATTTGCGTATCTGTTTCCTAAAAATATTTAAAGTTTTAGCTGATCTTATGTCTGGGGATAATTTTCCCCACAGTTTTGGTCCAAGATATCGCAAAGAATGTTTACCATATGTAACCGTATTGAAACTTGGTGTGGAAAAGTCTGACTGTCTTAAAGAGTAAGAGGAATTATGATTATTAAAAATATTACAAATATAAGTAGGACATAGTCTGTTCCTCACTCTGTACATTACGATGCAAATATCCTGCAAACGCCTGTTCATAAGTGTTGGTAACTCAGCTCTTTTGAGTAATTGTGAATAGCTTGAAATCTTGTCTCTATAAACCGCCCTCAATCCTCTTTCTTGCAGCCTTTCTAGTTTTCGCGCGTCACTAGATCTACAAAAGTGCCAAACTAAATGACAGTACGTAAGGTACGGTAAGATTGCTGATTTAAATAGAACTAGCTTAGCCTTTGTTGGAATTAAGTTTCTGAGTCTCATGATAACGCCGATCCTTTGACTTGCCTTCTTACAAATTGAGCTTATATGATCTGTGAAGTTAAGTTTGGAGTCAATTGCAACACCCAGGAGATTGAGACTTTCTACTGATTTGATTTCCTCATTGTTCACACAAATTGCATGTGCCGCGCTGTTATCCTGACTGTAGCCAATGTTCATAGTTTGATATTTTTTGAGGTTTCCAGCAAGAAGATTGTGATCATACCATTTAGTAGCAGTGCGCGCACTGTCCCTTAGCTTGGATGTTACACTGGATTGGTTACAACCAGTATGGTAGATTTGATGATCGTCTGCGTACATTGATAAGTTTGTCGTTACACAGTATGACAGGTCGTTCTGGAAGATGTTCCATAGCAACGGGCCTAGGGCAGAGCCCTGGGGGCAACCACGGCTGACGGTCCTGTGTGAGCTAACGTGATTTCCTAATTTCACACGGTACTTCCGGTTAGACAGATAGCTGTTTAGAAGTTGTACTGTGCTGTCCTGGAAACCATATGCTTTGAGCTTGCTCAGAAGCAATGGCGGATGTAGCGAGTCAAAAGCCTTTGACATGTCGGTCGATAGATTGCTCACAGCCAGTTTATTGTCTCTCGCCTTTCTCCATCCCTCCACTAAGTTAATCAGAGTTGTTTCACAGCTGTGTACTTTACGGTAAGCAGACGAGTATTCATACATGTGACTGTCAAAGCCAGCAGTGAGTTGCGTGCCGACTAGCTGCTCAAATACTTTATCCACACATGGTAAAACAGTTATGGGCCGGTAGTTTTCTTTAGAATACTTATCATCCTTTTTGTAAAGAGGAGTCCAATCCCCATGCTTCCAGTCACTTGGCCATACACTGTTATGTATGCATGAATTAAAGAGGTCAGTAAGTGGTTGAGATAGTTCTTTAGCTCCGATTTTCATGACTTTTGCCGGGATACCGTCGCAGCCAGTAGCCTTGTTAGTGTTGAGCGACTCTAAAGCAGCTAGGACTTGTCCTTGCGTAACAGGTTTCACATCAGGGGTCAGTGACCAGTGCACACTTTCTTGTTTAATTCTCTGGATACTAGGATGGTCTTTAAAATCGTCCATTGATTTGAGCAGTGCACTGTTTCCACCAATCCCATCCGCTATTGTGGCAAAGTAGTCTACCAGGACTTCGGCCACTTGTTTTTGATCTTTAACAACGGTTCCATGAGCACTTAGCTGAATCTCCGCATTTTTTGAGCAATCCTTTGCACTTAGAAAAGGCTTAAAAGTTTTGAAAAGTCTCTTGGTTTAGTCTTGAGGTCTTCCGCCTTTTTTCTCCAATAGGGTCGGGCGGTACTGCGAAGGATCGGTTTCGTCAATGTTTGGGATCATGGAATCCGTATTGTAGTAAAGAACTTGCTCGCCAGCTTGATCCAGCTCCCTGTAGAGTTTCGGTCGCGCTAGACACGTGGTAAAGGCCGCGACAAAGATGTTTGACTTTACCGTTGATCTCCATATCGTCTTCTTTCAGGGTGTAGAAGACATCCACAACATCCTCGTTGTCTGGGTACAGCTGGAATTTCTGAATGTCGTACTTGTCGGAGTCGAGGAACTCATTGAACTCGTCAGGGTTGGTGAAATGAACCACTTGGGTTTTGTTAGGTCGCTGGCCGAATTTGCCCCACATACTGTTGAGCATGAGTTTAGCCAACGACCTAAGTCCTTTGTTTTCTCCTTTTTCCAGTTCTTCGTAGCTGAGTTGAATGTTGTCCCGTCGGTAGAACTCGGCGATAAAGGCATTTTTCTGGTGTTCTGTCTGACAGGAATCAGGCCATCCGCTCGCTTCCATCTTAATTTTGTACCACTTGTCAACGTAAGGTGCAAAGAGACCTACTTTTCGCTGATCTTCTTTAAAATGTTAGACTTCATAAATCTGTAGGATATCGTAACCCTTGTCTTTGGCTACCATCAGTTCTGGGGTACACCATGTACCGACAAATTCTCGCTCGACATCATCGTGGGGACAGGCACAGCTACGTTCCAACAACGGTTTTTCTAGTTCAGCTTCAGCGCATTTGACGCACATTGGGAACATGAGTTTTTCGCCGACACGGACAGGTAGGACGGGGTGGTACAGACCTCGTGGAGCTCGGACACGACATTTGGCAACACCATAGTAGTGACTGATATCCTGATCTTGTGGGTTGAGGTACACGTCTGGATGTTTAATCGGATATTCTCCGTACTTGTTAATGGTGAGATATAAACTGGTGAAATCCACATATTCAATGTGTTCGTGATCGTTACAGCGATGATACAGCTTGGCGGCATTGGTTCGGCCTCCAAAAAAAGCATCTCGGGGGTTCAAACGTTCCATAAAGTCTAAACGGTTAACAAACTCGCGGCATTCTTCATTAGATTCTTTTTCTTTTTCCCACTGACAACCCCACATTTCCACGACATGGAGTCCAAGGCTATGTAGTTTGGCGATCTTACGACGCGTGTTTTCACGGACTTCATACATTTTTCTTCCAGCTAAACGTGTGTGAGCTTCAGTGCGGTTTGGGTAGCAACTTTCGCAGCCATGCCAAAAGCATCCCTGGTACTCGTACACAGTGTTAGTGTCTTTGTCGTAGCCATCTACAGTTCCATTGACGTACTGAATGTAATGTTCTCCACCATTCCCAGCATGCTGAATATGGGTCTTGTAATAGGGATGCTGATCTCGAGGCGTCTTCATGTCATCATGAAATTCACGTTCAGAGTCAGGGACATCGCGACGTTTACAGTAATCGGTCCACATCAACCACTCCAGAGCTTCTTTACTTTGATTACCCAGCTTTCCGTTCCATCCAAAGGCCGGTTCTGAAGCGATGGTTTCTCTTTGGAGGCGGTTTTCAATCAGGTCCCAGTTACAAGCGCTAGCGATTGTGACGTGTTCAAATGGGTTGAAGTTGGCTTCTTTCTTGAACAAAGTCTGAAACATTTGACAGCCTAACCGTAGAATAGTGACATCCATTTTGCAGTAATCAATGAGATCCCGTTGAAAGTCAAAGACCACATTGTTCGCTACTTGCTCGTCGTACCATTTTTCAAATTTTTTCTTGCCTTCCAAGGACATGGTGTTTGGCATGTAATCCGCTTTGGGTGGCATGGGTCCCACGTAGTCGGCATTCTCCAGACGTTTAAAGAGATGAGGGAAATATCCTTTAGCCAGTGGGTCTTCGACATAATTCCCCTGTTCATCGGTCACAAAATGTCTGTGTTCATTCTTCTGGTAGAGTTTTAGTCCAAAGGTTTTCGGGAAATCCGCCAGAGGCATAGCAAAGAAGTTGAGTGAATCAATGAAGCGAATATCATAATGACTGATCTCCAGAATCTTGGCGCCGCTTCTGATTTGGGTCACAGTTTTGTTGTCGCGGTACAGTTCCTTGATGACAAAATATCCATCGTATGCTTGTAAATTGTGAGCGATGACGATGATTTTACGCGTATCCTGTTCCGTAAAGTTTTTCAAATCTTTGATAAATTCTTTCACACAATCTTCCCCATGCAACACACGTTCGTAGCCTTCATCGGTTTGGTAGACGCAGAGGTTAGCTTCATGGGTACCGGTTTCTTGACGGGCTTCCAGATCAAACCAGACATGCAGCGGTGGTTTTTCTCTTTTTTCTTGGGTTCTGCCACAGGTTCTGCGATGAAATCATCAGCTTCCATGATTTCTTCGGCAATGTCAACAGGTTCGTCACTGTCTTCAGCTGCAGCGGCTTCGGCGGCTTTAGCACGACGTTTGGCTGCTCGTTTGGGTTCGTTCGCTTCTTCTCGTTTATGTTTGACCTCCCGTTCGGATTCAATGTAGCAGCGATGGGTGTGTAAGTCTACATAGTCTTTGCAGGTAGGGCAAGTCGAAAACAACGATGCTGTTGAATGCTGTTTTTTCCATTGTTGAGTTTTCCACACTGTCGGCAGTGACGTACGTTAAAACAGATACAGTTCCGAGGGTTCAGCTCGCTGGCGATGCTGTACTTCAGATGGTTTTCGTAGCAGGTAGTTCCAAAGAAGTTACGTCCACAGCTTGCACAAGGGACTGAGGCTTTCAGATGTTGAGAGTAGCAGCGTAGGAAGTCAGGGCAGTCGTGGCGGCGACAGCATTTGCACATCTTGTTCTCGACGGCTTTGCAGCGATGTTGGCCTCGGGTGTTGTATCCTTTAAGGCAGTAATCACACACGTAGGAGGTTTGGTAAAACCCAGTCAGCCTGTTACATCCATGGTAGTGATGGTTGACGTGAACAATAACAATCTGCTTTTTCTTTGGATCAAAAGGCGAGAAGGCGACGGCTTCATTTCCACGGCTGGTATAGATACAGATCAAACGATACTCTGGTAACATGGCTTGAAATTATTGAAGTTCCTCAGGACCCACAGCGACCTCTTCAGAAACTTGAGCTTGTCTACGGAGTTTATCTGCAGCTTGAAGTTGAGGGCGGTCACTAGTGCCTTTCTTGACTTTTGTGAGTCGATTTCTGATAGCATGACCAGAGGGGAAATCCACACTAGCTTTGGCAGCAACGATGGCGTGAGCGGCACACAGGTTGTCATCTGGGTTGTGGATCTTGATGATCGACTTGTTCTTGAGAAGAAAGTCATCAATCCCTAGGTAGTTCACCTTGGCTTTTCGTGCTTTCCCGGTACCACGTACCACACGAGGGGCGACGGTTGTGACTTCGAGACGAAAGGTATCGTCCATCTGAAAGGACTCGTTGCTGTTTAACGCAGACTGCAGATGATTGAAGATACGATCCACGGTAGTGTTGTTGTTACGCCAGTCTCCAGCGACTAAACCATTGGCACGGTAAGAACCATCTTGGATCCGTTCAGAGAACAAATCAAAGTAAACTCGGTGTGTATTAGGGATGTTACCTTGATCCAGGAGTTGATTAATGGCTCGTTGCAGACCGTCTCTTAAAGCTGGGGCGATGTTGTCAATCAGGTTTCCTTCCTGGCGTAGGTTGACTTGGTAGCGTCGTTCATCAATACCATAACACCGGTTGACATCATGGGACATGGGACGCAGATCAAATTCGAAGCGACCATGTTTGTCAGGGTTGACGGGCGTTGTAGTACGCGTTCCCTGCGGTAGCGAAACGGTCAGTTTCCGCGGCTTCTAACGCATCCAGTAATTGTTGATCATCTTCAAACATTTCCATGGCATCCAATAATTCTTGATCAGAAATCATACTCTTAAATTAAAAAAAACGGGACTTAGTTTCTCCACAGATATTTGACAAAAATGGTTAGAGTCAAAATCTTCGTCAGACAAATTTGAGTCAATTATGTCGTTTTTCTTAAGAAAAAATAAATCCCGTTTTCTTACCTAGAGATTTGAAAAAAGTGTGCCTTTTAAATTTGGTCTAACTCATCGTTAACAGGGTTTTATTAAAATAAGAAAACAGTCCAAGTTATAAGCGATCAAGTCACTTAACGTTGGTGTTGGTAAAAAGCGGATAAACCACTTTACACAACGATACTAAAGTACACTGTATTCTTATTGATAAAACCCATTTTGATAAAACCTAATATAATCTAATTTAAATAGGTAAGTCAAGTCTTCACGTCTAATCGTAATCTACCACAGATATTTGACAAAAAAATGGTTAGAGTCAAAATCTTCGTCAGACAAATTTGAGTCAATTATGTCAAGTCTTTCTTAAGAAAAAATAAATCCCGTTTTCTTACCTAGAAATTTGAAAAAAGTGTGGGTTTTTCTAACTAGATCTAAGATTACAGACTGACTGTAAAAGATCTTAGGTCTAAAAGAAAAAACCTTCAAGCCAAATGGGTTGCTAGAACACAATAAATCCAAGTACTTACGATTGTGGTCCTGATGCGTTGCTGATCAACTTTAAACCTTGTCTTGATGCTTGTGAAATCCGGTAGAGCTTCACCTTACACGAGAGTTTGAGATGAAATAATCGAAAATGAATGATATTTTGTAGTCTATCTAAAATTTGAACTTGCGCAGAGACAGCTTTTGGAACAAGAGCGAAAGATTAAAAACTTGTGACGTCAAATGGGTGTAGTCGTATTGTGACGTGAATTGAGTGCAACCTTAGCGTCGTGTCGTGTTACATTCTATAAAATTGGGTGCAGTCGTATTGTGACGTCAAGCGGGCGTGTTCAGACAAGTCGGCTTTTTTTTTCAGTCGCTTTAGACAACATGTCGGCGTTAAGTCAAGTCACGCTCATTTTGGATATCGACAGGTTTCGTTTAAGTTCAGGCGAATTTCTGGTGAGAGAATTGGGCTGGTGTACAATCAAGGGAGAAAACGACAGTCAACATTTTTATTCACCGTTGAGATACCGTGATCTTGGTTACAAAGACCGGCGGACTGTCAATTATGTGTACCGACATATTCATGGGTTACGCTTTGAAGCCAGTTTCCAAGAAGCCGCGTTGCCGCAAAGAGATGTCGGCGCTGTGATTCAAGCGCTCTATCATGGCGGATTAATGTCTCACTTTACCTCCAGCCAGTTCACCTCTAGCCTCCGACATGTTGGCCAGCAAGAGTTTAGTGTTGGCTGCATCAAAACATTACTGTGCTGTATTTGTGCCAGGACATGTTCCCGGTGGGAAAAAATGCCAAAAGCATTTCCCGTAATGCCCATTACATTGTGGCATTCAAAAACCCCCGGGATCAATTGGGTGTGCGCAATGTGCTGTTGCAATCGTTTCCCTCCACTTGGAAAGACTGTTTGGAAACCTTTCACAAGTCAACGTCTCGCCCTTTTGGATACTTGGTTTTGGATTTGCACCCCGCCTCGTCGGACGAGTTTAGGTTGTGGAGTCACTTGTTAAAAGGAGAGGGATGGACGAGAAGTTATCAAAAACAGAACGATGTTGCCGAGAACCATTGAACAAGAACTGATGGCCAACAGAACGAAGCTGCCAAGAAGAAGTAAGAGACTTAGAGGAGCTAGTCCCGACTTGGTGTGGGCATGTTTGGAAAAATTGTTAGGAGACCATTTTAGCACCATGAGTGTTAAAAGCATGGATTATGAGGCTATGCGTCAGGTATATCATTACTCTCGTATTAGAAAGGGATTTAGAATTCAACAATTTGTTAGAAACTACGGTGAAACTTATTTTCGGGAATTGATTCAAACCATTCAAAAAGAAGCATGGCAACTGGCCATGGATCCAGACGTGCTAGCCAAACTAACCAAAGTGTCGGGTAATTTGCGTCGATCGGCTGAACAACAACGAATCAACTCTATTCTCCAACAGCTGCTCAAAAAGTGAGCTATAAACACAGCACACGATTAACACAACAATCATATTTGTGGAGTTTTCAAAGTGAATTGAAATGGTTCAAAAAGAACAAATGGTTGTCAACGATCCACAATCGTCGTACTATGCCTCACAAATTGAACCCGAGTTATTGCAACGTTTGGACTCGCTGTATGCCTATTACCACAAACTGTGGTGGTCTTACAAGTACATGTTAAATCATTACAAAGTGGCCAACAGTGTGTTGAACGGAATAGCGCTACTCTTGGTTGCCCTTGGAATGGTTATTGGACCGATTCTCGAAAACCCTTTACTGGTGGCCTGTTTGGCAGCAGCTGGAACGTTGGTGAAAGGGTGGAATGACTTCAAGCAGTTTCGCTTCAAAGAAGAAATGTCTCGATTTGCTTTCACCACCTATGCCAAAACGCTGATTGAATTACGAACCTACGTTAGAGGACTTCCTCCAGACGGGCTAGAAGCATTTTTGGTCAAAATGCAAACGCTAGACGACATCATTACTGATGTTACACCCCCTTTGCCTAAACATTGTAGCCGAAATTACCACCGCTTACACAAATATCAATCGTTCAGTGGGCAATGCTATGTGGATGGGTCTTCAAAACAGAATAAAAAGCGCTCTACATCAAATACATCACTTTGTACGCTATGGGTGTTCAACAACAACGAAGTAAACGAAGTAAGCGAAGTAAGAGAAGAAAAACCAAAAAAAGAAGACAGAGAGGGGGTGCTCTATTTCGCGGAAAGCCCCGAACAGTTGACAAAATCGCCGAGGGAATGAGTATGCTTCTAGCAGGACCTGCTCCAACTTTTGCAACAGCTTTTGGAAAATTGGGGTCGCAAGCTTTAAAAGGGATCACAGACAATGTCAAGTTTTACAAACGTCGAAAGCGTTGAAAAAGATGAAGCGTTTCAAACGTCAATTACCGTTTTTAAAGTCGGTGCTCCAAGAAGCCAACAGTATGAAACGTGAAGAAATGTTAAAACATGCCAATGCTGACCAAATTAATGCCATGAGTGAAGTGGTGCTAAACTTGTTAAAAAACAAGATTCCTCTCAAACCCGAATTGATGAGCAAACTCCGACCTCATAAAAACACCTTGAGAGAGCTGAGCAAAAGGAAAAATTCTGTAAAAAAACGACGTGAAGTGTTAATGTCACAAAAAGGGAGTGGATTGTTTCGAGGTCTCAACGAGGTGGTTTGCCAGTGTACAAGATAAAAAGCCGTAGCATTTACAACACTTTACTCTTTAAACAATGGGACGCCAAAGGAAATGAGCAAAAACAAAATGGACAAAAACAAAGCGGGCAAAAAGAAAAAGAAAAACCCAGCGAGGAGAAGGGATGCCATGGTTTGTCGACTTCAAGAAAGGGTTTGAGGCTACAAGTGATTTGGTCAAGGCCTTGAAAAAACCACAAATGAGTGCTTCAGACGCAAGAAAGATGATTGCAGGCTACAAACAGGAATATCAAACGTATAAAAACCGCGGGGGTAAAAAAAGCTACAACAGTTGGGGGCTAGACAAAGGTTATATCAAAAAGCCCCCGGTAAACTGTTGCATCAGTTGAGTTGCAAGTGCTCCAACAACTGCCAAAATGGAAGAAGTTTACATGATTCCTCAAAAAGACATGGAAGAATTGATACAACACTACAAGGGCGAATTGACTGAAAATGCACTTTTAACTAAAGCAGCCAAAATAGCGGCCAAAAAACATGTCTTGTTGAAATCTGGTTTGCCTCCAGCCATTATCAATGCAAAAACCAAACCCATGAGTAATGAACTAGTTCATTTGACCAAGCGAACTCGTCAATTTCCTGGAGGCAGTGGATCGGGGGGACAAGGCGAACATCAAGAAGATGAAGAAGAAGGTGATTTGGTAGCTGGACCTGTCGAGCAATGGCTCAAGCAAATGATAAAAGGAAGTCCCTCAACACCTAAATTGCCAATTGGTTTAAACAAAGATAGAGTTGCTACAACCAGTCGAATTCCTGTGCGAATAAAAGAAGAAGCCCTAGCAGATATAAAAAAGCGACGAAAAACGTTGGAAAAAAAGATAGGAGAAACGGTCAAAGGCAAAGGCAAAGGCAAGGGCAAAGGGAAAAGTGGTGAACTCGAAAAGTTAAAACCATTACCAGGTTGGGAAGATTGGTACAAAGGCAAAAAGTTACGACGAAAGTTGGATTACAACAGCGACTAAATGGCAGCCAAAAAGAGAAAAACTCAAGTTCCCAAAAGACGTAAAGCAACCAAACCCAAAAACACGAGAAGAGAAAGAAAAACTCAAAAAGGTTGGGGGTTTGACCTTCAAAAGTTGTTGGCCAAAACTGGAGTAGAATTTCATTGGCCCGGCTATCAATACATGGGACCTGGCACTCATTTGGAAAAGCGATTGAAACGAGGGGATCCAGGCATCAAGCGGTTGGACAAAATTTCCAAACAACACGACATTGACTATCACAAGGCAGGGGACGACTTGAACGCCAAATGGAGAGCAGACACCAAAATGATTAAAGCCATTAGCAATTTACCAGGCAAAAAGACACTAACTGAACGTTTTATTAAAGGTTTAATGCAGGGTAAAAAATATTTAAAATTGTAAAAAAAGCAGTAGAGCTGATTTGAGTTTATTTGTAATGTGGGAGAAGCGTTCGCTCCATAAAGGGCTTATTGTGATCTCGAATAAACCAAAAAGGTAAACTGTTTATGCTTCTTTTTTGGGGTAATTTTTTCCTTCTCCTGAATAACACTGCCAAGGACGAATGGTTGGGTTACTCTCCCACACGTATTTGAGCCTAATTTTGGCCTCGGTGTATAAAGCAGGATTGTTTTTAATATTTGAGTGGTTCAAACGAAGACCCTCACGCTCGTAAACTTCTTGGATGTACTGGTGTTGTTTCAAAACATCGTTTCCCACCCAACTCGGCCACCCTTTGGCTTCTTGTTGAATTTTGACCCATTTGCTGACATACTCTTCAAACTGTAATTGAAAAACAAAAACAAAAGGTTTATTTTCACATTCTTTCTTTACATGGTGGTAAATAAGTTTCACATAAACGACATGATTCGCAAACGATAATTAGTATTACACATTACACATTGTTCGTATTGTTTACACCCAGTTAATTTTTTCCACGTTTCTTTTTTTCCGCGCCACCCTTGTCGTTCCAAAATGGTGCGCATTCCAACACCTTTAACTCCAACACCGGGAATTAGTCCTTCATTCTTTTTCCAAAAATTAGCTTCTTTTGAAATATGTTTTGGGGAGCACATGCAAATGGATTGACTGAATATGATTTGGTCATGAACCTGAAAAAAAGTTAATAAAACAAACTCCTTTTTAACATGGGTTTTCTAATTTTCAATAAATGATAACGTCTATATGTTTGCAACAGTTTTACATAACAGTGACTACATTGAGTTCGATGCCAAGCCTTTGATCTTTTCATTTCCAAATGAACCTGAAAAACAAAATTTACCGAATATTTTTTTTCACCACTTACACCAGTTAGATTTTGTCAAATGCAAAATAAATAGTAAATCCATTTGCTTGTGAACCTTGAAAACGATAATTGTTCAAATTCAAACTTGTTAAACTAACTTAAAATAACACGAAATGCAGTTTCTTAAATGAAAAGTCAGGAGCACATCCATTTGTTTGTGAACCTACGAGTTAAAACAAAATTAAATTGAATGGTTGAAACTGAAATTTTCTATTTTTTTTGTACAAATTTTCTAAACTTAAAATTACATGAGGCACATTTCTTGAGATGCCAACCAAATACTGAATCCATTTGCTTGTGCACCTTAAATCAAAACAACATTTACAGTTCACACTATTTTACAATGCATCCATTTGCATGTGAACCTACAAGTTAAAACCAAGGTTTTCAAAACACCATTTCGCAATTGCATCTCACGCAATAAAATCCCATAACAAACTGTTCAAATAACACAAAAAACACTTTTTGCCTTTCCAACTCATTACTAAATCCAGTTCGTTGTGAACCTACAAGTTAAAACAAAAGTGGCGGTTCATTGAATAATGGTTCAAAAAATTTAATTGAATAGTTGTGGTTCCAATTTTTAGCAAATATTTTTCTAAACTTGAAATAACACGAGTTACATTTTGTTAGATGCCAACTCGTGAGTTCATCCATTTGCTTGTGAACCTACAACAAAAAATTAATTGATTGAAATTTGTTCCAAATTTGACTAAACTGTGGGTAATAAAATTTGGACGAATACTCAGCGTTAAAATGTCTGCAAAAAAGATCTTTAACACGACGAGGAGTTAGTTTACATTGGGCAACAACTCCATCTGTTTTTACACCATCAACAAAAGGAATGTAAAAGTGCTTGTTCGTTTGTAAATACAAATACATTGAGCGAACAGCTCTCATATGCTTTTGCCACTTTTTAAATTCTCTATTAAATATAACATGAAAATCGCATCGAAATCGGTGCCACTTCGGACAATGTTTCATTTCAGTCATCACCTGCAATAAGTTACACAATTCGAAATAAGACATGGTGGGACCAGCACATATGACACCACATTAAATCAGGGGTGCTTAGTTTTAAATGTTTCATAAAGTGAATGTTTTCACACGTGTCACATCGCACAAGCAAATCGGACGTTTCCATTTCCATCATTACCTGTTAAGAATGAACAGTTAACCATTGGTAAAACAGATTCGTTTCAACCCTCGGACAATGACGATGAGAATAAATGTGACAGGCACAATCAAAAAGCGGCTCAAACCCGTCAAAAAGCAATTGATTAGCTTTTGGGTAATTAAATTCTTCTAAATTAACATACGGAATATTCAAACGGGATAACATTTGTTTTTCAAGTGTCCCTCCTTTATATGCAACAACATCTCTCTCAAGCGAGGACAGTGTCTTGTAAACAGTTTTCATCACAAAATCAAGCAAATTTTGGTCAACGGCATTTTCTTCAGGTCGTGCGTGAAAAGGAAGAGAGTGAATGTTAGCAAATACGTAATTAGCTGTGCGCTTGTCAACCTCAGACAAAGAACTAAATGACACGGGTGATTGAAAATGAATACTGTCGGACCGTCCATCCATGTCGCACCATCCAAGTTCGCAAACAATAGTTTGGTTTCCTTTGTTTAAAATATATGCCTCGATATCTAATATCATACATACTCGCCGCAGCCCTTCATTAACATGTATGGGTGCGGTGCAGCATTCAAAGTGAGCAGGTTTTTGACAGCATGGCGTTGTTTGTATTCCCCACTCTTCTTTTTTGCACACAAAACAACGTTGAATTAATAAAAACTCTTCAAGGTCTGCACGTACCTTTGCTAACTTTTCACGATGCGTTTGTCGTGCTTCCATGTCCAAAATTTTATTTTGAATTTCGGTGGGAAGTTTTTCCCAATGGCTTTCGGCTGTTCCGACAATTCTTGGCTGAATTTTTGGAACCCACATCTTCTTGATCTTTTTAGCGGCTGGCGCGTCAAACTCTGTTGAAGTCTGAGGGGTTTCTGAAGTCTTCTGGGAAGTCTGCATGGTTTCCACAACATCTACTTGATTGGAAGTCTGTGGGGTTTCTTGGGCGGTGGTTTCTTGAAAATTAATCGTATCGCCATTCTGGTGCGATAAAATCTAGGCCTTCGATAAACCACTTGCAAGTTAACTGAGGATAAATTGTTGGAATGGAAAAGAGCTCGTCTTCGTTCTTCAATTGGGTAGCAAAGGTTTCCAAACTTTTGGACTTGACAAATGCAAACTCGTCGTTGATCTCTCGCAAAATTCTGTCAAGTAAAGACATTTGATAATTTTCATTAACTCTCTCACTCTTTTATAACAATAAAGTTGAATACGAATTAACTAGAAATTCAATAGATTAAATCCCTATTGTAAAAGTTTTGAATAGCTGAAACGATGCCAAAACAATACTGAAACGACGCTAATACACTCATAGCATAAAAATAATTTCTTTCAAATAGATGAAACGATGTTGAAATGATGTTGAAACGGAACCAACGCGCTGATAGGCTAATATTGCTATACTCTCATTGGTCAAAACGTAATTTGAACCCTGATTGGTTCACACTTTGCTTACACGAGCTCGGCGCTCATAGGCTAATATTGCTATACTGTTATTGGTCAAAACGCTATTTGTACCCTGATTGGCTTATACTTTGCTTACACGAGCTTAGCGCTCATAGGTTAATATTGTTATACCCTCATTGGTCAAAACGCAATTTGTACCCGGATTGGCTTATACTTTGCTTACACGAGCTTATACGCTTGAACGTTCATAGGCAAATGAGCTTTCACTCTCATTCAATTTAACTATAAAAAGAGTAGTGTCAATTACTTTTAGTACACACAACCTTACCATGGCAAGCTGCGAAAATGTGGGTGAAAATGTTGAACAAAATTATTCTTCTCATTTAGAAGAGTTGGGTTTAGATCTCAGCGACTCAGACGATGAACTGGTTTGTTACGAAACCATGCTACAGAGCGATGAGGAAGAAAATGCTTTGTGCAATCAAGTTATGGATAACTTTGAGCGCCAACGCGCCTTTCAATCACGTCTTCTTCAGCAGAGTGGAAGTGGTCTCAACTCGTCAAAGGGAACCTTTGAATTTGACCTACAACCCTTTGTGGATCGGCAAAGCACTCACCTGGGTGTGAGAGAAAGACATTTCAGCACACATTTGAGGCAAACGGGAAACTTTGTGGACGCACCAAATTTGGTGTCAGAGCTCCAAGAGGGTTTAAAGCGGGCCGTCAACCGTGTCATTGAAACAACACCGGATTTGAATGACATGGACAGACTCTATTTTACGCTAAGTTCGAACCGGTTAACATCCAATTTCCAAGGCTGGGGGTTACGTGCCGGGGAATGGAAACAAGGGGGACCTCGCTTGGATGGTCTTTTCACTCGTTTGAGTCAAGCTCTAAACAGCAACGAACAATTTGAGATGGATGATTCCTTTCAATTGTCCATCACTCAAGTTGTCCATTCTCCACAAGGGAGCGGAAGAAAGCGCAACATCAAACCGGGACATCAACCCCTTAGCATTTTAAAGCTGACAAAAAAATCAGTGATTCAAATAAACAATGAAGACGCACTTTGTTGTGCGAGAGCAATTGTGACTGCAAAAGCAAAACTTGACAACGACCGCCAGTGGAATAATATTCGCTTAGGAAGAAAAGTGCAAAAACAGCGTGCCTTACTTTTGCATCAGGAGGCAAACGTACCACAGGGTCCGTGTGGTTATGAGGAATTGACGCAGTTCAGTCACGCTCCCTCTCTTTTTAACTACCGCTTAATCTTGGTTGATGCCGACCGCGCTTTTCATCGCAAGGCTTTCAGTCCTCCTATGGGACCCAATGAAAAACAAATTATACTTCTACACCAAAAAGGTCATTATGATGTCATAACCAGCCTCCAAGGCTTTTTTGGTACGAGTTGTGCTTGTGCGCACTGTCTAAAGCCCTACAACGATCAAGGACGTCATCGTTGTTTGCTGAACAAGAGTTTTTGTCGCGCTTGTCGTCAAACGGGGTGTACCGATTTCAATGAAGCTTTCCCTACGGGTCTCAAAGCAACTCAACGTTGTGAGCGTTGTCATCGTGACTTTTTTGGACAAACTTGCTTTGAAGCCCATCGAACTCTCGACCACACAGGTAAACCAGTGCCAGAGCCATTATCCATTTGTCACAAAAATCAGAGATGTTCTCGTTGCTTAAAACTTGAAACGGGTGAAAAACAAATTGAAAAACACAAGTGTGGATTCATCGACTGCCCATCCTGTCACGAGTATGTAGACTCTGTCACTCACAAGTGTTTCATTCAAAAATGTAAATCTCTTCAGGAAATGAAAGAAGACAAAAAGAAACGAAAGCGCAAACGCAAACAGCAGGGTGGGCCACAACCCAAACGGGGTGCTGCCGCTGGTCTACAAACTTTGCGCGCCAACGAAGAAGAAAGTAACAACGAAGACGAAGACGAAGAAGACAAACCACCCCTTCATGTTTTCTTCGACATTGAAGCCATGCAGCCAGCAGAAAAACATGTCGCCAATTTGGTCATTGCAGAAACTGAAATGGATAACAGACCGTACCGATTTAAAGGTGAACACTGTTTGAGAGATTTTTTGGAATGGCTTGACACACTCACTGAAAATGACATGCGCCCTATGTATGTGTTAGCCCACAACTTTCAAGGGTACGACGGTTACTTTGTCGCTGCTGAATACCGTCAAAACAGCCAAATTGTACAGCAAATACGCAACGGATGCAAACTGTTGGAACTAAAACATGACCAAATACGCTTCATTGACTCCATGAGTTTTTTTCAAATGCCACTCTCAGCCTTTCCAAAAACCTTTGGCTTAATGGAACTGAAAAAAGGTTACTTTCCACACAAATTCAACCTGCTCGAAAATCAAGAGTATGTAGGAATTGTTCCAGCCATTGATTACTACATGCCCGAAAGCATGTCACCCGAGGGGCGCGAAGAATTTGAAAAGTGGCATAAAGATCAAAGAAACAAAAACACCTTTAATTTTCAAGAAGAGTTAATTGCCTATTGTGAATCGGATGTGCGCCTTCTCAAACAAGGATGTATGACATTCAAACTATTGTTTGAAGCCAAAACAGGATTCAACCCTTTTGATCACATCACTATTGCTTCCGCTTGCAACAGAGATCTGCGCATGAATCGAATGATTCCCAACAGCATAGCGAGTGAACCTGTCAACGGTTGGCGTACAAAAATCAACCAATCCAGAGCAGCCTTTGAATGGTTAACCTGGTGCAACTACTCGCTCAGAGAAGTCGCCCTCAACAACCTAACTGAGGAGGAGTTAAGTGACCACGTTATGATGTCAGCGGCTTATCCATTGCACGAACACCTATCCCACTGCGTGTATGTTCAACACGCGGGAAACGCCGGGGAGTATCGAATTCCAAATACCTCGTGGTTTGTGGACGGTTACTGTAAAGACACCAATACCGTGTACGAATTTCATGGTTGTTTTTGGCACGGTTGCCCCAAGTGTTACCCCGTGCGTGGTGAATCTCACTTGAGACTTTCTAATCGAACCATGCGTGACGTTTACGAAAAAACTCAACAAAGAACCAAAAACATTCAAGCTCGTGGTTACAACGTCATCGAAATGTGGGAATGTGAGTGGTCCCGTTTGAAAAAACACTGAGAGGACATTCGCACTTATGTCGAACAACTGGAATTCAGCGACCCCCTCAACCCTCGTGACGCTTTCTGTGGTGGACGCACCAATGCTGTCAAGTTGTACCATCACGTAACACCCACTCAGAAAATCCATTACATTGATTACACGTCTCTGTATCCCTGGGTCAACAAAACCTGTGTTTATCCCAAAGGACATCCCACCTTTATCTCTCAACCAGACACCACAGACATCAACCAGTACTTTGGCGTCATCAAATGCAAAGTCATCCCCCCCTATGGTTTGTACCATCCTGTACTACCCTACCGCCACGGGGGAAAACTCACCTTTCCTCTCTGTGCTTCCTGTGTGGAAACGGAAATGGAAAAGCCACTGTTGGAAAGGTCGGCCCAGTGCCCCCACTCGGACGACGAACGCGCATTAGAGGGAACCTGGTGTAGTCCCGAACTTCAAGTAGCCATTGAACTCGGTTATCGCATGGACTACATTTACAAAGTTTGGCACTTTGAAGAAACCTGTGAGGGGCTGTTTGAAAACTATGTCAACACTTGGCTCAAGATTAAACAAGAAGCCAGTGGTTGGCCAAGTTGGGTGGGAAACGATGTCGCCAAACGACACCAGTACATCCAGGAATACTACGAGCGTGAAGGTATTCGTCTCGACTACCACAAAATTGAAAAGAATCCTGGCTTACGCACCCTAGCCAAAATGATGTTAAACTCCATGTGGGGAAAGTTCGGTCAGCGCCTCAACAAAACCCAAGTAATGGCATTTACAGACCCCGAAGCCTTTCACCGTTTCCTCAACAGCGACAGCATTGATGTTCGTCAAGTATTCGTTGTCAACGACAACATGGTGGAAGTCCACTTTCAACACTTTGACGAGGACATCGAAGTCTCTCCGAATCTCAATGTCTTCGTGGCCTCCTTTACGACCTGTTGGGCACGACACCGTCTCTACAAAGCACTCCAATTACTCGGAAAACACGTGCTGTACTTTGACACCGATTCGGTTGTTTACTACGAAGACACCAACGATCCTAATCAACCTCGTCCCGTTCTCGGAGATTATCTCGGAGAGTTTACTAATGAATTAGATGACGATGATTACATTGTTGAATTCGTGTCCGCCGGCCCTAAAAACTATGGCTACAAAACCAAAAATGGCAAAGTGGAATGCAAAGTGCGTGGTTTCCGCCTCAACAGTGAAGGCAAAACACAATTAAACTATCACGTTATGCGTCAAAATGTTTTGGATGAAATTCAACAACCCCTGGATAAACCCAGAGAAACCCAAGTCATCAAAACTCACCAAATCGTGCGTGACGCCAGAAACTATACCATTTTCACTCATCCATAATACAAACGCTACAAACTCGTGTTCAACAAACGTGTTGTGGATCCAAACACCTTTCAAACTTATCCTATTGGATATAAAGCGGCTTATTAATTATCTTTCTCTTTCATCTTATTGTAATTAGTGAATAATTGTTTCATACCACAATGAACTCTTTATTAATCAAGACATTTCAACACAGTGCAGTGAAGCACAACCGTCGTGTGAACAATGCAATGTAAATTTCTTCGACTTTCACTTTCACAAACAAAAGAGTGTCAACACATAAGCAAATGTAAAACTTTCGCTTTTAAAAACTAAATAAAATGGTTCTAACAAGATAGTACCTGTTTTTTCATTTCTCTTCTATTTTTCCTAAGATATTTTGCAATGAATCCAATAATTCTATTGGTTTTCTTCCAGGCTTCATGTTTTCCACTTGTTCACGCAACAACAACAACAACAACAACTCAATCACCATCCGGTCACCAGGTCCATAAACCCGGCGCGCAATGCATTGTGATCTATGAGAGCCTATAATACTACTCCAGACAATATTAAAATTCCAGTAATATTTCACAATTTAAGAGGTTATGACAGCCATTTCATTATGAGAGTATATGTGCGTTATTTGGGGGGATTCATAATTAATGAGGTTGGGAGTTAATGAGATGCGTAACCCGCGAAGCGGGTCTAACCCTAAGTCGCCATCCTAAGCGGCCATCTTGGATCGTAACCCTAACCCGCGAAGCGGGTCTAACCCTAAGCGGCCATTTTGGATTTTAACCCTAAGTTTTTATTTCTTCTAACCCTTCGACCCGAAGGTTTCTTCTCCGAAGTCGCCATTTTGTTTCTTACGAAGCCTCGCCATTTTGGTTTTAACCCTAAGTTTTTATTTCTAAGTTTAACCCTAAGTCTCTTACTTAGAAAAAAGAAAAAATTTTTGGGTGTTGCTGGATTCGAACCTGCAAGATTAGAAGAAGAATTAGTAACCCGTTACCTACCCGATTGCGCCACGCCGCGGCGGGCTGAAAGAGGAAGATAATTTGTTGGAGTGATAAATAAAAACAACGGTCTAGGTTTATTCGAGATGGCAGTAAGCCCCCAGTGGAGCGAATGCGTCTCCCGCTGAATAAACTCTAGTCCGCTGTATTTTCTTATAGGGACATCAAACTCTTATATTTGATGTTTATGTTTGATTCTTAACCTTGTGGGAAAAGAATTACCCCAACTAGGAATCGAACCTAGATTTTTGCGGCCACAACGCACTGTCTTACCATTAGACGATTGAAGTGTTTGGTACCAGGTCTCCTAGCTATATTTCGGGGAAATACACTCTAGTTACCTAGTACTTTTGATTAAAGTGTAATTTGTCTTATATTTGACTTTATCATTTTTCTCGCTTGCTTGTGGGACGGCCCGGTGGCGTAATGGTTAACGCATCTGACTCCAGATCAGAAGATTAGTGGTTCGAATCCACTTTGGGTCACTGTTTCTTTTTTGCTCATATTTATTGGTCATAACTTTGTAATTCAGAAGCTTTGCTTCGTAAGAAATAAATTACGCTTTATTGGTCAAAAGCTTCTATAAGATGTGGTGGCTCCTAAAAGAGCCGTTGTTTTTTGTCGAGGTTTAATCCTCGTCTTCTGAGGTCTTACGGCAGCCCAATGTTCTCTTCTTCCAACTTGTTGTAAATCCTCGATAGCCTTGACGTTCAAGCCATTGTTGTATACCGCATGTAATCTTCCATTTTCTCTTTTTGATAAAGTTATACTCCTTCAATACATGGTAGGGTCCGCAACGGCAAATGCTCCACAGCTTTTCTAAGACCTGTAAAATAAAAACACGTTGTTAGAGAATGGTAAGCTTTTGGTCAAAAGCTTTGTAATTCAGAAGCTATGCTTCGTAAGAAATAAATTACGCTTTTGGTCAAAAGCTTCTATAAGAATTGGTGGCTCCTAAAAGAGCCGTTGGTTTGGTTTTACTGCTACTGCTCTTCTTGCTCCTCAGCAAATCGTTGATAGATCGGGTCAGGTTTTCGACAACAGATTTGATGTTTAAAGATCACACTATTTCGCGATCTTAAAAACTGTCGAATGCCGCAGAGAACTTTCCATTTTTTAGCGAAATGGATTTCACGCAACATGTGAAACGGGCCGCAATTACAAATATCCCAAAATCGTTCAAGTACCTGATGGACGTCTCGCAGTTGATCTCGGTGATGTTGACGAATGGCTAAGCGGATGATGTAACGCTGGATCTCTTCGGGTAAAAGATCCCAGTAACTTCTAACTTGTATAAGACTAGCCATGTTTAGGAATGAGTTGATCCAATTTGAACGTTCTTTATAACCCACAGCGGTACCTCTCAGAAAACATGGGAATTTTTTTTCAAAGAAAAAATCTGACAAACGCTACCGCAACATTAGTATGCGTTTTTCGATCCGAGCGGTCTTTCAAAGATGCTACCGCAACATTAGTATGCGTTTTTCGATCCGAGCGGTCTTTCAAAGACGGTATAAAATCTAAACACGCGGTTTCATTTCTAGTTAAAAGATGGAGATTCGTAAACGTTTAGGTAGCGGTGGTTTTGCCGAGGTTTACGAAGGTGTTTACCAAGGAAAGACTGTCGCTATTAAACGTATGAAGACGACGACCAAAAATCCAGCAGCCACCCGTGAAGCGTTCCAAGCCGAAGTACGTGTCCTGGGTTTAAATCACCCACATGTCATCCGTCTACTCGTCGCCGAACCCGAAATGATCGTGATGGAGTTTATTCCCGAAGCCTCGACGTTGCAAGCGCTCATTGATGATGATCTGAGCTATCCCTGGAGAAACTTTGCCAATCAACTCATCCTAGCTGTCAGCTACCTTCACGGCAACAACGTGTTGCACCTAGATTTAAAACCGGCTAACATTCTGGTCAACCAGCAACACCAATGTAAGGTAATCGACTTTGGTTGTTCGCAACCACGTGCTCATCCCGGCCATTCCGTCTGTCAGGGCACCATCGCGTATCGCGCCCCGGAACTTTTCAAAGGTGACCTTCCCACGACGAAAGCAGACATTTATTCACTTGCCATCACCCTGTGGGCTTTAAAACATCAGAGGGTTCCCTACCATGGACAACAGGACGATATGCTGATTTATCAAGTCGTCGCTTTTTGTCGTCGCCCTAGCCCCGATCCTGAATTTCAACCCGTGTGGCATGCCGACCCAGACCAGAGACCAGAAGCGGAGCAGCTGAAGTTTTAAATATGTTTATTCTTAACCAACGGCTCTTTTAGGAGCCACCACATTTAAGTAAAGCAATGACCTACAAATTAAATTCATCTAAACGATGTGTCAAGTCTTGTAAATGTGTACTAAAAGTTCTATGAAATAAATCTTGTATTTCTTTATTTGTAATAGAGCCGATTTGTTTAGAACCTAAAACCACACTTCTTAAAGCGAGTGTAGGAGCGTCTGGTTTTAAATAAAACCGTCTGTTTTTAACTTGAAACCAAGTACTGCTTTCAATGTCATAAGCATAAATGGTCTTTCCCATATCCATCGCCATTTGTACGCACCAACCTGTTCCTCCACGTAACATTTTACGGAAAGGGTGGCCTGAGAAGTATAACAGTTGGATAACCACCGAAGATGTACGTGACCCTACCCAGTCATAGTAGTCGCAAAGAATTTCCTAACAATCAACCCAGTTCGTTTAAAGTCCGTTTAGCGGAACCTTTACGCTTGTTAGGAGATGATTGGCAAGTGGGATTAGCCTCCATGTCTATACCGGATCGTGGTTTGGATCTATCGCATATTCAACCTCTGAATCGGGGTTTGTTTATCATGTCCTCGGTGCGTAAGAAAAAAGATAATACGTTTGATTACAAGATACACAGGTTGACGTTGAACGATTTAACACGTTTTCCCATTCAAGATGGTATCTCTTTTATGAAAGCTGTGCTGTTATGGTATCAAGAACAATTTAATCAAGAATTCAAACGGGAGTATGAAAGTGTGGATCAAGATGCTGGAAAACATACGTATCTCAAGTTTTATTTAGACGACGGCGATTTAGTCATGGATAACAACAAACTGATACGAAAGCGGTTCGGAGGCGTCAATGATCCGTTACCCATCTTTGCCTTTACCCAGGATTTTGGTGTCAAAATGGGATGGATTCGTCAAGATTACAAAAAAGATTGGGAACCCGGGCTTAATCTACAGATTGTTTACCACAACCAGCGAATTGTGACACGAGGCCAATACGATTTTCGTAACCAAGATGGTACGGCTAACTTGTACATGCGACAGGAAACAGATAATGAAGGAGTCACTTGGTTTTATTTGACAGGTCGCTGTAGTTGGAGATTTTCATCCATTAACAGAATGTTTGATCGTCTGGTGACTCACCCCAACCGTTCTTTGTATGTCTATTCCGATGTAGGTGGTAGTTCTATGGTGGGTAATCGTTTTACTGATTTGTTAAAGGAAGTGCATTATCCACGTCAAGGTCAAGGTAAAGTCTACTATGAACCAGAACATATT
Organism: Siderastrea radians; assembly: GCA_964017195.1. Classification (NCBI taxonomy): domain Eukaryota; kingdom Metazoa; phylum Cnidaria; class Anthozoa; order Scleractinia; family Rhizangiidae; genus Siderastrea; species Siderastrea radians. The sequence goes on along the minus strand of OZ024887.1, from coordinate 14,405,055 downwards.
CACTATTTACCAGTACGACGTGAAGTGATTGATATCATTGAAGTGAATTTAACAGAAAACACCGCTTCTGGAGAAGAACTCGTCAAGTTTAAAGACGATCACACATTACTGACGCTACACTTTAAAAAGGCAAACGATTAACATGATGTCATTAAAAAGCAAACCTTTCAGCAAGAAAGATGTCGTTCTTTGTGACCCTACCCAGTCATAGTAGTCTTCAAGAATTTCCCAGCAATCAGGCGAGTTCGTTTAAGGTCCGTTTACCAGAACCTTTACGTTTAATGGGTGACAATTGGCAAGTGGGTTTAAGTTCATTGTCTTTACCAGACACCGATGTCAATTTGTCTAAACTAGCCGACCCCACTGAATTCATTTTTGGAGAAACATGCTACATCATGTTGGGGAGTCAACGCATTCAAAAAACGTTTAATTTACGTTTTGACACATTGACGGAGTATCGTTGGCCTGTCTCGGATGGAGTTAGTTTTATGAAAGGCATTTTAAAATGGGTGAATAAGCGGTTTAACGAAGAAAATTGGCGAAGCTATGGGTTTTATTACTTAGAGAACAACAAGAATACTTGTTTAGAGTGGACATGGCAAGGAGAAGATTTGTATTTGGATAACAGCAAGGTCTCCCGCTGGCGATATGCTCAAAGAGGGGTTCAACAATATAGTCCTTTTGTGGCGTTTAACCTAAAAGTTTGTCTCAAAATGGGATGGTTTGAAAAGAATGGAAACAGTGGGTATAAACTAGGACCGAACCTTCTCATGAGTTTTCCAGAAGGAAAGATCCCAGCCAAGAATGACGCGGATTTTTTCAGTGGATTTGATCCCCTGTATTTTACCAGTGATACCGATGCTAACAACACAACCTGGATGTTTCTCAGTATGCGAGTCAATTGGACTTTTATTAATTTAAATCATGCGTTTCGAAGTGTGGTTCAAGATCCTACTAGAACCCTACATATCTATTCGGATGTAGGAAGCAGTACCATGGTGGGTGACAAAATTGTGGATTTACTGCGTGAAGTCAAATATGATCGTACTACCCGAGGACAAGTTTACTTTGAACCACGCCATATTCAATATATACCGGTACGACGCGAAGTGATGGACATTATTGAAGTACAAGTCGCAGAAACGGTAGGAACAGGAGACGATTTAGCTCAATTTGGACCAGGTCATACACTTTTGACCTTACACTTTAAACAAGTATGAAACAAAGAGGTGGTGTGATTCCCATCGCTGCTATAGTCCCTGGTTTAATAGCTGCCGGTAAAACAGCGGGGTTAGCTGCTTTAGGTGCTGCGGTAGGACATAAAACGAAACAGTGGATGAAGAAAAAGAATAAAAGGAAAGCACAAAAGGGAAGAGGTCTCAAACGATACTATCATGCGCGGCGGTAGTTTAACCCGGTTTCGAACCGACGACCAAGAAGGAGCGGGGGTGATTAAAGAAACTCTAAAAGGTGGATTCAAAGGAGCTATAAAAACACGAAACCCTCTCAAGTTACCCAGTAACATTTCAAAAGGGGCTCAAGCAGGATTTAAACGGGGACTTAAGCGAAAAGCAGAACAAGTCTTGGAAAAGGAATTGGGGAAAGTCTTGAAAAAACCTAAAGTGAAACAAGCCGTCAAAGTCACCCAAGCCCTTTTTCCTAAACAAGTCAAAAAAATTCGAGATATTTTAGGTAGATAACTTTCACACAAAAAAATGGAACCGATCCCTTCGAGACCGCCATTTCGAATGGCAGATAAAGGGTTAGCGACGACTCGTCGTCATCAAACAGGGGGTTGGATTAGTGGTGAAGTGCGTCGACCTCCGGGTTATCAACTGGCAAAGTATATAAGGAAAAGAAAACAGAAAAAGTAAACCCATTTCATCATGGCTGTCAACATGGTGATGAGCTCCACGCTCGACTTGTTTAAGAAACCAGAGACGGATTATAGTATTGAATCCTATCGCATGGTGACCATACAACCGACCACCACTGGTATTAACCCTATGGAATTTATTGTACCTAAACTAGAAAGTTTTGTGGATTTGAACCGAAGTTACTTTACGATGGAACTACAGATGAAAAAGAATGATGGAAACAACTGGAGCGCAAGTGAAACTTTGTGGCCTGCGAACAACATCACCCACACGATCATCAAACAGATTGATCTGTACTTGAATGGTACTTTGATCAGTCCACAATCGGACACGTATCACTACAAGGCTTATCTACAAACACTGACTAACTTTGACACCAAAGATGGGCGAACCGTGCTAAGACCCGCAGGTTGGTTTAATGGGATTAACCCTCCCCCACAGTGGACGACTAACAATGTGGATACCACCTCGAATTCAGGCGCTGGGCATGGTGATTACAAAGCCTTGGCAGCCAATACTAAACTCTTGCTAACCAACATGAGTGCAGAAAGAGCTGAACTGGCTGGAGGTAAAGTCAGACATTATGTCTTTGTGCCTCACCTAGAAGTTTTTCACACAGGCAAAGCCTTGGTGCCCGGGGTTGAAATCAAGATGAGGTTCCACTTTAATGACCCTAAAGTTTTTCTGGATGGAGTTGGTAAAGCGGGGCGTCTGACAGAGTCTGATATCAAGATACGATTTCATTTGTGTCAACTAAGACTGAACGAAGCCGTGTACAGATCATTGGAAAGTAAACGACATAATGGCAAAGCAGTCGCCAAGTACCCTACGGTTCGAAGTGAAATTCGAACTTACAGCATGGAAAATACCAAGAGCCGAGAAGAAATTCGAGATTTGTTTCAGAATCGTATCCCAGACCGCATGATTGTAGCACTGCTTGACAGTCGGGCTTTTAATGGAGCGTATGACAGAAACTGTTTCTGTTTCCAGAAATTTGATCTGACTTCCATCAAACAGATTGTGCGTGGGGAAGAATACCCGTACGAAACGCTGGACTTGGTAGGCAATGATAGCAGTCGAGATTTGTTAGGATACTTTCGGTATCTGCTCGCGAGTGGCGCTTGGTGTCATCTGACAGGAAACATGCTAGAAGAAAAAGATTGGGGAGAAGACAAAGGTTGTACGCTATTCATGATTGATAATGTAGCCAATGGTTGTGCGGATAGCCGAAACCTCAACCCCAAACAGTCTGGAGACCTACAGCTTAAATTGGAGTTCCGAGCGGCTCCTGCCAGTAATATCACCATCCTCGTGTACGGTGAGTTTGAAAATCTGCTGGAGATTGATCCCAACGGTTCAGTCCTCTACGACATCTACCAACACTAGCTGGTACAAAGCAAAGCTTCAGTTTGTGAGCTTTTTAAAGCGAGTGAAAAGACATGGAATTTGTACCCTTATCAACCCAAGAATGTAATCTCATTGCTAATCAAGATCCTTCTTTGAAAAAGATCTTTCAAGGCACGTTCCCTTGTGATGGGTTACCTCGACCTCCTAAAAAGAACGCGGCCTATATTGTCAACACCGATCCAACAGGACAACCCGGTCAACATTGGATTGCCCTATGGTTAGAAAACCAGTTGATTGAAGTCATGGATACCTATGGTTTACCTCTGGAATGGTATCGAACGACACAACCCCTGATTGATTGGATAACGACCTTGGACAAAAGACATTGGGTAACAAATGGAACCACGTTACAAGGATTACACAGTTCGGCTTGTGGACATTATTGTTTAGCCTATCTTAAATTAAAAGCGCGTGGTGGAACTTTATCCGATTTCTTAGCTTTATTTTCAGATCACGATTATGTGCAAAATGATCAAAAAGTAGCCACTATCTTAGATCCACTACCTATGCCTAGCACAACCTTTGTCAATCAGTGTTGTCAACCTCGTGAAAAAGTAATAAAAAGCGTGGGATGGTAGATATTTGTCTGTTTTCTGTGTAACCTGAAGCTCGTAAGAACTCAAAGTAGAACTCAAAAAATGGAATTTCCGTTGGTTCAACCCTTTCAGATTCATACCCCCTCTTCCATGTTAGTGGTGGGTCCTTCTGGGTGTGGGAAAACCGTGTTTACACAAAAATTGTTAGGGGATAACTTGGATTTGTTTGAAACCTATCCTCAAAGTATTCATTATTGTTATGGAGCATGGCAACCCAAGTTTAAAGAAATGAAGTTTGCTCAATTTCATGAGGGGATCCCTGAATTAGAAGATTTAGACCAATGGTTTCCGAAAGGGAAAGGAATTTTAGTGATGGATGATCTGATGGATGAAGGAAGTCATGATAAACGGGTCTTGGATTTATTTACTAAACATTCACATCATCGAGACATTACTGTGCTATACTTATGTCAGGATATGTTTCCAGCAGGGAAATACGCTAAAAGTATTTCACGAAACGCGCATTATGTGATTGCGTTTAAAAACCCTCGGGATCAATTAGGCGTGCGTAATTTACTGCTACAAAGTTTTCCCACCTGTTGGAAAGAATGTTTAGAAACCTATCAAGCCTGTACGCAAGAACCCTTTGGCTACATGTGGTTAGATTTACATCCAGCCTCAGGGGATGATGAACGCGTGTTATCCCACGTCTTAAAAGACCAAGGTTGGACCCGAAGTTATCAGAAAGGACAAGGTCTTGGTACCCCGTGGACCGTCGCCAAAAAAGCTGAGTGGCTGACCCGTAAACTGATTCCTTCCACCCGACACGTCTTTGATTGGTTTTGGAGTGGAGATATTGCCAAGAAAGCGTTTGCAGGAAAGGCCGGTATTTTTACCAAGAAATTTTGGACCCACCCGAAGAAAGGCACCAGGATACGAATTGTGAAAAACCCCAAAACAGGCAAGTGGGAAAACATCTACGAGGAACCTTGATGGATCCACGACTAAAAACCTTGTTTGATTTTTATCATCGTCAATGGTGGACGTATAAACAACGATGGAGTTATTTCAAATGGATGTACACGGTATTGAATGCATTGGCTTTACTTTTAGTGGCGACAGGGATGATTGTGGGTCCTATCATTCACAATTCGATTTTAGTAGCCGTCTTAGCAGCAGCCGGTACGTTTGTCAAAGGATGGAACGAGTTTAAACAATATCGACATAAACTCAGAATGAGTGCTTTTGCTTATACCAGCTATGCCAAAGCTTAAATAGACCTTGAACACTTACGCTTTTAAAAAGCTTGGCAAACAAGTCCATTTTCATTTAGAGCTTGAAATCTGTTCTTTCACACGCAAAGAATTTGCTAAGAATTAAGAAATGGAGGGATTTTATAGAGTACCTGCTAAAGTATGGGAAGAACTGATTGAATCGTATCGAGATCAATTGACGGATAATTCACAACTCACCAAAGCGGCCAAATTAGCCGCGGAAAAGAATTTATGGCTCGCTTCAGGGTACCCACCCTCTATCATCAATGCCAACATTAAACCCTTGTCAAAGGAATTGGGACATTTAACCAAACGGATCAGGGAGGAAGGGGAAGACGAAGGAGACCCCATCCCTCCTAAACCTATAAAAAGGATTAAAGTGAAACCCCCTAAGACCACACCAAAACCCAAACCAAGTACTGGTAGAAGACGGTTACTTCCTACCCGCCCTGACGAAACCAACCCGAAACCCAAAAAACGAAAACGGCAAACCGAAGTCGAAAAACTACAACCCAGACCCGGATGGGAAGAATGGGGCGCCGGAAGAAAACTAAGAAGACAACTCGAGTACGACGAAAGCCCTTAGGGATTCAACAAGGAGGAGCCTTTGATGTGCAAAAAGCCTTAGCCAAAACAGGGATTGAATTTCACTGGCCTGGTTATCAATATTTAGGACCCGGGACCAAACTCAAGAAACGACTGGCTAGAGGAGACCCAGGGATTAATCGGTTGGATAAAATTGCTAAACAACATGATATTGATTATGATAAAGCCAAAAATTTGAAGGACAAGTGGAAAGCCGACACGAAAATGATCAAAGCCATCGATGCTTTACCTGGAAAGAAAACAGTCCCTGAAAAAATTGTTAAACGTATCATGCAAACCAAAAAGAAAATAAAACTCTAATAAACTAGCCAGTTTAAAAAATCTGCCAAATGTGTTTATTCTAACTAAAACCTAATTACATCCCATACCCTAATGGTTTTCCTAAGTCTAGTTACAATCTATATTTACAAAATGTCATGGCGAAGCCCTACTAAAATCTACTTACAAATAAGAACTAACTTTTAAAACCTAAATGCCCTAGTGGCCTTTCACTATTCCTTGTCTACCAACACTTGCCTTAAAAACCATCTCCGTGTGTTAACCCTAATATTTAATTACTTACAAATCTAATAGAGTGTTTATGTTCAGCTCCATGTTCGTCGTATCCAACTGACCGTAACCATATGGGTAGGTAGAAAACGTATCGGGATCCACTACTCGCTTATCAAACACGAGTTGATAATTTTTGGTTTCCTGAATGGTCTTAAGTTGTAGCTGCTGGACATCCCGCACAATTTTATGAGAACGTTTCACGGGGTATTTTCGCCGTACCACTTGACCGCTAATAATTTGAGGATCTTGGATCTCGTTAATTACATTGTTTCTAAGTATCGGGTAGTTGAGCTGCTTGGAGCCTTCGACGTTTAGAGAGAAACCCTTTACCTTGCATTCTTGTTTACTGTCGTCTAAAACATAACCGTAATTTTTAGGTCCTGCAGATGAAAATTCTACAATGTGTCTAAATTCTTTTTTCTTTTTATCCCAGAGTTCGTTCGTGAGGTCCCCCAAGTAGTCGCCGGTCGTAGGTTGATAGTGCTGTGGGTTGTTCTGGTCGATAATAAGTATAATACTGTCAGTGTCATAATACAGGATCTGTTCCTGCCCGCGTTTAAGTTCTTGGTACAGTTTTAATCTCGCCCAACAGGTAGTAAACGCTGCGATGAAAATGTTACATTTTCCATTGATTTCGGTGTCCTCTTCTCTCATCGTGTAAAACACGTCAATAGCTTCTTGATCCACTTGGCTGGGGTCTTGACGGTCGGGAAGGAGTTGAATTTTCTGAATAACATACATGTCCGACTCCAGAAATTCGTGAAACTCTTGCGGGTTAGTGAAATGTACGCACTGTGTTTTGTTGGGGCGCTGGCCAAATTTCCCCCACATCGAATTTAGCATGAGTTTAGCCAGGGATCGTAATCCCGAGTTCACACCTTTGTTTAGTTCCTCGGCAGAGAGCTCGATTCCTTCTCTGGTTTTAAAGTCCGCTAAGAATTTAGCTTTCTTCGCCTCGTCGGTACACCATGCTGGCCAACCTGAAGCCTCCGTCTTGATCCTGTACCACTTATCGATATAGGGGGCGAAGAGTCCCTTTCGACGTTGTTCTTCGGGAAAATGGTAAACTTCCACAATTTTCACTATTTCGTACCCCTGTTCGACAGCCTCTTCCAATTCCGGCGTACACCATGTACCCATCATCTCGCGCTCCACATCAGAATGGGGACAATAACTGCTACGTTCTAATAAAGGACGATCCAACTGTTCTGACGCACAAGCCACACACAAAGGGAATAACAGCTTTCCATTAACTCTGACGGGGAGGACAGGGTGATACAGATTTCTAGGCGGACGGACAATGCATTGAGCAATACCAAAGTAATGATGGATATTTTGATCTTCGGGGTTGAATAGAACTTCAGGGTGACCCGTCGGGTAGATAGAATACTTATTACAGAACGGATACAAACTGGTAAAGTCAAAGTACTGGATGGTTTCACCATCTGCACACCGATGGTAAAGTTTTGCCGCGTTGGTACGGCCGCCAAAGAACGCGTTTCTTGGATTCATACGGTCTCTTAATTCCAGATTTTTGACAAACGAGGCACATTCTAGGTTCTTCTTTTTAAAATCCTCCCATTGGCAACCCCACATTTCGACCACATTGTATCCACAACTTCTCAACTTGGCTATTTTCTCTTTCGTTACTTCTCGGACCTCCCACATCTGGCGGTTGTCAAGGCGTGTATGTCGTTCGGTCCGGTTAGGGAAACAGGTTGTGCAACCATGCCAGAAGCAGCCTTGGTATTCGAAGACCGTGTTGGTGGACTGGCAATATCCATCGACTTGACCCACGTACTGAATATTTTTCTCGCCACCATTTCCAGCGTGCTGGATAAAATAGGCTCTCTCGTGGTAAGGAACTTTCATCGCCTCGTCACATTCGTGTGCTTCTTGGGTGTAAGCTTCTCGCTGACAATGCTCGGTCCATAATAACCATTCTAGAGCTTGCTTACTCTGGTTTCCTCGAAGACCTGCCCACCCGTAGGCTGGTTCGCTGGCGATAGTCTCATCTTCGGTTCGGTTGATCATATCACGATGACAGGCTGATGCAATCGTGATATGATCGAAGGGATTGAATCCTGGCGTCTTCTTACCATTGGCGTCTACAATTTCAGTTTCTTTTTGGAACAGACGCTGAAACATTTGACATCCCTCCCTCAGAATAGTGACGTCCATCTGGCAGTATGCTTTGATGTCCCTCTTGAAATTGAAGATGGCGTCACGGTCGGTCTGTTCCTGGTACCATTTCTCAAATTTTTTCAGATCGTCGACGGACATGGCTTCCGGCATGTAAAACTTTTTTTCAGGCAAGGGGCCTATGTAATCTTCATTCTCCCTACGATTAAAAAGATGGGGAAAGTAGCCCTTTGCGTAATACGCTTCTTCACCGCTGGCATCTACGTAAGATAAACCAAAGGTAGAAGGGAACGCCTTGAGAGGCATGGCAAAAAAGTTTAGGCTGTCAATAAACCTAATGTCATAGTGTTCCAATTCTAGAATTTTGGCTCCGTTTCTGATTTGTGTAAGCTGTTTTCCATCTCGATACATTTCTTTAATGATGAAGTACCCATCGTAGGACTGGAGATTGTGGGCGATGACGATCAGTCGGCGTTGTGTGCGTTCAGTGATCTGCTTCAAGTCTTTGATAAATTCCTCAACACAGGTATCCCCCCACAAAGTTACTTCGTTACCGCGGTCGTCTTGATAGATCAGCAGGTTCGCCTCATGGATACCAGTTTCCTGATGAGCTTCAATATCGAACCAGATGTGGATTGGAGGTTGATTTTCTTTTGGGTTGTCGCTAGTTGTGTTCCGGGCTGCTACACCTTCTTCTTGTTCAAAATCTTCAATCAGCTGTTCTTCCAAATCCATAGGCTCGGTCTCGGAGTCAGCATCCGCTGCGGCGGCGGCTGCGGCTTTCTTGCGTCTTTTGAGAAGCTTCTTTTCGAGGGCAGCAGCTCGACGTTTGTCTCTCACTTTGCCGGCAGACTCAATGTAGCATCGATGTTCTTCCAGCTTAACATACTCTTTGCAAGTCGGGCAGCTTGCAAATCCACACTGATGGCTATGGATGTCCTGTTTGCAGCGGTTAAGCTTCTTACACTGTTTACAACGCCTGACGTCAAGCGGGCGTGTTCAGACAAGTCGGCTTTTTTTTTCAGTCGCTTTAGACAACATGTCGGCGTTAAGTCAAGTCACGCTCATTTTGGATATCGACAGGTTTCGTTTAAGTTCAGGCGAATTTCTGGTGAGAGAATTGGGCTGGTGTACAATCAAGGGAGAAAACGACAGTCAACATTTTTATTCACCGTTGAGATACCGTGATCTTGGTTACAAAGACCGGCGGACTGTCAATTATGTGTACCGACATATTCATGGGTTACGCTTTGAAGCCAGTTTCCAAGAAGCCGCGTTGCCGCAAAGAGATGTCGGCGCTGTGATTCAAGCGCTCTATCATGGCGGATTAATGTCTCACTTTACCTCCAGCCAGTTCACCTCTAGCCTCCGACATGTTGGCCAGCAAGAGTTTAGTGTTGGCTGCATCAAAACATTACTGTGCTGTATTTGTGCCAGGACATGTTCCCGGTGGGAAAAAATGCCAAAAGCATTTCCCGTAATGCCCATTACATTGTGGCATTCAAAAACCCCCGGGATCAATTGGGTGTGCGCAATGTGCTGTTGCAATCGTTTCCCTCCACTTGGAAAGACTGTTTGGAAACCTTTCACAAGTCAACGTCTCGCCCTTTTGGATACTTGGTTTTGGATTTGCACCCCGCCTCGTCGGACGAGTTTAGGTTGTGGAGTCACTTGTTAAAAGGAGAGGGATGGACGAGAAGTTATCAAAAACAGAACGATGTTGCCGAGAACCATTGAACAAGAACTGATGGCCAACAGAACGAAGCTGCCAAGAAGAAGTAAGAGACTTAGAGGAGCTAGTCCCGACTTGGTGTGGGCATGTTTGGAAAAATTGTTAGGAGACCATTTTAGCACCATGAGTGTTAAAAGCATGGATTATGAGGCTATGCGTCAGGTATATCATTACTCTCGTATTAGAAAGGGATTTAGAATTCAACAATTTGTTAGAAACTACGGTGAAACTTATTTTCGGGAATTGATTCAAACCATTCAAAAAGAAGCATGGCAACTGGCCATGGATCCAGACGTGCTAGCCAAACTAACCAAAGTGTCGGGTAATTTGCGTCGATCGGCTGAACAACAACGAATCAACTCTATTCTCCAACAGCTGCTCAAAAAGTGAGCTATAAACACAGCACACGATTAACACAACAATCATATTTGTGGAGTTTTCAAAGTGAATTGAAATGGTTCAAAAAGAACAAATGGTTGTCAACGATCCACAATCGTCGTACTATGCCTCACAAATTGAACCCGAGTTATTGCAACGTTTGGACTCGCTGTATGCCTATTACCACAAACTGTGGTGGTCTTACAAGTACATGTTAAATCATTACAAAGTGGCCAACAGTGTGTTGAACGGAATAGCGCTACTCTTGGTTGCCCTTGGAATGGTTATTGGACCGATTCTCGAAAACCCTTTACTGGTGGCCTGTTTGGCAGCAGCTGGAACGTTGGTGAAAGGGTGGAATGACTTCAAGCAGTTTCGCTTCAAAGAAGAAATGTCTCGATTTGCTTTCACCACCTATGCCAAAACGCTGATTGAATTACGAACCTACGTTAGAGGACTTCCTCCAGACGGGCTAGAAGCATTTTTGGTCAAAATGCAAACGCTAGACGACATCATTACTGATGTTACACCCCCTTTGCCTAAACATTGTAGCCGAAATTACCACCGCTTACACAAATATCAATCGTTCAGTGGGCAATGCTATGTGGATGGGTCTTCAAAACAGAATAAAAAGCGCTCTACATCAAATACATCACTTTGTACGCTATGGGTGTTCAACAACAACGAAGTAAACGAAGTAAGCGAAGTAAGAGAAGAAAAACCAAAAAAAGAAGACAGAGAGGGGGTGCTCTATTTCGCGGAAAGCCCCGAACAGTTGACAAAATCGCCGAGGGAATGAGTATGCTTCTAGCAGGACCTGCTCCAACTTTTGCAACAGCTTTTGGAAAATTGGGGTCGCAAGCTTTAAAAGGGATCACAGACAATGTCAAGTTTTACAAACGTCGAAAGCGTTGAAAAAGATGGAGCGTTTCAAACGTCAATTACCGTTTTTAAAGTCGGTGCTCCAAGAAGCCAACAGTATGAAACGTGAAGAAATGTTAAAACATGCCAATGCTGACCAAATTAATGCCATGAGTGAAGTGGTGCTAAACTTGTTAAAAAACAAGATTCCTCTCAAACCCGAATTGATGAGCAAACTCCGACCTCATAAAAACACCTTGAGAGAGCTGAGCAAAAGGAAAAATTCTGTAAAAAAACGACGTGAAGTGTTAATGTCACAAAAAGGGAGTGGATTGTTTCGAGGTCTCAACGAGGTGGTTTGCCAGTGTACAAGATAAAAAGCCGTAGCATTTACAACACTTTACTCTTTAAACAATGGGACGCCAAAGGAAATGAGCAAAAACAAAATGGACAAAAACAAAGCGGGCAAAAAGAAAAAGAAAAACCCAGCGAGGAGAAGGGATGCCATGGTTTGTCGACTTCAAGAAAGGGTTTGAGGCTACAAGTGATTTGGTCAAGGCCTTGAAAAAACCACAAATGAGTGCTTCAGACGCAAGAAAGATGATTGCAGGCTACAAACAGGAATATCAAACGTATAAAAACCGCGGGGGTAAAAAAAGCTACAACAGTTGGGGGCTAGACAAAGGTTATATCAAAAAGCCCCCGGTAAACTGTTGCATCAGTTGAGTTGCAAGTGCTCCAACAACTGCCAAAATGGAAGAAGTTTACATGATTCCTCAAAAAGACATGGAAGAATTGATACAACACTACAAGGGCGAATTGACTGAAAATGCACTTTTAACTAAAGCAGCCAAAATAGCGGCCAAAAAACATGTCTTGTTGAAATCTGGTTTGCCTCCAGCCATTATCAATGCAAAAACCAAACCCATGAGTAATGAACTAGTTCATTTGACCAAGCGAACTCGTCAATTTCCTGGAGGCAGTGGATCGGGGGGACAAGGCGAACATCAAGAAGATGAAGAAGAAGGTGATTTGGTAGCTGGACCTGTCGAGCAATGGCTCAAGCAAATGATAAAAGGAAGTCCCTCAACACCTAAATTGCCAATTGGTTTAAACAAAGATAGAGTTGCTACAACCAGTCGAATTCCTGTGCGAATAAAAGAAGAAGCCCTAGCAGATATAAAAAAGCGACGAAAAACGTTGGAAAAAAAGATAGGAGAAACGGTCAAAGGCAAAGGCAAAGGCAAGGGCAAAGGGAAAAGTGGTGAACTCGAAAAGTTAAAACCATTACCAGGTTGGGAAGATTGGTACAAAGGCAAAAAGTTACGACGAAAGTTGGATTACAACAGCGACTAAATGGCAGCCAAAAAGAGAAAAACTCAAGTTCCCAAAAGACGTAAAGCAACCAAACCCAAAAACACGAGAAGAGAAAGAAAAACTCAAAAAGGTTGGGGGTTTGACCTTCAAAAGTTGTTGGCCAAAACTGGAATAGAATTTCATTGGCCCGGCTATCAATACATGGGACCTGGCACTCATTTGGAAAAGCGATTGAAACGAGGGGATCCAGGCATCAAGCGGTTGGACAAAATTTCCAAACAACACGACATTGACTATCACAAGGCAGGGGACGACTTGAACGCCAAATGGAGAGCAGACACCAAAATGATTAAAGCCATTAGCAATTTACCAGGCAAAAAGACACTAACTGAACGTTTTATTAAAGGTTTAATGCAGGGTAAAAAATATTTAAAATTGTAAAAAAAGCAGTAGAGCTGATTTGAGTTTATTTGTAATGTGGGAGAAGCGTTCGCTCCATAAAGGGCTTATTGTGATCTCGAATAAACCAAAAAGGTAAACTGTTTATGCTTCTTTTTTGGGGTAATTTTTTCCTTCTCCTGAATAACACTGCCAAGGACGAATGGTTGGGTTACTCTCCCACACGTATTTGAGCCTAATTTTGGCCTCGGTGTATAAAGCAGGATTGTTTTTAATATTTGAGTGGTTCAAACGAAGACCCTCACGCTCGTAAACTTCTTGGATGTACTGGTGTTGTTTCAAAACATCGTTTCCCACCCAACTCGGCCACCCTTTGGCTTCTTGTTGAATTTTGACCCATTTGCTGACATACTCTTCAAACTGTAATTGAAAAACAAAAACAAAAGGTTTATTTTCACATTCTTTCTTTACATGGTGGTAAATAAGTTTCACATAAACGACATGATTCGCAAACGATAATTAGTATTACACATTACACATTGTTCGTATTGTTTACACCCAGTTAATTTTTTCCACGTTTCTTTTTTTCCGCGCCACCCTTGTCGTTCCAAAATGGTGCGCATTCCAACACCTTTAACTCCAACACCGGGAATTAGTCCTTCATTCTTTTTCCAAAAATTAGCTTCTTTTGAAATATGTTTTGGGGAGCACATGCAAATGGATTGACTGAATATGATTTGGTCATGAACCTGAAAAAAAGTTAATAAAACAAACTCCTTTTTAACATGGGTTTTCTAATTTTCAATAAATGATAACGTCTATATGTTTGCAACAGTTTTACATAACAGTGACTACATTGAGTTCGATGCCAAGCCTTTGATCTTTTCATTTCCAAATGAACCTGAAAAACAAAATTTACCGAATATTTTTTTTCACCACTTACACCAGTTAGATTTTGTCAAATGCAAAATAAATAGTAAATCCATTTGCTTGTGAACCTTGAAAACGATAATTGTTCAAATTCAAACTTGTTAAACTAACTTAAAATAACACGAAATGCAGTTTCTTAAATGAAAAGTCAGGAGCACATCCATTTGTTTGTGAACCTACGAGTTAAAACAAAATTAAATTGAATGGTTGAAACTGAAATTTTCTATTTTTTTTGTACAAATTTTCTAAACTTAAAATTACATGAGGCACATTTCTTGAGATGCCAACCAAATACTGAATCCATTTGCTTGTGCACCTTAAATCAAAACAACATTTACAGTTCACACTATTTTACAATGCATCCATTTGCATGTGAACCTACAAGTTAAAACCAAGGTTTTCAAAACACCATTTCGCAATTGCATCTCACGCAATAAAATCCCATAACAAACTGTTCAAATAACACAAAAAACACTTTTTGCCTTTCCAACTCATTACTAAATCCAGTTCGTTGTGAACCTACAAGTTAAAACAAAAGTGGCGGTTCATTGAATAATGGTTCAAAAAATTTAATTGAATAGTTGTGGTTCCAATTTTTAGCAAATATTTTTCTAAACTTGAAATAACACGAGTTACATTTTGTTAGATGCCAACTCGTGAGTTCATCCATTTGCTTGTGAACCTACAACAAAAAATTAATTGATTGAAATTTGTTCCAAATTTGACTAAACTGTGGGTAATAAAATTTGGACGAATACTCAGCGTTAAAATGTCTGCAAAAAAGATCTTTAACACGACGAGGAGTTAGTTTACATTGGGCAACAACTCCATCTGTTTTTACACCATCAACAAAAGGAATGTAAAAGTGCTTGTTCGTTTGTAAATACAAATACATTGAGCGAACAGCTCTCATATGCTTTTGCCACTTTTTAAATTCTCTATTAAATATAACATGAAAATCGCATCGAAATCGGTGCCACTTCGGACAATGTTTCATTTCAGTCATCACCTGCAATAAGTTACACAATTCGAAATAAGACATGGTGGGACCAGCACATATGACACCACATTAAATCAGGGGTGCTTAGTTTTAAATGTTTCATAAAGTGAATGTTTTCACACGTGTCACATCGCACAAGCAAATCGGACGTTTCCATTTCCATCATTACCTGTTAAGAATGAACAGTTAACCATTGGTAAAACAGATTCGTTTCAACCCTCGGACAATGACGATGAGAATAAATGTGACAGGCACAATCAAAAAGCGGCTCAAACCCGTCAAAAAGCAATTGATTAGCTTTTGGGTAATTAAATTCTTCTAAATTAACATACGGAATATTCAAACGGGATAACATTTGTTTTTCAAGTGTCCCTCCTTTATATGCAACAACATCTCTCTCAAGCGAGGACAGTGTCTTGTAAACAGTTTTCATCACAAAATCAAGCAAATTTTGGTCAACGGCATTTTCTTCAGGTCGTGCGTGAAAAGGAAGAGAGTGAATGTTAGCAAATACGTAATTAGCTGTGCGCTTGTCAACCTCAGACAAAGAACTAAATGACACGGGTGATTGAAAATGAATACTGTCGGACCGTCCATCCATGTCGCACCATCCAAGTTCGCAAACAATAGTTTGGTTTCCTTTGTTTAAAATATATGCCTCGATATCTAATATCATACATACTCGCCGCAGCCCTTCATTAACATGTATGGGTGCGGTGCAGCATTCAAAGTGAGCAGGTTTTTGACAGCATGGCGTTGTTTGTATTCCCCACTCTTCTTTTTTGCACACAAAACAACGTTGAATTAATAAAAACTCTTCAAGGTCTGCACGTACCTTTGCTAACTTTTCACGATGCGTTTGTCGTGCTTCCATGTCCAAAATTTTATTTTGAATTTCGGTGGGAAGTTTTTCCCAATGGCTTTCGGCTGTTCCGACAATTCTTGGCTGAATTTTTGGAACCCACATCTTCTTGATCTTTTTAGCGGCTGGCGCGTCAAACTCTGTTGAAGTCTGAGGGGTTTCTGAAGTCTTCTGGGAAGTCTGCATGGTTTCCACAACATCTACTTGATTGGAAGTCTGTGGGGTTTCTTGGGCGGTGGTTTCTTGAAAATTAATCGTATCGCCATTCTGGTGCGATAAAATCTAGGCCTTCGATAAACCACTTGCAAGTTAACTGAGGATAAATTGTTGGAATGGAAAAGAGCTCGTCTTCGTTCTTCAATTGGGTAGCAAAGGTTTCCAAACTTTTGGACTTGACAAATGCAAACTCGTCGTTGATCTCTCGCAAAATTCTGTCAAGTAAAGACATTTGATAATTTTCATTAACTCTCTCACTCTTTTATAACAATAAAGTTGAATACGAATTAACTAGAAATTCAATAGATTAAATCCCTATTGTAAAAGTTTTGAATAGCTGAAACGATGCCAAAACAATACTGAAACGACGCTAATACACTCATAGCATAAAAATAATTTCTTTCAAATAGATGAAACGATGTTGAAATGATGTTGAAACGGAACCAACGCGCTGATAGGCTAATATTGCTATACTCTCATTGGTCAAAACGTAATTTGAACCCTGATTGGTTCACACTTTGCTTACACGAGCTCGGCGCTCATAGGCTAATATTGCTATACTGTTATTGGTCAAAACGCTATTTGTACCCTGATTGGCTTATACTTTGCTTACACGAGCTTAGCGCTCATAGGTTAATATTGTTATACCCTCATTGGTCAAAACGCAATTTGTACCCGGATTGGCTTATACTTTGCTTACACGAGCTTATACGCTTGAACGTTCATAGGCAAATGAGCTTTCACTCTCATTCAATTTAACTATAAAAAGAGTAGTGTCAATTACTTTTAGTACACACAACCTTACCATGGCAAGCTGCGAAAATGTGGGTGAAAATGTTGAACAAAATTATTCTTCTCATTTAGAAGAGTTGGGTTTAGATCTCAGCGACTCAGACGATGAACTGGTTTGTTACGAAACCATGCTACAGAGCGATGAGGAAGAAAATGCTTTGTGCAATCAAGTTATGGATAACTTTGAGCGCCAACGCGCCTTTCAATCACGTCTTCTTCAGCAGAGTGGAAGTGGTCTCAACTCGTCAAAGGGAACCTTTGAATTTGACCTACAACCCTTTGTGGATCGGCAAAGCACTCACCTGGGTGTGAGAGAAAGACATTTCAGCACACATTTGAGGCAAACGGGAAACTTTGTGGACGCACCAAATTTGGTGTCAGAGCTCCAAGAGGGTTTAAAGCGGGCCGTCAACCGTGTCATTGAAACAACACCGGATTTGAATGACATGGACAGACTCTATTTTACGCTAAGTTCGAACCGGTTAACATCCAATTTCCAAGGCTGGGGGTTACGTGCCGGGGAATGGAAACAAGGGGGACCTCGCTTGGATGGTCTTTTCACTCGTTTGAGTCAAGCTCTAAACAGCAACGAACAATTTGAGATGGATGATTCCTTTCAATTGTCCATCACTCAAGTTGTCCATTCTCCACAAGGGAGCGGAAGAAAGCGCAACATCAAACCGGGACATCAACCCCTTAGCATTTTAAAGCTGACAAAAAAATCAGTGATTCAAATAAACAATGAAGACGCACTTTGTTGTGCGAGAGCAATTGTGACTGCAAAAGCAAAACTTGACAACGACCGCCAGTGGAATAATATTCGCTTAGGAAGAAAAGTGCAAAAACAGCGTGCCTTACTTTTGCATCAGGAGGCAAACGTACCACAGGGTCCGTGTGGTTATGAGGAATTGACGCAGTTCAGTCACGCTCCCTCTCTTTTTAACTACCGCTTAATCTTGGTTGATGCCGACCGCGCTTTTCATCGCAAGGCTTTCAGTCCTCCTATGGGACCCAATGAAAAACAAATTATACTTCTACACCAAAAAGGTCATTATGATGTCATAACCAGCCTCCAAGGCTTTTTTGGTACGAGTTGTGCTTGTGCGCACTGTCTAAAGCCCTACAACGATCAAGGACGTCATCGTTGTTTGCTGAACAAGAGTTTTTGTCGCGCTTGTCGTCAAACGGGGTGTACCGATTTCAATGAAGCTTTCCCTACGGGTCTCAAAGCAACTCAACGTTGTGAGCGTTGTCATCGTGACTTTTTTGGACAAACTTGCTTTGAAGCCCATCGAACTCTCGACCACACAGGTAAACCAGTGCCAGAGCCATTATCCATTTGTCACAAAAATCAGAGATGTTCTCGTTGCTTAAAACTTGAAACGGGTGAAAAACAAATTGAAAAACACAAGTGTGGATTCATCGACTGCCCATCCTGTCACGAGTATGTAGACTCTGTCACTCACAAGTGTTTCATTCAAAAATGTAAATCTCTTCAGGAAATGAAAGAAGACAAAAAGAAACGAAAGCGCAAACGCAAACAGCAGGGTGGGCCACAACCCAAACGGGGTGCTGCCGCTGGTCTACAAACTTTGCGCGCCAACGAAGAAGAAAGTAACAACGAAGACGAAGACGAAGAAGACAAACCACCCCTTCATGTTTTCTTCGACATTGAAGCCATGCAGCCAGCAGAAAAACATGTCGCCAATTTGGTCATTGCAGAAACTGAAATGGATAACAGACCGTACCGATTTAAAGGTGAACACTGTTTGAGAGATTTTTTGGAATGGCTTGACACACTCACTGAAAATGACATGCGCCCTATGTATGTGTTAGCCCACAACTTTCAAGGGTACGACGGTTACTTTGTCGCTGCTGAATACCGTCAAAACAGCCAAATTGTACAGCAAATACGCAACGGATGCAAACTGTTGGAACTAAAACATGACCAAATACGCTTCATTGACTCCATGAGTTTTTTTCAAATGCCACTCTCAGCCTTTCCAAAAACCTTTGGCTTAATGGAACTGAAAAAAGGTTACTTTCCACACAAATTCAACCTGCTCGAAAATCAAGAGTATGTAGGAATTGTTCCAGCCATTGATTACTACATGCCCGAAAGCATGTCACCCGAGGGGCGCGAAGAATTTGAAAAGTGGCATAAAGATCAAAGAAACAAAAACACCTTTAATTTTCAAGAAGAGTTAATTGCCTATTGTGAATCGGATGTGCGCCTTCTCAAACAAGGATGTATGACATTCAAACTATTGTTTGAAGCCAAAACAGGATTCAACCCTTTTGATCACATCACTATTGCTTCCGCTTGCAACAGAGATCTGCGCATGAATCGAATGATTCCCAACAGCATAGCGAGTGAACCTGTCAACGGTTGGCGTACAAAAATCAACCAATCCAGAGCAGCCTTTGAATGGTTAACCTGGTGCAACTACTCGCTCAGAGAAGTCGCCCTCAACAACCTAACTGAGGAGGAGTTAAGTGACCACGTTATGATGTCAGCGGCTTATCCATTGCACGAACACCTATCCCACTGCGTGTATGTTCAACACGCGGGAAACGCCGGGGAGTATCGAATTCCAAATACCTCGTGGTTTGTGGACGGTTACTGTAAAGACACCAATACCGTGTACGAATTTCATGGTTGTTTTTGGCACGGTTGCCCCAAGTGTTACCCCGTGCGTGGTGAATCTCACTTGAGACTTTCTAATCGAACCATGCGTGACGTTTACGAAAAAACTCAACAAAGAACCAAAAACATTCAAGCTCGTGGTTACAACGTCATCGAAATGTGGGAATGTGAGTGGTCCCGTTTGAAAAAACACTGAGAGGACATTCGCACTTATGTCGAACAACTGGAATTCAGCGACCCCCTCAACCCTCGTGACGCTTTCTGTGGTGGACGCACCAATGCTGTCAAGTTGTACCATCACGTAACACCCACTCAGAAAATCCATTACATTGATTACACGTCTCTGTATCCCTGGGTCAACAAAACCTGTGTTTATCCCAAAGGACATCCCACCTTTATCTCTCAACCAGACACCACAGACATCAACCAGTACTTTGGCGTCATCAAATGCAAAGTCATCCCCCCCTATGGTTTGTACCATCCTGTACTACCCTACCGCCACGGGGGAAAACTCACCTTTCCTCTCTGTGCTTCCTGTGTGGAAACGGAAATGGAAAAGCCACTGTTGGAAAGGTCGGCCCAGTGCCCCCACTCGGACGACGAACGCGCATTAGAGGGAACCTGGTGTAGTCCCGAACTTCAAGTAGCCATTGAACTCGGTTATCGCATGGACTACATTTACAAAGTTTGGCACTTTGAAGAAACCTGTGAGGGGCTGTTTGAAAACTATGTCAACACTTGGCTCAAGATTAAACAAGAAGCCAGTGGTTGGCCAAGTTGGGTGGGAAACGATGTCGCCAAACGACACCAGTACATCCAGGAATACTACGAGCGTGAAGGTATTCGTCTCGACTACCACAAAATTGAAAAGAATCCTGGCTTACGCACCCTAGCCAAAATGATGTTAAACTCCATGTGGGGAAAGTTCGGTCAGCGCCTCAACAAAACCCAAGTAATGGCATTTACAGACCCCGAAGCCTTTCACCGTTTCCTCAACAGCGACAGCATTGATGTTCGTCAAGTATTCGTTGTCAACGACAACATGGTGGAAGTCCACTTTCAACACTTTGACGAGGACATCGAAGTCTCTCCGAATCTCAATGTCTTCGTGGCCTCCTTTACGACCTGTTGGGCACGACACCGTCTCTACAAAGCACTCCAATTACTCGGAAAACACGTGCTGTACTTTGACACCGATTCGGTTGTTTACTACGAAGACACCAACGATCCTAATCAACCTCGTCCCGTTCTCGGAGATTATCTCGGAGAGTTTACTAATGAATTAGATGACGATGATTACATTGTTGAATTCGTGTCCGCCGGCCCTAAAAACTATGGCTACAAAACCAAAAATGGCAAAGTGGAATGCAAAGTGCGTGGTTTCCGCCTCAACAGTGAAGGCAAAACACAATTAAACTATCACGTTATGCGTCAAAATGTTTTGGATGAAATTCAACAACCCCTGGATAAACCCAGAGAAACCCAAGTCATCAAAACTCACCAAATCGTGCGTGACGCCAGAAACTATACCATTTTCACTCATCCATAATACAAACGCTACAAACTCGTGTTCAACAAACGTGTTGTGGATCCAAACACCTTTCAAACTTATCCTATTGGATATAAAGCGGCTTATTAATTATCTTTCTCTTTCATCTTATTGTAATTAGTGAATAATTGTTTCATACCACAATGAACTCTTTATTAATCAAGACATTTCAACACAGTGCAGTGAAGCACAACCGTCGTGTGAACAATGCAATGTAAATTTCTTCGACTTTCACTTTCACAAACAAAAGAGTGTCAACACATAAGCAAATGTAAAACTTTCGCTTTTAAAAACTAAATAAAATGGTTCTAACAAGATAGTACCTGTTTTTTCATTTCTCTTCTATTTTTCCTAAGATATTTTGCAATGAATCCAATAATTCTATTGGTTTTCTTCCAGGCTTCATGTTTTCCACTTGTTCACGCAACAACAACAACAACAACAACTCAATCACCATCCGGTCACCAGGTCCATAAACCCGGCGCGCAATGCATTGTGATCTATGAGAGCCTATAATACTACTCCAGACAATATTAAAATTCCAGTAATATTTCACAATTTAAGAGGTTATGACAGCCATTTCATTATGAGAGTATATGTGCGTTATTTGGGGGGATTCATAATTAATGAGGTTGGGAGTTAATGAGATGCGTAACCCGCGAAGCGGGTCTAACCCTAAGTCGCCATCCTAAGCGGCCATCTTGGATCGTAACCCTAACCCGCGAAGCGGGTCTAACCCTAAGCGGCCATTTTGGATTTTAACCCTAAGTTTTTATTTCTTCTAACCCTTCGACCCGAAGGTTTCTTCTCCGAAGTCGCCATTTTGTTTCTTACGAAGCCTCGCCATTTTGGTTTTAACCCTAAGTTTTTATTTCTAAGTTTAACCCTAAGTCTCTTACTTAGAAAAAAGAAAAAATTTTTGGGTGTTGCTGGATTCGAACCTGCAAGATTAGAAGAAGAATTAGTAACCCGTTACCTACCCGATTGCGCCACGCCGCGGCGGGCTGAAAGAGGAAGATAATTTGTTGGAGTGATAAATAAAAACAACGGTCTAGGTTTATTCGAGATGGCAGTAAGCCCCCAGTGGAGCGAATGCGTCTCCCGCTGAATAAACTCTAGTCCGCTGTATTTTCTTATAGGGACATCAAACTCTTATATTTGATGTTTATGTTTGATTCTTAACCTTGTGGGAAAAGAATTACCCCAACTAGGAATCGAACCTAGATTTTTGCGGCCACAACGCACTGTCTTACCATTAGACGATTGAAGTGTTTGGTACCAGGTCTCCTAGCTATATTTCGGGGAAATACACTCTAGTTACCTAGTACTTTTGATTAAAGTGTAATTTGTCTTATATTTGACTTTATCATTTTTCTCGCTTGCTTGTGGGACGGCCCGGTGGCGTAATGGTTAACGCATCTGACTCCAGATCAGAAGATTAGTGGTTCGAATCCACTTTGGGTCACTGTTTCTTTTTTGCTCATATTTATTGGTCATAACTTTGTAATTCAGAAGCTTTGCTTCGTAAGAAATAAATTACGCTTTATTGGTCAAAAGCTTCTATAAGATGTGGTGGCTCCTAAAAGAGCCGTTGTTTTTTGTCGAGGTTTAATCCTCGTCTTCTGAGGTCTTACGGCAGCCCAATGTTCTCTTCTTCCAACTTGTTGTAAATCCTCGATAGCCTTGACGTTCAAGCCATTGTTGTATACCGCATGTAATCTTCCATTTTCTCTTTTTGATAAAGTTATACTCCTTCAATACATGGTAGGGTCCGCAACGGCAAATGCTCCACAGCTTTTCTAAGACCTGTAAAATAAAAACACGTTGTTAGAGAATGGTAAGCTTTTGGTCAAAAGCTTTGTAATTCAGAAGCTATGCTTCGTAAGAAATAAATTACGCTTTTGGTCAAAAGCTTCTATAAGAATTGGTGGCTCCTAAAAGAGCCGTTGGTTTGGTTTTACTGCTACTGCTCTTCTTGCTCCTCAGCAAATCGTTGATAGATCGGGTCAGGTTTTCGACAACAGATTTGATGTTTAAAGATCACACTATTTCGCGATCTTAAAAACTGTCGAATGCCGCAGAGAACTTTCCATTTTTTAGCGAAATGGATTTCACGCAACATGTGAAACGGGCCGCAATTACAAATATCCCAAAATCGTTCAAGTACCTGATGGACGTCTCGCAGTTGATCTCGGTGATGTTGACGAATGGCTAAGCGGATGATGTAACGCTGGATCTCTTCGGGTAAAAGATCCCAGTAACTTCTAACTTGTATAAGACTAGCCATGTTTAGGAATGAGTTGATCCAATTTGAACGTTCTTTATAACCCACAGCGGTACCTCTCAGAAAACATGGGAATTTTTTTTCAAAGAAAAAATCTGACAAACGCTACCGCAACATTAGTATGCGTTTTTCGATCCGAGCGGTCTTTCAAAGATGCTACCGCAACATTAGTATGCGTTTTTCGATCCGAGCGGTCTTTCAAAGACGGTATAAAATCTAAACACGCGGTTTCATTTCTAGTTAAAAGATGGAGATTCGTAAACGTTTAGGTAGCGGTGGTTTTGCCGAGGTTTACGAAGGTGTTTACCAAGGAAAGACTGTCGCTATTAAACGTATGAAGACGACGACCAAAAATCCAGCAGCCACCCGTGAAGCGTTCCAAGCCGAAGTACGTGTCCTGGGTTTAAATCACCCACATGTCATCCGTCTACTCGTCGCCGAACCCGAAATGATCGTGATGGAGTTTATTCCCGAAGCCTCGACGTTGCAAGCGCTCATTGATGATGATCTGAGCTATCCCTGGAGAAACTTTGCCAATCAACTCATCCTAGCTGTCAGCTACCTTCACGGCAACAACGTGTTGCACCTAGATTTAAAACCGGCTAACATTCTGGTCAACCAGCAACACCAATGTAAGGTAATCGACTTTGGTTGTTCGCAACCACGTGCTCATCCCGGCCATTCCGTCTGTCAGGGCACCATCGCGTATCGCGCCCCGGAACTTTTCAAAGGTGACCTTCCCACGACGAAAGCAGACATTTATTCACTTGCCATCACCCTGTGGGCTTTAAAACATCAGAGGGTTCCCTACCATGGACAACAGGACGATATGCTGATTTATCAAGTCGTCGCTTTTTGTCGTCGCCCTAGCCCCGATCCTGAATTTCAACCCGTGTGGCATGCCGACCCAGACCAGAGACCAGAAGCGGAGCAGCTGAAGTTTTAAATATGTTTATTCTTAACCAACGGCTCTTTTAGGAGCCACCACATTTAAGTAAAGCAATGACCTACAAATTAAATTCATCTAAACGATGTGTCAAGTCTTGTAAATGTGTACTAAAAGTTCTATGAAATAAATCTTGTATTTCTTTATTTGTAATAGAGCCGATTTGTTTAGAACCTAAAACCACACTTCTTAAAGCGAGTGTAGGAGCGTCTGGTTTTAAATAAAACCGTCTGTTTTTAACTTGAAACCAAGTACTGCTTTCAATGTCATAAGCATAAATGGTCTTTCCCATATCCATCGCCATTTGTACGCACCAACCTGTTCCTCCACGTAACATTTTACGGAAAGGGTGGCCTGAGAAGTATAACAGTTGGATAACCACCGAAGATGTACGTGACCCTACCCAGTCATAGTAGTCGCAAAGAATTTCCTAACAATCAACCCAGTTCGTTTAAAGTCCGTTTAGCGGAACCTTTACGCTTGTTAGGAGATGATTGGCAAGTGGGATTAGCCTCCATGTCTATACCGGATCGTGGTTTGGATCTATCGCATATTCAACCTCTGAATCGGGGTTTGTTTATCATGTCCTCGGTGCGTAAGAAAAAAGATAATACGTTTGATTACAAGATACACAGGTTGACGTTGAACGATTTAACACGTTTTCCCATTCAAGATGGTATCTCTTTTATGAAAGCTGTGCTGTTATGGTATCAAGAACAATTTAATCAAGAATTCAAACGGGAGTATGAAAGTGTGGATCAAGATGCTGGAAAACATACGTATCTCAAGTTTTATTTAGACGACGGCGATTTAGTCATGGATAACAACAAACTGATACGAAAGCGGTTCGGAGGCGTCAATGATCCGTTACCCATCTTTGCCTTTACCCAGGATTTTGGTGTCAAAATGGGATGGATTCGTCAAGATTACAAAAAAGATTGGGAACCCGGGCTTAATCTACAGATTGTTTACCACAACCAGCGAATTGTGACACGAGGCCAATACGATTTTCGTAACCAAGATGGTACGGCTAACTTGTACATGCGACAGGAAACAGATAATGAAGGAGTCACTTGGTTTTATTTGACAGGTCGCTGTAGTTGGAGATTTTCATCCATTAACAGAATGTTTGATCGTCTGGTGACTCACCCCAACCGTTCTTTGTATGTCTATTCCGATGTAGGTGGTAGTTCTATGGTGGGTAATCGTTTTACTGATTTGTTAAAGGAAGTGCATTATCCACGTCAAGGTCAAGGTAAAGTCTACTATGAACCAGAACATATTCACTATTTACCAGTACGACGTGAAGTGATTGATATCATTGAAGTGAATTTAACAGAAAACACCGCTTCTGGAGAAGAACTCGTCAAGTTTAAAGACGATCACACATTACTGACGCTACACTTTAAAAAGGCAAACGATTAACATGATGTCATTAAAAAGCAAACCTTTCAGCAAGAAAGATGTCGTTCTTTGTGACCCTACCCAGTCATAGTAGTCTTCAAGAATTTCCCAGCAATCAGGCGAGTTCGTTTAAGGTCCGTTTACCAGAACCTTTACGTTTAATGGGTGACAATTGGCAAGTGGGTTTAAGTTCATTGTCTTTACCAGACACCGATGTCAATTTGTCTAAACTAGCCGACCCCACTGAATTCATTTTTGGAGAAACATGCTACATCATGTTGGGGAGTCAACGCATTCAAAAAACGTTTAATTTACGTTTTGACACATTGACGGAGTATCGTTGGCCTGTCTCGGATGGAGTTAGTTTTATGAAAGGCATTTTAAAATGGGTGAATAAGCGGTTTAACGAAGAAAATTGGCGAAGCTATGGGTTTTATTACTTAGAGAACAACAAGAATACTTGTTTAGAGTGGACATGGCAAGGAGAAGATTTGTATTTGGATAACAGCAAGGTCTCCCGCTGGCGATATGCTCAAAGAGGGGTTCAACAATATAGTCCTTTTGTGGCGTTTAACCTAAAAGTTTGTCTCAAAATGGGATGGTTTGAAAAGAATGGAAACAGTGGGTATAAACTAGGACCGAACCTTCTCATGAGTTTTCCAGAAGGAAAGATCCCAGCCAAGAATGACGCGGATTTTTTCAGTGGATTTGATCCCCTGTATTTTACCAGTGATACCGATGCTAACAACACAACCTGGATGTTTCTCAGTATGCGAGTCAATTGGACTTTTATTAATTTAAATCATGCGTTTCGAAGTGTGGTTCAAGATCCTACTAGAACCCTACATATCTATTCGGATGTAGGAAGCAGTACCATGGTGGGTGACAAAATTGTGGATTTACTGCGTGAAGTCAAATATGATCGTACTACCCGAGGACAAGTTTACTTTGAACCACGCCATATTCAATATATACCGGTACGACGCGAAGTGATGGACATTATTGAAGTACAAGTCGCAGAAACGGTAGGAACAGGAGACGATTTAGCTCAATTTGGACCAGGTCATACACTTTTGACCTTACACTTTAAACAAGTATGAAACAAAGAGGTGGTGTGATTCCCATCGCTGCTATAGTCCCTGGTTTAATAGCTGCCGGTAAAACAGCGGGGTTAGCTGCTTTAGGTGCTGCGGTAGGACATAAAACGAAACAGTGGATGAAGAAAAAGAATAAAAGGAAAGCACAAAAGGGAAGAGGTCTCAAACGATACTATCATGCGCGGCGGTAGTTTAACCCGGTTTCGAACCGACGACCAAGAAGGAGCGGGGGTGATTAAAGAAACTCTAAAAGGTGGATTCAAAGGAGCTATAAAAACACGAAACCCTCTCAAGTTACCCAGTAACATTTCAAAAGGGGCTCAAGCAGGATTTAAACGGGGACTTAAGCGAAAAGCAGAACAAGTCTTGGAAAAGGAATTGGGGAAAGTCTTGAAAAAACCTAAAGTGAAACAAGCCGTCAAAGTCACCCAAGCCCTTTTTCCTAAACAAGTCAAAAAAATTCGAGATATTTTAGGTAGATAACTTTCACACAAAAAAATGGAACCGATCCCTTCGAGACCGCCATTTCGAATGGCAGATAAAGGGTTAGCGACGACTCGTCGTCATCAAACAGGGGGTTGGATTAGTGGTGAAGTGCGTCGACCTCCGGGTTATCAACTGGCAAAGTATATAAGGAAAAGAAAACAGAAAAAGTAAACCCATTTCATCATGGCTGTCAACATGGTGATGAGCTCCACGCTCGACTTGTTTAAGAAACCAGAGACGGATTATAGTATTGAATCCTATCGCATGGTGACCATACAACCGACCACCACTGGTATTAACCCTATGGAATTTATTGTACCTAAACTAGAAAGTTTTGTGGATTTGAACCGAAGTTACTTTACGATGGAACTACAGATGAAAAAGAATGATGGAAACAACTGGAGCGCAAGTGAAACTTTGTGGCCTGCGAACAACATCACCCACACGATCATCAAACAGATTGATCTGTACTTGAATGGTACTTTGATCAGTCCACAATCGGACACGTATCACTACAAGGCTTATCTACAAACACTGACTAACTTTGACACCAAAGATGGGCGAACCGTGCTAAGACCCGCAGGTTGGTTTAATGGGATTAACCCTCCCCCACAGTGGACGACTAACAATGTGGATACCACCTCGAATTCAGGCGCTGGGCATGGTGATTACAAAGCCTTGGCAGCCAATACTAAACTCTTGCTAACCAACATGAGTGCAGAAAGAGCTGAACTGGCTGGAGGTAAAGTCAGACATTATGTCTTTGTGCCTCACCTAGAAGTTTTTCACACAGGCAAAGCCTTGGTGCCCGGGGTTGAAATCAAGATGAGGTTCCACTTTAATGACCCTAAAGTTTTTCTGGATGGAGTTGGTAAAGCGGGGCGTCTGACAGAGTCTGATATCAAGATACGATTTCATTTGTGTCAACTAAGACTGAACGAAGCCGTGTACAGATCATTGGAAAGTAAACGACATAATGGCAAAGCAGTCGCCAAGTACCCTACGGTTCGAAGTGAAATTCGAACTTACAGCATGGAAAATACCAAGAGCCGAGAAGAAATTCGAGATTTGTTTCAGAATCGTATCCCAGACCGCATGATTGTAGCACTGCTTGACAGTCGGGCTTTTAATGGAGCGTATGACAGAAACTGTTTCTGTTTCCAGAAATTTGATCTGACTTCCATCAAACAGATTGTGCGTGGGGAAGAATACCCGTACGAAACGCTGGACTTGGTAGGCAATGATAGCAGTCGAGATTTGTTAGGATACTTTCGGTATCTGCTCGCGAGTGGCGCTTGGTGTCATCTGACAGGAAACATGCTAGAAGAAAAAGATTGGGGAGAAGACAAAGGTTGTACGCTATTCATGATTGATAATGTAGCCAATGGTTGTGCGGATAGCCGAAACCTCAACCCCAAACAGTCTGGAGACCTACAGCTTAAATTGGAGTTCCGAGCGGCTCCTGCCAGTAATATCACCATCCTCGTGTACGGTGAGTTTGAAAATCTGCTGGAGATTGATCCCAACGGTTCAGTCCTCTACGACATCTACCAACACTAGCTGGTACAAAGCAAAGCTTCAGTTTGTGAGCTTTTTAAAGCGAGTGAAAAGACATGGAATTTGTACCCTTATCAACCCAAGAATGTAATCTCATTGCTAATCAAGATCCTTCTTTGAAAAAGATCTTTCAAGGCACGTTCCCTTGTGATGGGTTACCTCGACCTCCTAAAAAGAACGCGGCCTATATTGTCAACACCGATCCAACAGGACAACCCGGTCAACATTGGATTGCCCTATGGTTAGAAAACCAGTTGATTGAAGTCATGGATACCTATGGTTTACCTCTGGAATGGTATCGAACGACACAACCCCTGATTGATTGGATAACGACCTTGGACAAAAGACATTGGGTAACAAATGGAACCACGTTACAAGGATTACACAGTTCGGCTTGTGGACATTATTGTTTAGCCTATCTTAAATTAAAAGCGCGTGGTGGAACTTTATCCGATTTCTTAGCTTTATTTTCAGATCACGATTATGTGCAAAATGATCAAAAAGTAGCCACTATCTTAGATCCACTACCTATGCCTAGCACAACCTTTGTCAATCAGTGTTGTCAACCTCGTGAAAAAGTAATAAAAAGCGTGGGATGGTAGATATTTGTCTGTTTTCTGTGTAACCTGAAGCTCGTAAGAACTCAAAGTAGAACTCAAAAAATGGAATTTCCGTTGGTTCAACCCTTTCAGATTCATACCCCCTCTTCCATGTTAGTGGTGGGTCCTTCTGGGTGTGGGAAAACCGTGTTTACACAAAAATTGTTAGGGGATAACTTGGATTTGTTTGAAACCTATCCTCAAAGTATTCATTATTGTTATGGAGCATGGCAACCCAAGTTTAAAGAAATGAAGTTTGCTCAATTTCATGAGGGGATCCCTGAATTAGAAGATTTAGACCAATGGTTTCCGAAAGGGAAAGGAATTTTAGTGATGGATGATCTGATGGATGAAGGAAGTCATGATAAACGGGTCTTGGATTTATTTACTAAACATTCACATCATCGAGACATTACTGTGCTATACTTATGTCAGGATATGTTTCCAGCAGGGAAATACGCTAAAAGTATTTCACGAAACGCGCATTATGTGATTGCGTTTAAAAACCCTCGGGATCAATTAGGCGTGCGTAATTTACTGCTACAAAGTTTTCCCACCTGTTGGAAAGAATGTTTAGAAACCTATCAAGCCTGTACGCAAGAACCCTTTGGCTACATGTGGTTAGATTTACATCCAGCCTCAGGGGATGATGAACGCGTGTTATCCCACGTCTTAAAAGACCAAGGTTGGACCCGAAGTTATCAGAAAGGACAAGGTCTTGGTACCCCGTGGACCGTCGCCAAAAAAGCTGAGTGGCTGACCCGTAAACTGATTCCTTCCACCCGACACGTCTTTGATCGGTTTTGGAGTGGAGATATTGCCAAGAAAGCGTTTGCAGGAAAGGCCGGTATTTTTACCAAGAAATTTTGGACCCACCCGAAGAAAGGCACCAGGATACGAATTGTGAAAAACCCCAAAACAGGCAAGTGGGAAAACATCTACGAGGAACCTTGATGGATCCACGACTAAAAACCTTGTTTGATTTTTATCATCGTCAATGGTGGACGTATAAACAACGATGGAGTTATTTCAAATGGATGTACACGGTATTGAATGCATTGGCTTTACTTTTAGTGGCGACAGGGATGATTGTGGGTCCTATCATTCACAATTCGATTTTAGTAGCCGTCTTAGCAGCAGCCGGTACGTTTGTCAAAGGATGGAACGAGTTTAAACAATATCGACATAAACTCAGAATGAGTGCTTTTGCTTATACCAGCTATGCCAAAGCTTAAATAGACCTTGAACACTTACGCTTTTAAAAAGCTTGGCAAACAAGTCCATTTTCATTTAGAGCTTGAAATCTGTTCTTTCACACGCAAAGAATTTGCTAAGAATTAAGAAATGGAGGGATTTTATAGAGTACCTGCTAAAGTATGGGAAGAACTGATTGAATCGTATCGAGATCAATTGACGGATAATTCACAACTCACCAAAGCGGCCAAATTAGCCGCGGAAAAGAATTTATGGCTCGCTTCAGGGTACCCACCCTCTATCATCAATGCCAACATTAAACCCTTGTCAAAGGAATTGGGACATTTAACCAAACGGATCAGGGAGGAAGGGGAAGACGAAGGAGACCCCATCCCTCCTAAACCTATAAAAAGGATTAAAGTGAAACCCCCTAAGACCACACCAAAACCCAAACCAAGTACTGGTAGAAGACGGTTACTTCCTACCCGCCCTGACGAAACCAACCCGAAACCCAAAAAACGAAAACGGCAAACCGAAGTCGAAAAACTACAACCCAGACCCGGATGGGAAGAATGGGGCGCCGGAAGAAAACTAAGAAGACAACTCGAGTACGACGAAAGCCCTTAGGGATTCAACAAGGAGGAGCCTTTGATGTGCAAAAAGCCTTAGCCAAAACAGGGATTGAATTTCACTGGCCTGGTTATCAATATTTAGGACCCGGGACCAAACTCAAGAAACGACTGGCTAGAGGAGACCCAGGGATTAATCGGTTGGATAAAATTGCTAAACAACATGATATTGATTATGATAAAGCCAAAAATTTGAAGGACAAGTGGAAAGCCGACACGAAAATGATCAAAGCCATCGATGCTTTACCTGGAAAGAAAACAGTCCCTGAAAAAATTGTTAAACGTATCATGCAAACCAAAAAGAAAATAAAACTCTAATAAACTAGCCAGTTTAAAAAATCTGCCAAATGTGTTTATTCTAACTAAAACCTAATTACATCCCATACCCTAATGGTTTTCCTAAGTCTAGTTACAATCTATATTTACAAAATGTCATGGCGAAGCCCTACTAAAATCTACTTACAAATAAGAACTAACTTTTAAAACCTAAATGCCCTAGTGGCCTTTCACTATTCCTTGTCTACCAACACTTGCCTTAAAAACCATCTCCGTGTGTTAACCCTAATATTTAATTACTTACAAATCTAATAGAGTGTTTATGTTCAGCTCCATGTTCGTCGTATCCAACTGACCGTAACCATATGGGTAGGTAGAAAACGTATCGGGATCCACTACTCGCTTATCAAACACGAGTTGATAATTTTTGGTTTCCTGAATGGTCTTAAGTTGTAGCTGCTGGACATCCCGCACAATTTTATGAGAACGTTTCACGGGGTATTTTCGCCGTACCACTTGACCGCTAATAATTTGAGGATCTTGGATCTCGTTAATTACATTGTTTCTAAGTATCGGGTAGTTGAGCTGCTTGGAGCCTTCGACGTTTAGAGAGAAACCCTTTACCTTGCATTCTTGTTTACTGTCGTCTAAAACATAACCGTAATTTTTAGGTCCTGCAGATGAAAATTCTACAATGTGTCTAAATTCTTTTTTCTTTTTATCCCAGAGTTCGTTCGTGAGGTCCCCCAAGTAGTCGCCGGTCGTAGGTTGATAGTGCTGTGGGTTGTTCTGGTCGATAATAAGTATAATACTGTCAGTGTCATAATACAGGATCTGTTCCTGCCCGCGTTTAAGTTCTTGGTACAGTTTTAATCTCGCCCAACAGGTAGTAAACGCTGCGATGAAAATGTTACATTTTCCATTGATTTCGGTGTCCTCTTCTCTCATCGTGTAAAACACGTCAATAGCTTCTTGATCCACTTGGCTGGGGTCTTGACGGTCGGGAAGGAGTTGAATTTTCTGAATAACATACATGTCCGACTCCAGAAATTCGTGAAACTCTTGCGGGTTAGTGAAATGTACGCACTGTGTTTTGTTGGGGCGCTGGCCAAATTTCCCCCACATCGAATTTAGCATGAGTTTAGCCAGGGATCGTAATCCCGAGTTCACACCTTTGTTTAGTTCCTCGGCAGAGAGCTCGATTCCTTCTCTGGTTTTAAAGTCCGCTAAGAATTTAGCTTTCTTCGCCTCGTCGGTACACCATGCTGGCCAACCTGAAGCCTCCGTCTTGATCCTGTACCACTTATCGATATAGGGGGCGAAGAGTCCCTTTCGACGTTGTTCTTCGGGAAAATGGTAAACTTCCACAATTTTCACTATTTCGTACCCCTGTTCGACAGCCTCTTCCAATTCCGGCGTACACCATGTACCCATCATCTCGCGCTCCACATCAGAATGGGGACAATAACTGCTACGTTCTAATAAAGGACGATCCAACTGTTCTGACGCACAAGCCACACACAAAGGGAATAACAGCTTTCCATTAACTCTGACGGGGAGGACAGGGTGATACAGATTTCTAGGCGGACGGACAATGCATTGAGCAATACCAAAGTAATGATGGATATTTTGATCTTCGGGGTTGAATAGAACTTCAGGGTGACCCGTCGGGTAGATAGAATACTTATTACAGAACGGATACAAACTGGTAAAGTCAAAGTACTGGATGGTTTCACCATCTGCACACCGATGGTAAAGTTTTGCCGCGTTGGTACGGCCGCCAAAGAACGCGTTTCTTGGATTCATACGGTCTCTTAATTCCAGATTTTTGACAAACGAGGCACATTCTAGGTTCTTCTTTTTAAAATCCTCCCATTGGCAACCCCACATTTCGACCACATTGTATCCACAACTTCTCAACTTGGCTATTTTCTCTTTCGTTACTTCTCGGACCTCCCACATCTGGCGGTTGTCAAGGCGTGTATGTCGTTCGGTCCGGTTAGGGAAACAGGTTGTGCAACCATGCCAGAAGCAGCCTTGGTATTCGAAGACCGTGTTGGTGGACTGGCAATATCCATCGACTTGACCCACGTACTGAATATTTTTCTCGCCACCATTTCCAGCGTGCTGGATAAAATAGGCTCTCTCGTGGTAAGGAACTTTCATCGCCTCGTCACATTCGTGTGCTTCTTGGGTGTAAGCTTCTCGCTGACAATGCTCGGTCCATAATAACCATTCTAGAGCTTGCTTACTCTGGTTTCCTCGAAGACCTGCCCACCCGTAGGCTGGTTCGCTGGCGATAGTCTCATCTTCGGTTCGGTTGATCATATCACGATGACAGGCTGATGCAATCGTGATATGATCGAAGGGATTGAATCCTGGCGTCTTCTTACCATTGGCGTCTACAATTTCAGTTTCTTTTTGGAACAGACGCTGAAACATTTGACATCCCTCCCTCAGAATAGTGACGTCCATCTGGCAGTATGCTTTGATGTCCCTCTTGAAATTGAAGATGGCGTCACGGTCGGTCTGTTCCTGGTACCATTTCTCAAATTTTTTCAGATCGTCGACGGACATGGCTTCCGGCATGTAAAACTTTTTTTCAGGCAAGGGGCCTATGTAATCTTCATTCTCCCTACGATTAAAAAGATGGGGAAAGTAGCCCTTTGCGTAATACGCTTCTTCACCGCTGGCATCTACGTAAGATAAACCAAAGGTAGAAGGGAACGCCTTGAGAGGCATGGCAAAAAAGTTTAGGCTGTCAATAAACCTAATGTCATAGTGTTCCAATTCTAGAATTTTGGCTCCGTTTCTGATTTGTGTAAGCTGTTTTCCATCTCGATACATTTCTTTAATGATGAAGTACCCATCGTAGGACTGGAGATTGTGGGCGATGACGATCAGTCGGCGTTGTGTGCGTTCAGTGATCTGCTTCAAGTCTTTGATAAATTCCTCAACACAGGTATCCCCCCACAAAGTTACTTCGTTACCGCGGTCGTCTTGATAGATCAGCAGGTTCGCCTCATGGATACCAGTTTCCTGATGAGCTTCAATATCGAACCAGATGTGGATTGGAGGTTGATTTTCTTTTGGGTTGTCGCTAGTTGTGTTCCGGGCTGCTACACCTTCTTCTTGTTCAAAATCTTCAATCAGCTGTTCTTCCAAATCCATAGGCTCGGTCTCGGAGTCAGCATCCGCTGCGGCGGCGGCTGCGGCTTTCTTGCGTCTTTTGAGAAGCTTCTTTTCGAGGGCAGCAGCTCGACGTTTGTCTCTCACTTTGCCGGCAGACTCAATGTAGCATCGATGTTCTTCCAGCTTAACATACTCTTTGCAAGTCGGGCAGCTTGCAAATCCACACTGATGGCTATGGATGTCCTGTTTGCAGCGGTTAAGCTTCTTACACTGTTTACAACGCCTGACGTCAAGCGGGCGTGTTCAGACAAGTCGGCTTTTTTTTTCAGTCGCTTTAGACAACATGTCGGCGTTAAGTCAAGTCACGCTCATTTTGGATATCGACAGGTTTCGTTTAAGTTCAGGCGAATTTCTGGTGAGAGAATTGGGCTGGTGTACAATCAAGGGAGAAAACGACAGTCAACATTTTTATTCACCGTTGAGATACCGTGATCTTGGTTACAAAGACCGGCGGACTGTCAATTATGTGTACCGACATATTCATGGGTTACGCTTTGAAGCCAGTTTCCAAGAAGCCGCGTTGCCGCAAAGAGATGTCGGCGCTGTGATTCAAGCGCTCTATCATGGCGGATTAATGTCTCACTTTACCTCCAGCCAGTTCACCTCTAGCCTCCGACATGTTGGCCAGCAAGAGTTTAGTGTTGGCTGCATCAAAACATTACTGTGCTGTATTTGTGCCAGGACATGTTCCCGGTGGGAAAAAATGCCAAAAGCATTTCCCGTAATGCCCATTACATTGTGGCATTCAAAAACCCCCGGGATCAATTGGGTGTGCGCAATGTGCTGTTGCAATCGTTTCCCTCCACTTGGAAAGACTGTTTGGAAACCTTTCACAAGTCAACGTCTCGCCCTTTTGGATACTTGGTTTTGGATTTGCACCCCGCCTCGTCGGACGAGTTTAGGTTGTGGAGTCACTTGTTAAAAGGAGAGGGATGGACGAGAAGTTATCAAAAACAGAACGATGTTGCCGAGAACCATTGAACAAGAACTGATGGCCAACAGAACGAAGCTGCCAAGAAGAAGTAAGAGACTTAGAGGAGCTAGTCCCGACTTGGTGTGGGCATGTTTGGAAAAATTGTTAGGAGACCATTTTAGCACCATGAGTGTTAAAAGCATGGATTATGAGGCTATGCGTCAGGTATATCATTACTCTCGTATTAGAAAGGGATTTAGAATTCAACAATTTGTTAGAAACTACGGTGAAACTTATTTTCGGGAATTGATTCAAACCATTCAAAAAGAAGCATGGCAACTGGCCATGGATCCAGACGTGCTAGCCAAACTAACCAAAGTGTCGGGTAATTTGCGTCGATCGGCTGAACAACAACGAATCAACTCTATTCTCCAACAGCTGCTCAAAAAGTGAGCTATAAACACAGCACACGATTAACACAACAATCATATTTGTGGAGTTTTCAAAGTGAATTGAAATGGTTCAAAAAGAACAAATGGTTGTCAACGATCCACAATCGTCGTACTATGCCTCACAAATTGAACCCGAGTTATTGCAACGTTTGGACTCGCTGTATGCCTATTACCACAAACTGTGGTGGTCTTACAAGTACATGTTAAATCATTACAAAGTGGCCAACAGTGTGTTGAACGGAATAGCGCTACTCTTGGTTGCCCTTGGAATGGTTATTGGACCGATTCTCGAAAACCCTTTACTGGTGGCCTGTTTGGCAGCAGCTGGAACGTTGGTGAAAGGGTGGAATGACTTCAAGCAGTTTCGCTTCAAAGAAGAAATGTCTCGATTTGCTTTCACCACCTATGCCAAAACGCTGATTGAATTACGAACCTACGTTAGAGGACTTCCTCCAGACGGGCTAGAAGCATTTTTGGTCAAAATGCAAACGCTAGACGACATCATTACTGATGTTACACCCCCTTTGCCTAAACATTGTAGCCGAAATTACCACCGCTTACACAAATATCAATCG
This sequence comes from Siderastrea radians, assembly GCA_964017195.1. Taxonomy (NCBI): domain Eukaryota; kingdom Metazoa; phylum Cnidaria; class Anthozoa; order Scleractinia; family Rhizangiidae; genus Siderastrea; species Siderastrea radians. The sequence goes on along the minus strand of OZ024887.1, from coordinate 14,368,374 downwards.
TTCAGTGGGCAATGCTATGTGGATGGGTCTTCAAAACAGAATAAAAAGCGCTCTACATCAAATACATCACTTTGTACGCTATGGGTGTTCAACAACAACGAAGTAAACGAAGTAAGCGAAGTAAGAGAAGAAAAACCAAAAAAAGAAGACAGAGAGGGGGTGCTCTATTTCGCGGAAAGCCCCGAACAGTTGACAAAATCGCCGAGGGAATGAGTATGCTTCTAGCAGGACCTGCTCCAACTTTTGCAACAGCTTTTGGAAAATTGGGGTCGCAAGCTTTAAAAGGGATCACAGACAATGTCAAGTTTTACAAACGTCGAAAGCGTTGAAAAAGATGAAGCGTTTCAAACGTCAATTACCGTTTTTAAAGTCGGTGCTCCAAGAAGCCAACAGTATGAAACGTGAAGAAATGTTAAAACATGCCAATGCTGACCAAATTAATGCCATGAGTGAAGTGGTGCTAAACTTGTTAAAAAACAAGATTCCTCTCAAACCCGAATTGATGAGCAAACTCCGACCTCATAAAAACACCTTGAGAGAGCTGAGCAAAAGGAAAAATTCTGTAAAAAAACGACGTGAAGTGTTAATGTCACAAAAAGGGAGTGGATTGTTTCGAGGTCTCAACGAGGTGGTTTGCCAGTGTACAAGATAAAAAGCCGTAGCATTTACAACACTTTACTCTTTAAACAATGGGACGCCAAAGGAAATGAGCAAAAACAAAATGGACAAAAACAAAGCGGGCAAAAAGAAAAAGAAAAACCCAGCGAGGAGAAGGGATGCCATGGTTTGTCGACTTCAAGAAAGGGTTTGAGGCTACAAGTGATTTGGTCAAGGCCTTGAAAAAACCACAAATGAGTGCTTCAGACGCAAGAAAGATGATTGCAGGCTACAAACAGGAATATCAAACGTATAAAAACCGCGGGGGTAAAAAAAGCTACAACAGTTGGGGGCTAGACAAAGGTTATATCAAAAAGCCCCCGGTAAACTGTTGCATCAGTTGAGTTGCAAGTGCTCCAACAACTGCCAAAATGGAAGAAGTTTACATGATTCCTCAAAAAGACATGGAAGAATTGATACAACACTACAAGGGCGAATTGACTGAAAATGCACTTTTAACTAAAGCAGCCAAAATAGCGGCCAAAAAACATGTCTTGTTGAAATCTGGTTTGCCTCCAGCCATTATCAATGCAAAAACCAAACCCATGAGTAATGAACTAGTTCATTTGACCAAGCGAACTCGTCAATTTCCTGGAGGCAGTGGATCGGGGGGACAAGGCGAACATCAAGAAGATGAAGAAGAAGGTGATTTGGTAGCTGGACCTGTCGAGCAATGGCTCAAGCAAATGATAAAAGGAAGTCCCTCAACACCTAAATTGCCAATTGGTTTAAACAAAGATAGAGTTGCTACAACCAGTCGAATTCCTGTGCGAATAAAAGAAGAAGCCCTAGCAGATATAAAAAAGCGACGAAAAACGTTGGAAAAAAAGATAGGAGAAACGGTCAAAGGCAAAGGCAAAGGCAAGGGCAAAGGGAAAAGTGGTGAACTCGAAAAGTTAAAACCATTACCAGGTTGGGAAGATTGGTACAAAGGCAAAAAGTTACGACGAAAGTTGGATTACAACAGCGACTAAATGGCAGCCAAAAAGAGAAAAACTCAAGTTCCCAAAAGACGTAAAGCAACCAAACCCAAAAACACGAGAAGAGAAAGAAAAACTCAAAAAGGTTGGGGGTTTGACCTTCAAAAGTTGTTGGCCAAAACTGGAATAGAATTTCATTGGCCCGGCTATCAATACATGGGACCTGGCACTCATTTGGAAAAGCGATTGAAACGAGGGGATCCAGGCATCAAGCGGTTGGACAAAATTTCCAAACAACACGACATTGACTATCACAAGGCAGGGGACGACTTGAACGCCAAATGGAGAGCAGACACCAAAATGATTAAAGCCATTAGCAATTTACCAGGCAAAAAGACACTAACTGAACGTTTTATTAAAGGTTTAATGCAGGGTAAAAAATATTTAAAATTGTAAAAAAAGCAGTAGAGCTGATTTGAGTTTATTTGTAATGTGGGAGAAGCGTTCGCTCCATAAAGGGCTTATTGTGATCTCGAATAAACCAAAAAGGTAAACTGTTTATGCTTCTTTTTTGGGGTAATTTTTTCCTTCTCCTGAATAACACTGCCAAGGACGAATGGTTGGGTTACTCTCCCACACGTATTTGAGCCTAATTTTGGCCTCGGTGTATAAAGCAGGATTGTTTTTAATATTTGAGTGGTTCAAACGAAGACCCTCACGCTCGTAAACTTCTTGGATGTACTGGTGTTGTTTCAAAACATCGTTTCCCACCCAACTCGGCCACCCTTTGGCTTCTTGTTGAATTTTGACCCATTTGCTGACATACTCTTCAAACTGTAATTGAAAAACAAAAACAAAAGGTTTATTTTCACATTCTTTCTTTACATGGTGGTAAATAAGTTTCACATAAACGACATGATTCGCAAACGATAATTAGTATTACACATTACACATTGTTCGTATTGTTTACACCCAGTTAATTTTTTCCACGTTTCTTTTTTTCCGCGCCACCCTTGTCGTTCCAAAATGGTGCGCATTCCAACACCTTTAACTCCAACACCGGGAATTAGTCCTTCATTCTTTTTCCAAAAATTAGCTTCTTTTGAAATATGTTTTGGGGAGCACATGCAAATGGATTGACTGAATATGATTTGGTCATGAACCTGAAAAAAAGTTAATAAAACAAACTCCTTTTTAACATGGGTTTTCTAATTTTCAATAAATGATAACGTCTATATGTTTGCAACAGTTTTACATAACAGTGACTACATTGAGTTCGATGCCAAGCCTTTGATCTTTTCATTTCCAAATGAACCTGAAAAACAAAATTTACCGAATATTTTTTTTCACCACTTACACCAGTTAGATTTTGTCAAATGCAAAATAAATAGTAAATCCATTTGCTTGTGAACCTTGAAAACGATAATTGTTCAAATTCAAACTTGTTAAACTAACTTAAAATAACACGAAATGCAGTTTCTTAAATGAAAAGTCAGGAGCACATCCATTTGTTTGTGAACCTACGAGTTAAAACAAAATTAAATTGAATGGTTGAAACTGAAATTTTCTATTTTTTTTGTACAAATTTTCTAAACTTAAAATTACATGAGGCACATTTCTTGAGATGCCAACCAAATACTGAATCCATTTGCTTGTGCACCTTAAATCAAAACAACATTTACAGTTCACACTATTTTACAATGCATCCATTTGCATGTGAACCTACAAGTTAAAACCAAGGTTTTCAAAACACCATTTCGCAATTGCATCTCACGCAATAAAATCCCATAACAAACTGTTCAAATAACACAAAAAACACTTTTTGCCTTTCCAACTCATTACTAAATCCAGTTCGTTGTGAACCTACAAGTTAAAACAAAAGTGGCGGTTCATTGAATAATGGTTCAAAAAATTTAATTGAATAGTTGTGGTTCCAATTTTTAGCAAATATTTTTCTAAACTTGAAATAACACGAGTTACATTTTGTTAGATGCCAACTCGTGAGTTCATCCATTTGCTTGTGAACCTACAACAAAAAATTAATTGATTGAAATTTGTTCCAAATTTGACTAAACTGTGGGTAATAAAATTTGGACGAATACTCAGCGTTAAAATGTCTGCAAAAAAGATCTTTAACACGACGAGGAGTTAGTTTACATTGGGCAACAACTCCATCTGTTTTTACACCATCAACAAAAGGAATGTAAAAGTGCTTGTTCGTTTGTAAATACAAATACATTGAGCGAACAGCTCTCATATGCTTTTGCCACTTTTTAAATTCTCTATTAAATATAACATGAAAATCGCATCGAAATCGGTGCCACTTCGGACAATGTTTCATTTCAGTCATCACCTGCAATAAGTTACACAATTCGAAATAAGACATGGTGGGACCAGCACATATGACACCACATTAAATCAGGGGTGCTTAGTTTTAAATGTTTCATAAAGTGAATGTTTTCACACGTGTCACATCGCACAAGCAAATCGGACGTTTCCATTTCCATCATTACCTGTTAAGAATGAACAGTTAACCATTGGTAAAACAGATTCGTTTCAACCCTCGGACAATGACGATGAGAATAAATGTGACAGGCACAATCAAAAAGCGGCTCAAACCCGTCAAAAAGCAATTGATTAGCTTTTGGGTAATTAAATTCTTCTAAATTAACATACGGAATATTCAAACGGGATAACATTTGTTTTTCAAGTGTCCCTCCTTTATATGCAACAACATCTCTCTCAAGCGAGGACAGTGTCTTGTAAACAGTTTTCATCACAAAATCAAGCAAATTTTGGTCAACGGCATTTTCTTCAGGTCGTGCGTGAAAAGGAAGAGAGTGAATGTTAGCAAATACGTAATTAGCTGTGCGCTTGTCAACCTCAGACAAAGAACTAAATGACACGGGTGATTGAAAATGAATACTGTCGGACCGTCCATCCATGTCGCACCATCCAAGTTCGCAAACAATAGTTTGGTTTCCTTTGTTTAAAATATATGCCTCGATATCTAATATCATACATACTCGCCGCAGCCCTTCATTAACATGTATGGGTGCGGTGCAGCATTCAAAGTGAGCAGGTTTTTGACAGCATGGCGTTGTTTGTATTCCCCACTCTTCTTTTTTGCACACAAAACAACGTTGAATTAATAAAAACTCTTGAAGGTCTGCACGTACCTTTGCTAACTTTTCACGATGCGTTTGTCGTGCTTCCATGTCCAAAATTTTATTTTGAATTTCGGTGGGAAGTTTTTCCCAATGGCTTTCGGCTGTTCCGACAATTCTTGGCTGAATTTTTGGAACCCACATCTTCTTGATCTTTTTAGCGGCTGGCGCGTCAAACTCTGTTGAAGTCTGAGGGGTTTCTGAAGTCTTCTGGGAAGTCTGCATGGTTTCCACAACATCTACTTGATTGGAAGTCTGTGGGGTTTCTTGGGCGGTGGTTTCTTGAAAATTAATCGTATCGCCATTCTGGTGCGATAAAATCTAGGCCTTCGATAAACCACTTGCAAGTTAACTGAGGATAAATTGTTGGAATGGAAAAGAGCTCGTCTTCGTTCTTCAATTGGGTAGCAAAGGTTTCCAAACTTTTGGACTTGACAAATGCAAACTCGTCGTTGATCTCTCGCAAAATTCTGTCAAGTAAAGACATTTGATAATTTTCATTAACTCTCTCACTCTTTTATAACAATAAAGTTGAATACGAATTAACTAGAAATTCAATAGATTAAATCCCTATTGTAAAAGTTTTGAATAGCTGAAACGATGCCAAAACAATACTGAAACGACGCTAATACACTCATAGCATAAAAATAATTTCTTTCAAATAGATGAAACGATGTTGAAATGATGTTGAAACGGAACCAACGCGCTGATAGGCTAATATTGCTATACTCTCATTGGTCAAAACGTAATTTGAACCCTGATTGGTTCACACTTTGCTTACACGAGCTCGGCGCTCATAGGCTAATATTGCTATACTGTTATTGGTCAAAACGCTATTTGTACCCTGATTGGCTTATACTTTGCTTACACGAGCTTAGCGCTCATAGGTTAATATTGTTATACCCTCATTGGTCAAAACGCAATTTGTACCCGGATTGGCTTATACTTTGCTTACACGAGCTTATACGCTTGAACGTTCATAGGCAAATGAGCTTTCACTCTCATTCAATTTAACTATAAAAAGAGTAGTGTCAATTACTTTTAGTACACACAACCTTACCATGGCAAGCTGCGAAAATGTGGGTGAAAATGTTGAACAAAATTATTCTTCTCATTTAGAAGAGTTGGGTTTAGATCTCAGCGACTCAGACGATGAACTGGTTTGTTACGAAACCATGCTACAGAGCGATGAGGAAGAAAATGCTTTGTGCAATCAAGTTATGGATAACTTTGAGCGCCAACGCGCCTTTCAATCACGTCTTCTTCAGCAGAGTGGAAGTGGTCTCAACTCGTCAAAGGGAACCTTTGAATTTGACCTACAACCCTTTGTGGATCGGCAAAGCACTCACCTGGGTGTGAGAGAAAGACATTTCAGCACACATTTGAGGCAAACGGGAAACTTTGTGGACGCACCAAATTTGGTGTCAGAGCTCCAAGAGGGTTTAAAGCGGGCCGTCAACCGTGTCATTGAAACAACACCGGATTTGAATGACATGGACAGACTCTATTTTACGCTAAGTTCGAACCGGTTAACATCCAATTTCCAAGGCTGGGGGTTACGTGCCGGGGAATGGAAACAAGGGGGACCTCGCTTGGATGGTCTTTTCACTCGTTTGAGTCAAGCTCTAAACAGCAACGAACAATTTGAGATGGATGATTCCTTTCAATTGTCCATCACTCAAGTTGTCCATTCTCCACAAGGGAGCGGAAGAAAGCGCAACATCAAACCGGGACATCAACCCCTTAGCATTTTAAAGCTGACAAAAAAATCAGTGATTCAAATAAACAATGAAGACGCACTTTGTTGTGCGAGAGCAATTGTGACTGCAAAAGCAAAACTTGACAACGACCGCCAGTGGAATAATATTCGCTTAGGAAGAAAAGTGCAAAAACAGCGTGCCTTACTTTTGCATCAGGAGGCAAACGTACCACAGGGTCCGTGTGGTTATGAGGAATTGACGCAGTTCAGTCACGCTCCCTCTCTTTTTAACTACCGCTTAATCTTGGTTGATGCCGACCGCGCTTTTCATCGCAAGGCTTTCAGTCCTCCTATGGGACCCAATGAAAAACAAATTATACTTCTACACCAAAAAGGTCATTATGATGTCATAACCAGCCTCCAAGGCTTTTTTGGTACGAGTTGTGCTTGTGCGCACTGTCTAAAGCCCTACAACGATCAAGGACGTCATCGTTGTTTGCTGAACAAGAGTTTTTGTCGCGCTTGTCGTCAAACGGGGTGTACCGATTTCAATGAAGCTTTCCCTACGGGTCTCAAAGCAACTCAACGTTGTGAGCGTTGTCATCGTGACTTTTTTGGACAAACTTGCTTTGAAGCCCATCGAACTCTCGACCACACAGGTAAACCAGTGCCAGAGCCATTATCCATTTGTCACAAAAATCAGAGATGTTCTCGTTGCTTAAAACTTGAAACGGGTGAAAAACAAATTGAAAAACACAAGTGTGGATTCATCGACTGCCCATCCTGTCACGAGTATGTAGACTCTGTCACTCACAAGTGTTTCATTCAAAAATGTAAATCTCTTCAGGAAATGAAAGAAGACAAAAAGAAACGAAAGCGCAAACGCAAACAGCAGGGTGGGCCACAACCCAAACGGGGTGCTGCCGCTGGTCTACAAACTTTGCGCGCCAACGAAGAAGAAAGTAACAACGAAGACGAAGACGAAGAAGACAAACCACCCCTTCATGTTTTCTTCGACATTGAAGCCATGCAGCCAGCAGAAAAACATGTTGCCAATTTGGTCATTGCAGAAACTGAAATGGATAACAGACCGTACCGATTTAAAGGTGAACACTGTTTGAGAGATTTTTTGGAATGGCTTGACACACTCACTGAAAATGACATGCGCCCTATGTATGTGTTAGCCCACAACTTTCAAGGGTACGACGGTTACTTTGTCGCTGCTGAATACCGTCAAAACAGCCAAATTGTACAGCAAATACGCAACGGATGCAAACTGTTGGAACTAAAACATGACCAAATACGCTTCATTGACTCCATGAGTTTTTTTCAAATGCCACTCTCAGCCTTTCCAAAAACCTTTGGCTTAATGGAACTGAAAAAAGGTTACTTTCCACACAAATTCAACCTGCTCGAAAATCAAGAGTATGTAGGAATTGTTCCAGCCATTGATTACTACATGCCCGAAAGCATGTCACCCGAGGGGCGCGAAGAATTTGAAAAGTGGCATAAAGATCAAAGAAACAAAAACACCTTTAATTTTCAAGAAGAGTTAATTGCCTATTGTGAATCGGATGTGCGCCTTCTCAAACAAGGATGTATGACATTCAAACTATTGTTTGAAGCCAAAACAGGATTCAACCCTTTTGATCACATCACTATTGCTTCCGCTTGCAACAGAGATCTGCGCATGAATCGAATGATTCCCAACAGCATAGCGAGTGAACCTGTCAACGGTTGGCGTACAAAAATCAACCAATCCAGAGCAGCCTTTGAATGGTTAACCTGGTGCAACTACTCGCTCAGAGAAGTCGCCCTCAACAACCTAACTGAGGAGGAGTTAAGTGACCACGTTATGATGTCAGCGGCTTATCCATTGCACGAACACCTATCCCACTGCGTGTATGTTCAACACGCGGGAAACGCCGGGGAGTATCGAATTCCAAATACCTCGTGGTTTGTGGACGGTTACTGTAAAGACACCAATACCGTGTACGAATTTCATGGTTGTTTTTGGCACGGTTGCCCCAAGTGTTACCCCGTGCGTGGTGAATCTCACTTGAGACTTTCTAATCGAACCATGCGTGACGTTTACGAAAAAACTCAACAAAGAACCAAAAACATTCAAGCTCGTGGTTACAACGTCATCGAAATGTGGGAATGTGAGTGGTCCCGTTTGAAAAAACACTGAGAGGACATTCGCACTTATGTCGAACAACTGGAATTCAGCGACCCCCTCAACCCTCGTGACGCTTTCTGTGGTGGACGCACCAATGCTGTCAAGTTGTACCATCACGTAACACCCACTCAGAAAATCCATTACATTGATTACACGTCTCTGTATCCCTGGGTCAACAAAACCTGTGTTTATCCCAAAGGACATCCCACCTTTATCTCTCAACCAGACACCACAGACATCAACCAGTACTTTGGCGTCATCAAATGCAAAGTCATCCCCCCCTATGGTTTGTACCATCCTGTACTACCCTACCGCCACGGGGGAAAACTCACCTTTCCTCTCTGTGCTTCCTGTGTGGAAACGGAAATGGAAAAGCCACTGTTGGAAAGGTCGGCCCAGTGCCCCCACTCGGACGACGAACGCGCATTAGAGGGAACCTGGTGTAGTCCCGAACTTCAAGTAGCCATTGAACTCGGTTATCGCATGGACTACATTTACAAAGTTTGGCACTTTGAAGAAACCTGTGAGGGGCTGTTTGAAAACTATGTCAACACTTGGCTCAAGATTAAACAAGAAGCCAGTGGTTGGCCAAGTTGGGTGGGAAACGATGTCGCCAAACGACACCAGTACATCCAGGAATACTACGAGCGTGAAGGTATTCGTCTCGACTACCACAAAATTGAAAAGAATCCTGGCTTACGCACCCTAGCCAAAATGATGTTAAACTCCATGTGGGGAAAGTTCGGTCAGCGCCTCAACAAAACCCAAGTAATGGCATTTACAGACCCCGAAGCCTTTCACCGTTTCCTCAACAGCGACAGCATTGATGTTCGTCAAGTATTCGTTGTCAACGACAACATGGTGGAAGTCCACTTTCAACACTTTGACGAGGACATCGAAGTCTCTCCGAATCTCAATGTCTTCGTGGCCTCCTTTACGACCTGTTGGGCACGACACCGTCTCTACAAAGCACTCCAATTACTCGGAAAACACGTGCTGTACTTTGACACCGATTCGGTTGTTTACTACGAAGACACCAACGATCCTAATCAACCTCGTCCCGTTCTCGGAGATTATCTCGGAGAGTTTACTAATGAATTAGATGACGATGATTACATTGTTGAATTCGTGTCCGCCGGCCCTAAAAACTATGGCTACAAAACCAAAAATGGCAAAGTGGAATGCAAAGTGCGTGGTTTCCGCCTCAACAGTGAAGGCAAAACACAATTAAACTATCACGTTATGCGTCAAAATGTTTTGGATGAAATTCAACAACCCCTGGATAAACCCAGAGAAACCCAAGTCATCAAAACTCACCAAATCGTGCGTGACGCCAGAAACTATACCATTTTCACTCATCCATAATACAAACGCTACAAACTCGTGTTCAACAAACGTGTTGTGGATCCAAACACCTTTCAAACTTATCCTATTGGATATAAAGCGGCTTATTAATTATCTTTCTCTTTCATCTTATTGTAATTAGTGAATAATTGTTTCATACCACAATGAACTCTTTATTAATCAAGACATTTCAACACAGTGCAGTGAAGCACAACCGTCGTGTGAACAATGCAATGTAAATTTCTTCGACTTTCACTTTCACAAACAAAAGAGTGTCAACACATAAGCAAATGTAAAACTTTCGCTTTTAAAAACTAAATAAAATGGTTCTAACAAGATAGTACCTGTTTTTTCATTTCTCTTCTATTTTTCCTAAGATATTTTGCAATGAATCCAATAATTCTATTGGTTTTCTTCCAGGCTTCATGTTTTCCACTTGTTCACGCAACAACAACAACAACAACAACTCAATCACCATCCGGTCACCAGGTCCATAAACCCGGCGCGCAATGCATTGTGATCTATGAGAGCCTATAATACTACTCCAGACAATATTAAAATTCCAGTAATATTTCACAATTTAAGAGGTTATGACAGCCATTTCATTATGAGAGTATATGTGCGTTATTTGGGGGGATTCATAATTAATGAGGTTGGGAGTTAATGAGATGCGTAACCCGCGAAGCGGGTCTAACCCTAAGTCGCCATCCTAAGCGGCCATCTTGGATCGTAACCCTAACCCGCGAAGCGGGTCTAACCCTAAGCGGCCATTTTGGATTTTAACCCTAAGTTTTTATTTCTTCTAACCCTTCGACCCGAAGGTTTCTTCTCCGAAGTCGCCATTTTGTTTCTTACGAAGCCTCGCCATTTTGGTTTTAACCCTAAGTTTTTATTTCTAAGTTTAACCCTAAGTCTCTTACTTAGAAAAAAGAAAAAATTTTTGGGTGTTGCTGGATTCGAACCTGCAAGATTAGAAGAAGAATTAGTAACCCGTTACCTACCCGATTGCGCCACGCCGCGGCGGGCTGAAAGAGGAAGATAATTTGTTGGAGTGATAAATAAAAACAACGGTCTAGGTTTATTCGAGATGGCAGTAAGCCCCCAGTGGAGCGAATGCGTCTCCCGCTGAATAAACTCTAGTCCGCTGTATTTTCTTATAGGGACATCAAACTCTTATATTTGATGTTTATGTTTGATTCTTAACCTTGTGGGAAAAGAATTACCCCAACTAGGAATCGAACCTAGATTTTTGCGGCCACAACGCACTGTCTTACCATTAGACGATTGAAGTGTTTGGTACCAGGTCTCCTAGCTATATTTCGGGGAAATACACTCTAGTTACCTAGTACTTTTGATTAAAGTGTAATTTGTCTTATATTTGACTTTATCATTTTTCTCGCTTGCTTGTGGGACGGCCCGGTGGCGTAATGGTTAACGCATCTGACTCCAGATCAGAAGATTAGTGGTTCGAATCCACTTTGGGTCACTGTTTCTTTTTTGCTCATATTTATTGGTCATAACTTTGTAATTCAGAAGCTTTGCTTCGTAAGAAATAAATTACGCTTTATTGGTCAAAAGCTTCTATAAGATGTGGTGGCTCCTAAAAGAGCCGTTGTTTTTTGTCGAGGTTTAATCCTCGTCTTCTGAGGTCTTACGGCAGCCCAATGTTCTCTTCTTCCAACTTGTTGTAAATCCTCGATAGCCTTGACGTTCAAGCCATTGTTGTATACCGCATGTAATCTTCCATTTTCTCTTTTTGATAAAGTTATACTCCTTCAATACATGGTAGGGTCCGCAACGGCAAATGCTCCACAGCTTTTCTAAGACCTGTAAAATAAAAACACGTTGTTAGAGAATGGTAAGCTTTTGGTCAAAAGCTTTGTAATTCAGAAGCTATGCTTCGTAAGAAATAAATTACGCTTTTGGTCAAAAGCTTCTATAAGAATTGGTGGCTCCTAAAAGAGCCGTTGGTTTGGTTTTACTGCTACTGCTCTTCTTGCTCCTCAGCAAATCGTTGATAGATCGGGTCAGGTTTTCGACAACAGATTTGATGTTTAAAGATCACACTATTTCGCGATCTTAAAAACTGTCGAATGCCGCAGAGAACTTTCCATTTTTTAGCGAAATGGATTTCACGCAACATGTGAAACGGGCCGCAATTACAAATATCCCAAAATCGTTCAAGTACCTGATGGACGTCTCGCAGTTGATCTCGGTGATGTTGACGAATGGCTAAGCGGATGATGTAACGCTGGATCTCTTCGGGTAAAAGATCCCAGTAACTTCTAACTTGTATAAGACTAGCCATGTTTAGGAATGAGTTGATCCAATTTGAACGTTCTTTATAACCCACAGCGGTACCTCTCAGAAAACATGGGAATTTTTTTTCAAAGAAAAAATCTGACAAACGCTACCGCAACATTAGTATGCGTTTTTCGATCCGAGCGGTCTTTCAAAGATGCTACCGCAACATTAGTATGCGTTTTTCGATCCGAGCGGTCTTTCAAAGACGGTATAAAATCTAAACACGCGGTTTCATTTCTAGTTAAAAGATGGAGATTCGTAAACGTTTAGGTAGCGGTGGTTTTGCCGAGGTTTACGAAGGTGTTTACCAAGGAAAGACTGTCGCTATTAAACGTATGAAGACGACGACCAAAAATCCAGCAGCCACCCGTGAAGCGTTCCAAGCCGAAGTACGTGTCCTGGGTTTAAATCACCCACATGTCATCCGTCTACTCGTCGCCGAACCCGAAATGATCGTGATGGAGTTTATTCCCGAAGCCTCGACGTTGCAAGCGCTCATTGATGATGATCTGAGCTATCCCTGGAGAAACTTTGCCAATCAACTCATCCTAGCTGTCAGCTACCTTCACGGCAACAACGTGTTGCACCTAGATTTAAAACCGGCTAACATTCTGGTCAACCAGCAACACCAATGTAAGGTAATCGACTTTGGTTGTTCGCAACCACGTGCTCATCCCGGCCATTCCGTCTGTCAGGGCACCATCGCGTATCGCGCCCCGGAACTTTTCAAAGGTGACCTTCCCACGACGAAAGCAGACATTTATTCACTTGCCATCACCCTGTGGGCTTTAAAACATCAGAGGGTTCCCTACCATGGACAACAGGACGATATGCTGATTTATCAAGTCGTCGCTTTTTGTCGTCGCCCTAGCCCCGATCCTGAATTTCAACCCGTGTGGCATGCCGACCCAGACCAGAGACCAGAAGCGGAGCAGCTGAAGTTTTAAATATGTTTATTCTTAACCAACGGCTCTTTTAGGAGCCACCACATTTAAGTAAAGCAATGACCTACAAATTAAATTCATCTAAACGATGTGTCAAGTCTTGTAAATGTGTACTAAAAGTTCTATGAAATAAATCTTGTATTTCTTTATTTGTAATAGAGCCGATTTGTTTAGAACCTAAAACCACACTTCTTAAAGCGAGTGTAGGAGCGTCTGGTTTTAAATAAAACCGTCTGTTTTTAACTTGAAACCAAGTACTGCTTTCAATGTCATAAGCATAAATGGTCTTTCCCATATCCATCGCCATTTGTACGCACCAACCTGTTCCTCCACGTAACATTTTACGGAAAGGGTGGCCTGAGAAGTATAACAGTTGGATAACCACCGAAGATGTACGTGACCCTACCCAGTCATAGTAGTCGCAAAGAATTTCCTAACAATCAACCCAGTTCGTTTAAAGTCCGTTTAGCGGAACCTTTACGCTTGTTAGGAGATGATTGGCAAGTGGGATTAGCCTCCATGTCTATACCGGATCGTGGTTTGGATCTATCGCATATTCAACCTCTGAATCGGGGTTTGTTTATCATGTCCTCGGTGCGTAAGAAAAAAGATAATACGTTTGATTACAAGATACACAGGTTGACGTTGAACGATTTAACACGTTTTCCCATTCAAGATGGTATCTCTTTTATGAAAGCTGTGCTGTTATGGTATCAAGAACAATTTAATCAAGAATTCAAACGGGAGTATGAAAGTGTGGATCAAGATGCTGGAAAACATACGTATCTCAAGTTTTATTTAGACGACGGCGATTTAGTCATGGATAACAACAAACTGATACGAAAGCGGTTCGGAGGCGTCAATGATCCGTTACCCATCTTTGCCTTTACCCAGGATTTTGGTGTCAAAATGGGATGGATTCGTCAAGATTACAAAAAAGATTGGGAACCCGGGCTTAATCTACAGATTGTTTACCACAACCAGCGAATTGTGACACGAGGCCAATACGATTTTCGTAACCAAGATGGTACGGCTAACTTGTACATGCGACAGGAAACAGATAATGAAGGAGTCACTTGGTTTTATTTGACAGGTCGCTGTAGTTGGAGATTTTCATCCATTAACAGAATGTTTGATCGTCTGGTGACTCACCCCAACCGTTCTTTGTATGTCTATTCCGATGTAGGTGGTAGTTCTATGGTGGGTAATCGTTTTACTGATTTGTTAAAGGAAGTGCATTATCCACGTCAAGGTCAAGGTAAAGTCTACTATGAACCAGAACATATTCACTATTTACCAGTACGACGTGAAGTGATTGATATCATTGAAGTGAATTTAACAGAAAACACCGCTTCTGGAGAAGAACTCGTCAAGTTTAAAGACGATCACACATTACTGACGCTACACTTTAAAAAGGCAAACGATTAACATGATGTCATTAAAAAGCAAACCTTTCAGCAAGAAAGATGTCGTTCTTTGTGACCCTACCCAGTCATAGTAGTCTTCAAGAATTTCCCAGCAATCAGGCGAGTTCGTTTAAGGTCCGTTTACCAGAACCTTTACGTTTAATGGGTGACAATTGGCAAGTGGGTTTAAGTTCATTGTCTTTACCAGACACCGATGTCAATTTGTCTAAACTAGCCGACCCCACTGAATTCATTTTTGGAGAAACATGCTACATCATGTTGGGGAGTCAACGCATTCAAAAAACGTTTAATTTACGTTTTGACACATTGACGGAGTATCGTTGGCCTGTCTCGGATGGAGTTAGTTTTATGAAAGGCATTTTAAAATGGGTGAATAAGCGGTTTAACGAAGAAAATTGGCGAAGCTATGGGTTTTATTACTTAGAGAACAACAAGAATACTTGTTTAGAGTGGACATGGCAAGGAGAAGATTTGTATTTGGATAACAGCAAGGTCTCCCGCTGGCGATATGCTCAAAGAGGGGTTCAACAATATAGTCCTTTTGTGGCGTTTAACCTAAAAGTTTGTCTCAAAATGGGATGGTTTGAAAAGAATGGAAACAGTGGGTATAAACTAGGACCGAACCTTCTCATGAGTTTTCCAGAAGGAAAGATCCCAGCCAAGAATGACGCGGATTTTTTCAGTGGATTTGATCCCCTGTATTTTACCAGTGATACCGATGCTAACAACACAACCTGGATGTTTCTCAGTATGCGAGTCAATTGGACTTTTATTAATTTAAATCATGCGTTTCGAAGTGTGGTTCAAGATCCTACTAGAACCCTACATATCTATTCGGATGTAGGAAGCAGTACCATGGTGGGTGACAAAATTGTGGATTTACTGCGTGAAGTCAAATATGATCGTACTACCCGAGGACAAGTTTACTTTGAACCACGCCATATTCAATATATACCGGTACGACGCGAAGTGATGGACATTATTGAAGTACAAGTCGCAGAAACGGTAGGAACAGGAGACGATTTAGCTCAATTTGGACCAGGTCATACACTTTTGACCTTACACTTTAAACAAGTATGAAACAAAGAGGTGGTGTGATTCCCATCGCTGCTATAGTCCCTGGTTTAATAGCTGCCGGTAAAACAGCGGGGTTAGCTGCTTTAGGTGCTGCGGTAGGACATAAAACGAAACAGTGGATGAAGAAAAAGAATAAAAGGAAAGCACAAAAGGGAAGAGGTCTCAAACGATACTATCATGCGCGGCGGTAGTTTAACCCGGTTTCGAACCGACGACCAAGAAGGAGCGGGGGTGATTAAAGAAACTCTAAAAGGTGGATTCAAAGGAGCTATAAAAACACGAAACCCTCTCAAGTTACCCAGTAACATTTCAAAAGGGGCTCAAGCAGGATTTAAACGGGGACTTAAGCGAAAAGCAGAACAAGTCTTGGAAAAGGAATTGGGGAAAGTCTTGAAAAAACCTAAAGTGAAACAAGCCGTCAAAGTCACCCAAGCCCTTTTTCCTAAACAAGTCAAAAAAATTCGAGATATTTTAGGTAGATAACTTTCACACAAAAAAATGGAACCGATCCCTTCGAGACCGCCATTTCGAATGGCAGATAAAGGGTTAGCGACGACTCGTCGTCATCAAACAGGGGGTTGGATTAGTGGTGAAGTGCGTCGACCTCCGGGTTATCAACTGGCAAAGTATATAAGGAAAAGAAAACAGAAAAAGTAAACCCATTTCATCATGGCTGTCAACATGGTGATGAGCTCCACGCTCGACTTGTTTAAGAAACCAGAGACGGATTATAGTATTGAATCCTATCGCATGGTGACCATACAACCGACCACCACTGGTATTAACCCTATGGAATTTATTGTACCTAAACTAGAAAGTTTTGTGGATTTGAACCGAAGTTACTTTACGATGGAACTACAGATGAAAAAGAATGATGGAAACAACTGGAGCGCAAGTGAAACTTTGTGGCCTGCGAACAACATCACCCACACGATCATCAAACAGATTGATCTGTACTTGAATGGTACTTTGATCAGTCCACAATCGGACACGTATCACTACAAGGCTTATCTACAAACACTGACTAACTTTGACACCAAAGATGGGCGAACCGTGCTAAGACCCGCAGGTTGGTTTAATGGGATTAACCCTCCCCCACAGTGGACGACTAACAATGTGGATACCACCTCGAATTCAGGCGCTGGGCATGGTGATTACAAAGCCTTGGCAGCCAATACTAAACTCTTGCTAACCAACATGAGTGCAGAAAGAGCTGAACTGGCTGGAGGTAAAGTCAGACATTATGTCTTTGTGCCTCACCTAGAAGTTTTTCACACAGGCAAAGCCTTGGTGCCCGGGGTTGAAATCAAGATGAGGTTCCACTTTAATGACCCTAAAGTTTTTCTGGATGGAGTTGGTAAAGCGGGGCGTCTGACAGAGTCTGATATCAAGATACGATTTCATTTGTGTCAACTAAGACTGAACGAAGCCGTGTACAGATCATTGGAAAGTAAACGACATAATGGCAAAGCAGTCGCCAAGTACCCTACGGTTCGAAGTGAAATTCGAACTTACAGCATGGAAAATACCAAGAGCCGAGAAGAAATTCGAGATTTGTTTCAGAATCGTATCCCAGACCGCATGATTGTAGCACTGCTTGACAGTCGGGCTTTTAATGGAGCGTATGACAGAAACTGTTTCTGTTTCCAGAAATTTGATCTGACTTCCATCAAACAGATTGTGCGTGGGGAAGAATACCCGTACGAAACGCTGGACTTGGTAGGCAATGATAGCAGTCGAGATTTGTTAGGATACTTTCGGTATCTGCTCGCGAGTGGCGCTTGGTGTCATCTGACAGGAAACATGCTAGAAGAAAAAGATTGGGGAGAAGACAAAGGTTGTACGCTATTCATGATTGATAATGTAGCCAATGGTTGTGCGGATAGCCGAAACCTCAACCCCAAACAGTCTGGAGACCTACAGCTTAAATTGGAGTTCCGAGCGGCTCCTGCCAGTAATATCACCATCCTCGTGTACGGTGAGTTTGAAAATCTGCTGGAGATTGATCCCAACGGTTCAGTCCTCTACGACATCTACCAACACTAGCTGGTACAAAGCAAAGCTTCAGTTTGTGAGCTTTTTAAAGCGAGTGAAAAGACATGGAATTTGTACCCTTATCAACCCAAGAATGTAATCTCATTGCTAATCAAGATCCTTCTTTGAAAAAGATCTTTCAAGGCACGTTCCCTTGTGATGGGTTACCTCGACCTCCTAAAAAGAACGCGGCCTATATTGTCAACACCGATCCAACAGGACAACCCGGTCAACATTGGATTGCCCTATGGTTAGAAAACCAGTTGATTGAAGTCATGGATACCTATGGTTTACCTCTGGAATGGTATCGAACGACACAACCCCTGATTGATTGGATAACGACCTTGGACAAAAGACATTGGGTAACAAATGGAACCACGTTACAAGGATTACACAGTTCGGCTTGTGGACATTATTGTTTAGCCTATCTTAAATTAAAAGCGCGTGGTGGAACTTTATCCGATTTCTTAGCTTTATTTTCAGATCACGATTATGTGCAAAATGATCAAAAAGTAGCCACTATCTTAGATCCACTACCTATGCCTAGCACAACCTTTGTCAATCAGTGTTGTCAACCTCGTGAAAAAGTAATAAAAAGCGTGGGATGGTAGATATTTGTCTGTTTTCTGTGTAACCTGAAGCTCGTAAGAACTCAAAGTAGAACTCAAAAAATGGAATTTCCGTTGGTTCAACCCTTTCAGATTCATACCCCCTCTTCCATGTTAGTGGTGGGTCCTTCTGGGTGTGGGAAAACCGTGTTTACACAAAAATTGTTAGGGGATAACTTGGATTTGTTTGAAACCTATCCTCAAAGTATTCATTATTGTTATGGAGCATGGCAACCCAAGTTTAAAGAAATGAAGTTTGCTCAATTTCATGAGGGGATCCCTGAATTAGAAGATTTAGACCAATGGTTTCCGAAAGGGAAAGGAATTTTAGTGATGGATGATCTGATGGATGAAGGAAGTCATGATAAACGGGTCTTGGATTTATTTACTAAACATTCACATCATCGAGACATTACTGTGCTATACTTATGTCAGGATATGTTTCCAGCAGGGAAATACGCTAAAAGTATTTCACGAAACGCGCATTATGTGATTGCGTTTAAAAACCCTCGGGATCAATTAGGCGTGCGTAATTTACTGCTACAAAGTTTTCCCACCTGTTGGAAAGAATGTTTAGAAACCTATCAAGCCTGTACGCAAGAACCCTTTGGCTACATGTGGTTAGATTTACATCCAGCCTCAGGGGATGATGAACGCGTGTTATCCCACGTCTTAAAAGACCAAGGTTGGACCCGAAGTTATCAGAAAGGACAAGGTCTTGGTACCCCGTGGACCGTCGCCAAAAAAGCTGAGTGGCTGACCCGTAAACTGATTCCTTCCACCCGACACGTCTTTGATTGGTTTTGGAGTGGAGATATTGCCAAGAAAGCGTTTGCAGGAAAGGCCGGTATTTTTACCAAGAAATTTTGGACCCACCCGAAGAAAGGCACCAGGATACGAATTGTGAAAAACCCCAAAACAGGCAAGTGGGAAAACATCTACGAGGAACCTTGATGGATCCACGACTAAAAACCTTGTTTGATTTTTATCATCGTCAATGGTGGACGTATAAACAACGATGGAGTTATTTCAAATGGATGTACACGGTATTGAATGCATTGGCTTTACTTTTAGTGGCGACAGGGATGATTGTGGGTCCTATCATTCACAATTCGATTTTAGTAGCCGTCTTAGCAGCAGCCGGTACGTTTGTCAAAGGATGGAACGAGTTTAAACAATATCGACATAAACTCAGAATGAGTGCTTTTGCTTATACCAGCTATGCCAAAGCTTAAATAGACCTTGAACACTTACGCTTTTAAAAAGCTTGGCAAACAAGTCCATTTTCATTTAGAGCTTGAAATCTGTTCTTTCACACGCAAAGAATTTGCTAAGAATTAAGAAATGGAGGGATTTTATAGAGTACCTGCTAAAGTATGGGAAGAACTGATTGAATCGTATCGAGATCAATTGACGGATAATTCACAACTCACCAAAGCGGCCAAATTAGCCGCGGAAAAGAATTTATGGCTCGCTTCAGGGTACCCACCCTCTATCATCAATGCCAACATTAAACCCTTGTCAAAGGAATTGGGACATTTAACCAAACGGATCAGGGAGGAAGGGGAAGACGAAGGAGACCCCATCCCTCCTAAACCTATAAAAAGGATTAAAGTGAAACCCCCTAAGACCACACCAAAACCCAAACCAAGTACTGGTAGAAGACGGTTACTTCCTACCCGCCCTGACGAAACCAACCCGAAACCCAAAAAACGAAAACGGCAAACCGAAGTCGAAAAACTACAACCCAGACCCGGATGGGAAGAATGGGGCGCCGGAAGAAAACTAAGAAGACAACTCGAGTACGACGAAAGCCCTTAGGGATTCAACAAGGAGGAGCCTTTGATGTGCAAAAAGCCTTAGCCAAAACAGGGATTGAATTTCACTGGCCTGGTTATCAATATTTAGGACCCGGGACCAAACTCAAGAAACGACTGGCTAGAGGAGACCCAGGGATTAATCGGTTGGATAAAATTGCTAAACAACATGATATTGATTATGATAAAGCCAAAAATTTGAAGGACAAGTGGAAAGCCGACACGAAAATGATCAAAGCCATCGATGCTTTACCTGGAAAGAAAACAGTCCCTGAAAAAATTGTTAAACGTATCATGCAAACCAAAAAGAAAATAAAACTCTAATAAACTAGCCAGTTTAAAAAATCTGCCAAATGTGTTTATTCTAACTAAAACCTAATTACATCCCATACCCTAATGGTTTTCCTAAGTCTAGTTACAATCTATATTTACAAAATGTCATGGCGAAGCCCTACTAAAATCTACTTACAAATAAGAACTAACTTTTAAAACCTAAATGCCCTAGTGGCCTTTCACTATTCCTTGTCTACCAACACTTGCCTTAAAAACCATCTCCGTGTGTTAACCCTAATATTTAATTACTTACAAATCTAATAGAGTGTTTATGTTCAGCTCCATGTTCGTCGTATCCAACTGACCGTAACCATATGGGTAGGTAGAAAACGTATCGGGATCCACTACTCGCTTATCAAACACGAGTTGATAATTTTTGGTTTCCTGAATGGTCTTAAGTTGTAGCTGCTGGACATCCCGCACAATTTTATGAGAACGTTTCACGGGGTATTTTCGCCGTACCACTTGACCGCTAATAATTTGAGGATCTTGGATCTCGTTAATTACATTGTTTCTAAGTATCGGGTAGTTGAGCTGCTTGGAGCCTTCGACGTTTAGAGAGAAACCCTTTACCTTGCATTCTTGTTTACTGTCGTCTAAAACATAACCGTAATTTTTAGGTCCTGCAGATGAAAATTCTACAATGTGTCTAAATTCTTTTTTCTTTTTATCCCAGAGTTCGTTCGTGAGGTCCCCCAAGTAGTCGCCGGTCGTAGGTTGATAGTGCTGTGGGTTGTTCTGGTCGATAATAAGTATAATACTGTCAGTGTCATAATACAGGATCTGTTCCTGCCCGCGTTTAAGTTCTTGGTACAGTTTTAATCTCGCCCAACAGGTAGTAAACGCTGCGATGAAAATGTTACATTTTCCATTGATTTCGGTGTCCTCTTCTCTCATCGTGTAAAACACGTCAATAGCTTCTTGATCCACTTGGCTGGGGTCTTGACGGTCGGGAAGGAGTTGAATTTTCTGAATAACATACATGTCCGACTCCAGAAATTCGTGAAACTCTTGCGGGTTAGTGAAATGTACGCACTGTGTTTTGTTGGGGCGCTGGCCAAATTTCCCCCACATCGAATTTAGCATGAGTTTAGCCAGGGATCGTAATCCCGAGTTCACACCTTTGTTTAGTTCCTCGGCAGAGAGCTCGATTCCTTCTCTGGTTTTAAAGTCCGCTAAGAATTTAGCTTTCTTCGCCTCGTCGGTACACCATGCTGGCCAACCTGAAGCCTCCGTCTTGATCCTGTACCACTTATCGATATAGGGGGCGAAGAGTCCCTTTCGACGTTGTTCTTCGGGAAAATGGTAAACTTCCACAATTTTCACTATTTCGTACCCCTGTTCGACAGCCTCTTCCAATTCCGGCGTACACCATGTACCCATCATCTCGCGCTCCACATCAGAATGGGGACAATAACTGCTACGTTCTAATAAAGGACGATCCAACTGTTCTGACGCACAAGCCACACACAAAGGGAATAACAGCTTTCCATTAACTCTGACGGGGAGGACAGGGTGATACAGATTTCTAGGCGGACGGACAATGCATTGAGCAATACCAAAGTAATGATGGATATTTTGATCTTCGGGGTTGAATAGAACTTCAGGGTGACCCGTCGGGTAGATAGAATACTTATTACAGAACGGATACAAACTGGTAAAGTCAAAGTACTGGATGGTTTCACCATCTGCACACCGATGGTAAAGTTTTGCCGCGTTGGTACGGCCGCCAAAGAACGCGTTTCTTGGATTCATACGGTCTCTTAATTCCAGATTTTTGACAAACGAGGCACATTCTAGGTTCTTCTTTTTAAAATCCTCCCATTGGCAACCCCACATTTCGACCACATTGTATCCACAACTTCTCAACTTGGCTATTTTCTCTTTCGTTACTTCTCGGACCTCCCACATCTGGCGGTTGTCAAGGCGTGTATGTCGTTCGGTCCGGTTAGGGAAACAGGTTGTGCAACCATGCCAGAAGCAGCCTTGGTATTCGAAGACCGTGTTGGTGGACTGGCAATATCCATCGACTTGACCCACGTACTGAATATTTTTCTCGCCACCATTTCCAGCGTGCTGGATAAAATAGGCTCTCTCGTGGTAAGGAACTTTCATCGCCTCGTCACATTCGTGTGCTTCTTGGGTGTAAGCTTCTCGCTGACAATGCTCGGTCCATAATAACCATTCTAGAGCTTGCTTACTCTGGTTTCCTCGAAGACCTGCCCACCCGTAGGCTGGTTCGCTGGCGATAGTCTCATCTTCGGTTCGGTTGATCATATCACGATGACAGGCTGATGCAATCGTGATATGATCGAAGGGATTGAATCCTGGCGTCTTCTTACCATTGGCGTCTACAATTTCAGTTTCTTTTTGGAACAGACGCTGAAACATTTGACATCCCTCCCTCAGAATAGTGACGTCCATCTGGCAGTATGCTTTGATGTCCCTCTTGAAATTGAAGATGGCGTCACGGTCGGTCTGTTCCTGGTACCATTTCTCAAATTTTTTCAGATCGTCGACGGACATGGCTTCCGGCATGTAAAACTTTTTTTCAGGCAAGGGGCCTATGTAATCTTCATTCTCCCTACGATTAAAAAGATGGGGAAAGTAGCCCTTTGCGTAATACGCTTCTTCACCGCTGGCATCTACGTAAGATAAACCAAAGGTAGAAGGGAACGCCTTGAGAGGCATGGCAAAAAAGTTTAGGCTGTCAATAAACCTAATGTCATAGTGTTCCAATTCTAGAATTTTGGCTCCGTTTCTGATTTGTGTAAGCTGTTTTCCATCTCGATACATTTCTTTAATGATGAAGTACCCATCGTAGGACTGGAGATTGTGGGCGATGACGATCAGTCGGCGTTGTGTGCGTTCAGTGATCTGCTTCAAGTCTTTGATAAATTCCTCAACACAGGTATCCCCCCACAAAGTTACTTCGTTACCGCGGTCGTCTTGATAGATCAGCAGGTTCGCCTCATGGATACCAGTTTCCTGATGAGCTTCAATATCGAACCAGATGTGGATTGGAGGTTGATTTTCTTTTGGGTTGTCGCTAGTTGTGTTCCGGGCTGCTACACCTTCTTCTTGTTCAAAATCTTCAATCAGCTGTTCTTCCAAATCCATAGGCTCGGTCTCGGAGTCAGCATCCGCTGCGGCGGCGGCTGCGGCTTTCTTGCGTCTTTTGAGAAGCTTCTTTTCGAGGGCAGCAGCTCGACGTTTGTCTCTCACTTTGCCGGCAGACTCAATGTAGCATCGATGTTCTTCCAGCTTAACATACTCTTTGCAAGTCGGGCAGCTTGCAAATCCACACTGATGGCTATGGATGTCCTGTTTGCAGCGGTTAAGCTTCTTACACTGTTTACAACGCCTGATATTGAGACAGATGCAATCTTGAGGGTTCAATTTACCAGCGATGGAGTATTGCAAGTGGTTTTGGTAACAGGTAGACCCATAAAAGTAACGACCACAGGGCGGGCATTTGTGTTTTGGTTTCAGACCTTGAGGGTGGGCTTCCAGGAAATCTGGGCAGTCTTCTCTGCGGCAGCAGAGACAGAACTTCTGGTTGTCGGCTGACTCACAGCGATGTTGACCTTCATGGTCATACCCCCTGAAACAGTATTTACATACGTAACTTGTCTGACGGTAGCCTTTCAAACTAGTGCACGCATGATAATGGTCATCGACGTGGATGATGGTAAGGACTTTCTTATTCTTGTGGTAGGGGCTGAAGGCTACTGCTTCGTGGTTTCGTCCCGTGTAAATACAAACGAGTTGATAGTTGGGAAGAACGCTTTGAAACTTGGCAAGTTCATCGGCTCCTACGGCACAATCCAGGGGGACACCTGCGGCTTGGCAGAGGGCGATGGCGGCTTCTTTTTGTGTTTTGTCCGAGGTTTTAAGTTTTGTTTTAGTCAAACGTTCTCGCATGGGATGATGTGCGGGGTAATCTAGGGCTCCTTTGCTACCAATGATGGATCGGGCTGCACAATAGTTGTCGTCTGTGTTCCTGATTTTGATCACGGACTTGTTGTTTGCTAGAAACTGGTCAATTCCTTGGTAGGCTGCTTTTTTCCTTCTGTTTCGCCGACCACGGACTTGGCGATAGACGGGGGCAACGGTGGTGATTTCCATATGGAACGAATCGTTCATGGCAAAGTCTTCATTGGAATTAAGAGTTTGCTGAAGATTTTCAAAGATGCTGTCGACGCGCTCCGGGTTGTTTCTCCAATCACCCACGGTCATCCCGTTACTTCGGTAGGTGCCTGCTGACAAGCGATTACTGAAGAGGTCGAAGAAGAGGCGATGGCTATCGGGAATGGCATCATTGTTGAGGACCTCCTCCACAGATCGTTGCATGGCGTCTCTGATGGCTGGCGCTATTTGATCAATGATGTTGCCCTCCTGGCGTAAATGTACTTCGTAGTTGCGCTCTTGGATACCATATCTCCGGTTGGCTTGACGTTGTAGCGGTTGGAGGTCAAAAACAAATCGACCCGGTTGATCAGGTTCAACGACGCCCCCATGTTGTTGAATTAGATTGCGCTGAAAAGCACGCTGTTCCTCGCGCGATTGATAAAGGGCCATGGCACGATCGGCTGCTTCACCATCTTCGTAGGCTTCGATGGCCTCAAGAAGTTCGGCATCATTATCGAACAAATAATCGTACGCCTCCATACTTATCTACAAGTTAAGGAAAACCCGGGTATCAGTTTTTGCTTAGAAAAGTTTTGTTTTGAAAGCGAGAGAATTAAAGTTTGGTGAGCTTTTTAAAAGCCAGAAAAATTATAAATGTATGGTAATGTTCTGTCGTCGCTTGTTTTTGTGAGCTTTTTTAAAAGCGAGAGAATTATAACTTGGTCCGTATGCTAATTTTTGTGAGCTTTTTTAAAAGCGAGAGAATTAAAGTTTTTGTGAGCTTTTTTAAAAACTGATACTCGTTTTCTATTTACTTAAAGACACTTTAGAAATATTCGGTTTTTCTTAAGCAAAGTCAACCAAGTCTAAGCGACTGTTGTTACCGTTAAACACGCAACAAGTACGGCTGTTCACGAACGAACACGCGTTGATCTGTGTTGGCTTTGAAAAGAAAATACCTTACGCCAAATAGTTGTCTACTTAAGACACTTTAGGAATAGGGGTTTTTCTTAAGAAAAGTCAACGGTTTGAGTTTTCAGTAGTGGTTGTTGATCAGTGTAAAAAACACGCTTTGGGTTGTTCAACAAAGTAGGTTGTTCAACTTGAGGCGAATGTCCACTGGCAACGAACCTACGCGTCCTCGCACTCGTTGGTTTTTCAAGAAAAACTTTTTTTACCAATGGGTTTGTCTAGTAGATAATTGAAAAAGGATACTTACAATTTAGGTCCAATTGCGTGGCTAATAGCGTCAACCTTGTCTTAAAGCTTGTCTTGATGCTCTCAGTTGGGAAACTCGTAGCTGTTGTAGATGTTGATAGACTCAAGGTCAGGGATAAACTGACTGAAAATCGATGGGTTTTTATAAGAGTTAGGGTTTATTGTGACGTGTGGTTCTATTGAATTGGGTGTAGCTCTATTGAAGTTGTTATTGTGACGTGTGGTTCTATTGAATTGGGTGCAGCTCTATTGAAGCTGTTATTGTGACGTGTGGTTCTATTGTGGCGTGAAGCGGCGTGTTCGGACAAGCCCACTAGATTATCATATCAAGCCGTTCAATAGACAAAACAATTTATTTTGAGAAAAGACATGGAAGAGATCACATTGATTATTGATCTGGAAGGATTTATTCTTTCTAATGGTTTTATCGCTCGAGAATTAGGATGGTGTACGATCCGAGGCGAAAATGATAGCCAACATTTTTATTCTCGCGTGCGCTACAAAGATTTAAATTATAAGGATCGGCGAACGGTCCAATTTGTGTATAAACATATTCATGGTTTACGCTTTGAGGCGAGTTTCAAAGAAGCGGCTTTACCGCAAAGAGATCTAGAAGCGGTTATTCGAGCGCTCTACCGCGGTGGACTTGTGGCTTACAAAGGTGGTCATTTAGAAAAAGATCTCCTTGACAAGATGGGGTTACCTTCGATTAATTTAGAAGAGTTCGGTTGCCCAAAAGCCGATTCCCTTTGGAATCAATACAAGGGAACAGGTTGCGGACATCATAAAACGGATTTATTCAAGATGGTGCATTGTCCCAAAGAAGAAACGTTTTTATTTTATCAATGGTTGAAACAACAAAGAGTTGCGACACAGTAAGCTTTAAAAAGACGCTTTTCCAACACACTTATTCATTTCACCATGGAGGCTAAACAACTTTTTGATCAGATCAATTCGTATTTCGGTTTTAAAATTCCTCTACTTAAGTTTGAGGTTTTTCAACAAATGTTACAAATGATTGAAAACGATGATGTTGTCTGTGGTTTTGGTTTATTAGATCCAAAACGCTATCATTTATATCATACTACGGGTATCCTGATTCAAGCAGCTATCCTGTTAAAGAAGAAGACGTATGTCTACGACGAAGACACAGCGCAGTGGTACGTAGCTCGTCTTTACCAACAGAAAACCAAGAAAGAAGGAAAGAAGATCTGGCATCGTTTTGTCCGCTGTCAACGTCCTGTTCGACCATTTGTCTGTCTCTATGGAAAACATCATATCAAGCCCTCGACTCAAGCTTACATTAACAAGATCACCCGAGAAATAACAACAGTTTACTATTAACTCAAGAGAAAAACCAACGGCTCTTTTAGGAGCCACCACTTTTAATAAAGTTATGACCAATAAAAGCAAACAAAAATATTTTGCACAATCGATTGAAAATGTAGCAGAACGGGATCCCCGGACCTCTGGGTTATGAGCGGCTTCTGCTGCGCTATTCTGCATTTCTTACTTCTATCAAAAAAGTGAAAGAATAAAATCCAATGGGGGTGTAGCTCAGTGGGTAGAGCATCCGCTTTGCAAGCGGAAGGCCCAGGGTTCGAAACCCTGCGCTTCCAATATTTTCTTTTTTATTTTGTGAGCTTTTTTAAAAGCGAGAGAATTAAAGTTTTTTGTGAGCTTTTTTAAAGCGAAAGAATTATAACTTGCTCCGTATGCTAATGTTCTGTCGTCGCTTGTTTTGTTTTGGTAATTTTCTGTCCGAAACATTCTATAGATTTCATTTTAGTCCTTTATTAGCCCGCCGCGGCGTGGCGCACGTAGGTAGGTAACGGGTTACTAATTGGATACTTTCTCATCTTGCAGGTTCGAATCTGGCAGCAACCAAATTTTTTCTTTCTTCTTTTTTAAGTAAGAGGGTTAGAAGCTTCGTAAGAAAACAAGATGGCGACTTAGAAGCTTCGCTTCGTAAGAAATACAAACAAAAATAAAGTTAGGGTTCAAAAACAAAATGGCGACTTTGGAGAAGAAACCTTCGGATCGAAGGAACCAACATGGCGACTTAGGGTTACGGGAAATAAAAACTTAGGGTTAAAATCCAAGATGGTGACTTAGGGTTAAAATCCAAGATGGCGACTTAGGGTTAGACCCGCTTCGCGACTTAGGGTTACGACCCGCTTCGCGGGTTACGCATCTCATTAACTCCCAACCTCATTAATTATGAATCCCCCCAAATAACGCACATATACTCTATTATGCAACAGATTGGTCAAATAGCTAAAGATCACACATACAATAACAAAAATGGAAAAGTAAAACAGATGAATATTAATGCTATTCCAAATAACATGGAAAAGTATATAACATTTATGCTTGGTAATCATCTGACATTCATTGATAGCTTCCAATTCATGAGCTCAAGTTTGGATAAATTAGTCAGCAACTTACCTACTGAAGCTTTAAAATATACAAACAAAAAATTCAAAGGCAAAAAATTCGAATTGATGACGCGAAAGGGTGTTTATCCTTACGATTACATGGATAGTTTCAAAAAATTCAATAAAACAGAATTACCAACGAAAGAAGAATTTTACAGCATATTGAGTGGTGAACACATAACAGATGAAGATTATCAACATTCTAAAAATGTTTGGAATACTTTTAACCTAAAATCTATGGGTGAATACCACAATCTATATCTCAAGTCTGATATCCTTTTATTAGCCGATGTGTTTGAAAACTTCCGTAAGACCTGTCTTCAGTATTACAAACTTGACCCATGCCACTATTTCACATCACCTGGTTTGAGTTGGGATGCTATGTTGAAGATTACTGATATTCAACTAGAACTAATGACTGATATAGACATGTTCCAATTTATTGAAAAAGGTATGCGTGGTGGTATATCATATTGCCAATCGATATGGAAAAGCAAACAATAAGTACATGAAACAATACGACGAGAAGGCGCCCTCAAAGTATATCATGTATCTTGATGCTAACAACCTTTACGGCTGGGCAATGAGTCAATATCTCCCCACTGGTGGTTTCAAATGGTTGACGGAAAAACAAATAAATAAAATCAACTTAGCAAAATACATGGATGACTGCAAGAAGGGATTGATATTAGAAGTTGATCTAGAATACCCCAAAGAGTTGCATGACCTACATAATGACTACCCTCTTGGACCGGAAAAAGTGAAAGTAACTGAAAGCATGTTATCCGATTATTGCAAGAAAATACAAAACAAATTCAATATTTCAATGGGACTAGTACACAAACTGATCCCTACTTTATGTGACAAAGGAAAATATGTCCTACACTATAGAAATCTACAGTTGTATCTTGATCTTGGATTGAAAGTAAAGAAAGTGCATAGAGTATTAGAATTTAATCAGTCACCATGGCTCAAACAATATATCGACTTCAACACACAAAAACGTACACAAGCGAAAAATTCATTCGAAAAAGACTTCTTTAAACTAATGAATAACTGTGTTTGGAAAGACAATGGAGAACATAAGAAAGCGTGTCGATGTCAGACTTATTACTGATGAGAAGAAACTATTGAAGATGGCTTCTAAACCAACTTATGTCAGCAGTAAGATTTTCAATGAAAATCTAGTAGCAGTGCATAAGATCAATGAAACGCTAACTCTCAACAGGCCGGCATATGTGGGTATGTGTATTCTTGATCTAAGTAAGACATTAATGTATGATTTTCATTATAACTACATCAAAGAAAAGTACGGTGATAAGGCTAAGTTGCTTTTCACTGACACAGACAGTCTAACATATGAGATTGAAGCTGAAGATGTGTACAAAGACTTTTGGAATGATAAAGATCGATTTGACAACAGCGACTATCCAGAAAACTCTCCGTATTTCAATAAGACAAACAAGAAGGTAATCGGTAAATTTAAGGATGAAGCAGCTGGAATACCTATAACTGAGTTTATTGGACTAAGATCAAAAATGTATAGTTATATAAAAGACAACCAAAAAGGAGGAAAAACAGCCAAAGGAATAAAAAAGAACATCATAAAGAACGAAATCAAACATAAAGACTACAAAAATGTTTTATTAGAAAATAAACAAATACATCATACTATGAAAACAATAAGAAGTAGCAACCATCAACTAGGTAGTTACGAGCTTAATAAAGTGTCACTCAGCTGTTTCGATGACAAACGATATATAGCCAACAATGGAGTCAATAGTTTCGCTTACGGACATTATGGTATTGATTAAACTGTTCAGTATTCAATAAGTTTAACTTTAGGCATTTGTTCATCATTACCAGGAGGCATTTGTTCATCATTACCTGGAGGCATTTGTTCAGCATTACTAGGAGGCATTTGTTCATCATTACCTGGAGGCATTTGTTCAGCATTACTAGGAGGCATTTGTTCATAAGTACAAGTTTGTTGTGGTTGATATGGATGAGTAAAGGCAAGACGTTGACCTCGTCTCCGACGTTTCAAATTCATCTTCAAATCATCCACTTTCATTTTCCCTTGAATGATTTCTTGTAGGGCTCTCCTCTTCCTCTCAATGATTATTATCCGCCGATACTCCTCCAGTGCTTTGATATATGATGACACATTTCTTTCTTCAGTTACTGTGTCAACATTGTCCAAGTTCCCGATAACTTGCGGCATATTAAAAGAAAAGGCAGTCATACTCCCCATGTATGATTCCATCGTCAAAATCAGATCTTGTATATTATGAGAATGACTCTCATAGCGTTTAGTGGCTTCATCCAGACTAAGAGGCATGGTTGACATCTAATAGACTGAAGGCCTTGATATTTTTATCAAAATGTAGAAACTTCTGATATATTTATTAGAAAAAATAATTTATGGGTACGCTTTTAATTGGTTGATAGAGATCATACGACTGCTTCATAACCTTGAAAACGATAATAAATTGATGAGTCATTTCCTCGGGAAAGTCCCTGTTGTTTTTAATACTTCCTTTCACTAAACATGTCCAGACTTGTTTCTCGGTATGACTTCCTATTTTCCGAGAATTAAGACTTCCTGTATGGTGTCACGCGTTCGTGTCATATCTATAAAAACATATAGATTCCATGAAAATAAAAACATATAGATTCCATCAAATGGAAAAATGCGTTCGAGTCATATGAAATAAAACATATAGATTCCATCAAATGAAACATATATAGATTCCATCAAATGGAAAAGTAGTTTATAGTTGGCTTGGTGTGAGAACATTTTGTAAAAATGGTCTCGAACCGCCAACTATATAACTACTCGTCCACTGAGATAAAACCATGTTACTCCAAAGTTATCCGTTTCATGTCGCATGTAAAGATTGTTTCCATTTTTATCTCGAAAATCATAGCGACCTCTGGTTTGTACTTTATGGTCATGATACACAATTTGGAGGTTGACACCAGCTTCCCAGTCATTCTTCCAATCGGTGCGAATCCATCCCATCTTGATGCCCAACACGGAATTAAACGCAAAATGGGGTTGTAAGTCGGCGACACCCGAAAATGGTACTCGTACTAATTTGGAGTTGTCCAAGAGTAAATCGTTGCCATCCCAAGTAAACTTAAAGTAGGTATGATTCTCTCCATGTTTTTCCACAGATTCATACTCTCGTCGAAACTCTAGACTTTGTTGTTGCTGTAACCATTGGATGGATGCTTTCATAAACGTGACTCCATCCCGAATCCAATCCATGTCTTTTAACTCTTTGAGGACCAATTTGTGAAACTTGTAATCAAAGGAATTATCTTTTTTCTTACGAACCGAAGACAAGAAAAATACGGGTTGATCGTAAGGGGTAATGTGTGTGAGGTTGATACCCCGATCTGGCATGGAAATAGAAGCTAAACCCACTTGCCATCTGTTACCTAACAAACGTAACGGTTCCGCTAAACGGATCTTGAACGAACTGGCATGATTGTTAGGAAATTCTTTTTTACTGCTATGACTTGGTAGGGTCACGTACATCTTCGGTGGAAATCCAGCTGTTATACTTGTCAGGCCACCCTTTCCATTTAACCAATAGTTGGTTCTTGCGACGTTTAAGTACTTTTTCAACGTGGAACACATCGGTCACAGACTTTCTGTAAATCTTCTTCGTAAAAGGTCCCTTCGACTGGCGTTCCATCCCATTCTGTCAACTTGTATGCAGGAAAGGGTTTGACTTTATCCACCAAAAATACTTCTTCGGTCCAGCCGGGTAAATACCCTTTTCAAACGTGAGATGAATTTTATTCAAACGCACCATATCTCCTTTTTTCAACGTTGGTTTTCGTCGTTTGGGAGGTTTACCATACAAGGTGTTCCAGACTTGTTTTTCATTTTTCAACGTCACATCTTTGGGTGCCATTTGAATACTAGAATGTTCACTGGCGTTATACCCTTTGACTAAATCCTGCAAGACATCCGTAAATGTTAATGTGTTCGCTGCCGTAAAATACCGATACAGTCTTTCTTTCAAGGTTCGATTAAACCGTTCGACCACAGCTGCTTTGGCATCGCCACCCGTGGAAAAATGATGAATGTTGTTATCTTTCAACCACGCTTTCATGTCCTTGTTATAAAATTCTTTACCCTTATCCGTTTGTAATTTCAAAGGTTTTCGTCCTTGCTTCAAAATACGATCCAACGCTTGAACCACGGTAGGTCCTTTCTTGTCTTTCAACGGTTCCACCCAGGCATATTTGGACAAGATATCAATCACCGTCAGTAAATAACGAATGCCCTTGTTTTCCTTGGCGATATTTTGGGTTTCCACTAAATCTGCAGCCCATTGATCATCTCGACTCATCACTATGACGGGTAAGGTAGGAAACCCTTGACGACGTCTGGGTCTGTGAAGGGTGTAAGCCAAATCTTTCCGTAATAAATTCTGTGCTCGTTTGTTAGGGATTTTCCATGTCTTGGCAAAGCGTTGAACGCCTCCTAAACTACCGGGTTTAGAGGGATCCCGATATCGCTTAAGGAGAGCTTGGGCTGGAGTGACTTGTTTTCTTTTCTTTCGAGAAACCATACCAATTCTTGTAACTGACCCAACGAAGGAATAGGATATTTTTTCACAATTTGTTGAAACCAGTAAAAAGGTTTACCACTCTTTTGTAGCCATAACATGTAAACCACCCATCGATACAAATTAAACTCAATATGGCTTTCTTCTAAAATTTGAAGAGGGTTGTCTAAATAAATAGGTAAAATCTCTAAATCCCCTTCGTTCAACTCAAAGAGCCGTCGACACAAATGGAGATGACTTTTATACAAAACCCAAACTCTCAAAGTCTCACAGAGAAACAACACACACCCGGCCATGTCTATTTCAAAATGACCTTTATTTTAAAAACACTTCTATTTATTTACAGACTAAGTCTTGAGAACTAACCTATGACATCCTTTGTTTTCGCTAACTAAAATAAACCTAGTTTACCACGTTCAATCACATCCTTGTGCAAAGGCACATATTCAAAGTTTGCCGCGTTAAACATGACCGGTGGATCAATTTCCACCATTTCTGGTTTGGTTGCTTGAAGACTCTTCTCAGCAGTCACAGAGTTACGTCCAGCGCACATCTGTTGTTGTCTTCTCTGAAAGTCTTGAACACTTTCTCCATAGATCGGTTTGCCATTGTTGCTTTCTCCGAGGTCAGCCATGCTTGTGTTAAGCCAATCTTGTACAGCTAGTGGGTCTTTCCAGTTCTCTTGTAGGACAGGTTCGTCAACCCATCTGAAGAACTTGCATTTCTGGTTATCGCCACAGCTCAGGTACAATCGACCAGGGTTCTTGTCGGACCAGCTCTGTTTCAGGATGGAATAATGGCCACAGAAACAGTTCATTTTTTCCCATCGATCGTAGATATCAGGATGCACATCTTTGCGGACAGCTGACATGTACTTGGGTCCTTGATCTTTTCCACAGAACAACATACAGGGAATACCAGGACATCAAAGATACTGCCATCCATTTTGAGAGGTACGTTCTTCCATTTTCTTTAAATGATAGGGACAAGTCATCACATCTTCAGGATCAGCTAACGGCTCATCAGTCCATTGGAAGTATTTGCATTGGTGGTTTCTACAGGCGAGGTACATCCGTCCTGGGTTCTTCTCGGAACGACTTTGGAGTAGACTGGGTAGAGTGCCACAGTCACAGAGCAATTTATGCCAGACATCTTGAATATCTTTGTGGAATTTGTTGTAGGCTCCTTCCATGTAGGCTTGTTTGTTGTTTTCATCAAAGATAGAGATGAGGCAAGGTTGATCAGGACATTTCATCAAATCGTATCCTTTCTTGTTAGGAATATTGACCAATAGTTCCACATGAAATGGACAAACCATAGGCGGTACTTCTCCTTCTTCCAACAGGGTGGTTTTTTCCAAAACAGCTTTCACAGGTGAGTTCATCGGTGTCATCTGTTGAATGGTTTGATCCAGTTGGTCAGCCATGACATTCAACTCCTCGTCATCGACCAGTTCCCGTCGCCGTTTGCTAGGTTTTTATGCGATTCTCTTCACATTCTTGACGAAGGACGCTAGCTACTTGCGGATCGTAGGGTTCCATCTTTCTTTTTTTCTGAGTCTTAGGTTGGTCATCTTGGGGTGGCTTCTTCGCTGATACAGTGACCATACGTTTGAGATCATCTTGTTTTTCACTGAGATCCAGCGGAGGAGGACGTTTCTTCTTACTTGGCATCGTGTTTTAAAATGATCTAAAAAGAGAGAAACCATTTTTATAAGACAGTGAAACAAGTAATTATCTCACGCTTTTGTTGAAATACAAAAGCTGCCCCAACTTGCCCTTTGACGTCATCGCGTCGCCTATGTTTAGCGTCGTCTAGCTTTGTTTGATTGATGTCATTTCCGAACAACGCTATCCACCCTAAACATCCTAGCATTATATAATTCGATTTATTTTTCACTGTTTTCAAAACTAACATGAGTCCTAACATGATCGGTACGTATTTAGAAGAAAACCTTCCTAACCCTCTGAGAGGAGATTGTTTTGTGATGGGGGAGGTGAACACCAGGGTGTATCGTCTACAGGAGCTGAAACCAGAAGAGCAAGCAGAAGCGGATCGTGTTATTCAAGAAGCCAGTTTTATTTTGGGTCGAACTCTCCACCCACGTTGTTATCAACTTCTCTATCGAAAGTATCATAAAGTGAACAACTCCAACACAACTTATGCATTTGGGATTTTGGAAGGCAACCGAAAAGAAGTCAGAGGAACGCAAGGATGGAGTGTGCAAATGGCTTTACAGCTTGGAAAGAACGTCTATGTGTACGACGAAATCACCCTACAATGGTATAAAGGGGACACGTTTTTAGCCACTCTACCTTCCAACAACAACGTCGAACGAGTAATGGAAATTAACCGTTTTAAACCCTGTGACCCACCGAGCTTGGATCAGAAATCCAACATCAGTCTACCCGTGGCGATTGGTATCAACACGCAAGAGGAACTACAGAAACTACTAGCATCATCATGAAACGACTGGATATTTTATTAAAACAATATGAAAAAGAACGGATGGAAGCTAAAACACCCAAACAGTTTCGACAAACCAACCAACGTTTGCTACAACTGATTGATCAATTACCTGGGGAGAAAACACAAACAGAACAAATGATTAGAGCCTTGTTTGCAGGCATGACATGACTTTGTTAATTCATACGCTTTTGGTCAAAAGCTTTTATAAAATTGGTAGCTCCTAGAAGAGCTGTTGTTTTATAAAATAAAATTTTTAAAAGAAAGTAGAGCGGCTTCTGGTCTTCTTTCTGGCTCTGCATCCCACAATGCTTCAAAGTCCGGGTCTTGGGAGGGTCTGCGTCATTGTGATACCACTTGGTAAACAACCATAAAGTTGTTTTCTCCTTGATAAGGTGCTTCTTGTGTTTTGAGAGTCCCGAGGGTGATCGCTAACGAATAAATATCCGCTTTGGTCGTAGGTAGCTGGCCGCGAAACAGCTCTGGGGCGCGATAGGCGAGGGTTCCTTGTAGTTGGGAGATGGTAGGGTTCACAGCGTACTGTGAACACCCAAAATCTGCCAGTTTACAAACGTTCTGTTGTGTGAGCAAAATGTTGGCTGGCTTAATATCCAGATGAAGGATGCTACGCTCGTGAATGTAGCGGAGGGCGGCCACAAGTTGACGTCCGTAGATTTTCCAGTCGTAGCTGGTTTCAGTGTCGATGAGGGTCTGGAGGGTTTTCGCCTTGGGGACGAGCTCCATGATGATCAGTTTCTCAGGGTCACGGATGGCGGCAAAGATGCGGATCACGTTCGGATGTTGTAAAACGGGTAAATTGGCTTCGGCTTCAAATGCTTCGAGAACCGAGGCAGGATTTTTTGATGATCGTTTCATCTTTTTGATGGCAACGGGATGACCACCATAAATCCCTTCAAACACTTCAGCAAACCCTCCACTACCGAGACGTTTACGAAACTC
The DNA here is from genome assembly GCA_964017195.1 of Siderastrea radians. Lineage (NCBI taxonomy): Eukaryota > Metazoa > Cnidaria > Anthozoa > Scleractinia > Rhizangiidae > Siderastrea > Siderastrea radians. The sequence continues at coordinate 14,332,062 of OZ024887.1, read as the reverse complement.
CATTGTAAATGAAAAACTTTTTTATCGTTCGATTTTTATACCGACCTTTGTGGTACCGAACGGATCGGAATACTAATGTGAATGAGTACTAATTAAGTTTGTCATACCGCATCTTTGTTGGAGCTTTTCTTTGAAAAGATTTATTCCTTGTTTCCTGAGAGGAACGACTTCTTTTGATAAAAACCATGTGCTTTTTTATTCAATCATTCATTTCGCAAGAACATGTCTTACCTCCAAGCAAGAACCAGCTACTGGGATTTCTTACCACCCGAAATCCAACAGTACATTTTAAAGTTAGTGGATCGACAACATCACCGAGACCAGTTAAGCCAAGTTCATCAGTTACTCAATCGCTTTTGGCAGTTGTGCAACTGCGGTCCGTTCCATTTACTGAAAGAACTTCATTTTAGTAGGAAATGGAAAGTGACTTGTGGTATTAGAGCGTTTCTAAGAAAACAACCGAGTCATCTACAAGTATCAAATCTGTTGTCGAAAATAAGCTTAACAACGGCTCCTTTAGGAGCCACCAAATTTACAAAAGCAATGACCAATTTTTCTTTTTCAGATGTTGAACAAACTCTGGGGTATTTGTCGCTGTGGTCCTTTTCATGTGCTGCTAGAGATTCAGTTTTGTCGACGACGAAACATACCTGTGACGGTGGGGATGCGTAAATTTTTAGAACTCCAAGGATGGCACAGTAAAGAAAAGAACTGGAAGAAAACCACCCTTCGCCGAAAAGGTCGAGTCTAAGCAAACCTTTGGTTTGCGGGAGATTACAAACAAACGGTTCTTTTAGGAACCATCAATTCTTAGAAAAGCTAATGACCAATTTGCTTTATTTCAGATCCTTGGAAATCTTTGGAATATTTGTCGATGCAGACCATACCACATGCTGAAAGAAATACTGTTTTGTAAAAAGAGAAAGTGGAAGATCACATGTGGCATCCGTCGATCCATTGAACGTCAAGGCTATCGAGGACCCGAAAGGGCATGGAAGAAAACCACATGCTGCCGACGAAACTCCCATGAAGACGAAGACTGATTTCTCAACAAAGAAAAACAAACGGTTCTTTTAGGAACCACCAAATAAAATAAAAAGTGTATGACTACAAAGCTATAGGAGCTTTTCTTAGAAAACGAAAGACACAAAACCCGCGAGCTTTGCTTCGAATAATAGCAAATGCCTCAATAGTCTAGTGGTTAGGACAGTGCGTTGTGGCCGCAAAAGTCCAGGTTCGAATCCTGGTTGGGGCATTCTTTTTCTTTCATCGTTGTTTACTTGGTTGCTAGGGCCGTGTATAACAGACCCTCACTACCTCATTAAATATGCAGTTGTTTACATTTAGACCCGTTAAGCCCATACCCTACAAAAATAAAAATGACTCATAGGATTCGAACCTATAATCTTCTGATCTGGAGTCAGATGTGTTACCATTACACTACTGAGCCATCCCACAAGGATGAGATTAAAAATAAAAAGTCATATATAAGCCAACCTATTACATAATACAAAGTACCAGGTAACTAGAGTTTATTCAGTGGGAGACTTGGTTCGCTCCATGAGGGCTTGCTGATATCTCGAATAAAGCTAGGAGTCCTGGTCCGTTTCTTGTTGAGACCTACTAATTAAAGTCATTACTCAGTCAGCCCGGGGTTGGCGCACTCAGGTAAGTATTAGGTTTCCAAATCTTCAAATCTTCTTCAGGTTCGAATCCCGGCTGACGCCACTTTCTTTTTCTTTCTTTCTTAGGGACTTAGAAAAAAATTAGGGTTCAGAGACTTAGACAAAATTAGGGTTCAAAAACAAGATGGCCGCTTAGGGTTCAGCCCGCTCCGCGGGTCGTATCTCATTTGCATAAAATTAGAAGAATTGGGCCCACAAATACTCTCCCATAACACAAGATTAATGCCTTTTTTGTTTGTGGGAAAACTAACGTTTGTGCATATTGATCAGTATAAAAGATTGACAATCTTAATTATTTGATTTCCACACGTAGAGCGAAGACCAACACAAATCCCTTTTCTGACCGTAGTTCATGTTTAACTTACAGACACCGCAGGAAGTCCACAGTAAGAAAGCCACTTTAATTTTTTAGGTTTTTAAACACAGGAGATTGACACTGTAAACGTTTGATATCCATATTTGGAAAAGTGTGCTATTATTTTGTGGTTAAAAATGCCCCAAAATAGCCTGGGTGGGTACCTTACAGAAAAACAGTAGAAATTGATTTGATAATGCCTGTGAAAAAAACCCGAAAAATGGTGCATTGTCTATTTGCTTTTTAGTACTATTGGATTGAACTTGAGTTTTAAACATTTTATAAGGTCATAAAATGTATGTGTCAGTTGCATGTCACCTAACATCACATTCCCTACACTATCTGATTTTTAGAATTAGATTTGTCCTTATTGTGGCTATTCATTAAACATACATAACTATATAAAACAGCATAGCCACTAGCTTAATACAGGAAAGATCAGAAATCAAGTAAAACAATTGATCTAAAATATAGTCTCTAGTCCACAATGGGGGACAACGTTCTTAGTCTGCTTTGGGTGGGTTTCTCTAAACCATAACACGTCCTCCATTTGCCATCTTTTTCGCCGAAAACTTTGCCTTGGTGTGTGGAATAGAACAGGCGCGATCCCCACACGTCACTAAGCCGCAAAACCAGTTCTGCTTTGCCCCGTTGGGAGAAAGAATGGAATACGGGCATGCGGGGACCGTCTTCTACGACCGAGATCTTGTCTTTTGCTTCTTTGATTTCCCTCCGACAGTGAGGGCATCGAGTCTTCCTCGCCTTAATCCTCCATGTGGTCAAACACTTCTTGTGAAAAATCTGCTTGCAGCAGTACAATGTTTGTAATTGGGACTTTGTCCCCACAAACCTTCCATCTTCAATCTCTTCCAGGCATATCACGCATTCAGAATATTCCCAGTTCTCCTCTCCTAAAAGGTTCTGTTCCATGTCTTCAAGTCAAAGTGAGGAGCAAGGCAAACGCTTTCTTCTTTTATGAAACTTATTTCCAAAGGAGCGTGGAAACAAAAAACGATGAGCCTTAACGTGAGTCACAGTGAAGTCAGAGCTGGGAAAAAGACGTACTTTAGAAGTGAACATCACTGACCCGAAGACGTCAATCTGACCCAAGCAACCGGTGACGTACGTTGGCTGCACGCGAGAGCAGCCGAGAGACGTGTTACCACGAGATCTGTTACTACAAAGACATTGAAAGGGTGGCACCTGAGTGCTCAGTGTGAAATATATACATGTTGGAATAAAATACTGCCATGTTCTCTAAAAATTGAAGCCCTTTGGTTATTCACTAGTAGTAGTAGGAGTAGTAGACACACAGGTGTCACGCAACTTTTCTACAACAAATGTTCGTTAATAGTAATAGATTTGAAAAACATTTCAACAAGAAAGTCAACGACAAAAATGTAACTTGACGTTTCGATGACTTTATGTCATCATTATCAAAAGTGGAATGTGGAAAAAATTAACATAAAGATATATACAAAAATAGAAGTGTGAAAAAAGAAATACGTAAGTTAATAAAGCATGATTAGCGTGTATTTAAATTTAAACAAAAAGTTTCGCGCAATTGAGTCCGCTTGAGTGTATAACATTTCGAATGTATGACATTTGGAAGATTAAGCACTCAAGCTTGCTTCGGCATTTCTTAAGAATGGTGAAGTTCTCACGGAGGTTGGAAGGCCTTACAGTACCTGCACTAGAGAGTACATGTTGACCATCACCAAGGAGAGAAAAGGAACAAACAAATAGTACCTGGAATATGACATTCTTGCACCATTGCTGGATATTTTCACTTTCACTTTTGGACTTTTTTGTTTTTGTTGGTTGGACTTCTTCAGCTGAGGGTTACGTTATTTAAACTTTGTGCACAAACTGTGAGATTATTCTCCTTTGATTTGTATGCTTGAGAGTTGTTTTGGCTGTACCCTTAAACTGTAACACTATAGAAATGTCACTTGTATTCTAACTGCTAAATTTAACAGATAATTCTCACTGACATGTTCTGTTTTTTGCTGCTGTAAATCTTTGAGGGCACCTCAGCTCCTGGTTGGTCCCCCATTTTGAGTCTAAGGTGGCTTGATATCCCTCTACCAGGAAAGATCTTGGTATAGTTTAGTTCTGCTGGACCGAATTGTCTACCTCTTTCGTGCATTACTTTTCTTCTTTCTGTTTTACTTAGCTTTTTCTTCCTTTCTCAGGCTTGCTACAATTGTGTTGCAATCTTCGGACTGATATTTTCTGAGTCTGCACAGTTAACACCCGGAAGCTATTCATACAAATCACGCCCTCGCACTCCCCACATGCATAGTGACAGACAATGACGCAGGGGTAGAGGGCAACATTTAGAGTTCTAAACTATAGCAGATATTGCGCTAACATTTGGCCAAATTCTGGAGCTTACTATAATAAACAAACACTCACTTGCAAAACAGGATTCATTAAATATTCTTGAACTCACTGCCTTTCATAGATGTGGAAAAAACATTTCATGATAAATTTGATGTATTTTGTTATGCAAGCTAGCAATTGCTCGCAATACTGTCCTTCACTTGAAGCTAATTCAAATTTAAGGTAAACCTTTTTTTTCTAAAAACAAAATTTTCTGAATTTGAAGACCCCAGGGGGCGCACATGCTCGACTTCAAATGGCGGGTGACTAAAAGAAACCTATCCTCACAAGAAAAAGACCCATCAAATGCCACACCCCCCAAGTCAATGATCAAATCAGTGTGAGCAAGAAAAAGAAGCCCTTTTCTCTCTATGTCAACACAACAACATTGTAGTCAAACCAGCTGACAAAGGCGGTGCTGTTGTAGTATGGGCACGTGACCTTTACATCCAGGAAGCTGAAAGACAGTTAAGCCTTTTATCAAAAGCTAGATCGTGATCTTATCATGGACCATAATAAGAGAGTTGCTGAGGTCGTCCATGATGCTATTTCTAAACACGAGCTTCCACCATCAGCCACAAATTTAATTGTTGACCACCCCCATACTTCAAAATTCTACTTACTTCCCAAGATTCATAAACCAGGGAACCGGGGCAGACCTATACTATCAGCTTGTAACTGTCCTACTGAACTCCTAGCCACCTACCTCGATATGATTACCAAGCTGCTCGTAGAAAACCTACCGAGCTACGTAAAAGACACGAATCACATGCTTGACATTGCCTACTCTTTTCGTTTTTCCGGCACCCACAATTACGTGTTCACCACGGACATCAAGTCATTGTATACAGTTATACCCAATAAGGATGGCTTACTGGCACTCACACACTTCCTCAACAAACGTAATGAGCTGCACCCACCTACCCATACCATGTTGTGCCTCACCGAGCTCGTCCTTACCATTAACACCTCCTCCTTCAATGGCGACTATTACCAGCAAACTGGAGGCGTTGCTATGGGAAGCCATTTCGGCCCCAAGTGTGCGTGTTTATTCGTTGGCCACATTGAGGAGCAGATTTTCCAGCAGTACAGAGGAAAAACACCTGACCTATACAAGCGCTACATTGACGATATAGTGGGTGCAGCGTCGGGCACCAAAGAGGAGTTGGAAGATTTTGCCACCTTCATAAATAAATTTTCATCCAAGCCTGAAATTCACTTGGGCCATCTCAGACGACAAGCTTCCCTTCCTGGATCTCTATTTCACTCCATCCTCCAACCGCCTCATCACTGCTATTCACTATAAAGAAACAGACTCTTACCTCAATTACTCATCCTCACACCCAGTTCATTGCAAGAACTCAATTCCTTATAGCCAATTTCTCTGCCTGAGAAGGATCTGCAGTGAAGAAGACTTCAGAACTAGAAGTGAAGAAGTGACTTCATTTTTCATACGCCACCTGGTGTGGTAAACCAGGCACTCCAGCACGTTAAACCAACACCTTGTGAATCAACGATCAACTCAAACACCACACCCCCCACAGAAGAACAAGCTGTCCCTCTTGTCCTGACTTACCATCCCTGAAACACGCAAGTTAGGGAAATCATGACCAGAAACTTCGCTCTTCTCAAATCTGATCCTGACACCAAGGATATTTTTCAACCCGTCCGTATCTTTGTGTGCACATCGCCGTGACAAAAATTTAAGTGACATTTTGGTAAAGAGCAGCCTTCAGACAACAGGACCTACTGAGGAGAATCAGGGACTTTCCCTTGTGGCCACCCCGCTGCGTAACCTGCGCCTATACCAACCCTTTGCAGACTCTCGACACCCTGGGCGGTCAACTGAGATTTGCACGACGGGTAATTTGATTTACGTCATTTCGTGTCGCAAATGTTCTAAGCTCTACATCGGGGAAACTGGGAGACGCCTCGGCGACAGATTCCGCGAGCACATACGATCAGTTGGCGCGAATACTGACCTCCCTGTTGGCAAACATTTCTCGTCCCCAGGACAGTGTGGGCGATATGCTGGTGTCCGTAATCTGTGCGGGTTTCAGGACAACGATTGTGCGATGCAGCATGGAAGCAAAATTAATCTTCCGTCACAAGACCTTACAACCAAGTGGAATGAACATTGATTTTGCTTTTCTCTGATTGTTACTTTTTAGCACGCGCGTGCAGGGTTTTCCTTTTGAAATGAAGTAGGAGTCGATTGATTTATACCAGGTGGAGAGAACATGGGCGCCGTGCGCCCATAGTGAGCGCCGGAGGTGTGAAATTTTAGAGGGGTCCGGGGACATGCCCTCCTGAAAAATTTTGCCAAATTAAGTGCTCTGAGATGCAATCTGGTGCATTCTGGGCGTTTCAATTTGGCAAATGCCAGGACTCAATATTGCACAAGAAATGTTAATTTATTTAATAAAATGCAGTTGTTCTGTGACATCACATGACCATTTCTGACTTAGCAATTAAATCGAACATGACGTGATCCACTTGAATCAACTTTTACATTAAGCTAATGTGAATATTGCTATTTCAAATAAGTACCATAACGTATTTTTAAGCAAGTTAATAATTATCAAATAAAACAGTCCCAAAATGCAAGCTAGGAGTCGTGGCTAAAACTCATCCTCAGAAACAGACTCGAGGCCTGAATCTCTGTCATCTGAGTTTCTGTCACAGTCTTCACCACCCAAATCCAAGGTCTCTGCAACTATCGCCTGATATTCTTGTTGGTTTCTCTCTTCTTCGATCTCTGCCTCCTGATTTAAGTCGAAAACCATGTCATCAGTTTGTGTTCCAGCAGTGAAAAAAACAGCACGTGGCTTTATATTCCCTCTTGATGGCTGTTGTGGCTGGTTCGCTTGCTTCAGTTTGTACCTAGACTTGTCAGTCAGCCAAGTCTGCAATGAAAAATAACATATCTGAATGACAGAAGGGACAACACTAACAATGGCAACTGTATAAGGCTAAAGGGAAAGTAAGACAAGGTAATGTTTGACCTTAGAAGCGTTTTGAATTATGCTGTCAGCCTCAGCTAGGGTTGGTCCATTAATGGAAACTTGCAGGAGAACATTCAGCATATCATCTTAAAGCAAGCTCCGGAGCCTAAAATATGAAGAACAGACTTGTCACAAAAAACAAAGCTTTTTTATTACATCTTACACAAAAACAATGCTATGGCAATAAAATACCTTGTCTTGATTCTCTTTACGGCAGAAACGTCCCTCTCTGGCCAAGCATTCGTAACAGGCAGACGGCAGTGGATACTGTTTCTGAGACAGAAATAGTTGTCTCAAAGAAAACTCCATGTCCTGAAATAAATTAATGAAGAAGGAAAACGGTAATCATTACAACTTACAATGTGCAAAATAATTGTAATTATTAATTATCCTTCCATTGCAGTTACAGGTTCATAACCTACCCCTTGAAAGTCATTGAGATTAAATTTGAATCGATGCCACTCTGCCGAGAACTGGTCCACATCATTAGCAGCAAAATGTTTGGCCAACTACAAGACATCTGCCTTTCCATAGTTTTTAAAGTGTTGATGTTCCTTTCTAGAATAAAACAATAAACTTTCATTTGTATTATATTAGACTAAGCGTAACTTAATTGTGAATAGCTACTTCAGGAAAAAATTCAGCTCACTTCATCGTACTTAGACGAGGAGAACATACCTAGGTATAAGCCCTGGATGGAATACTTTAAAGACAGAGAAGATGTCTTGACATTTGGAGAACTACTTGTCAATGTTCTGAACAAGACTTGTCACATATTTAACTTTCAGGTTGACCAATGGCCATTCATCTGATTGGGTGAGTTCAATGGTCGTAGCAGACAGGGAACCATCCTTCAGATCTGCAATGAGGTTCTGCATGAGCTCTACCTTCTTTGGCCCTTCCATAAGCTGGTTCAGCTGGTCCTTTGCATAGGTAATGCAGCCTTTGATGTGGGCATATGATAGTTCACCTTTCTGGAAGGTCTTGCTGAGGGTGCTGAGAATGGGGAGGACTTCAGTAAGAAGATACAGGGTTCCCAGGAAATAGCCAGAGTACATCTTTTTGTACAGTCACCCAGCTGTTGCGCTGTCTGGTTCCAGATGCTTTGCAATCAAATGAATAATTAAACAGAGAACACTAGAATAACAAGAATGTCCTGAACTTCTTTTGGGTAACAGGGAGAGATTTTGTTTTGCGACAAAGAAATTTATGACAAATTGTAAACAATGGGGATTATTTGACGGTTTGATGTTGCAAAAAGGTAATCAGTGACGATTGAGGTAGCGGTCATTGATGGGTGACCACATGACCACACCATAAAAAGAAAAGAAAACTAGTTTCAATTATTACTAATTAAATTTTTGAATCTTAGATGGGTAGCTCTAATTTTTTGTCAGTGGATGCTTGCAGAATTAAAATGTGACCATTATTAATGCCACTAAGTGATACTAATTTCCTTTTGGGGGTAGGTCAAACTGTGGTCACTATTAGAAATCGACAGGAGCTGAGAATAAGTCATTTAGTTGCCATATGTCCTGCCCAAGGGGGACAATTATGCGGGATTTCTTGGGTGGAGAAATTGTGGTCTGCATTTCTTGTAATTTTAGCTGCTCTTCATTTCTGTCTTTTACTCATTCTGGCTTGATATGTGGAATCCAGCACCACTTTTATTCTCTTAAGCTTTGTCCTCTTCCATTTTAGAGGCTTGACACATCTTGATGGTGGACCATTACACAGCGTGGTAAAAGGGGTTATGCGTGACATGTGATTTGAGCAAAAATTAGTGTGTGACACGTGAAAGCAGCTCAAATATTGCCATAATCCGTGAATTTGCGGTCCAGGGTGACGCATGATCTTCTCATTGTAAAGACTGTGATTCGTGATTGCGTCTGAAAATATTCGTGAAAACCGTAACTAAATTAGTTACTAAGGAATCAATTTACAATAGTGAGCCAGTAAAACAGTAAATATATAAGTAAACGTGATGAGTGCGGTTGATCCATTTCTGTAACATGTTATAAGTCAGACAAATCATTACATTTTAAAGTGTTAACTCATTAACTTTACACTTGTCCGCATGTCTTCGGAGCTGAGACCTATTGGCATTCTTCCTGGCAACGGAGCCTGGACAAACCTCCAGCCAGCCAATACATGAAGAAAAGTCATCCGCATTTCTTAACGACACCAAATGATAATCTGTTGACTACACTAATATGTAAAAGATTGATTTTGTGTCAATAACGCATTCTCTTGTCTCATTTGATGCGTTTGAGGACCTTTTTCCCACATTCGTAGCTCCCTTAAAAGACTGCATGTGTATTAAAAACTAAACGGCCAACCAAATAGGTAGTCAATTAAGGATAATTTTTTGCAATGGTGTACAGCTGTATGTTAAATACGGGATTCGTGAAATGTTTAAAAAAACGTACGCGATTCGTGATTTGAACGAAAATAGGCTTGTGATTCGTGACCGGGACCCCCCTTTACCACCCTGATTACACGCTGTCCTTTTTCCAGACTCCTCCTCAGTTTCCTCTGGAGACATGAAGTCTAAGGCATTGTCTAGCTTCAGCAAGGCATGAATCTTCTCTTTGTCTTCATGAGACAAGTCGGCATTTTCAACCATATCTTGCCGGTACGTCAGTTTCGAAGACTAAAACAACAATTTAACATGGTAATGCAAGTTATTGTTAAAATAAAATAATGAAGTGGCCATGGATGGTTTTGCTTGGTATTAAGAATATCCCAACCTTCACTAATTAATACAGTACGAGGAACCTCCAGTGAGGAACAGTCAGGCACATTTTGATTTGTGTTTAATCAACACCCCCAACCACGACAAACTTAAGCAACAACAGATCCATTTATTATGTAAGTGACACATACTATAAGTGAACAGCTAATAGTTATCACATAGGAACCAGATTGTAGAAGGGTTCCAGGTCTCCCCCAAAAATTCCAAACAACCAGTGAAACTACTTTAGGACACAACTTACTTTGGGATACATCTACATCACTTGCACATGGAAGTGCAGTGATACACATTTATCCCTGAATAATGTGCATATCAGGAAAAGGGGTAGTTTACTCGAAATACTTCTCAATTCAAAGTACCTGCTCTAGTGATTAATTCCCTGTTTAGGGATACATGTGTATCACTGAACTTCCATTAATTTAATAAAAGCTGTTCAACTGAAATTGAGGTCAGCTGGGCTTGGTAAAAATATGGGCATGACGTACTCTATGCAACAATTTAAAACTTGTAATTGCCCCTTAAGTTTTTTAGGCTTAAAGGAGGGGGGGCATTCAGCACTACTGTGAAGTTCTGGTACATAGACACCCAAGTGTGTTAAAAGGGCTTTCCGATCACAATTCCATATTAAAAGAAGATTAGTGATACGAATCAGCTAATAACTAATATCATGGATTGATGATAATAAATAATATACAATGGATATAATACATATAGCATGTTGACACAAACAGCTAAATGTACCATTTTCTTGAAGAATGTATTGTTGTTTGCAAACAACTGACTGTGGGTATGTACATACACACCGAGTCACGAGTAGTTATATAGTTGGGGGTACGAGAGCATTTTTGAAAATACTCTCTTACCAAACCCAACTATGTAACTACTTTCCATCTGATGGCGACAATTCAACAGAAATCTATATGTATTATATTTGATGGCGACAATTCAACAGAAATCTATATGTATTATATTTGATGGCATACATTTTATGGAAATCTATATGTATTATATTTGATGGCGACAATTCAACAGAAATCTATATGTATTATATTTGATGGTGACAATTCAACAGAAATCTATATGTATTATATTTGATGGCATACATTTTATGGAAATCTATATGTATTATATCTGATGGTGACAATTCAACAGAAATCTATATGTATTATATTTGATGGCATACATTTTATGGAAATCTATATGTTTTTATTTCATGTGGAAACGAATGCATTTTCCATCATATGACAACAATCCTATGGAAATCTATATGTTTTTTATTTCATATGACACCGAACGCATTTTCCATCGCGTGACTTCATACAACAGGAAGTTTTAAAATTCTCGGAAAAGCAGACAGTCTATTATTTAAACCACAAAGCGCCACAGCTGTGGCGTGACGTCATGTTGTAGTAACATAAAAATAATATCTCATATAATAGTATAGAATGAATTGTAACAAGGAATTACATGATGAACTGAAAGAATCAGGAGATATTGTTTGTCCTTTTTGTGACCAAAAATTGGAAGATTCTAATGAAAAACCACAAGATCATTTAGTGAAATATTATTCATGCTGTGATAATCAGTATATTATTAACGACGACGGGATGTTAGTATGTCGGAGTTGTGGTATTGTTCAAGGATATGAATCATCAGTAGAGTATGTTGATTTTTATAAATATAGACATAGATTTATAAGAAAATCTGTTTACCATCGAGAGTACCACATCAACAACATATTACTCAATATCGAAGAAAAATATAACATTAAAATATCAAACTGTCAGAAACATAAGATTGATGCTATATATGTCGAGATAGGTAAGATTATTAATGAAGTTAATAATACAAGGAAAAGGATGATCAGCATTAATTTCATTATGAGAATGATATTCAAGATGATGGGGATACCTTACGAAAAAATTCCAATTAGTAAATCGAAAAAAACATTAGCTTTTTACAATAAATATTGGGCTAGTATTATGTCTCTAATCGGTGATAAAATAAAATCTATTATTGGATGAAGACCTTATTATATTTCTTTTCGAATTTGTCAGTTAATGGACACATATCAATGATTATATCATCTAGAACTTTGACATAATCAAGAAATCCTTTGTCATTATACTCCAGTCCTCTCATAAAGGACCGTATATCAGTTAAAACCTTTTCGTCCGAAGTGTATGCGAATTTACACATCTCAATCTGTCTTTTGTAATTTTTAGCCTCTGAATATGTTTTAAGCAAGACCCCGGAACCAGATATTATTCCGAGAGGAATAGGGTTTAGTGTTACACCACCAACTACTGTTCCTGTTACTACCAATAAAGCAGATCCAATATTACATGTAAGCTCTGCTTTTTTGAAATATTTGAAAGTCATTTTGAAAAGCCAGTATTTCTTATGGTAGAATTTATACAATGCTTTCAACTCAGATATGTGATCGTCCGTTAAATTTTCTGAAACATGGTTCCAATTAAATATACTACTCATATTATATTATTACATTAAAGTTGAATTGGATCATGATCAACAGCATACCATTTACAAAGTACGTAATGGTGAAGTTTGATATTTGATTCAGTGAGATTTTTACCTTTATAAAGACAATAAAACGCTATATCACCTTTCAAGCCTGCGATACCAGAGGGATTCAAATCTCCAAATGTCATGTTGGTACTTCCTTGTGATGTTCTTGCTGTGAAATTAGCTAATTTTTTGCCGTTACACCATGTTTCAGAAGCGTTGTTACCACCAGGTACATCCCAGTGAATTGATAAACAGATCCATTTATTCAGTTCACCCGCATTAGCTTTTGATTGGTATGGTGCTGTAGCATTCTTACTATTAAAAGAGCTTGGTCCAATGACAATATGCTGATTTGTTGTTCCACTTACAAGTAAATGACCAGTTGGTGAGAATGCAACAAATTTGTCATAACCTCCATCATCATGTCCGAAAAGTCCATTACGAACGGCATAAGATCCTGTGTATGAATTCAATCGATAAACAATGAAAACATTAACTATATCAGCTTGTCCAGAACCAGGATTTAAATTTATGTTTGATAACATTCGCTTATTTCCATCGAATTTTAAATAATATCGATAATTGATTTTTTCAGCTTTTGTACATAAAATTGGTTTAGCTGATTGTGTTGTTTGATTAGAATGGTTTTCTTTAAGAGATTGATCAAAAAGATCTGATACTGCTCTAGTTGAATTATCAAAAGTAACCTCAGATGGAATACCTCGGTCTATCTTATATAAGCAATCAGCTAGTTGATAACTTTCCCAGAATAAAGTTTCTGATAAATTTAATAGTTCACTGGCTTGAACTACATCAGGTATTTCAGACTTCAATACTGCCATTTTAATATCAACATCTTGTTTAGTGTATAAGGTTTCTTTTTTGTGTACATAATTATGTAAATGATGTTTTTCATAGTCTGTGAAACTTGACATATATTCTTTGTTTATATAATTATTCTAGATAAGCACCATTTCTCTTTTCCTCTAATAAAATTTTATGAAATTCTAGGCTGTCTATATCAATGAATTTATCAATCAAACCTACTTTTTTAACATATCCGTCAAAGTCGATTTCAAGTTGATTAGACTGAAAGTTTACAGGTGGATTGAATGTCTGTTGGACATGAGATGAGTAATTACCCAAACTAAATTTATGTAAATTCTTAGAGCCGTCATAACAGATCCAAATAAAATTTTGCTTGTTTTGAAAGTCGCTCGTGAATGTTGTTTCATAATTTTTGGATGGAACCTCAATTATTAATTTGTTATTGGTGATCTGATACCGAGGATAGAATTTTACATGAAGGTTGAGAGTGTTTGACCAACTTATTTCACATGTTTTGGTTGTATCATGGAGAAAAGACATTAAAAATGTAAAACTTGTATTTTGATTGAATATATCAATCGTTTGGATATGTGTCTTTGTACTAAATTGTATACCATATTTTGGGCTATAAGAATTTATAAAACGATCTGTACCAAGGACTAAATTAGGTCGTGATCCACTAATTACAACACCGGATACACCCTTTACAAGATTAAACATGTTTGTTTCTTCTAGATCATAAAAATCATTCCCGAAAATAGTTCTGTATACATGATCCTTTAAATAATGAGATAAATCATTCAATTTTGTTTCCACAATATTTAAAGAACGTTTATTGCAGGCATCGCCTTCATTTAATGGATCGTCTAAATTGATTATTTTGTGATTATTTAAATCAAGATCCGTTTCCATTACCATCTTGCCATTTTCAATAACAAAAGCGGTGTCATAAATACTTGGGTCAACGTTTGAAATTGTTTCTTTTACACCATAAACAATAAGATGTCCAATTGTTAAAAGTGATGGAAAAGTAGCTGTACCGTGTAGATCGAGATAAATAAATTGTGGAGGTGAGCTACCCCATCGGTGAAAATTGATAACTGTTTTGGTGTAGTTTTCGAATGTTTTTGTTGCATAATTAGAAATTGAAATCGTAGTGCCTTGCACTGCCACACTCAACTCACTCATTTCCGGCGGAAACCATTCAACTACCAAAGTATAGTAACCGACTGGAAGTTTAAAAAGGTTAAAACCGAGGCGTGACTGGTACTGGTTGGGTGAGCTTTTTTCAAACAAGAGTTTAAGTTGGTAAGCTTTTTTATTAATTTGATGTGGAGAATTGGAAAAATCAACAATACCCAAAACCTCGATATTGTTTTCACTCGAAGATTCATCAGTGTCTTCCATCAAGTATCTGAAGGCGTCTTTTTTTTGTCCTGAATTAATAATCTGAGATTCATGAATTTTTTGAGTGACGATTTCTCAAATCTGTTATTTTATTTTCCATTAACTCAACATTAACTGCGGATTTCGAATTTTTTGAATCGGTTTGTAAGTTAACAATTTTATTGTTATTTAAATTTAAGTCTCCAGTCATATTGGCAGAACCATCCAATTTGAGATAATTTTTTTGTGTTTCACTAAGTCTTTTATTGACAAACTCAACGTTTGTTGCGTCTTTTTGGTTTGATGGTAATTTAAGATTGGTAATTGATTTATTTGTCATATCAATATCAACATTTTTATCCAATTTTTTCACAAGTTGGTTATCGACATATTTTTTATTTGTTGCATGATCTGCCTGTGTTGGGTCTTTAACGTTATAGATTGTATTATTGTTCATATCAATGCTTGCTTCCATCCGACCTCCTTCCTTCTTTGACAAGAATATCTCCCTTTGCGCTTCATAACTAATAACCTTGTTGAGATTACCTTGAACTGGATAATTGTCTTTTGGGACAACTAGTGACCCTGTCATCGTATCACCAGATATTGCAACAAAATTAGAATGATCTATTACTAAGGCTTGAAATTTATTATCAACATATCCTTCTATCTGACTTTTAACCATAACATCATGATCTGCATCACCATTTTGAACATTTGTGAGTTTTTTATTATTCAGATCGTAATTATTGTCAGAATCAAGCTTAAAACCGATCCCTTAAGGACCCGGGGGACCTTGAACACCTGATAAAATTGTGTCTGATGACGTTGAACTATGTTCATTAAAAATTCCCATATATACTTATTGATTATATTATGATCAGTTATTGTATCTTTCCATAAAAGTTTCTCTTTATCAGCTTCTTTGGTTTGTCTACATACAGGAACGAATACGGTTTTTTGGTTGCTTTGATGTATTGTTCTTTTTCAACACCAAGTTCTGATGAAATCATATTTCTCTCTCTTACAGATGGAAATTCATACACAGAAAAATGACTGCAATTTAACCGTATATCCTTTGGTGTTCCATAAAAGGATTGACTAAGATAAATAACCGAACAATTTTTATGCCTACCTCTTATAAAATAATCGATAAGGGGTTTCTGGTTTTTGTCACATACATAATCATCAAATATGACTATCTTTTGTGCATCATCTTCCATATCTTCAACTGGTACAATTTCATTATTACTACATACAAGAACATCATAACCAACCGATTGACTGATTTCATTGAATATCTTTATCATATTCTGGTATTTTTCTTGTTCCAAGTTTTTGGCATAAAGGTGGATCTGATCGAAATGGACTAATGGCTTCGTTAACATATGATAAAGCAAATTTGTTTTTCCACTTCCGCTTCCTCCACAAACCAACATTCGAAATGTGTCATGTGGCATATATTGATACAATTGTTTGTAACTGTTCGTTTTATCAACGTTTAGGTCGTAATTTGGTATTTCCATATATCAATATATTAGATAACTTGAGAGATAAGTTAAGATAAGTTAAGATAAGTTGAGATAAGTTTTATCTAAGCAATATATATTATGGACATGGAAAGAATTAAGAAGATATCTGAGGCTAAAATTAATGCAGGTAAACAAGTTAATAATGTTCGAAACACACTGAAAGAATTCAAACATGGAATGCAGGATGTTCAAGAGGAATTATCTGAGGTGTACAAACCAATTGTTAAAGCACAAGAGGATGTTAAACAAACGATTGATGAGAAACAGGACAAAGTGCTTGAACAGTAGGAGAAAAACCAAAAGGCATTAACATCAGGGCTTGAAGATCTTCTTATGTTTCAGCAACTACTTGATGAACAACCACAAGAAACAACTAAACTTCCTATTGGTTATGAGCCTGCTATGATGAAAACTCAAATCAAGTCTGATTTTGATAAAGGTTTTGATATAGATGAAATAAAAAAGTTAACTGAATATGAATTAATTCCACCGAGTCAAGTACTGAAGGCTTCGGTTAAAGGTGACTTAGATATTGATGAATACGACAAAAATCTTGGTAAAAAAATAAAAGAACTAGGTAATAAGAAGGGTCATTTATCTACTACCAAAAAAAATCGAGAAAAATATTTTGACCAAATTCAGGAATTAACAAAGGACATCAAGTTGATACAGAAATACAGAAATCGTATAAAAATCATACATGAAGGTAAAAAGGCCCTTGGAACTGGTTATACTCAACCAAAACGTAATGCATATAAAATATTATCAGGTGGTCAATATGGTAATCTTATCATTGATGTTCCAAAATTAATGGGACAATTGCATTTAGTAGCAAAGAAGGATGGTGAAAAATTACTTGATAAAAAGGTTGATTTTGACACTCTTGATCTGTTGACAAAGAGATTCAACAGCAAAAAGAAGTATAGTGACCTGTCAAAGATGGTTTTCAATCAATTGAATAAACTCGGTGAGTTACCTACCCACAGAACTTCTAAAAAATTCTCTAAATTAGGTTCAGGTGTTGTATATTATAATGATACTAATGATCTCATCAATCGGATGGAATTACTTGGTGGGTCGATAATGGCAGGAAATGATGGTGCGAAGAGTGAATTTTCCGAGATAGCGCATAAATTGTTTCAACTTGGTATGATTGATACTAGAAAGCTAAATGATCTCTTGCAAGCTTATGTCATCTAATCTAATCTAAATATATATGCAAGAACGAGCAATCAATATTTCATCAATTAACAGACAAAAAATAGGACGATCTCGCCCGGAGGATTTTGTAATTAAATTTGACCCACCAATGCATCTCAACACTGATATGCGTCATGAATTAGCAGTAGATCGAGTATCAATGACGTACTCATGGCATAATATCAATGCTGGATATGGTAACAAAACGATAAAATATTCAAAAGACAATGGTTCTACTTGGAAAAACATAACTTTCATCGACGGTATGTATTCATATGACGATTTGAGTGATTATATCAACTAGGTTATTACAGAGAACGATGATCAACCAAGTAATAATCGAGTTGGGGTGAAGATTTATTTTGTCTTGACAAGTTATCGGGTTGTTGTTCAACTTAGTAATCAGTGGCAATTAGATATACGGAATTCAACATTCGGTGATTTAATTGGGTTTGACCAGGAATTTTAACAACAACAAGTTATAGCACTAAATTACCAAATATAACAAATTCTGTAGACTCTCTTCATGTAAATTGTGATATTGTAACCGACAGTATAACAGACGGTCGTTATAGCAACACTTTAGCTATGATACCAACCGACAATCTCACAAGAAGCTACCCATTTACATTCGAACCTAAAAGGGCTCTTTTCAGTCCAGTTTCAAAAACTATAATCTCTGAAATGCGCATCACACTGACAGATTCAATAGGAAGACCAATAAATTTGAATGGTATCGATTGGCACATGAGTTTGATCATCCGATCAAGTTTTATCTAATATATTGATATATGGCACGCCAAAGTGAATTAAAGAGAAGATACGATCCAGAAATTGGAAGATATGTAAAAAAAAATATTCATACTGGAGAAATACATGGTGAAGGATTGATGGATATTATTAAATCAGTTGGAAGCAAGCTATTTGGTAAAACAGCTAAGGAAATAGCTAAAAAAGCAGCTACCACCGCAGCAACAAAAGCAGCTACAAAAACAGGGGAGCATCTTGGTAATAAAGCAGGAGATAGAATCATTCAATTGCTAAGCAAAAAACAACCAAAACAACAAACTATTAGTAAAGCTGCTGAAAGACCATTGACTGATTTCGAAATTGCTCAGAGAGTCAATCAACTAATTTTAGGAGGTAAAATCAGGAAGATGTAAAATTATCTAATGTAATGATATATACGGAATCTTATAGAAACCCAAAATTTGTAGAGAGGTTTGAAGATGTTATTTTCGAGCTAGAAACACCACTGAATACATTAGTTGCAAACACTCGTCCTCAAAAGAAAGACGGATATCGTTTCGTTGTCGATAATTCAGGAGAAGTGACTCCTTTTGACTGGTATAATGCACGTCTCGGAATTAGTTTCAAAGTGAACAAATTGGCAGATGGTGCAAACATAGCTGGAAATGATCATAATGGCATCGTAAATTCAATTCATAGTTTCATCAAGAATTTTGATGTCAAGATGAATGGGAAGAAAGTGTACGATTGCAACGACGCCAATCACTGTGTCAATATAAAGAATCTTCTAGAATATTCTCCGGGTTACGCACAATCGACTGCAACTAATGAGTTCTATCATTTAGATACCCATAGGGCAGCTGAAGAACGCCCAGCTCAGGCTGCTTATAACAAAGGATTTGCTGAAAGGAAACTGCTTCTGGGTGCGTCTGTTGTAGTCACAAGAGAATTGCCTCTTAATAGATATTCGTTTTTTGAAGCTCTTGAAAGAAATCTACTGCCATCAGGTCGATTGGAATTGAACATTGAATTTGAATCTGATGCTAATTTGATCTGGCAGACAGCTGATGATTGTAGAGTTGTGCTGACAAAGTTGCAACTGATCGTACCACGAATCACATTTAACAGTGAAGGACAAAGCATATATGTGAGCAAATTTCTGAAACCGTATAAATGGTCATACCTCCGTGAAAACATTGAGAGAAGTAATTCAACAACACAGCGAGCTGGTCATTTTAAAATATCATCAGGAATGTCCAAGCCTAGACATGTGTTTGTTTTCATTATCAATGACGCAGATATTGATGTACAGACGAGCAACCCATTTCTATATAACACCTTCTCAGTGAGTACAGATCCCAGGACTCTTCAGAATTGTCATCTTGAAGTGGGAAACGGACAGGAATATCCCGAGATTCATTATACCCCATCAACAGACCTGAGTCGTGTATACAGAGATGTTTTGAAATACGTTCACAAGAACAATGAATTCGGTGAGGCATCACTTCTTAATATATCCAATTTCCAGACACTGTTTCCCTTTCTGTATTTCGATCTCACTAAACAGAAAGCAGGCATTAGAGACGGTACAACAAAATTAACATTCCGTTATGAGCTTTCAGGAACAACAAATACAGCCTATTCAGTCTACGCCCTTACATTGTTTGAACAGGAAGCTGAACTCATTCAACAGAACGGTAAATTGCTTTTCAGATAAATCAACAAAAACTATTTAATCTAACAAATTCAATCTAACAAAAACTATTTAATCTAACATATATCATATAGATATGTCATATGTTAAATATGGAGTAAATTTATCTGCTGGACAGAAAGAAAAACTAGCAAAAGCTTTGTTAAATAAATCAGCGATAACGATACGATTGACAAAAAGTGATTTGACTGGTCATGATGAATTGATGCTAACCAGAACACAATTGAAACGTATACAAAAAGCCATGAAAAATAAAACCGGAGTTGATTTGAAAATTAGTAAAACTCAGATCAGGCATTTAGTACAGCATGGTGGTTCTCTATGGAGTTCATTATTGACACTTGGTGCGAAAGCCCTTCCTTATGCAACTAAGGGGGTCATGTCGCAGCTCTAACAAGCTCTCATCTGATTGGCTATCCGTATATTATCAAATTGTTATAATCTACATATCAAATATGAATAACATGCTGGAGTTCAAGGCTTTTTGGGAGTTTTTGCGACTCCGGTAGAGTTATGCATTAAGTTTGTACTATGCTTTAGAGGGAGGCAAATGGTAGCAGATTTTTAGGGAGGCAGAGGTGGTTGGGTAGGCAGAGGTGGTTGGGTAGGTACAGGTGGTTGGGTAGGTACAGGTGGTTGGGTAGGTACAGGTGTAGGGTAGGTACAGGTGTAGGGTAGATACAGGTGTAGGGTAGGTAGATGTGGTTAGGGTGGTCGGGGTGGTCGGGGTGGTCGGGGTGGTCGGGGTGGTCGGGGTGGTCGGGGTGGTCGGGGTGGTCGGGGTGGTCAGGGTGGCGAGGGTGTGCAAAGATACTTTTTACTTTAATTATATTATGCATCTAAAAAATACGAGTCAAAAATATGATGCTGAAATTTTGGTATGCCCTAGAGTACTTTCCTTGTCGCCGGGGTGTAAGTTAGCTAAACAGCTTTCTTTTGCGTCAAGGTGCACAGGGTTATCATAATGGATGCATAGAAGAGCAAGTTAGACAAGCCCCTTTCCTCATCGATGCTTGCATTTATTTGCCACAACGTACTAGAATAAAATTTTGCCACAACGTACTGTAGAATAAAATTTTAGGCGGTTTGCCTAAGCCTACCCTTCCGAATTCTCAGAACGTTGAAATTTGGTAAACGGGCCGCTATATTCAAATCAGTGGAATCAATATGAGATGTATTTGTGTCACGATCTGCTTTTGGTTCTAGACTGAAAAGCGAAAAAGAGGGAAATACAAGTCTTCTAGTTTATTGTTATTTTTGTTGAAAATACTGGGGCAGATCAAGGAATTCCTAAAAGGGGGGGTTGTACACCTTTAATAGGTTTCGACGTTATGGACGTGGATGGCGAGTGCCGCAGGCGCGATCTTGTAGGGGGTGGGGGGGGGCATGCCCCCCGGGAAATTTTTTTTCTGATTTTACCCTCTACAATCTCCAGCATTCCTGAGACTCGAAAAGTGTTGGTGAAGGTATGAAGTAAAATATGGAGGTTACCATAATTTTTCAACCCGAAAACCCAATTTAATGCATGATTAAAAGTGGCAGCAGTAACAAGGATAGTTATTTGTCGTTTTTCTATATGCCTCGTTAATTGAACAATGTAGCCTGATAGAGTCTTCTTGGATGAGCTATTACAAAGCCCTCGCATATATATCTCGTTTACCTCGAGTCTCTCAGAGTAATGCACAGCAATAACAGCGAGATCTGTGAAGCTCTCTTAAGACAGTATCATGAGCGAAAAGGACCGCTCAGGTTCCGCACTACTGATTGGTAGGGTGCATGCAATGAGGAGAAGACGATGGATGTTTGGAGAAGCATTCTCGTCACAGGCATCAAGTGCTAGAAGAAGATTTCTTGGAAGTTCCTTCTTTGCTGACTGCCACTTAGCTTGCCATCTTCGCAAACTTAACAAACGATTTACCCACTACTCAGTTTTCAAGATGGTGCCGCATTAATCGCACTTTGTTAAAGAATTGCCTCGGGAACCGACGCTATTCTAGTCGTTGCTCTTATTAAACAGTCGCGAAATGTACCTTATCTTTTCTTAACTTGACAACCAGTCAATTAATGGAAGTGAAACAACTACGTATGAAACAATTTTATGAAGAGTCAAACAAATAAAAAAAATGCTGCTCAAAGAGGGGGGGGGGTTGCAACCCCCTCAAACCCTCCCCTGGATCCGCCTCTGAAATAAATTCTTAGATAGCGGACATTATGCTGTGTTAGTTCGCGGACCGGACTTTTTCAGTCAGTGAGGGTTTCGTTCGAACCCCCAGAACCCCTCAGCCTACGGGCCCTGACCGTGTTTATGATCAAATAGATGGGGTGCCATGGGTTCTCCCTTATTAGCTTGCTCCAGTCCTTGCAAACCTTTTTATGGGACATCATGAAAAAGCTGCTTAGATAAATATTCAGTTCTTCTTTCCAAGTTCTGTTCTACTGTTTTTCGTGCTGCTCATGTTCTTTGATTATATCGACGGCAGGCACCCGAGTATTCATTTCACAAAGGAAAGGGAAATTGATAAGAAATTACCGTCTTTAGACATACTGTTAGCCCGGGACTGTTAGACATCAGTCATACATCTATCGCTACTAGTGTTTATTGCAAGAAGGCGTTCACTGGTCTTGTAACTATTTATTTTAGCTTTGCCCCTTTAAATTACAAATTGGGATTAGTCAAAACATTAGTAGGTAGGGTTTGAAGATAAACAATTTCTTGGTTGGCACCTCTATTAACTCCCTTATTTTGGCTAGATTTTCTAAAATCGCGCAGACTAAGGTAAGACAACGACTCAAACCTTATTGAAAAGGTGATTTTTGTTATTCTTTAGTATGTTTAAATCGTATTTAATTGTAATAAAATCATAATCCGATCTAAAATCCAAAAAAAAAGAAATTACGCTGGCACCACAGGAGACCTAACAGTAATTTTAGGGACCGGTACTGAAAATTGAAATCAACCAGAAATAAATGTACTTTTCTGAATAAAATTTAATAAATACTGCATAGTGCCATGATTTGTCATTCTTCATGTACAGGGTTTCAGAGCGATTTGAGTGATTTCATTTTATTTACGCACTAACTTACAACGTGAAGAACGAACGCATAAAACTTGTAGAAAACTGATAACTATCACTTACTTTTATGCTGCCTAGGTAATCGACGTGAATACCAACTTGATTACTTAAATCTGGTAAGCAGAACGGGTAAGCAAATCTTGGGAACTACAGGTTGACATAACTGAAAGTTATCCAGGGTTGTAACGTGGTATGTCATTTTTAAAAACATTCCATTTTTCACCCTCTGTTTTTGATTTCTTGGTTCCAAAATATCGATAGTTCTTGATCCATTATCCCCAAAAACTACAAGATTTCGTTAAAAGATAAATGAACCCATGAAAAATTTACCTGCGAAGGCCCTCGTTCAGTTAACATTTAAGCGGTATCTAAACTAAAACCAGCACTGTTGCTAACCCGTTGGCGTCTAATCAAAGTTTAAACTGAGAAGGTCCAAGAATGGTCAATAATGAAAAGCAAGGCGCATAGTTGTCGATGCTGCTTTCTTTCTCCCCTTTCTTTTTCCCCTCCCGTGCTAATTTCTTCCCTCTCAAGCCTCTCCGCTCAGTAAGACGCCAGTGCGGAAGACAGCGTGACCCCAGCGCACGGTACATAATTTTGTATGTTTGGAAGTTGAAGCGTGAGAGCAAGATGTTTTGTTATGCAAGTAACGATAACAACGGTTTGTTTGACATTGAGAAATGGCTCTTGCTTGTTCAATGCCAAGTTTTGCTTAAAAAGTTAGGATAGATTAAGAAATATTAAGGTTAACCTGCCTTGATCGTTAGAAGTATTTAAACATACTTCACGAAAGTATCAAGCCTCTACATCAATCCTACTCTTTTTACTGATCAGTAGACGATGTAACAGCGTTAGATGCCTTATTTTGGGTACTTCGGCTTTATTTATAGCCGAAATTTATAGTGTAATAAGTTGAGAGTTTGAAGATACAGTAATGCGAACTAGCAATTCCAGCATTAAAGTAGAAAGGAATAAAAACGTCACCCCTTGATTACTTGGCAACAGGTTGGAGGAATTTTAAAGAAAAGGTAACCAATGTACTATGCCAGTTGTTTATCTGTTCCGGGGCAAAGTCAGTCCAGGAGCCCGTTTCTCGAAAGCCCCGAAAACTTCTCGGAACCGTAAAGCCATTTTAAATCGTCTGTATTTAAAAAACAGAGAAGTGTATAGACCTGAAACTTTATATGAAGGGAACCTCTGTTCATGTGAAAAATATCATGGAATTAAACAGCTCTGTAATTATAAGGTTTGAGAGTTTTCTACAGCTTTTCGGGTGCGAAAATTTTTCGAAACCTTGGCTAAACGGCCCCTTCATTGGACGGAAAGACCAATGATTTTTCAACTGAATCTTCGATGAATATCATTGCAAACTTAACACTAGAACTCCTGGGTCATCGACAAAAAAACTTAGGCTACGGATCAAGCGCGGTCATGCTTGGAACCTGGCAGGGGGCAATGTGTCCGTTGCTTTTGGTCTTTCTTGGCCAGGAGTACGTTTATGGTCACGAAGCCAAGAAAAAAACCTGCAGTGGTCTAACATCCCCATCCAAAGAAACGGCCCCCAGTCGCTTCATGCTACCGAAACCAGTATAAGCTCCAAGAAGACATTACACTGCATTACATCGAATAATATTTTTGCCCAAACTACTGTACATTAATTTCAAATAAGAGCAATTGCGAGTAAAACTCATCTTTATAAGCACTTTATACTGTTGATTAAAGTGCTTCCTTTTTTTGAGATCTAACATTGGAGATCGCAACGTTGCAATACCCTGCCTCGTCCCCAGCCGCCGGTCGGGGCGGTAAGGCGGGAAATCAGGGAGTGCGGGCTAGATGGTTAGGAAGCGACCCCACAACACCAAGTCAATCGCGCAGTATCAGTCCCATAAGACAAAGCGTACCGCGCACGACCAAGGTGCCACGCCCGTCTGATTGGCTAAAAACCTATGTTTTATCAGAGTATAAAACATAGAAAATTAATGTTTTTTTTGTGTTTCGTTAGCTTTCCTCGAGTGCTTCGCGCGTCGTTGACAGTTCGTTGGCAATAACCACTCGTATCCAAAAAGGGCGAATGAAATAATTGTTACATCCCTTTAAAGTTTGAATCCATTTGACCTCTACTAACTATGATTTGACATTTCATTTTGATGTAAACGAAGTGAAATTATGAGGAGGTGGGAAAAATTGTGGCGCGGTGTTCACTTTTTGAGTTGAATAAAATACGCAAGAAAAGCGTGCGAGAGAAATTTATTTCGAAGATTTTCTTCGTCAATCTCCTCTTAAATCGTCTATTTGTGCTGGGAAATTGTGACAACAATTATACGCCTTGTTCAAGTCGAATGAAGAAAGGGACGGCTGTCATCGAGACTACTGTATTATGCTCAGACGAAATTGCACTCAGAGTCGGTGAAGTTTATTGAAGTTCAAAAAGACAAGATCAAGATTGAAAGGTAAAAATTAAATGAACTTGTGTCAGTTTTCTGTTTTTCCGTAAACTAATTGCTGATTTTTATCTCTGCTCAGTCGCTCTCGTTGTGCATTTACAAGACCTTATTTTATAAGGTCTTATAAAGGTTTTATAAACGAGCGCGCAGGCAACATAAACAGTAACAGCGCGCGCGTCCAACATCACTTTAAAAAACTGTCAGTAGCCTGCACGCAGGCTCACCTTTGGGCACGCACGATTCCTCGTTTTCCATTTCTCCGCGGCTTGGGTCTATTCCGTCTTGAATTTATCACAGTTCTGTCAAAAAATCACGTGTAATGTTTGCGACGTGACGTACACTAGCCCGTTGAGCCAGCTAACATAAAGACCACTATTCTCGAGTCAACCACTCGTTCTGGACAAGAGTTGGGTTAGTTCCATTTAAGAGTTTATGATGGGCGGTGATAATCAAAATGAATCGAATGGAGAAAAGGTAAATCAGACGTACTTTTAAAATGGTACTGACATTTCGTTGATCTTCATTTATTTGCTTGTCCTGTCTGGCAAATTCCTCTGTTTGGAATTCAAAGGATGTCGCTAGACGCTCTGGTGCTAACTTTTACATCACTTTTCTGTTATTCATAGAATTCGAATGATGAGAAGATACCTCGATTTTTCACCCAAGAAGGTAGAACGTTTTGCGGACTGACCAAGTCTAAAGTCATCGAATTTGGAGATTTTTCGTTGAAAATCTTAGGAGAGTTGCGGGAAGGACCAGGTGAAGCACGTGCTGTCCGCAGCAAAGAGGGTCGATGGCTGGTCAGCCTTACTGGTTATTTATGGAAGGAGCAAACAACAAGGTAAGAATTTCCAATAGCCGATAGAAACATTGTCGTAAATTCGAATAAGCAAGTCACAGAGAGAGAGAGAACGCGAGGACGAGAGAGGACACGATCGAATGGTTTTTTCTGCCTGCGTAATCGGTTACGTAACCATGTGGAATGTGCAAATGTAACTGTAGTATAACAATGTTTTACTTCGTCTAAGTTTAACTACTATAAATAGTGAAAGAATTCATGAAGATATGAAAGAATTGTCCACCTCCAGTTAAAATTAAAAGCAGTAGGACGGTCTCATTGTGGTCGCATTCCAAAAATTCTAACACCATGTTCCATAACTTCCGGTCATCGCTGCATCTAAATTTTGGATCTTTGAACACGAAATGCTTACCGCGAAATTCTTAGATGAAAAGCTATAAAAAGTGTTTTAAAAGCCTGGTGATAAAAAAAAAACACGATTTCAACAACAGTGAAATTAAAAGAATTGTAGAGTGGCAGTGTAGAAAATTGACAGTTTTGTCGGGAACTGTTGACGAAAGACAGATGTACGTTGCACACGCGCGACGCCTATAGCAGTTTCTCGCGTCAGAGGTTTTCGCTCTGAACTGAGTGCGCGCGCAATCGGATGTGTTTTCGCCAAGCCCCAACTCATCCGTCCGCTCGCGTTCCTGATGTAACCGCGCGCTCCTCGAAAAAAGACAGACTTCCAGTAGTTAGGCTTTGAGTCTTGGACTACGGCTGGGAAACATGCACAGAATGGCTTGTAAATGGTCTTTTTTCACGAAAAGCTGAATCATTTATCTGCAACGGTTTCGAAAGATTGAACATGAATGCGAGAACTGTGTTTTATGTAGCACATGATCAACTTACAAATAACTTAAGCTTACTTTTAAATTTATTGTTGAAATTATTGTAAATAACGTAGTTAAATTTTAGTCTCTTTTTATTGTAAATATCAAATTTAGGTGTTTTTTTTAAATTTTTAGAATTTTATTTAATTTGTTTTGTGTCAGCTATTAGGTAGTAGACGGTTACTAGACTGTATTGACAATATTATTTATTCATTTATCTATTTATGAATAGTTGTCATGTTATCACCACTGACTGGTTTCATGTGAATGATGTATCAGGTTAATATCACTTAAAGGAAGCGACTTTGATGGCAAAACAAAACTCTTGGATGCCTTGCGAATAAGATTTCCTGGAGGGACAGTGACTCTAGGAACCCAGGCCACCAATAAAGATGTCCTGGACTACTGGCACTCCCTCCAGGAGGATTACAGACTAAGTTCTGAAAATGATGCAAGAGTATGCATGGGCACCTCAAGCTATGGTCTCCAAGAGGGATCAAATTATTGGTTCCTTGGCCCACAGGTAAATATTCAAAAACTTATCAGTAGTATTCTTACATTAGTCTACTTGTCATGCTTGTGCAAGTACGTAGTTAAGTGATTATTACTTATAACATAGAGGGCAAAATTACTGAATGCTGATTGGTTGAGACAGAGGGCATTTTTTCTTAATTTTCTTTCGGACGAGGGCAAAATTACTAATTCGTGATTGGCCAAGCGCCAAAATTACTCGCATTTGATTGGCTGAGCGCGAGAGCGCGCCATTTGCATTTTGTAGGCGTCTTGAAACGAAAAACGCATTTTGAGTTGTTCAAGACAAGGATCGCTTCAAAGTTTGACTTTTAACCGGGAAGGTTGGTAAAAATGGTATGGAAATCGGGTGTTTGCTTGGAGAGGAATTCCAAAAGGTGAACCTACATGTGTTACGGGAAACAGCAAATTGTTATTTGTTTTAAAACTACTGAAAACTTACAGCGACGTGGTCGATAGTTTTTCCAGCGAGAGGAAGCTTCGCAACTCAGGTGAATAAAATTTACTTAGTTAATTGAGTTATAAGTGTGTTTTGTCAATGAACTAGAACTGTATTTATCTCTTAAGATGTGTATAATGGTCAGTCTTTCTTGTTCTGTGCGCTGAGCAGCAGTTAAAATGCTTGTTTGGTGAATTGTTTACGAGCGGGTACTTTTATAATTATTGTGATGGCCGGCTGATTGTGTTTCAACGTGTATGGAAAGTTTTCAGAAAATTTTGCCCTCTGTGTTATAAACAAGTAATCGCATCGAGTCCTCGTAGAATTAAGGATAAATTTCACTTGTATTTTCAAAGTTTTCACAAATTGCCCTCGTCGCTGCGCGACTCGGGCAATTTTGTGAAAACTTTGAAAATACGCGTGAAAATTTATCCTTAATTCTACTCGGCCTCATGCGATTACATATACAAACGTCGATAACAAAGTTGTCAAAAATGGTGACCAAACATGGAAAAAAGAAATGTTAAAAACAAGCTGATATAAACAGCAATAAGTTTCTAATCAAAATGAATCGAATGAATCAGTGAAGGAAAGTAACTTCTAATAGTTAGATAAGCAACCCTAACCTTCGCATACTTAAGAATAACTGATCAACTTAATAAAAAACTTTTTTGTTTTTTCATAGCACGTATGTTAAGTCATCATTTGCTGGCTAACAATAATTAGAATCAAAAACATAAAATGGTTAATATTTATAGGATGATGAGAACTCCAGAGGTCTTTCATGCATTTGCGATCAGTCCTCCTTATCTGCGTGGACAAAAATACAGAAGGCTCTGGAGAATGGCAGCATATATTGACCATTAAAAAGATAATGGCTTATGGTCACATCAAGGTTACTATCTAATTAGCCGTTCCGAGGTTGCGCAGGGGACTGGGGCGAGTTTCAAATTTTACATAATCGATAATCTGACACCACCACATGGAAGATCACGGTGAGATTGGTCATTTGACCAAATTTGATGCTCTCAGTATGAACAGAAACGAAGGTATGGACCTTGAAACATGGTTCAAAATCCATACAAACGTCTCTAATTGTCAGCCAGCGTCCCCCAAAACCATATAAACTCTTAAAAGTTTTATCCGTTTTGTGAGTGCTGTAAAATCCTACCAAAGACGAATTACTTGAAAGAAACTAAGACGGAAACCACTATGTTTGCCCATTTTAAAGGGTATCACAAAAATCATAAAAAATTTAAGAGTTTATATAGTTTTGGGGGACGCTGTCTCAAAATAAGAGACGTTTGTATGGATTTTTAACCACGTTTCAGGGCCCATAACTTCATCTCTGGTCATCCTAGAAGCATCAAACTTAGTCAAATGACTAATCTCACCGTGATCTTTCATGTGGTGGTGTCAGATTATCGATTACTTAAAATTTGAAACTTTCCTTAGTTCCCTGCGCAACCTCGGAACGGCCAATAATGGCCCAGGCCATGAGCGACCTGGACCAATTGGCTTCCTTGATAGTTTTCCTTTTCAAAAAATCTATCCTAGGGCTAAGAAAACTATATAGAGCATCCTTAAGTGTGTTGGTGCCACCACTAAGTTGACCACAGACATTAGTTCAGGTTAAAAACCTTGGTGTGACCACAGCCAATAAACACATACAAACGCATGACAATATAGAATACAAAATTTGATTGAACAATATCCTTGTTCAGCAGTCATAATAGACCATATGCATATTAGCCATGTTCTAACGAGCAGGGGACTGGGTACGAATTTTAAAAATTGATTAAATTGAAAAATGAACCCTGGCATCTGAAAGAGCATCCAAAAATAAGTTAATTTACAAAATTTGATTGTTATTGGTTTAAACACATAGGTATGGTTCACTTTTAGAAATCGTTAAAATAAGAGAGCTTAGTATGGATTGGAGGGACAGCTGTCCATCCAATCCATACTAAGCTTTCTTATTTTATCGAATTTTTAAAAGAGTACCATGCCTTTGCGTTTAAACCAAGAACTCTCAAATTTGGTTAAGTTACTAATTTTTGAATGCTCTTTCAGATGACAGGCCCAATTTTTCAATTCAATCGAAATTGAATATTTGTACCCAGTCCCCTGCTCGTTTCGAACTTGGCTAATTCTCCCGCATCAGCCTTCCTTGCAAGGTAGTTCCAGTGCAATGACGAGAAAACGAATATGGTCTATTCATTACTGGTATTTGATAAAAATACACAGGGAAATATTTTTTATTACCTTTTTTGAAGGACAATTGTAATGAAAATGAATCGTGTGCATGTTTTCACTTTACTTTTTAAGAGCATCAGGATGTAACAGAGATGGACAAATAAATTCTACTTTTTCAGCATACCAAATTGAGTTATCTTTTCAATTAAATAACATGACCTCTTAAGGGAGGAGATCCTTCACTAAGAAATGGTTGCTATGGACGACTTCAATCAGTACAAATACATAATTTCCCAATTGGCCATTTGGTGATCACTTCACATTTCAAATAGTGTTCAATAAATCCAAATGGAATGTAGTGCAATCTTAACGTCCTCATAATTAAGGAAAAAAGGAACATATGAGCAGCTGTTAGTGTGGGGGGGGGATGCTGTCACTTCAGAGGAAATTTATTTTTTAGTAATGAGTAGGTGTTTCCTTCTATAAAAAGATTTATGTATATTCCTTTGCACTACCCACCATTAAAAACTACCTAAACCCTAATCCACAGATGTTTATTTATGTGGTTCAGTAAATTACAGCTGACCTCGCCTATAATGTTAAGGCAGCTGGGTCAAACGTTATCGACACTACACCACTAAAAACTTGTGCCTTATGCCCTATCATCACAAAGAGAAAGATAAAAGAACATGCTGCAATTTTAATTTTGATGCACACAGCTTCAAAATGAAACAAATCTGAAATAAAACATCAAATGGGAAACCTTATTACAAGAAAAAAAAACTCAAACAGAATTATATAATTGCAGTGTGACTACTTCAACCCAGGCCAACTTCACCAAATTTCGGGATAAATAAAAGAATAACTTTCCGACAAGTTACCGATCTAAGCAAGCAAGCAAGCAATAAACTACATAATCAATACAATTGCAACAAAAATGTTTTTTTAACAGTAAAAAATGTAATGTTTTTTGAAGTGGTCGTGCCACTGAAAGAGAGGAAACAAACATTTTGAATGAACATAACATGATTAAAAATCCCAACTGGCAGGAGGCAGACCAGTTGGCTATATACAAAGTGTGACAGAGGATTTGAATTCAGGACGACCTAGCAAGTGGTTTAGGGCAGGACTTGAACGGGGGACCTCCAGACTACAACACCAGCCCTACACCACTCGGCAACACTTGCCTCCAAATATTCTACCTAACAGTTGAATTTGCAAAAAAAATGTTTGGGTGGCCTTGGTTGGTGTAGACACACTGTACGTATGTTGAATTATAATGATAGCAACTTCTTACTGTTAATTCGACAATGGGTGTCTAAGCTATTGGAGTCAAAAAGGTAGTGGAATAATGATATCTTCAGTTCTATTACCCATTACTGTGCTTCACAAGACTATCAATAAGTTAATTCAATTAATTGTTAAATATAAAATGTGGACAGGAATCAAGTGAAATTGGCCCACTGATCACCAAACTCAGAATTTTCCGACTTAAAAGGGGCATGGTTGGGCGAAATTCGAGAAGATTTAAATGGAGTGCGCTCGGCTAAACTTGAACAAAGTAGGCCTGAATTATTTCCAGTTTATCTCAATTTTTTTAGAAAGTGTCAGTTGCAATGCTCAATAATCACCCTTGTTTGTTAATTAGGTGGCCATGATTTTGCCAATAAAAGACTTTGTCTTTGCCAATTTGAAGTTGAGAGCTGTTAATTAATGCAATAATAGAATTAACCAAAATACCGCGAACTAGCCCCTTTAAAGCAACATGTCTGTCAATTAAATAATCAGGAAGTCCTGCAGATGAGCAAAATTTGCAAAACCAATTCTCACTCTTGATATAAAATCTGGTAGAATTGCGTACATCCTGCTGGATCTTCATCAATGTAGACTCTGTGGGCTGCAAACTTGAAATCGAGAAAACTGATCCCTGACCAAAAACTGACCCTCTGCAAGATTCTTTTCCAATAGAGTCCGCTGTTTCCTTACAATGTTCTCATTTTGATAGAAGTCCATAAGGTAATTGTAGAAGAAGTGAGTGCCAAAGCCTTGAACACATGAACTTCGCAGCCTACGGATATTTTTCCTGTGATTTTCGGCTTCTTGGTAGCTGGTTTTTATAGCACACGATTGCAGACATAAGTTTATGTCGTGAAACTTACACAGGGTAGATTTGTGGGGATTGGAGGCATTGTGAAATCGGTCTCCTAGCACATATCGTCGTTCTGAACCAGTGAGAGGGTGAGCATTTGTGCTATCAATTACTGTTGGTAATGGCTTTGATGTATCCCGGTATTCTGCTGGGACAAGATCAGGTACACTTATGCCCTAAAATAGAAAAAGTTAATATTAAGATTGTAATAGTTCATAACCCTGGTGAAAAAGTACTGTAAAATAAATTGTATTTTTATTCCTACTCTTGAAACAGTTAATTGTTTTCAAAAACCGAGGAGTTAGAAAAATCATTGCTATTTGACGAAAAAAAAAAAAAAACACTTTGGGAGTTCTGATAAAATAAAAAATTGGGGTTCAACTGTAATACTCTATTAGTAGTTGGTATATCACACTATCTACAAAAATTTCAATAAAATAGAAACAACACAAGTACCACATGCACTTTAACACACATTTGTGCACATGCAATGTATATGTTACAGGTAAAATTTAAATTAAAGTAAATTTTTTTTAACCTAGGTTATTTTTTTCAATCTAGGTAAAATTTATGATTTTAATTATTAGGGTTAGGGTTTGGATTGGAGTCATATATTTTTTGAAAAAAAACAGTGGGTCACCCATCATTTCGTATGTGGAGAAGTGGATAAGGGATTGGACAACAAATCTGAAGGTCAAGAGTTCAAATCCAGTGCAGGTTAGTAAAAAGAAAAATAAATGGATGATACTACTTGGGGGGCGGTATAACAGCAGATGGTAGGGGAGGGTAAGTAATTATGGTGAACGGAGGGAGGGGGGTCAGACACAGCGAGGGAGTGGAGGTGTTTTAATTTTAATTTTCTACTTACTAATCTAGTATAAAAAAAAACCTAGGTTAAAAAATAACCTACAGTAGGCTGAAAAATATGACCTAAAGCTAATTTTGACCTGTAACATATACATGACATGAGCTCTGTGACGCAGTGACGAAACTCTAAATACAAAATGAGGCATTTCATTTTGTAGTGAAAATATTTAATTAGAAAGATTTTTTAGATTTGGTGCTTTGCCATCAGGATAACAATATCATATAATGACTTCTTCCACTAAATTAAAAGCTCAAGGATTATACAAAATTTTAATACATACTTTGGAAGGTTCCTTGTCAAGAGCAGGCTGCTCAAGGCAACCACAATTTGATCCCCACAACTGCTTTGTTAATGTAGGTTCTCTGCAATCCATGTGTCTGACAAACCCACATGGAGTGTCACACACAAAAAGCAGTGGGTAATGTTTGAACGAAAGGAACAAGTCAGCAGGATCACGAACAGACTCTTGAAGTGTTAGAAACTTGGAAGCAGCAGTTACCTATTATATGAAACAAAAATTGAAAAAATTATTATAAACTAAGATATAATCAAAATAATAAAGATAAGAAAATACTTTTAAAAAAATGACTTGAATTCTAATAGATCGTAGTATTCAATTTTTTTAGATCAAGAAAAGGTAGAATTTTGAAATAAAACACTGCAGTCCATGAACCAGGAACAGATGCCAGGATTTAAATCAATTTCAAGAAATTAATCCAATAATTAAAGCAAGTTTGCTCTGAAAAAAAAAAATCACTAAGGCTCCTTTATTGAGTGTACATTTGCATCCTTTTCATCTTGACCATCAAATTTAGGCCACATGAGTTGTACTAGAAGTATTTTTTATCATTGTCTATACATAAAAGTGAATATCACCATCATTATTATTACAGGTAAATTGCATAAAATAAAAAACATAAAATAATTAATATCCTCACCCCATGCCTACAAACAATGTGGTAGAATCCACCTGTGTGTCCATCAACTTTTGTAAATCCATGGCATGGGCAAGAACCAACAAGAAGAGACTCATATAACCCCTGAATGTCCATCTTCAATCTTGCCTGTGTGATAACAGTGCAAAGTCAAATAAAGATCAAGGGAAAATATCATCACAATTTATAATATGGTATCATTCAATATGTAAATCACTCATAAACATGTATCATTATTTGTGAGATTATGGCTTAAACAAACCACAGGGCTCTTAGTTTATTAAACAGTCCCATCAAATGTAATATTTATTTAATAGTTTTTCTGATACCACCTTGTGTAAATTAAAATTTAAAAAAAAATTCCCTCATGCATGGCAAATCAGATCAAGCCTACAATAATAATACTTGGTGGATTAACCTATTAGAAATAGTCAATAATGCAAAAATTACCAAAGACTTCTGTGACGTTGGAATGTTGCACTTTTTACAAATATCCTTTACACATTCACCACTCATCAGATTAAGAGATGAAACGTCCACACCTTCTTTTGAAATAATGTCATGTAGGAGAGCAGGATCACCTGAAACATATCAAGTCAATGTTACTTCCATATTACCATGATTGGAATTTTTTTTGAAAAGTGCATTCCATTTTTCACGTAATGTAGTGAATAGAAAAATTAAACATGTCACCCCAAGCATTTATTTCAAACTAAGTGGCACTGAAATTTAAACAAGATCAGAACCAGTGTGTAATATAGCTACAGATCAAGTTCAACAGGGCTACCAAGTTCAACAGGGCTACCTGAAAATCAAAACATGTTTCCATGTTTTGTCAAATAAATATTTTTGATAATTCTCTATACAGTAACTGTTAGCAGTAGACAGCTAGGCCAGTTTAAAGGGCTCAGTCATCATGAATGAAGTAAGTTACAAGTGGTGATGTTTAATTTAACTGCCTTCAGATCAAAAGAACATCTGCAATAATACTAGTCTACCATGGTAGAAGAATGCCAAGCAGATACAAATAGGCTGAAATACATGTACAGTTAAAAAAGAAAAGAACGGGTTTGAATAAATGAACTGTAAAACAAATTTAGGCTGAAGAGCTCCTTTAAAGGTATCAACCTATCCGCTGTTTATCCAATTTGGCTCAAAAATGCTTGAATTGTAAAGGCTGCAAGTCAGCCCTCTATTGTTGGAAAGCTGTGATTCAGCAAAATAATAAAAATCCAAGGTGGCAATTCAGAAGAAATTTATATGCGTTAAAGTCATTTCCATTTAATATTTAAATTATCCATTGTTAGTAGTATTTTCTCTTGTTAAGACAAATTTGTCTGGGCATAACTTCAATCAACTCATTGGCACACTTGCCTTAACAGTCGTGTTTCCATTCATGACAAGCGAATAACATATTAAATATATATTAGAAAAAAACAAACCTGTATACTTCTGCTTCAACCTTTCCAAAACAATACTCTTTTTCTTATGTTCTGTATTAAGCAGTACAGGCCGTCGCATGGATGGAGCCATGATTGGAGGAACAGCTGATTGAGGGACTTCAAATTTTTGGCTGCAGCGCGTGTAAGTTGTACATTCCACCCATCGTTCCTTTAATTGCAGCATAAAACTCTCCAGAGGTAAGGGATGATGTGATTCAGATTCAGCAGGTTGATAATTAATCTAAAACAGAAGCAACTTGATTAAATTGCAACAAATACCAATTCTGCGAATTTTGATATGAACCGACAATAATAATTTGTTTACATTTTGAAAAAACTAATACCATTCGACAACAGTATAATTATATCTAACT
Source organism: Siderastrea radians (assembly GCA_964017195.1). NCBI lineage: Eukaryota > Metazoa > Cnidaria > Anthozoa > Scleractinia > Rhizangiidae > Siderastrea > Siderastrea radians. The sequence continues at coordinate 14,295,815 of OZ024887.1, read as the reverse complement.
GGATTTGTAAAAACGTGGTCAACGAAAAGTGACCTGAGTGTTTTTGACCACGAACACTGCACTGCGATATGGCTAAAAACACGGTGTCTGACATTTGCAGAATGCAGAATGCAGAATGCAGACTAAGAGAATATATTGTGTTACCTTTACCATTCTTGAAAGTTAACCATAAACAGGCTAACTGAAGTGCTATTTAGGCTAACCGGAGTGAATAGTAGGCTAACCGGAGTGCGTAGTAGGCTAACCCGAGTGAAAAGTTCTTTCCGGTTAGCCTACTACGCACTCCGGTTAGCCTGTTTACATTTTGTGGCATATTAGCTTTGCCTCACTGCCTAGTAAATAGTGTTACAGACAGTTGACTTGATCTGTCTTGACGTTGTGTCGATTTATACTGTAACCAAGCTAAAATGAAAATAAATAACTGTTGCTCTGAAAAGTATTAGCTCACTGTATTGGTGGATGTGTTCGTAAAACTTCAATTCGATGTTTAATTAAAACCCAAGAATGGGTGGAGGAAATATTTCTGTGCTTAAAACCATCCCTGTAAAACAAATTCCATTGTTATTGTTAAAAAAACGTCATGAAATGACTAAAAAAACAATGGTATTGCAGCAAAACACAACAGGTACTATTTAATATACCAGCAATGGTTTTCCTGCAAAAACCATCCCTGTAAAAAACAAGTTCCATAAATGTTATTATCAGAAAAAACATCACGTGAAATGCTTATGTAAAAAAACATAATGGTATTTCAGCAAAACACAACAGTGACTATTTAATATATACCAGCAATGGAAAACAAGTTCCATTAATGTCATTGTAAGAAAAAACACTGTTTTATTAAAAAAAAAACATCATGGGAAATCTCAAACATTAATGGGTTTACTTGGAAGAACCATTAATGGATATAGTTCTCTTTTCACACCAACGCTTTCTTTCATGTGTTTTCAAGATTTCCCGTTAAGAAACCCAAGAATGTTTTTTGGAAAATTTTCCTGTGCGATTCGAGCAGTGTGGGTGAATATTCAGTGTCACTGGGCAAAAAGCTAAATTT